>JARQOD010000001.1:322257426-322490074 GCA_033576555.1 Oophaga sylvatica | reverse complement strand
AAATATATACGGATATTTACAATTACCCCTAGACTGTATCCAGCTGTAATCTTCTGATACATTACCCTTTTTCAGCTTTTTATATTCTTGTCTAATCCATACTGAGCCTGAGAGCGTCTGTGTGTGACTCCTGAAATATATACGGAGATTTACAATTACCCCTAGACTGTATACAGCTGTATGCTTGTGATACAGTACCCTTTTTCAGCTTTTTATATTCTTATCTAATCCATACAGAGCCTGTGAGCATCTGTATCTGACTCCTGAAATATATAGGGAGATTTACAATATTTTCACTATGCTATATACAACTGGTATCTGGTGATACAGTACCCTTTTTCAGCTTTTTATATTCTTGTCTAATCCATACTGAGCCTGAGAGCGTCTGTGTCTGACTCCTGAAATATTTACGGAGATTTACAATTACCCCTAGACTGTATACAGCTGTACGCTTCTGATACAGTACCCTTTTTCAGCTTTTATATTCTTGTCTAATCCATACTGAGCCTGAGAGCGTCTGTGTCTGACTCCTGAAATGTATACTGAGATTTACAATATTTTTACTATACTATATATACCTAGTATCTGGTAATACAGTACCCTTTTTCAGCTTTTTATATTCTTGTCTAATCCATACTGAGCCTGTGAGCGTCTGAGTCTGACTCCTGAAATTTATAGAGAGATTTACAATATTTTCACTATACTATATATACCTGGTATCTGGTGGTACAGTACCCTTTTTCAGCTTTTTATATTCTTGTCTATTCCATAATGAGCCTGAGAGCATCTGTGTCCTACTCCTGAAATATATAGGGAGAGTTACAATTATCCCTAGACTGTATACTGCTGTACGCTTTTGATACAGTACCATAAATCTGCTGGTATTTTGGGTACATTTTCCCAAACATGAGGAAGTATGGTGGAAGAATCCGCGGACATGGGCGTGGGGGGCCAGCTGGTACTAAAGGTGGTGGTGGTGCATCTGCTGGAAGTGCCAAAAGCACAATAGCACCTAAGGCAGGAAGTGTTGAGCCGGCGTCATCGTCTGGCTCAAGAAGGCCTGGAAGGCTCCCTTTTCTGGGAGTAGGTAAACTGATTTTAACCCCTTACTGCCATCGGACGTACTATCCCGTCCATGGTACCTGGGCCCGTATGACCATGGACGGGATAGTACGTCTCGTGCGATCGGACGCGCTCCCGGGGGGAGCGCAGCCGATCGCGGCCGGGTGTCAGCTGATTATCACAGCTGACACCCATGACTGTGTGTCAGGAGCGGTCACGGACCGCTCCCGGCACATTAACCCCTTGCACACCGCGATCAAACATGATCGCGGTGTACTGGGGGCACAGGGGAGGATCGCGCAGGGTGGGGGCTCCCTGCGCGCCCCCCTGAGACCCTCAGAGCAGCGCGATGTGATCGCGCTGTTCTGAGGGCTTCCTCCCTCCCAGGACCCGGATCCAAGATGGCGCCGGGGTCCTGGAGGGAGGCGGCTACCTCAGTGCCTGCCGAGAGCAGGCACTGAGAAGCCTGCTGCACTGCCTGAGCGATCGCTGGTGTGACAGAGTGCTGTGCACACTGTCACACCAGCGATCTGACAAAATACAGTGATGTCCCACCCTGGGACAAAGTAAAAAAGTTAAAAAAATAAAAATAAACATGTTTTAAAAAAAAATCCAAAATAAATTAAAAAAAAAAAAAAAATATTCCCCAATAAATTCACTTCTTCCTGTAAATAAAAAAAAAAGCAATAAAAGTACACATATTTGGTATCGCCGCGTCCGTAACGACCCCCCCTATAAAATTGTCCCACTAGTTAACCCCTTTAGTGAACCCCTTAAAAAAAAAAAAAAAAAACGAAGCAAAAAATCAATGCTTTATCATCATACCGCCGAACAAAAAGTGGAATAACTCGCGATCAAAAAGACCGATACAAAAAAACATGGTACCGCTGAAAACGTCATCTTGTCCCGCAAAAAACGAGCCGTCATACAGCATCATCAGCGAAAAAATAAAAAAGTTATAGCTCACAGAATAAAGCGATGCAAAAATAATTATTTTTTATATAAAATTGTTTTTATTCTATAAAAGCGCCAAAACATGAAAAAATGATATAAATGAGGTATCGCCGTAATCGTACTGACCCGAAGAATAAAACTGCTTTATCAATTTTACCACACGCGGAACGGTATAAACGCCTCCCCCAAAAGAAATTCATGAATTGCTGATTTTTGTTCATTCTAACCTCCCAAAAATTGAAATAAAAAGCGATCAAAAAATGTCACGTGCTCAAAAATGGTACCAATAAAAACGTCAACTCGTCCCGCAAAAAATAAGACCTCACATGACTCTGTGGGCCAAAATATGCAAAAATTATAGCTCTCAAAATGTGATGATGCAAAAACTATTTTTGCAATAAAAAGCGTCTTTTAGCGTGACAGCTGCCAATCATAAAAACCCGCTATAAATAGTAAATCAAACCCCCCTTTATCACCCCCTTAGTAAGGGAAAAATAATAAAATTAAAAAAAAGTATTTATTTCCATTTTCCCATTAGGGTTAGGGTTAGGGTTGCGGCTAAAGTTAGGGTTAGGGTTGGCGCTAAAGTTAGGATTAGCGTTAGGGTTGGGATTAGGGGTGTGTTAGGGTTAGGTTTGTGGTTAGGGTTGGGACTAGGGTTAGGGGTGTGTTGGGGTTAGGGTTGGAGTTAGAATTGGGGGGTTTCCGCTGTTTAGGCACATCAGGGCTCTCCAAATGTGACATGGCGTCTGATCTCAATTCCAGCCAATTCTGCGTTGAAAAAGTCAAACGGTGCTCCTTCACTTCTCAGCTCTGCCATGCTTCCAAACAGTAGTTTATCCCCACATATGGGGTATCAGCGTACTCTGGACCCCAAGAGTTATTGTGCAATTTGTCCTATTTCTTCTGTTACCCTTGGGAAAATAAAAAACTGGGGGCGAAAATATCATTTTTGTACAAAAAAAATTATTTTTTGTTTTTACGGCTGTACATTATAAACTTCTGTGAAGCACTTGGGCTTCATAGTGCTCACCACACATCTAGATAAGTTCCTTGTGGGGTCTATTTTCCAAAATGGGGTCACTTGTTGGGGATTTCCACTGTTTAGGCGCATCAGGGGCTCTCCAAATGCGACATGACGCCCCCAGACCATTCCATCAAAGTCTGCAATCCAAAACGTCACTACTTCCCTTCCGAGCCCCAACGTGTACCCATACAGTAGTTTTCTCCCACATACTGGATATCAGCGTGCTCAGGACAAATTGGACAACAACTTTTGGGTCCAATTTCTCCTGTTACCCTTGTAAAAATAAAATATTGGGGCAAAAAAATCATTTTTGCAAAAAAAAAAAAAAGATTTTTTATTTTTACGGCTGTGCGTTATAAACTTCTGTGAAGCACTTCGGGGTTCAAAGTGCTCACCACACATCTAGACAAGTTCCTTGTGGGGTCTATTTTCCAAAATGGGGTCACTTGTGGGGGTTTCAACTGTTTAGGCGCATTAGGGGCTCTCCAAATGCGACATGACGCCCTCAGACCATTCCATCAAAGTCTGCAATCCAAAACGTCACTACTTCCCTTCCGAGCCCTGACGTGCGCCCATACAGTAGTTTTCTCCCACATATTGGGTATCAGCGTACTCAGGACAAATTGGACAACAACTTTTGGGGTCCAATTTCTCCTGTTACCCTTGTGAAAATAAAATATTGGGGGCGAAAAAATCATTTTTGTAAAAAAAAAAAGATTTTTTTATTTTTACGGCTGTACGTTATAAACTTCTGTGAAGCACTTCGGGGTTCAAAGTGCTCACCACACATCTAGATAAGTTCCTTGTGGGGTCTATTTGCCAAAATGGGGTCACTTGTGGGGGGTTTCCACTGTATAGGTGCATCAGGGGTTCTCCAAATGTGACATGACGCCCCCAGACCATTCCATCAAAGTCTGCAATCCAAAACGTCACTACTTCCCTTCCGAGCCCTGACGTGCGCCCATACAGTAGTTTTCTCCCACATATTGGGTATCAGCGTACTCAGGACAAATTGGACAACAACTTTTGGGTTCCAATTTCTTCTGTTACCCTTGTGAAAATAAAATATTGGGGCGAAAAAATCATTTTTGCAAAAAAAAAAATGATTTTTTATTTTACGGCTGTACGTTATAAACTTTAGTGAAACACCTGGGGGTTAAAAGTTCTCACCACACATCTAGATAAGTTCCTTGAGGTGTCTAGTTTCCAAAATGGTGTCATTTATGGGGTTTCCACTGTTTAGGCAGATCAGGAGCTCTCCAAACACGACATGGCGTCCAGCCAATTCTGCGTTGAAAAAGTCAGACGGCGCTCCTTCCCTTCCAAACTCTGCCATGCACCCAAACAGTGGTTTACCCCCACATATGGGGTATCAGCGCACTCAGGACAAATTGCACAATAACTTTTGGAGTCTTGTTACCCTTGGAAAAATAAAAATTGGGGTGAAAAAATCATTTTTGTGGAAAAAATATGATTTTTAAATTTTACGGCTCTACATTATAAACTTGTGTGAAGCACTTGGGGGTTCAAATTGCTCACCAAAGATCTAGAAAAGTTCCTTAGGGGTCTAGTTTCCCAAATGGGGTCATTTGTGGGGGTTTCCACTGTTTAGGCACATCAGGGGCTCTCCAAATGCAACATGGCATCCAATCTCAATTCCAGCCAATTTTGGTTGGAAAAAGTCAAATGGTGCTCCTTCCATTCCGAGCTCTGCCGTGAGCCCAAACAGTGCTTCCCCCCACATATGGGGTATCAGCGTACTCAGGACAAATTGGACAACAACTTATGTGGTCCAATTTCTCCTGTTACCCTTGGGAAAATAAAAAATTAGTGACTAAAAGATAATTTTTGTGGGAAAAAAATAGGATTTTTTATTTTAATGCCCGGGCATTATAAACTTGTGTGAAGCACTTGGGGGTTCAAAGTGCTCACCAAAGATCTAGATAAGTTCCTTAGGGGGTCTAGTTTCCAAAATGGGGTCACTTGTGGGGGGTTTCCACTATTTAGGCTCATCTGGGGCACTGCAAACGGAACATGACCCCCATCAACGTCTGCATTCCAAAATGTTACTACTTCCTTTCCAAGCCCTGCCGTGCACCCAAACAGTTTCCCCCCCCCCACATATGGGGTATCAGCGTACTCAGGACAAATTGGACAACAACTTTTGGGGTCCAATTTCCTTGGGAAAATTCAAAAATTTGGGACTAAAATATCATTTTTGTGGAAAATTGTTTTGTTTTTTTTTCACACCCAGGCATTATAAGCTTTTGTGAAACACTTGGGGGTTTAAAGTGCTCACAACAGATCTAGATAAGTACCTTAGGGGGTCTAGTTTCCAAAATGGTGTCACTTGTGGGGGTTTCCACTATTTAGGCTCATCTGGGGCACTGCAAACGGAACATGACCCCCATCAACGTCTGCATTCCAAAATGTTACTACTTCCTTTCCAAGCCCTGCCGTGCACCCAAACAGTTTCCCCCCCCCCACATATGGGGTATCAGCGTACTCAGGACAAATTGGACAACAACTTTTGGGTCCAATTTCCTTGGGAAAATTCAAAAATTTGGGACTAAAATATCATTTTTGTGGAAAATTGTTTTGTTTTTTTTCACACCCAGGCATTATAAGCTTTTGAAACACTTGGGGGTTTAAAGTGCTCACAACAGATCTAGATAAGTACCTTAGGGGGTCTAGTTTCCAAAATGGTGTCACTTGTGGGGGTTTCCACTGTTTAGGCGCATCAGGGGCTCTCCAAACACGACATGGCGTCCAATCTCAATTCCAGCCAATTTTAGTTTGAAAAAGTCAAACGGCGCTCCTTCCCTTACGAGCTCTGCCGTGTGCCCAAACAGTGGTTTTCCCCCACATATTGGGTATTGGCGTACTCAGGAGAAATTGCATAACAACCTTATCTGTCCATTTTCTCCTTTTACCCTTGTGAAAATAAAAAAAAGTTTGTAAAAGATCATTTTTGTGGCTAAAAAGTTAAATATTCATTTTTTCCTTCCACGTTGCTTTAGTTCCTGTGAAGCACCTGAAGGGTTAATAATCTTCTTGAATGTGGTTTTGAGTACCTTGAGGGGTGCAGTTTTTAGAATGGTGTCACTTTTGGGTATTTTCTGCCATATAGACCCCTCAAAGTGACTTCAAATGAGAGGTGGTCCCTAAAAAAAATGGCTTTGTAAATTTTGTTGTAAAAATGAGAAATCGCTGGTCAACTTTTAACCCTTATAACTTCCTAACAAAAAAAAATTTTGGTTCCAAAATTGTGCTGATGTAAAGTAGACATGTGGGAAATGTTATTTCTTAACTATTTTATGTGACATATTTCTCTGTTTTAAGGGAATAAAAATTCAAAGTTTGAAAATTGCAAAATTTTAAAAATTTTCGCCATATTTGCGTTTTTTTCAAAAATAAACGCAAGTTATATGGAAGAAATTTTACCACTAACGTGAAGTACAATATGTCACGAGAAAACAGTCTCAGAATCGCGAAGATCCGTTGACGCATTCCAGAGTTATAACCTCATAAAGAGACAGTGGTCAGAATTGTAAAAATTGGCCCGGTCATTAACGTGCAAACCACCCTTGGGGGTTAAGGGGTTAAAGCCGGAGCATCAGGAACAGGTTTTGGCTTACATTGCCGAAACAGCCTCCAGCTCTATAGCTTCCTCTTCTGAAGTTTCAAAAAATGCAAGCACTGAGTCGTCAGTGCAGGCTCCTGGTCAGGAACAACACCTTTTCTTGTGTCCTTCACCCCCACCAAAAGTGAAGGATGTGGCAGCCCACAATTCAAATTACTCCATGGAGCTCTTTTCACATACCATGCCTGGGTTATCAAGTCAAATCCTGAATTCCTCAGTCCAAGATGAATCTGACATGGAGTGCACTGATGCACGGCCACTGCTAGATGATTCTGCTGGTACATTGACCCACAGCACTACATTGCCCTCGCCGTCTACTGAGCCAGAATATCACCCTGATGAAACTCAGGTGCCCCTCCCCGCGTACTATACCACCTTACACGGTGACAGAGAGGAAGGTGCAGATGAAATTGAAGAGGAGGTGATGGATGACCCAGTTGTTGACACAGATTGGCATCCATTGGGGGAAGAGGGTGCCGCTGGCAATAGCTCAGAAGAGGAGAATGATCCGCAGCAGGCATCGACATCGAAGCAGCGGTTATCTGGTAGGCCTGTAGCTGTCTAAAAACGTGTTTAAAAAGCAAAAAGAGTTGCAGGACAGCAGGACAGCTTGGCCAGATAGTCCAATTACCACAGCGTGCAAGCCCTGAAAATTTGTACCATAGTAGGAAAAGTGCAGTGTGGCACTTTTTTGACCAAAATCCTATTGATGAGGCAAAGGTTATCTGTAAGAAGTGCGGAAGGACCTTTAGCCGAGGGAAAAATCTCCGAAATTTGAATACCAGTTGCATGCTTAGACATTTAACGACCATGCACTTGCAAGCGTGGACGGACTACAAAACCTCAGGTAGCAAATGTGCACCTGCTCCGACTGAAGGTAGCCAGCAACACTTCATTGCTTCCCCCACTCCCCACTGTAAGCCCACCGGTTAGCACACCACCAGCAAGAAATGTTGAGGTGTCGTCAAAAGGCCAAAGCAGTCAGGGAATCACAATCTTTTTGCAATGAAAGACTGAATCTAGGCCATCACCATCACCACCACCACCACCATCACCAACCCCCTCTCAGTCCGTCATGTCCACCGCTAGTTCGCCCATATGCAGTTCTCAAGTCCAGCTCACCCTAGCAGACACTCTGTGTAGGACAAGAAAGTACTCATCCTCTCATCCGCGTATACTAGCTTTGAACGCCAAAATTGCCAAACTGATCTCATTAGAGATGATGCCCTGCCGTTTGAAAGCGCAGCGTTCCGAGAGCTCATGGCCTACACTGTCACATGCTATGACCTACCCAGTCGGCACTTCTTTTCTAGAAAAGCCATCCCTGCCCTCCACCTGCATGTGAAAGACCGCATTGTCCATGCACTCAAACAATCAGTGAGTGGAAAGGTGCACCTCACAACAGTTGCATGGTCCAGTAGGCATGTTTTAAAGATGATCTCTTTGGGCGACAACAGACACACCGCGGAGGTACTGGCCAACTACTTGCAGCGAGAAACTGAGTCATGGCTGGGCAGTCTAAATCTTGAGCCAGGCAAGGTATTCAGTGATAATGGCCGTAATTTTGTGGCGGCCATAGCCCTGGCGAAACTCAGACACATACCTTGCCTGGCTCACACCTTAAACCTGGTGTTGCAGTGCTTCCTAAGTAATTATCCTGAGTTAACAGCCCTGCTCCATAAGGTGCGAAGACTGTGCTCGCACATTCGTCGCTCGCCCGTAGACTCTAGTCATATGCAGAGGCTGCAGCGATCGCTCCACCTACCCAAGCACCGCCTAATCATAGACATTGCAACAAGGTGGAACTCCACCATGCACATGGTTGAGAGGCTGTGCAAAAAGAGGCAGGCTGTAATGCATTTGTGGGAGGTTACACGGGCAGGCAGTTTGAGGGCAGACGTGGAGTTGTCGGGTGTGCAGTGGTCAAAGCTGAAAGACCTCTGTAAAGTCCATCTGTGTTTTGAGGAATGCACACGGCTGGTAAGCGCAGATGACGCCATCATAAGCATGAGCATCCCACTTATACGTCTTTTCATGCAAACTTTGACGCACATTAAGGATCAGGTGCACATTAAGGATCAGCGGAGGAGGAACAGGAGCAGGCGGGAAGCCTTGATGACAGTCAGCCATTGCCTGCTTAGGGAACTGTCCTGGACGAGTCGGAGGAAGAAGAGGAAGAGGAGGAGGAGGAGGATGAGGGGGATGATTATTTTGGCGAGGAGAATGCTTCTTGGGGGGCAAGCGAAAATGTTGGCTTGCCAAGGTCAGATACAGGGTTTGTGCGTGACTGGAGGAATGTTGATTTGGCAGAAAGTGCTCCTCCACCCACCACTGGCAGTGCATCATTGACACCTGGAACATTGGCCCACATGTGTGTTTATGTGTTGCGGATCCTAAAAAGGGACCCCCGCATTGCCAAAATGATGAAGGAAGACGACTACTGGTTGGCCAGCATCCTCGATCCACGCTATAAAGGCAAATTACAGAACATCATGCCACAAGAGAACCTAGAGCAGCTCTTGTAAACCGTTTGTTCGAGGCATTCCCAGCACACAGCAGCGGTGCAGGTTCTTCCACGAGCTGTAGTGAGCCAAATGAAAGAGGTGTTCGTGGTGCACACAGCCAAAGTGGCATTGGAGACAGGGGTTTTATGACCATGTTGTGGACTGATTTCTCAAGTAACGCTCACACAATGGTTCAAAATTACCTCTCCTCCCCTATCGATGTTCTCCCTCACAGTTCATTCTCCTTTGAATACTGGGCCTGTTAACTGGACACCTGTCCTGAATTGGCATAATATGCCTTACAGGAACTTACCCTGCTGGTAGTGTGCTATCAGAAAAAGTCTTCAGTGCAGCGGGATCAATCCTGACAGAAAGAAGGACCCGGCTGTCGACCCAAAATGTTGGTGATCTCACATTCATAAAAATGAACCATGCCTGGGTTTCAAAGGATTTTGTATCATCTTCCCCTGATGACACATAGGTTGCCAGCAAAATGGCTCGCTTTGTCATCCTCTTCCTCCGACTACTCCAATTCCTCCATTTGCAGCTGCTGAACGTCCAGCCTACACCTCAACACATGCCAGTTTTCCACCTCCCTAACTTGGCTTCCCCCCCCCAGGGCCGGCATCAGCACCTGGCGCAACTGAGCTAGTGCCGGTTCTCTGAGCAGGTGGGGGCCCACTCGTGGACGACGGCACTGGCACAGGGCCCCTAATTGTACGCAAAAGTGTCTCTGACGGTGGAGGGGCCCACTCGTCGTCGTCACACCGGCGTTCTATGAGGGGCCCTTGGCCAATGCAGTCGTCAACTACTGGGCCCCCTGCTTGCTCAGGGCCCCAGCAATTGCAATACTAACCTCTCCCTGCTCCACTGGAGTGACGTCTTCCGCGTTCCCTGACAGTGACATTCAGTTCAGAGAGCGCGATGACGTCACGTCTGTTTGCCCTCTGCCTGAAACAGTCCAAGTGCAGAGAGCTAGAAGATGGTGATGCTGAGTAGTCAAGAGCAGAGCAGTGCCCAGGGAGTAGAGATATTTCATTTTTTCTAATGTTTGGAGCAATATATGGTGCCCATCATACACTGGAGCATCATCCATGGGCCCATCATATACTGGAGCATTCTAAATGGGGGACATGAGACACTGGAGCAGCATCTATGGGGCCCATTATACACTGGAGCAATATAAATGGGGCCCATTATATATTGAGCATTATATTGGCCCATCATACACTGGAGCATCATCCATGGGGCCCATCATATACTGGAGCATTCTAAATGGGGGACATGAGACACTGGAGCAGCATCTACGGGGCCCATTATACACTGAAGCATTATAAATGGGGCCCATTATATATGGAGCATTATATTGGCCCATCATACACTGGAGCATCATCCATGGGGCCCATCATATACTGGAGCATTCTAAATGGGGGACATGAGACACTGGAGCAGCATCTACTGGGCCCATTAGACACTGGAGCATTATAAATGGGGCCCATTATATATGGAGCATAATATTGGCCCATCATACACTGGAGCATCATCCATGGGGCCCATCATATACTGGAACATTCTAAATGGGGGACATCAGACACTGGAGCAGCATATATGGGGCCCATTATACACTGGAGCATTATAAATGGGCCCATTATATATTGAGTAGTGTTGAGCGATACGATACTGCAAATATCGGGTATCGGCCGATATTAGCTCTATCGGCCTTTCGATACTTCGTTTCGATATTTTCGTCTTATCGAATACCGGAATCGGAAGTTCCCATAATTCTTTGCGAGGCAATGTGATTTTAGTCAGCCAATGAGGAATCCTAAGAAGTGTGGGCACATCCTGTACTGCTGCTTTCATGTTAACTAATGGCATGGCTGTGATTGGATGCTGAAATGATGTCAGAATGCACTATAAAAGGCGCCGCCGCCATTTTAGCGTCACTGTGCTGTGAATTCAGTTAGGGACAGAACGCTGCTGTGCTGACTCTGAGGGACAGTTAGAGATTGCGATTTAGTGTAGTGTGCTTTAGGCAGGCTAGCACCAACCGCTGTGTAAAGCTTCCTTTTGCCTGCAGTGTTGTTTTAAACAGCTCTGCAAGGTGTGTGTGAGTGCAGGTGACGCTGCAGTTTGCTCTGCATGCAACGCTGTCTGTAGGCATCTGCACATGTCACTCACAGACTTTTTTTTTTCCTTCAGTGTAATTCTTGCAGCTCCATGCAATTTAACTATTAGTGTGACGCGCTTCCATCCGTATCCAATACATTGGTTGCAAACACTATAGAAGTAGACAAAGGAGTAGCCTTTCACAGATTGTGAACAGTTGTGTTTCAGTGTTCACTTCAGTCTGTGTTTTTTATTTTTTGAGTGCACATCACGCTCCAGTTACTTGTTCAAGCACTGCTGCTTGTACTCTGCTGAGCGTGTCTCAGTGGCTCATCCTTTTCATTTATCTCCAATTGGTTCTGCTCCATTCCATTTAAAATATAATCTATTAGTGTGACGCGCTTCCATCCGTATCCAATACATTGGTTGCAAACACTATAGAAGTAGACAAAGGAGTAACCTTTCACAGATTGTGAACAGTTGTGTTTCAGTGTTCACTTCAGTCTGTGTTTTTTATTTTTTGAGTGCACATCACGCTCCAGTTACTTGTTCAAGCACTGCTGCTTGTACTCTGCTGAGCGTGTCTCAGTGGCTCATCCTTTTCATTTATCTCCAATTGGTTCTGCTCCATTCCATTTAAAATATAATCTATTAGTGTGACGCGCTTCCATCCGTATCCAATACATTGGTTGCAAACACTATAGAAGTAGACAAAGGAGTAGCCTTTCACAGATTGTGAACAGTTGTGTTTCAGTGTTCACTTCAGTCTGTGTTTTTTATTTTTTGAGTGCACATCACGCTCCAGTTACTTGTTCAAGCACTGCTGCTTGTACTCTGCTGAGCGTGTCTCAGTGGCTCATCCTTTTCATTTATCTCCAATTGGTTCTGCTCCATTCCATTTAAAATATAATCTATTAGTGTGACGCGCTTCCATCCGTATCCAATACATTGGTTGCAAACACTATAGAAGTAGACAAAGGAGTAGCCTTTCACAGATTGTGAACAGTTGTGTTTCAGTGTTCACTTCAGTCTGTGTTTTTTATTTTTTGAGTGCACATCACGCTCCAGTTACTTGTTCAAGCACTGCTGCTTGTACTCTGCTGAGCGTGTCTCAGTGGCTCATCCTTTTCATTTATCTCCAATTGGTTCTGCTCCATTCCATTTAAAATATAATCTATTAGTGTGACGCGCTTCCATCCGTATCCAATACATTGGTTGCAAACACTATAGAAGTAGACAAAGGAGTAGCCTTTCACAGATTGTGAACAGTTGTGTTTCAGTGTTCACTTCAGTCTCTGCGTAATAACCACACTTAGGCCTTATAACTTTTCTGACTTTCTTTCTCAATCTACCAAGATGAACAAGTCAGTGAGTAAGGCACGTGGTCGTGGCCGTGGAGTTTCAGCAGGGAGAGGACGTGGGGATTCTGTGGCTGCTGCCGCCCTCAGTGACACAGCATCCACCAGTTTTCCCCGTGAGCGTTCCTTTATGCGCACTTTGGTAGGAGCTCGGCGTGCCCCCCTGCTGCGGGAAGAACAAATTGAAGCCGTTGTTGGTTGGATGGCAGCCAATGCATCGACTTCAATTCCTTCCACCTCCTCTCAGGAACACAACACTGTTGAGCAACCATCTGTCTGTTCACCGCCTGTCAAATTGCCCAGGCAGTCAGAGAGTTCTGTACAGGAGCCAGCTGAGTCTCTGCTTCTGTTCTCAGAATCTGTTGGCTCGCAAACAGGGGCACAGGCAAGCAGCATTCTGCAATTTGAAGAAGAGGGAGTATGCAGTGATGCGCAACAGCTGTGTCTCTCTCAATCTGAAGAGGCGGGTGAGCCAGTGCCGATGGACAGCACACCGCAGAACGCATCTTATGATGATGATGAGACTCAGGTGCCAGGTTTTGTGGAGCATGGTGCTGCCCAGACCATCCAACAGCAGCAGGTGTTGGAAGAGGGTAGTGGAGATGATGAAGTCCGAGACCCAACATGGCGTGAGCAACAGGAAGGTGGTGGGAGCAGCTCTGAGGAAGAGATTGTCCCAACGGTACAAAGAGGAGGGAGATGTAGGCTGCAGACTCGCTTGCCTGTAGCCTCCAGTTTGGCACCTGTTGGGAGCAGTTCTCTTAAAAATGTCAAAATTGGCGCTCCCATGACTTGCACTGCGTGGTCCTTTTTTGACAGACTTGTATCTGATATTTGCTATGTTCAATGCAAGCTGTGTAAGCAAAAAGTTAAAAGAGGTAAAAATATCAGGAACCTGAATACCACTAATATGTGGAAACATGTACGGACAAAGCACATAGCTGAGTTACAAAGACACACTGGAGATGTAGGCCAACCTACAGCAGCACCTACATCTTTAGGTCATGTTCGAGCCTCTACCTCCAGCTCTCACACACCTGGTTCGGCTTCCTCACAGGATCTCCATGGAAGAACCTCGGTCACTGTTGTCCATAGACAAACTGTTATTCCACCCACTGCAGCAAGTTCACAGTCATCGTCACACTCCCAGAACAAAAAACAGCCATCGGTAACACAGGCATGGGATAAAAGACGGCCATACTCGGCAAACCATCCACGAGCACAGGCTCTGAATGCTGGCCTTGCAAAACTCCTGTCCCTTGAAATGCTGTCATTCAGGCTGGTGGAGACTGACAGTTTCAGGAACTTTATGGCATTGGCAGTCCCACAATATAATGTGCCAAGCCGATTTTATTTCAGCAGGCAAGCTGTCCCTGCTCTGCAAAAACATGTCGAGGGAAACATTAAACATGCGCTACTAAACGCCGTCAGTAGCAGGGTCCACCTGACCACCGATGCGTGGACCAGTACCCATGGCCAGGGACGATACCTTTCCCTCACTGCCCATTGGGTCAATGTTGTGGAGCCGGGTACAGATCTTGCCAGTGGCGCTGTACGTGTTCTGCCAACTCCAAGGATTGCAGGAATCCAGTCTGTGCACATTGATTCCTCCTCCTACTCCAGTTCCTCAGAATCATCGCTGCACGAGCCGTCACGGTATACCTCCACATGGACCCGTGAACGCTTACCTGTTGCGACCGATATGAGCACAGCCGTGGCAAATGTCAACAGGCTGTCCTGAAATTAATTCCCATGGGGAATCGAAGCCACACAGCGCAGGAGCTCTGGGATGCCATCAAGCAGGAGAGCGACGTGTGGTTTTTGTCAGCTAATCTCCAGCCAGGCTTGGTAGTGTGTGACAATGGCCGAAATCTGGTGGCAGCTCTGGGCCTTGGCAACCTCACTTACATACCATGTCTGGCACATGTGCTCAACTTGGTTGTGCAGAGTTTTTTGAGGGACTATCCGGATCTTGATGCACTGCTGCACAAGGTCCGCCTAGAGTGCGCTCACTTGCGACGTTCCAGCATGGCCAGATCGCGCATTGCAGCTCTGCAAGTCAGATTTCGCCTTCCTGAACATCGCATCATATGTGACGTACCCACCAGGTGGAATTCCACGTTACATATGTTGGAGCGGTTGTGTGAGCAGCAGCCAGCAGTAATGGAGTATCAGCTGCAACAGGCGCAATCAACTCGCAATTTGCGCCGTTCACACTTCACCATTACTGAGTGGGCCTCTATGAAGGACATCTGCGACGTTTTGCGTGCGTTTGATGTCTCAACGCGGATGGCGAGTGCAGATGATGCACTAGTCAGCATGACTGTCCCCCTTATCTGCCTGCTTCAGAAATCACTGAAAGCACTAAAGGAAGAGGTTTTGGAAGAGGTGGAGGATGAGGAGTCACAAATTCAATTACCTTCAGGACAGTCAGCGCAACGTGGTTCCTCACAAAGGGCTGGGCAGTGCTCACTTTGTGAGGAGGATGAGGAGGAGGAGGAGTCAATGGAGGAGGAAGAAATCCCTACAGAGGGAGGTACACAACGCTGTAGTCAGTATGTAGAGCGAGGGTGGGGTGATGCAGAGGAGACAGAGATGACGCCTCTTCCAGAGGACAGCCTTTGTTGGCCAGTTGGGAGTCTGCAGCACATGGTTGATTTCATGCTTCAGTGCCTGAGAAACGACCGCCGCATTGCCCACATTCTCAGCACGTCAGATTATTGGGTGTACACCCTCCTAGACCCTCGTCACACCGGTGAACCGGGACCGTAAAATGCAGGAGTACCAAGACACACTGGTGCAATCCATACTGTTGTACATTCCAGCCGAGAGAGCTGCTGCTGCTGCTACTGCTTTACAAAGCAGCTCTGTGCGTCGAGGCAGTGTAGACACCTCTACAACAAGAGGGAGCAGAAGCAGCGCCTTTGCACAGGGCAAGAACTGTATGTTACAAATGTGGCAAAGTTTTGTGACAGCGCCAGCAAGGTCTACACCATCCGAGACGGCTCCAGTCACCAGGATGAAACGTTTCCGTAAGATGGTGACAGACTACTTGGCTTTCCCTCTAAGTGTACTCCCAGATGCCTCTTCCCCTTTCAAATTTTGGGTCTCTAAGTTGGATACATGGCCAGAGCTTAGCCAGTATGCATTGGAGGTGCTGGCTTGCCCTGCTGCCAGTGTATTATCTGAGCGTGTCTTTAGTGCTGCAGGTGGTGTAGTAACAGACCGTCGCATGCGACTATCCTCAGAGAATGTAGACCGGCTTACTTTTCTGAAAATGAACAAGGCATGGATCTCACCTGAATTTGTCTGTCCGTTTTCAGATTAAATAACTGGTTGGCAACGTTTTCCATGTCTCCTGTTATGTTCATCTTTCTACCACCTGAACTCTACTCCCTGGGCTACTACACCGCCATTTGTTGCTCGTAAGTAATTGGCAGGGGTACTGACTCCTGGCCAGCCTGGTTACAGCACGACAGCTGTTTCCTGGCAGTGTGAACGTCAATTATCCTCCAATAAGTTGTGCTGTCGTGTTGCATTCGGGTTAGCCGACTCTATGGTGCCTGCAGTTTAGGTGATTCCTATGTGTGCTGTGGGATATGTAAATAAAGGCGGTTTCCATTGTGACAATAGGATAAGCACCCACTGTAGGACTGCGTGATTCGGTAACTGCGGACGGCTTGCGTCCTGTCAACTTACATTTTCATGGGTGCGTTCTTCTACCCGTCCGGGGTCCAGTACCGTCAAGTGGTTCTCCCCAGTGCCTTTGGCCTAGGTGCCTCCATCTCCGTATCCGAGTTCCAGCAACGTCTGCTGGTCCTTGGTAGTGCTTTGGAGCACAGGTACCTCCTGCTTAGTAACCGTGTCACAGTAACGTCAGCTGGTACTCGGTTGTGACATTGCCTCTTTTCCTTCTGCTACCCGTCCGGGGTCCAGTGCAGTCAGCTGGTCCTCGTTACTTCCATTGTCTCTTGCTCCATCTGATACCCGTCAGGGTTCCAGTAACGTCAGCTGTTTCTCGGAAATTAGACGACCTTAAAGACCACCCAGAAGAAGATGACGACAACAAGGACGACGAGCATGAAGCCAACCAGCCTGAACACCATCACAAAGAAAAAATAAAAGATTACCCAGAAGAAGATCACCAACAGGACAAAGAAGGTTAAGACAAACTACAAGATACAGAACAAGAGACAGAAGAACAATAAGCAAAAGATCAAAAAGCAGAAGAACATGAAGTATAAGACCAAAATGAAGAGCAAAATATATGCTCTAAATTCTAAGCAGAAGAAGACTAAGCAGTGTATGGGGGTGAGTCCGTTCCTCCTCGTGGTGCCCCTGGAAAATGCCTGCTGCTGCTGCAGGCTAAACTGAACACGGACAAATACTGTTGTAGTTTAAATCTTTTGTGACAGCAAGAACGGAAGGATGAACAATTCATACTTTTACAGATTACAAGTACAGGAATCTCTGTCACAAATAAGAATATGATGAAGAAGATGAAGAGGAAGAAGATGAAGAATTTGAATATGAAGAAGATTAATTAGTTTAAACCCCTTAATGACCAAGCCATTTTGTAGGTTAAAGACCAGGCCAATTTTTACAATTCTGACCACTGTCTCTTTATGAGGTTATAACTCTGGAACGCTTCTACGGATCTTGGCGATTCTGAGATTGTTTTCTCGTGACATATTGTACTTCATGATAGTGGTAAAATTTCTTCAATATAACTTGCGTTTTTTTTATGAAAAAAAATGGAAATATGGCAAAAATTTTGAAAATTTTGCAATTTTCAAACTTTTAATTTTTATGCCATTAAATCAGAGAGATATGTCACAAAAATTAGTTAATAAATAACATTTCCCACATGTCTACTTTACATCAGCACAATTTTGGAACCAAAATTTTTTTTTGTTACGAAGTTATAAGTGTTAAAAGTTGACCAGCAATTTCTCATTTTTCCAACAAAATTTACAAAACCATTTTTTTAGGGACCACCTCACATTTGAAGTGAATTTGAGGGGTCAATATGACAGAAAATACCCAAAAGTGACACCATTCTAAAAACTGCACCCCTCAACGTGTTCAAAGCCACATTCAAGAAGTTTATTAACCCTTTAGGTACTTCACAAGAATTGAAGCAATGTGGAAGGAAAAAATGAACATTTAACTTTTTTTCCCAAAATTTTTCTTTCGACACAATTTTTTTAAATTTTGTCAAGGGTATCAGGAGAAAGTGAACCACAATATTTGTTGTACAATTTCTCCAGAGTACACCGATATACCATGTGTGGGGGTAAACCACTATTTGGGCGCATGGCAGAGCTCGGAATGGAAGCAGCACCATTTGACTTTTTTGGCTGGAATTGAGATTGGACGCCATGTCGCATTTGGAGAGTCCCTGTGTGCCTAAACAGTGGAAACCCCCCACAAGTGACCCCATTTTGGAAACTGGACCCCTCAAGGAACTCATCTAAATGTGTTGTGAGAGCTTTTAACCCCAAGGGCTTCACAGAAGGTTATAACGTAGAGCTGTAAAATTAAAAAATCATATTTTTTCCACAAAAATGATCTTTTCATCCCAATTATTATTTTCCAAAGGATAAAAGGACCCCAAAAGTTATTGGGCAATTAGTCCTGAGTATGCTGATACCCCATATGTGGGGTAAACCACTATTTGGGCGCATGGCAGAGCTCGGAAAGGAAGCAGCGCCATTTGACTTTTTTGGCTGGAATTGAGATTGGACGCCATGTCGCATTTGGAGAGTCCCTGTGTGCCTAAACAGTGGAAACCCCCCACAAGTGACCCCATTTTGGAAACTAGACCCCCCAAGAAACTTATCTAAATGTGTTGTGAGAGCTTTTAACCCCCAAGCGCTTCACAGAAGGTTATAACGTAGAGCCGTAAATTAAAAAATCATATTTTTTCCACAAAAATGATCTTTTCATCCCAATTTTTATTTTCCAAAGGATAAAAGGACCCCAAAATTTATTGTGCAATTAGTCCTGAGTACGCTGATACCCCATAGGTGGGGGTAAACCACTATTTGGGCGCATGGCAGAGCTCGGAAGGGAAGCAGCGCCATTTGACTTTTTTGGCTGGAATTGAGATTGGATGCCATGTCGTATTTGGAGAGTCCCTGTGTGCCTAAACAGTGGAAACCCCCACAAGTGACCCCATTTTGGAAACTAGACCCCCAAGGAACTTATCTAGATGTGTGGTGAGAGCTTTGAACCCCCAAGGGCTTCACAGAAGGTTATAACGTAGAGCAGTAAAATTAAAAAATCATATCTTTTCCACAAAAATGATCTTTCCACCCCCAATTGTTATTTTCCAAAGGGTAACAGGACCCAAAAAGTTATTGTGCAATTTGTCCTGAGTACGCTGATACCCCATATGTGGGGGGAAACCACTATTTTGACGCATGGCAGAGCTCGAAAGGGAAGTAGCGCCTTTTTCAAATGCAGACTTTGATGGAATGGTCTGTGGGTGTCATGTCACGTTTGGATAGCCCCTGATGTGCCTAAACAGTAGAAACCCCCCACAAGTGACTCCATTTTGGAAACTAGACCCCCCAAGGAACTTTTCTAGATGTGTGGTGAGCACTTTGAACCCCCAAGTGCTTCACAGAAGTTTATAACGTAGAGCCGTGAAAATAAAAAAATCATATTTTTTTCCACAAAAATAATGTTTTTGCCCCAAATTTTTATTTTTATAATGGTAACAGGAGAAATAGGACCCCAAAAGCTATTGTGCAATTTGTCCTGAGTACGCTGATATCCCATATGTGGGGGGGAACCACTATTTTGACGCATGGCAGAGATCGGAAGGGAAGGAGCACCGTTTTTAAATGCAGACTTTGATGGAATGGTCTGTGGGTGTCATGTCGCGCTTGGAGAGCCCCTGATGTGCCTAAACAGTAGAAACCCCCCACAAATGACCCCATTTTGCAAACTAGACCCCCCAAGGAACTTATCTAGATGTGTGGTCAGCACTTTGAACCCGCAAGGGCTTCACAGAAGTTTATAACGTAGAGCCGTGAAAATAAAAAAAATCATATTTTTTTCCACAAAAATGACCTTTTTGCCCCCAAATTTTTATTTTTATAAGGGTAACAGGAGAAATAGGACCCCAAAAGCTATTGTGCATTTTGTCCTGAGTACGCTGATACCCCATATACGGGGGGGAACCACTGTGATCGCCTTACTGCGATCTTTGGGAGGCACAATGAACAAATCTACCAAAGGTGAAGAATTGGTTTTCTTTTTTACGCCGTTCCTCGTGCGATATTAGTGATTAGGCGACTTTATTCCTCGGATCTGTGCGATTACAGCGATACCAGATTTACACCCTTTTTTCATGTTTAGCTTCTGTCACACACTAAAAGATGCTTTTTTTTGGAATAATTTTTTGTAAGAATTTTTTGCATCGCCGTATTTTGAGAGCTATAATTTTTCCATATTTCGGCCGACAGAGTTATCTGTGGGCTTATTTTTTGCGGGACGAGCTGACGTATTTATTGGTACCATATTCGGGCACATAACGTTTTTTGATCGCTTCCTATTCCGATTTTTGTGGAAGCAGAATGAACAAAAACCAGCAATTCAGGAATTGTTTTTTTTTTAAATTTTTTTTCCCCTGTTCCGCGTGTGGTAAAATTGATAAATCAGCTTTATTCTTCGGGTCACTACGATTACAGCGATACCTCATTTATATATTTTTTTTTATGTTTTGGCGTTTTTTACACAATAAAGAATTTTATAGAAAAAATAATTATTTTTGCATCAGTTTATTCCGCGAGCTATAACTTTTTTATTTTTTCGCTGATGATGCTGTATAGCAGCTTGTTTTTTGCGGGACAAGATGACGTTTTCAGCGGTACCATGATTATTTATATCTGACTTTTTGATCGCGTGTTATTGCACTTTTTCCAAGCGGTGTGATGATACCGCTTGGAAAAAGTATAATTTACTACTTTTTTTTTTTTTACGGCTTTCACTGAAGGGGTTAACTAGGGTTATGCTTTTATAGATGGGATTTTTACGGACATGGCGATACCTAACATGTGTATTTTTTTTGTTTTTTATTTTTTTTATTACATAAAAATGTGTATTTTTTAGGGATTTTTTTTAAATTATTTTTTAATATTTTTTTTACAATTTTTTTTAAAAAATGATTTTTTTCAACTTGTCCCTTTATGGGACTTTCACTTTTTTTACTTTTTATTGCAGTTACAATGCATTGCAATGCTCTGGCATTGCAATGCATTGCAACTATAGTGGAAGCTGCTGTGACATGATCACAGCAGCTTCCCGTAGCTAAATGACCCGGAGGTTGTCATGACAACCCCCGGGTCATCAAGGCAGAGATCGGCCCCTGCAAATACAGTGCAGGGTGCGATCTGAGGCGAGGCTCCCGACCCTCTGCCTCCCCCCCTGAGCTCTGCGATCGCGCTGGATCGCAGCAGTCAGGGGGTTAACAGCCAGGGGCGGTGGGGGCTCCGCTCCTGGCTGTCAGTGCAGGAAGCCTGGCCACTGCAGCGCCGGCTCCTGCACTGATCGCGCTGGGGAAGCTGAAATTTCAGCTTCTCCTGCGCGATCGCTGCTGTGTTTGGTCAGTCAGATTGACTGACCAATCACAGCGCTGTGAGTGCGGGGACCGACGGCAAAGGTCCCCGCACCGCTTGCCGTGCCTGTCAGCTGTCTGTGACAGCTGTCGGCACTGATCTACCACTGCGTGTTTACACGCAGTGGTAGATCAAAGGCATGATGTGCAGAGTCCGTCCTGGTGCCGGAACTGGCACCTTGCCATGACGGACTCTGCACGTCAGTGGACATTAAGGGGTTAATAATAACAATATGAGTAATGTAAACAAAAACATGAATAGCAAGAAGTTTAAGAAGAAGATTAAGAAGGTGAAGATGAAGAATAATTTGATGAGAAAGATGATGCTGCTGAAGATTATGAAGGAGAAAGTGTGGCACTGGCAAAAGTTAAAAAGGTGAAGAGCATGGAAGTTGTGAAACATACATATTTGCCAAAATAGAAAAAAGGTTAACAACATTGTCAATTTGTTAGTCAATCCAAACGTATTTCCAAAAAAAAAATATATTAATGCTATTCCAATGCATTGGGTTAAACATGTATGCCTTTATTGTCTCCTCAACCTCCCCCAATACATTCTACATTAGTCTTTGTTGTTTTCCTTCATGTACAATTAACCAACAAGGCAAGAATGTTTTTTTTTAATGTCGATATTTGGTTCCCATAGACTTACATTGGACTTCCGGTATCAGAATCGGATATTGACGATATTTAGTGATATCGGCGATACCATTTCGATACGATATTTTTAGATATCGAGCAGTATCGCTCAACACTAATATTGACCATTATATTGGCCCATCATACACTGGAGCATCATCCATGGGGCCCATCATATACTGGAGCATTCTAAATTGGGGACATGAGACACTGGAGCAGCATCTACGGGGCCCATTATACACTGGAGCATTATAAATGGGGCCCATTATATATGGAGCATTATATTGGCCCATCATACACTGGAGCATCATCCATGGGTCCCATCATATACTGGAGCATTCTAAATAGGGGACATCAGACACTGGAGCAGGATTTATGGGGCCCATAATACACTGGAGCATCATCCATGGGGCCCATCAAATACTGGAGCATCATATGGGGTTCATTATTTATGGGGCATCATATAGGGCCTTTAATATGGAACATCATATGTAGCACATATGGGACCTATTCTGTATGGAGCATTATATGGAGCCCATTCTGTATAGAGCAATATATGGGGCCCATCATATACTGTATGGAGCTTTATATGCGACTCTTTATGCTGTGTGGAGCAATATGTGGGGCTCATTCTACTTTATGGGGACCGTCCTATACTGTATGGCACATTATATGGGGACCATCATATACTGGAGCATTATGTGGAGCTCATCATTTACTGTATGGAAAATTATATGGGACCAATTATTTTGTATGGAGCAATATATGGGGCTCATTATACTGTATGGCACACTATGTGGTGGCCATAATACTGTATGGAGTAATATACTGTCCGGTTTTTGAGCTATTGTACAGTCATGGCTAAAAGTTTTGAGAATGACACAAATATTATATTTTCACATGATCTGCTGCCCTCTGGTTTTTATGTGTGTTTGACAGATGTTTTTATCACAGACAGAAATATAATTGCAAACATATGAGTAACAAAAGCTTATATTGACAGAATGAGTTAATGCAGCAAGTCAATATTTGCAGTGTTGACCCTTCTTCTTCAGGACCTCTGCAATTCTCCCTGGCATGCTCTCAATCAACTTCTGGCCAAATCCTGACTGATAGCAGTCCATTCTTGCACAATCAATGCTTTCATTTTGTCAGAATTTGTAGGTTTTTGTTTGTCCACCCGTCTCTTGATGATTGACCACAAGTTCTCAATGGGATTAAGATCTGGGGAGTTTCCAGGCCATGGACCCAAAATCTCTATGTTTTGTTCCCTGAGCCATTTAGTTATTACCTTTGCTTTATGGCAAGGTGCTCCATCATGCTGGAAAAGGCATTGTTGATCGCCAAACTGCTCTTGGAGGGTTGGGAGAAGTTGCTCTTGGAGGACATTCTGGTACCATTCTTTATTCATGGCTGTGTTTTTAGGCAAGACTGTGAGAGAGCCGATTCCCTTGGCTGAGAAGCAACCCCAAACATGAATGGTTTCAGGATGCTTAACAGTTGGCATGAGACAAGACTGGTGGTAGCACTCACCTTGTCTTCTCCGAATGAGGCGTTTTCCTGATGTCCCAAACAATCGAAAAGGGGATTCATCAGAGAAAATAACTTTACCCCAGTCCTCAGCAGTCCACTGCCTGTACCTTTTGCAGAATATCAGTCTGTCCATGATGTTTTTTCTGGAGAGAAGTGCTTCTTTGCTGCCCTCCTTGAGACCAGGCCTTGCTCCAATAGTCTCCGCCTCACAGTGCGTGCAGATGCACTCACACCTGCCTGCTGCCATTCCTGAGCAAGCTCTGCACTGCTGGTAGCCCGATCCCGCAGCTGAAACACTTTTAAGAGACGGTCCTGGCGCTTGCTGGTCTTTCATGGGCGCCCTGGAGCCTTTTTGGCAACAATGGAACCTCTCTCCTTGAAGTTTTTGATGATGCGATAGATTGTTGACTGAGGTGCAATCTTTCTAGCTGCGATACTCTTCCCTGTTAGGCCATTTTTGTGCATTGCAATGATGACTGCACATGTTTCTTTAGAGATAACCATGGTTAACAGAAGAGAAACAATGATGCCAAGCACCAGCCTCCTTTTAAAGTGTCCAGTGGTGTCATTCTTACTTAATCATGACAGATTAATCTCCAGCCATGTCCTCATCAACACCGACACCTGTGTTAATGGAGCAATCACTGAAAAGAGGTTAGCTGGTCCTTTTAAGGCAAGGCTGCAATGATGTTGAAATGTGTTTTGGGGGATAAAGTTCATTTTCTAGCCAAATATTGACTTTGCAAGTAATTGCTGTTAAGCTGATCACTCTTTATAACATTCTGGAGTATATGCAAATTGCCATTAGAAAAAGTGAAGCAGTAGACTTTGTAAAAATTAATATTTGTGTCATTCTCAAAACTTTTGGCCATGACTGTAGAATTTAAAATAGATATCAGTCATGTAATGTAAGAAGTGAAGTATTTGTCATTGTACTATACCTATATTTCTGTGCCGTATCGGAGCATCATGAATTGTGGTATGTGTCAAAGGGGCCCACTGACACTCTTTCGCCCGGGCACATGAAAACCTGGAGCCAGCCCTACCCCCCCCCACAACTTTAGCCAAATAACCCCCAGTTTTCAATGCGTAACTATTATTATAAAGTAAATTAAAGTTGCCAAGCTTAAGTAATACGAATTGATGTCGTTAGCATTGAAATGGGCACTGTAGGTATTTTTACTGTCCTTCACTCCCTGCCGACTTTGCTTCCCCATTGACTTTCATTGGGTTTCGTGTATCAGTTGTACCCCCGACTTTTCCCGATAGTCGGCTGATTTCGTTCGACTCGACTTTTGAGAAAGTCTGATTTCTTGAAACCCGACTCGACCCTAAAAAAGGCAAAGTCGCTCATCTCTAGTCTTGAGGATAAGCAGGAGATGGAAAGAAGCTAGACTAAAGGCTGGGAGCCAATAATCTTGCAAGGAAGGAAGAGCAGTGCCAGGTTTAAGTAGGATGTTCAATCAGGATATCACATGGTTGAGCAAATCAGGAACTCAGGGTGGAGACTATCAGGAACTCTGGGTGGAGACCATCAAAAACAACACAGGTACTAGTATCTGGTTTAGCAAGGAACTGTCCCATAAGCTGAATAACTCAGAGGGAAGAGCTGCCGCCTGGGGGACAAAAGCTGTTGGGTTCAAGTCCAGACAGTACTCTCCTCCTTCCAGAATGGCCTCTGGACATCTCAGGTGCTGGCGTCTCTGGTGAAAGACTTTTATAAGCCTGAGTGCATGGATGTTGCTCTCCATCTCCCATGAATTATCTTCTGGTCAGTAACCCCTCCATGCACCAAATATTGCAATCTTCCTCTAAATCTTCTAGAGTCCAGAATTTTATCCACAATGTACTATTCTTTACCGTAGAATTTTTCTGGTGGAGGAGGTGGCTGAGTTATTTTTCGAAATGGGTTCTCATTGAATAATTTGAGCAAGGATACATGGAATACAGGGTGTATTTTCAGGCTGAAATGCAGTTTTAAATGGAAAGCAACTGGGTTAATTTGTGCAGAAATTTGAAAAGGTCCTTTGACCCAGTTTAGAAGACAGTATGTTTGTTTTGCAGGGCAGGCCTTGCAGTCAATGCATAAGAAAACAGAATGGGAGTACAAAATGAATAATGTGAAGTGGATTTTCCTGTGCCCAACCAGTATGTGGGTTCAAAGGCTTATTGGTGTGCATATGACTTGGCAGCAGGGCAGGCCTTGCAGTCAATGCATAAGAAAAGAGTATGGGAGTATAACTTGAATAATGTGAAGTGGATTTTCCTGTGCCCAACCAGTATGTGGGTTCAAAGGATTATTGGGGTGCATATGACTTGGTAGCAGGGCAGACCTTGCAGTCAATGCATAAGAAAACAGAATGGGAGTAGAAAATGAATAATGTGAAGTGGATGGATTTTACTGTGCCCATACAGTACCTGGGTTCAAAGGCTTATTGGGATGCATATGACTTGGCAGCAGGGCAGGCCTTTCAGTCAATGAATAAGAAAACAGTATGGCAGTACAAAATGAATAATGTGAAGTTAATTTTCCTGTACCCTTCCAGTATGTGGCTTGATAAGCTTATTGGGGTGCATGTAACTTTGGGGCAGGCCAGGCCTTGCATTCAATGCAACATTTTTAAGGAAGCCCTCTTGTACCTCTCGTGAAAGGGGGTGTAACATATGCGCTTCTTAAGCTAGGCATAAAAGATGTGATGTTTGCTTATCTCTGCCCGGATTGCACCAGTCACACAACTGCTAGATAAAGATACGCTATTTATTAAACCAATAGAAATTTTTTTCTATATCGCCTTGCTGACACACTGCAACAGCGGATTAATGAAAATTATTGCCTCTGGTAAATTGTGCAGTTTGCTTATCTCTGCCAGGATTGCACCAGTCACACAACTGTTAAATAAAGATACTCTATTTATTTAACCAATAAAAAATTGTTGGATTTATTAGATCACCTTTATGAGACACGCCAACAGCAGACTCAGGGAAATTACTTATAAATAGTGACTTTTCTGTAGCTCAGCAGGTTTTGCACCAATCACACAACTGCTAGATAAATATTAGCAATTTAAGCAATAGGTGAGGAATATTATTTAGCAATTAGCTTTTAAAAAGGATGTTACTATATGCTGGAACTGAGGAATAATATTTAGCTGTAAAAAAAAAGTTTTTCATATGCTGCTAGGCAGGAATATTATGTAGCTCTAAAAAAAATGTCTTTGTATATGCTGGTACCACCTAATACAGGTCCTTCTCAAAAAATTAGCATATAGCGCTAAATTTCATTATTTTCCATAATGCAATGATTACAATTAAACTTTCATATATTTTAGATTCATTACACACCAACTGAAATTTGTCAGGTCTTTTATTGTTTTAATACTGATGATTTTGGCATACAACTCCTGATAACCCAAAAAACCTGTCTCAAAAAATTAACATATTTCAACCGTCCAATAAAATAAAAGTGTTTTTTAAAAACAAACAAAAAAAACATCAAATAATAATGTTCAGTTATGCACTCAATACTTGGTCGGGAATCCTTTTGCAGAAATGACTGCTTCAATGCGGCGTGGCATGGAGGCAATCAGCCTGTGACACTGCTGAGGTGTTATGGAGGCCCAGGATGCTTCGATAGCGGCCTTAAGCTCATCCAGAGTGTTGGGTCTTGCGTCTCTCAACTTTCTCTTCACAATATCCCACAGATTCTCTATGGGGTTCAGGTCAGGAGAGTTGGCAGGCCAATTGAGCACAGTAATACCATGGTCAGTAAACCATTTTACCAGTGGTTTTGGCACTGTGAGCAGGTGCCAGGTCGTGCTGAAAAATGAAATCTTCATCTCCATAAAGCATTTCAGCCGATGGAAGCATGAAGTGCTCCAAAATCTCCTGATAGCTAGCTGCATTGACCCTGCCCTTGATGAAACACAGTGGACCAACACCAGCAGCTGACATGGCACCCCACACCATCACTGACTGTGGGTACTTGACACTGGACTTCAGGCATTTTGGCATTTCCTTCTCCCCAGTCTTTCTCCAGACTCTGGCACCTTGATTTCCGAATGACATGCAAAATTTCTTTCATCAGAAAAAAGTACTTGGGACCACTTAGCAACAGTCCAGTGCTGCTTCTCTGTAGCCCAGGTCAGGCGCTTCTGCCGCTGTTTATGGTTCAAAAGTGGCTTTACCTGGGGAATGCGGCACCTGTAGCCCATTTCCTGCACACGCCTGTGCACGGTGGCTCTGGATGTTTCTACACCAGACTCAGTCCACTGCTTCCTCAGGTCCCCCAAGGTCTGGAATCTCTCCTTCTCCACAATCTTCCTCAGGGTCCGGTCACCTCTTCTCGTTGTACAGCGTTTTCTGCCACATTGTTTCCTTCCAACAGACTTCCCATTGAGGTGCCTTGATACAGCACTCTGGGAACAGCCTATTTGTTGAGAAATTTCTTTCTGGGTCTTACCCTCTTGCTTGAGGGTGTCAATGATGGCCTTCTTGACATCAGTCAGGTCGCTAGTCTTACCCATGATGGGGGTTTTGAGTAATGAAGCAGGCAGGGAGTTTTTAAAAGCCTCAGGAATCTTTTGCATGTGTTTAGAGTTAATTAGTTGATTCAGAAGATTAGGGTAATAGGTCGTTTAGAGAACCTTTTCTTGATATGCTAATTTTTTGAGACAGGTTTTTTGGGTTATCAGGAGTTGTATGCCAAAATCATCAGTATTAAAACAATAAAAGACCTGACAAATTTCAGTTGGTGTGTAGTGAATCTAAAATATATGAAAGTTTAATTGTAATCATTACATTATGGAAAATAATGAAATTTAGCACTATATGCTAATTTTTTGAGAAGGACCTGTATTATTTGCCTATAAAAAGAGCTGATTTGTATATTATAATGGATGAAAGCCTGCCTTTCTCTCACTCTTCCCTACGCTATCTCCACCTAACAAAGAACTAATCTTCACCCTCCAGATCTCTTAAAAGAGCTTTTTGGTATCCTTTCACTCTCCCTACACTCACACTACGCTCTCCCTATGCTGTTTCCGGCTGCAATATGCGCAAGATGGTGCGAGCAGGGATTAAATATCCCCCATGACACTGTAAGGCCAGCCAATCACAGTAATGCCACACCAAAGATGGCACCGGTATTACTGTGATTGGCAAGCCAGCCCAGTTTGTTCATTGGCTGCAAATAAAATGCCAAACAGGGTGGGTGGATCACTCGAATATACTGAAGCGAATACCAAATTACTCGCCGAGAAATGAGTCGCCCGAATAGTGTATTATTTATGCGAGTAACGAATAGTGCCGAATGCATTCGCTCATCGCTATTATTTAGCAGTTGTGCCACTGGCGCAAAGCCTGCAGAGATACGCAAACATCTCTATTTACCAGTGCTAAGAATTTTCCTGAATCTGTTGTTGGCATGTATCATAAAGGCAATATAAAAAAAATCTATTGGTTAAATAAATAGCTAATATTTATCTAGCAGTTGTGCAACTGGCACAAAGCATGCAGAGATAAGCAAATGTCACTATTTACCACTAATTTCCCTGAGTCTGTTGTTGGCATGTGTCATAGAGGCAATATAAAAAAAAATTGAACTTTTGACTATTTTTATTCTGCCACACATGGCAAAGTTCATATCCAGATGCCTTTTCCAAGACCCTTGCATGAAAGACATTTTGTCCACAATGAAATACTGGCTATGCACCTTTCTTGACCCACGGTACAAGGAGAAATTTCCTTCTCTCATGTCAGAGGCAGACGTGCCATTTTCAGTGCATGCATGTCAGAGGTCCATTTTTGAAGAGTTGCTGAAAAGATTACCCTCAGACAATGTTGCTGGCAGAGGTACCGGCTATTTTCACCCACAAGGATTACAAGGGAGGGTCATGAACACAAGGTGCAACTTAGGGGGGGAATGTCCACCAAATGTGTCATTTTCATGAAACCGTCATATCAGCAAAAGTTATCTGTGGGTGTAACTACGACAAAGAGGGAGAAGTTGGCAAAGATGGTGAAGGAGTAGGAGTAATTAACTAAACACACCAGCGTCCTTCCTGATTCTACAGTGTCCTTTAACTATTGTTTGTCCAAGCTGAACACTTGGCCCGAGCTCTCCTTGTGTGCCTTGGAGGTACTGCCATGCCCTGCCGCATGTGTGTTGCATGAGCGGGTTTTTAGTATGGCCGATGCAATCATAACGGATATGCGCACACGCCCATCAATGAAAAATGCAGACAGGCTGACTCTTCTAAAATTGAACATGGGCTGAATTTCCTTCGACTTTGTAAGCTCTAAAGATGAGAGCAACCCAACGTAAATGCAGCCTAAATGTTTTGTTTTGGAAATAGTCTTGACGACCATCCCTTACCATCCAAACCCATATTGTTCTGGAAATCACGTCCTACTCCTCCTGCTTCAGCTACCAGTACTTAGTGGTCATATACAGTACAGACCAAAAGTTTGGACACACCTTCTCATTCAAAGATTTTTCTGTATTTTCATGACTATGAAAATTGTGCATTCACACTGAAGGCATCAAAACTATGAATTAACACATGTGGAATTATATACTTAACAAAAAAGTGTGAAATAACTGAAAATATGTCTTATATTCTAGGTTCTTCAAATTAGCCACCTTTTGCTTTGATGACTGCTTTGCACACTCTTGGCATTCTCTTGATGAGCTTCACGAGTTAGTCACCGGAAATGGTTTTCACTTCACAGGTTTGCCCTGTCAGGTTTAATAAGTATGATTTCTTGCCTTATAAATGGGGTTGGGATCATCAGTTGTGTTGTGCAGAAGTCTGGTGGATACACAGCTGATAGTCCTACTGAATAGACTGTTAGAATTTGTATTATGGCAAGAAAAAAGCAGCTAAGTAAAGAAAAACGAGTGGCCATCATTACTTTAAGAAATGAAGGTCAGTCAGTCCGAAAAATTGGGAAAACTTTGAAAGTGTCCCCAAGTGCAGTTGCAAAAACCATCAAGCGCTACAAAGAAACTGGCTCACATGAGTACCGCCCCAGGAAAGGAAGACCAAGAGTCACCTCTGCTTCTGAGGATAAGTTTATCCGAGTCACCAGCCTTAGAAATCGAGGGTTAACAGCAGCTCAGATTAGAGACCAGGTCAATGCCACACAGAGTTCTAGCAGCAGACACATCTCTTCAACAACTGTTAAGAGGAGACTTTGTGCAGCAGGCCTTCATGGTAAAATAGCTGCTAGGAAACCACTGCTAAGGACAGGCAACAAGCAGAAGAGACTTGTTTGGGCTAAAGAACACAAGGAATGGACATTAGACCAGTGGAAATCTGTGCTTTGGTCTGATGAGTCCAAATTTGAGATCTTTGGTTCCAACCACTGTGTCTTTGTGCGACGCAGAAAAGGTGAACGGATGGACTCTACATGCCTGGTTCCCACCGTGAAGCATGGAGGAGGAGGTGTGATGGTGTGGGTGTGCTTTGCTGGTGACACTGTTGGGGATTTATTCAAAACTGAAGGCATACTGAACCAGCATGGCTACCACAGCATCTAGCAGTGGCATACTATTCCATCCGGTTTGCGTTTAGTTGGACCATCATTTATTTTTCAACAGGACAATGACCCCAAACACACCTCCAGGCTGTGTAAGGGCTACATGACCAAGAAGGAGAGTGATGGGGTGCTACGCCACATGACCTGGCCTCCACAGTCACCAGACCTGAACCCAATTGAGATGGTTTGGGGTGAGCTGGACCGCAGAGTGAAGGCAAAAGGGCCAACAAGTGCTAAGCATCTCTGGGAACTCCTTCAAGACTGTTGGAAGACCATTTCTGGTGACTACCTCTTGAAGCTCATCAAGAAAATGCCAAGAGTGTGCAAAGCAGTAATCAAAGCAAAAGGTGGCTACTTTGAAGAACTTAGAATATCAGACATATTTTCAATTGTTTCACACTTTTTTGTTAAGTATATAATTCCACATGTGTTAATTCATAGTTTTGATGTCTTCAGTGTGAATGTACAATTTTCATAGTCATGAAAATACAGAAAAATCTTTGAATGAGAAGGTGTGTCCAAACTTTTGGTCTGTACTATATATATGCTGCTAGTTTGAAAATCTTACCCACACATCTCTTTATAAAGGGAAATTTGACATAATACTGTTAGCATACACCGTGTACTGCTGACATACGCAGCACCCCAGTAGATGGGCGGAATGCCTGGGTACAAAATCTGTGTATGAGGGTGAAACCACTGCCCCTTCCCCCGTGTTACGTCCTTCCAAATCTGCTTTCCAAGAAGGAGGCACTGATGCCTCTTTCCCACAACCTGTAGCTGCACAGACACAACAGTCAGCAACCACTTCCAATTCATTGTCCCAGCACAGTGTTCAGTTGTCTCTTGTCAGCATATACAGTCAGGGCCAGAAATATTTGGACAGTGACACAATTTTCGCGAGTTGGGCTCTGCATGCCACCACATTGGATTTGAAATGAAACCTCTACAACAGAATTCAAGTGCAGATTGTAACGTTTAATTTGAAGGGTTGAACAAAAATATGTGTTAGAAAATGTAGGAATTGTACACATTTCTTTACAAACACTCCACATTTTAGGAGGTCAAAAGTAATTGGACAAATAAACATAACCCAAACAAAATATTTTTATTTTCAAAATTTTGTGGCGAATCCTTTGGAGTTAATCACTGCCTTAAGTCTGGAACCCATGGACATCACCAAACGCTGGGTTTCCTCCTTCTTAATGCTTTGCCAGGCCTTTACAGCCGCAGCCTTCAGGTCTTGCTTGTTTGTGGGTCTTTCCCTCTTAAGTCTGGATTTGAGCAAGTGAAATGCATGCTCAATTGGGTTAAGATCTGGTGATTGACTTGGCCATTGAAGAATGTTCCACTTTTTTGCACTCATGAACTCCTCTGTAGCTTTGGCTGTATGCTTGGGGTCATTATCCATCTGTACTATGAAGCGCCGTCCAATCAAGTTTGCAGCATTTGGCTGAATCTGGGCTGAAAGTATATCCCGGTACACTTCAGAATTCATCCGGCTACTCTTGTCTGCTGTTATGTCATCAATAAACACAAGTGACCCAGTGCCATTCAAAGTCTTGCATGGCCATGCCATCACGTTGCCTCCACCATGTTTTACAGAGGATGTGGTGTGCCTTGGATCATGTGCCGTTCCCTTTCTTCTCCAAACTTTTGGCTTCCCATCATTCTGGTACAGGTTGATCTTTGTCTCATCTGTCCATAGAATACTTTTCCAGAACTGAGCTGGCTTCTGGAGGTGTTTTTCAGCAAATTTAACTCTGGCCTGTCTATTTTTGGAATTGATGAATGGTTTGCATCTAGATGTGAACCCTTTGTATTTACTTTCATGGAGTCTTCTCTTTACTGTTGACTTAGAGACAGATACACCTACTTCACTGAGAGTGTTCTGGACTTCAGTTGATGTTGTGAACGGGTTCTTCTTCACCAAAGAAAGTATGCGGCGATCATCCACCACTGTTGTCTTCCGTGGGCTCCCAGGTCTTTTTGGATTGATGAGTTCACCAGTGCTTTCTTTCTTTCTCAGGATGTACCAAATTGTAGATTTTGCCACTTCTAATGTTGTAGCAATTTCTTGGATGGGTTTTTTTCTGTTCTTGCAGCTTAAGGATGGCTTGTTTCACCTGCATGGAGAGCTCCTGTGACCACATGTTTCCTTCACAGCAAAACCTTCCAAATGCAAACACCACACCTCAAATCAACTCCGGCCCTTTCATCTGCTTAATTGAGAATGACATAACAAAGGGATTGCCCACACCTGTCCATGAAATAGCCTTGGAGTCATTTGTCCAATTACTTTTGGTCCCTTTAAAAACAGGGTGGCACATGTTAAGGAGCTGAAACTCCTAAACCCTTCATCCAATTTTAATGTGGATACCCTCAAATGAAAGCTGAAAGTCTGAACTTCAACTGCATCTGATTTGTTTTGTTTCAAATTCATTGTGGTAATGTCTAGAACCAAAATTAGATAAATGTTGTCTCTGTCCAAATATTTATGGACCTAACTGTATGTCTCTTCCCAAATTGTTAGTTAGATAAGGCATACATATACGTTAGCAATTTACATAGTCCAGTGCTGGACAAAAAACATTGCTGGCTTATCAAGGCTCCTAAATGAGACTTGTGTCTCTTTATTAAACTGTCTCTTCCCTTAAATTTTATATATTTTGGTAAAAAAAAATGGTATTGGGGTATTGGCCAGTTTCTTTACATTTTAAGCAGGTTGAAGAGACTGGTTTAATACGCTCCACAGACCTATTCAAGCCGCAGCCTTACACATATTGGAACATGGTCATTGCCACGCTAAGGCATTTACCTGAGCTCTGTTGCACTGCCTGTCACTGCCTCGAAATGTGTTGACTTTGTAAATCTGCTAAAAATAAAGTTTTCAAGGAAAATATTCGTTGGATATAATAATCAGCAGCGCATCCAGTGACATTTCACCCGGATATGTTTATTTAACATTCCTGGCTCACACTTCCTGTTTGCATCTCTTACTGTTGTATGTAGATTCTTCAGTGTTTTCCATAAAATTTAGATTTAGTCTCTTTCCATTGTCTTCCATTTGCAAAAGTACCAGAGATAAACATATCACAAGCAGGAGGCAGGGAGATAGTCTACAGCTACATCAAAAGCTACATCAAATAGAATATCCTAACTCCCTGCAGAGTGAGTTAGGAAACTGTCAGTGATTTACTCCACTCACTCTACAAAGCAAAAGATACCATGGAAAATGTAATCTGCAGTAGGAGAACCGAATGAAATAGAATGAAAGAATCAAGATAGCAGATAACCCATAAATGGCATTGGCAAGTACACACAAAGCATATGCAGAAGCCTCTGAATTATTTTTATAGCTTTTTCTGCACTATACTGTATATTGAACAATGCTTTAATGCTGCTTTAAGGAATGCATTTTAGTTTAATATTTGCAATGAGATCCATTTGTCATCAGTGCATCCATCAATTTTATCTGTAGAAGAACTTGACAAGAATAATTTCTTAGCTGTCCTCAACGACTTTCAAAGGTTTTACATTGATTTTGCTTCTTCTAATTTCCTTCTGTGATCCTAAACAATCTAAACGACAGACCCATGTTGTGCATGTTGGCAGCAGTTAATTCACATTCATTAAATTGGATAACTTTTTCTTAGGATTAAGTTTACAACTTTCTGCTAAGCCTTCAAGGTTTGAAAACAATTACCAGGATGAGGTTGGTTTCTAAGATAGCCCAACTAGTTAAGAATATAAAGCAAAGTGAAATATAGTAATTTTTTATTCCTTTGCATATGTTACAGTGATGAAACCATAAGATCTGGCTTTAACTGACTCGAATCCCATGACCAATAAATAATGCTTTACTGCTACCTGAATGAGTAAATGTATTATGGTTATTAGAGGGAGACATACAACATTTATTTCTACAATAATAAGGGGAATTTCATACGAACTTAGATGCATGTAAAGTTTAGCTGCTTCTTTTACTGCTGATGCCATTTGCAGCTAAGCACTTTAGAAGGTACACGTTCAATATCTTCTTTTTATTTTTACTTTTAGTTGTTTTATAATGTTATGAATTTTTACAGGCTTTCAATGAACAAATACCAGCTATAGAGCTTAAACAATCTGTATCTCTCTAATGCCAACAAAATCAGTTCTGACTCAAGGCATGATCTCCACAAGGCCTCAAAGGTATCCTGCGGTAAGTGGTTCCAAAGTGTTAGCAGCAGGTGTACTTGGGATTCATTTGGTCTGCAAAAATGTTTAGTTATTGTAGTGCACCTGTAGCAACATATGCAGTGATGAGGCAGTGACCCACAAAGTTCAAACACAAAATTCCCTTTAATGTGTTTCTTCACAGCATTAAGGCCCAATTCACACAAGTGGATATAATATAAGTGCATATTATCAGCATCCATTTCACCTCACTACATACTACATGGCTTAGATTTCAGTCCCTAAACACTTTGAACCTCCCTTTGCCCAGTTAATGTGGGCGACCGTATCGCTGTGTCAATGTCTCTACTGACTCGTTTAGTTTGCAGTCACTACACATGCCAGTCCTCCTTTGGCACAGGACAGTCTACCTCCGGTTCACCTCCGGGCACAAGACCTGTCCACATCAGAGACCAGTTACCGAGGGTGACCGCACCACTGTGTTAACATCTTTTTACTCACACAGCCGTACACAGTTCTTGTTATCCTCCTGATCGCAGACGGCCGCCATAGCTACCTGTTTGCAGCCGTTAAACGCGCCAGTCCTCCTCTGACCAGTTATCATGGACAGCGGCACCACTGTGTATGCTCTGGGTGCCAGACCTTTCAGCTTCCTTGGCTGTTCGGCTCCGCTTGCTTGTGTCGCTTCACACACAGCCAGAACTCTGCCGGGCATCCTGCTCTGCAGTCCAGCCGAACACCTGTCTCACACTGACATTACCTGTCTCACACTGACATTACACCTGACATTGACACACCCATACCCTTTTCTGCAAGGTTTATAACAAAGGAACCTATTGCCTTCAGCCACATGGAAAACCTGGCCTGGAATTAAATGGACTGCACGACTATTATCCTGCAGTCTGTCTCACAACACAACAGGTTTTCCCTGCATCTGCCTTGGACACTAGCATGTCAAAGACTAACACTTATGATATTTTTAGTCTGCATTGCAGTCACAGCTATGCCCATGACTGCCAAGCACCCCTATGGCCTTCATACGCATCTGTGTACATCCAGGGGAGAACAGACAGCGACCCCTACCTGTGACACCGGTTACTGCTTCACCATTGCAATCACAGCTACGCCTGCGACTACAATGGCCCCCAAAGGCCTCAATAAGCCTCTGTGCGCATCCTGGGTAGACTAAACAGCGACCCCTGCATTGTGACACGGGTAACTGCCTCACAGTATGCGTTTTATGTAAATGTGACATGCTCATGAATGTCAATGCTTAATAATACTGCCCAGAGCATCACATTGGCTGTGCATACTTTCCTTCTCCCCATAGTGTATACTGGTGTGATATCTTCCTCAGATAAGCCTGACCTCACTACTAACCTGACATGAATGAAAAAAATGATTCAAGAGACAAAGGATACTTCCTTCCATTGGTCTCTGGTTCTGTTCTTCTGCTCATATATTGATTGTAAGTGCCTTTGGAGGCAGACAGAGGTCAAAATGGACACTGTGTCTTTTTTGTGACTAAACAGCCCCATGCTCAATAAGTTGTAATGCACATTGAGTTCTGATATCTTTTTCCTGTTCATGACTAGGCTATTTTTCTCCCCCTTCTTATCTATGCACTGTTATGCATCTGTCCTGGATCCAGGCTTTGCTCCCCTCACCCTGGTCTGCTGAACTCTGTTGTGCTTCATGTCGGGCTTTGCAGAAAGCCTGGCATGATCCCATGTGTTAATCTATCTCTGCCCATACAGTATAAGGCCAATCAAGACATTCACTTGTGTCTTGGTATTAATAATTATTAATAATTTAGTGTTCCTTAATCCTGTCTGCCTGCAACTTCCATTACCTCTGCTACCTGTTCCCAGTCTCCTGTCTGGCTTGGGCTACTGGGACCTCTGTCATCTGCTTCCCAGTCTCCTGTCCACTGGCAGTCTCTAGGACCTCTGTTACTTTTTCCCAGACTACTGTACACCTACAGTCAACAGGACCTCTGCTATATGTTCCTGGTTTCCTGTCTACCTCCAGTCTCCAGTACCTCTGCTGCCTATTTTCCATGTGCATCACCTGCCTGCTACTCTGACGCCTCTGAGTTTGGAGGATCCACCTCACTAGGCGAGCCTAACATGCCCATTTTCAGGTTTTATCATACATGTGCCTTCAAGGACAAATAATTTTTGCCTTTTATTAGTGATACATGGGGCTTAATTATTATGTCATTTTTATATTTCTTTTTTTCTTATATCATGGGAAAATGTAAAGAAAAATAAGATACGTGTCTATTTTTTACTTTTTTTATTCCAGAAAGGTCTGCTAGAAAACATTTCAACTTTAATTTTAACGTATTGATTCAAGCTTATTATTGATTATTTCCTCTGTAACTGGGACTAGTACAGTAGCCCCAGAGAAGTTTCAGCCTAAAGCCTGCAGAGCAGAGCAGATCTGTTTAGTTCTCCTAGGGCCCACCAGCTTCTGATTCCTCCCTACATGCACTGACCACATGTTCACTAGGTCCAGAGGAGGAAGCACAGTCAGTGATTCCTATTCTATATACACAAATACTGAGATTGAAAAGGGAAACATAGTAATAAATTATGTTTATCATCTCTCTAGGAAGTCTGGCTGTATCTCACAGACATCTATTCAGCCCCACAGATGCAGAATCATGTGCAAACTGTTTGCATTGACATTTTAGAACATCAAGAAATAGTTAAAAAACAGTATTATTATTATTTATTTTTCAGAGCCCTTAATTCCCATGTGCTGTAGATACAAAAACAGGATTTACAGTATGTACAGTAAGCATTTAGCAATACATACCAAGGTATAAAACAGTGTGGCCTGTGCCTGGGGATTCTTACTAAACATTTTCAGCAATTTGTGCCAGAGTAGTGACGTTACATTGTCTAGCCTTTACTCCACAAGCCTTAGGTGCCAATGACTATGTTAGAGGTTCACTTCCCACAAGGCCCTAATCCTTATACTAACTTGTTTTTCAAGGAATCAGTGTACTAATTCAATTGTATTTTAAAATATTTATCACAAGATCATTGCATAGCTAAATGTAAATAAATTGTGCCTGTATCAAGTTGGACTGGGTATAGTTTATCCCTCAAGCTGTGTGCCTTTTGTCTTTTATTTTCTGAGTAGTCAACAGAAATTTGATTTGAACAGATTTTGGTTTATTAGTAGTGTTGAGCGATACGATACTGCAAATATCGGATATCGGCCGATATTAGCAGTATCGGCCTTTCGATTCCGAATACCGATATTTTCGTCATATCGAATACCGGAATCGGGATTGTCACTGTCATTGTCAGTGTCCGTCGGTCGGGTCTGTCACTGTCAGTGTCCGTCGGTCGGGTCTGTCAGGAGTCAGCGCACTTACCTGGCAGAAGATCTCCGGCGGTCACGGCCTGGACTGCTTCATGGCCGCCATCCTCTTCTCCCCGGCGGTCACATGCAGTTTCTCGCGATAACTGCAGTGACTGCTGGGTAATCCCGGCCGTAAAGCAGTCAGTCCGATGACGTCACCGCCGGGGAAGCAGGTAATCAGCTGTGCTGCGCCGGGATGACAGGCTCTGCCTGTCATTCTGATGTAGCAGAGCTGGATCGTCGTGGGACACTCGTTACTGTGGACTGCGTCGGACAGGTGGTATACTGCTGTTTTTATTTTCATTTTTTTACAGGAGATCGATGGAGTCGCAAGATGAGACTGTAATAAAAGTAATGAAAACTGTGTTGTGTTTTTTATTAAATTAAAATTTTTTTTTATGAACATTCACCCGTCCGGGTACATCAACAATTTAACTATTTACATATTTAACTATTTACATACAGGGACCCTGTCCGAGTTATTTATAATTCTTTGGCAGGGGTGTTCCAGGTACCACCTGGTACTCTTCTGATGCTTGCCAAACATCCGAGACACCAAGGACCACCAGGACCTGATGACGTCGTGTGGCCTGTACAGTCAAGTCGTGACCCGCTATCTGGGTCTGTGTGGCCACCTCTTTCATCTCCCTCCGGGTCTGGAACCCTATGTCCTGGACTGAACGAACCCCAGGGGGCCTAACAGGCGCCGGGTACGGGCCAGCTATACTTATCATGTCCATAGCTGGGCTGCTGAGGAGACCACTGAGGGAGGCTGGGGAGATTTATGGCGTGGGGTGGGCACTTTTGCAGAGGCCTGGATGTGGGAGGCTGAAGGCTCCGAGGGTCTCACAGGTTCCTGACACTCTGGGGAGTAGGGGTCGCACCTGGTAACATTTAGGGCGTACCATCCATTGTAACCCCAGTGTCGGGTGTAAGTCACCAAGTCTCCTGGCAACAGGTCCCTCCCCGGGTGTCCTTCTGGGAGGTGAGCCTCCACGTCCCGCCAGTTCACAAAAACTTCTAAATAAAGTCCAGGCTCCTGGATGAAGCCCCAACCACCTTTCAATTTAAAGCTCCGTACTGCACCCTTACGCCGCGGCTCCCACAGGGTTCCTTTATCTTTTCTCATCCGGTCCTTATCTGCCCGGTCCTTCTCCAGCTGACGTTGGCGAAGCTTTTGGGTTTCTCGCTGCTCCCTTTGTCGCTCTGCTTCCCGCTCCCAACGTCTCCACTCTTCCTCCTGACGCCGGTTGAAATTCTCCTCCACCAGCAGCTCCATGTCTCCACCATCAAACTGCAGCTTACAGTGTCCGGTTTGCGGCAGCTCTCCTGGCGCCCCCCAGTCCTGGCGGCGCTCACCTGCGGAGGAAGCAGCCGGCTCTGGAACAGATGACAGTCGGGGCTCCGGTACAGACTGGTAGACCTCTGGTGCCTGCGCGGCCTCCTCCATGAGGACGGGTGTCGCTTCTTCTGTCTCAGCGACGGGGGCAGACAGCGGGATCTGGGGTGCTGCCGGTGCAGAGGTTTTTGCAGGAACGGGTGCCTCCACTGCGACAACGTCAACCGGATCACATTGCAAGGGCTGGGATGCCCGCACGGACTCCTCTACTAGAACGGGTGCCTCACCTTCTGCTACAGACACTTCAGGTAAGAGGGATTGGCGCCGCTCCAAGTTTAGTTTTAGGGCACGCCAGCTGGCTTCCATCCTGGCGACCTCCTCCCGGTGCCGGGCCAGGTCTCTCAGGGTATCCTCCGCTTCTTGCAGCGTAGGAGGGTTTCCAGGCCGGGTGCCCAACGGTGGTTCCGTGGCGATCGGGTCGCTTCCGTTGGGGGGAGAGCTCTGACTGCTCCATCCCTTCACACTTCTGCTCGTGTCCATTAGCCATCTCTGCCAAGTCACATGTGTCATTAGCATCTGGAGAGGGCCCCTCTTTTGTAGTGAGGCGGGACCTTCGTGTTAGTTTCCGCACACTGAGGAGGATGAGGAGGCGGAACTCAAGAGCTGTGGGGCACGATCTTACATTGCAGTACCATTTAGAGTGGTCGGCCACTGAGTGAGTGTACACCCACGAAGAGCACGCCCTTCTTCTTCACCAGTGCCTCGTCGTGACACAGATATGGCGGAAAAATGGCAAATACATTCTCTGATGATTTTAGCAATTCTCAAGCACAAAACCAGTTCAATTCAGGCACACAGGACTCGCTTATAGCGAGCTACAGAATCCTGTTCGTGACGCCCAAGTTGAGTCGCACAGAGCAAGACGTTTTGGGGGTACTCGGCACCGAGCCCGTCGACTTCTATGGGGTATGTCACGGCTTTACCCGGCAATTGAATCAGAGTCTATTTTACTATGTAGAAGTGTATAAACTATAAATATACGTATATATATATGTCACAATGACATGTATATATATATATATATATGTATTCTATGTGTGTATATTTTGTGTTTACAACGAAAGAAAGGTTTTTTTTGGTTGCGATTTTTTGTTCCCATAGACTGACATTGGACTTCCGGTATCGGAATCGGATATCGACGATATTTAGTGATATCGGCGATACCATTTCGATACGATATTTTTAGATATCGAGCAGTATCGCTCAACACTATTTATTAGACAAATTTGAAGCTTTGTATAATATACATCTATAAAATATAAAATATTTGGTTCTGTTTAGCTCTTTAATACTAATCGACATAGGCCAACAAAGTCTGCAATAAGATGTGAGGGTTAATCACAGTTTACTGTATTGTTGGATAATTGTGATGTAATATATGATCTGGGCAGTAGAGGACAGTGGGGAGATGCTGGAGTTTCAGTATGGGAGTTTTTGGCAGTTGGTGGGTTGTTGGCAGGAGCTGAAGAAGAGTCAGGGAGGAAGTGAAGCTGGATAAAATCTGGATAGGGCGGTGCGACTCTGGATTTGTTGATGGTGAATCTGGACGCATTATTCAGCTTGACATGAGCCAACTTGGTGATGACAACCAAAAATAAAGCACCTTGGGCTAGGCCATGTGAAGCCTTATATCTAAGGACTTAGGGAAGCCCTGCGTTGGAGAGATCAGCATTCCCTAAAGGCTTCAAGAAGGCATTTCTGATTATTCGGTACACAGCCGAGCGAGGACCCTTCTACTTCAGTTTCAGGACTTACCAGTACCATCTTTCATCTGAATATACAGTTGTGCTCAAAAGTTTACATACCCCAGCAGAATTTTTGCTTTCTTGGCTTTTTTCAGAGTATATGAATGATAACACCATAAACTTTTTCTCCATTCATTGTTAGTGGTTTGGTGAAGCAATTTATTGTCAAACTACTGTGTTTTCTCTTTTTAAATCATAATGACAACCCAAAATATCCAAATGACCCTGATCAAAAGTTTACATACCCTGGTGATTTTGACCTGATAACATGCACAGAATTTGACATAAATGGGTTTGAATGGCTACTAAAGGTAACATCCTCACTTGTGACCTGTTTGCTTGTAATCAGTGAGTGTGCAAAAATGCTGAGTGAGTGTCTGGGATCCAGACAGACTGTTGCATCTTTCATCCAGCCACTGATGTTTCTGAATTGTGAGTCATGGGGAAAGCAAAAGAAATGTCAATGGATCTGTGGGAAATGGTAGTTAAACTGTATATAACAGGGAAGGGATACAAAAAGATATCCAAGGAATTGATAATGCCAGTCAGCAGCGTCCAAACTGCAGTTAACAAATGGAAAATCAGGGGCTCTGTTAAAAACAAAACCACGGTCAGGTAGAACAACAAAAATTTCGCCCTCAAATGCCAGAAAAATTGTTCGGGATGCAAAGAAAAACCCACAAATAACATCAGCTGAAATACTGGACTCTATGAAAACTAGTGGTGTGGAGGTAAACCGCAAAACTTCTGGAACAAGGTAATTTGGAGTGATGAGACCAAAATTGAACTTTTTGGCTACAACCATAAACGTTACATTTGGTCAACAAGGCCTATGATGAAAGGAACACCATTCCTACTGCAAAAGCATGAAGGTGGATTGCTGATGTTTTGGGGATGTGTGAGCTACAAAGTCACAGCAAACTTGGTCAAGGTTGAAGGAAATATGAATGAAGCACGTTATCAACAAATACTGGAGGCAAATTTGCAATCATCAGCCCGGAAGCTGCGCATGGGACGTACTTAGACGTTCCAACATGACAATGATCCAAAACACAGGGCCAAGTCGACCTGTCATTGGCTACAGCAGAACAAAGTGAAGGTTCTGGAGTGGCCATCTCAGTCCCCTCATCGCAATTTCATTGAGCAAATCTGGGGAGATCTCAAGCGCGCAGTTCATACTAGACAGTCTAGGAATTTACTGGAACTGGAGGCTTTTTGCCAAGAAGAGTGGGCAGCTTTATCATCTGAGAAAATAAAAAACCTCATCCACAACTACCCCAAAAGACTTCAAGCTGTCATTGATGGTAGAGGGGGCAACACATGGTATTAAGAAATGGGGTATGTAAACTTTTGATCAGGGTCATTTGGATGTTTTGGGTTGTCATTATGATTTAAAAAGAGAAAACACAGTAGAAAGACAATAAATGGCTTCACCCAACCACTAACAATGAGTGGAAAAAAAGGTTTGGTGTTATCATTCATATTCTCTGAAAAAAGGGCAAAGAAATCAAAAATTCTGCTGGGGTATGTAAACTTTTGAGCACAACTGTATATGCACATTGTGGTAGATCGTCTCAATCGGCTGCACACGGAGGTAGTCAACACTGCGCCTTTAAGGATGCACTTGGTTTATCAGTACAGCATAAACCAAGGTTTTAAGCACTAAAATAAAGACGGCTCTTTAGGCAAAACAACAAAACAAAACGGTAGCAGTGCAGTCCTTGCATCAGTGGGGGTCAGTCCATTCAACGTTAACAATGTCCTTACACAAGCATTATGTGCACAAACACTCTCCTGGAGTCTTCCACTCTGGGCCCTCAACAGCCCAGACTAACCCTGGAGCTCAGCTATTTAAAGCCAGACCATGTGACTCTCCATCATGTGACTGATCACATGATCCTGACATCACACAGGTCCTGTAAGGACACTGCAGGTGGAGATATGTGGACTCCCTCCCTCCCGCTCTATGGAGGTCCACTAAAAGCAGCCCATAATATAACTTTCAATAAACCGACCCAACACACAGTGTGTTGGAAGAAAACAATTCTGGTTTTACATCATTGACGCCATCATGCAGAATGACACGCATCTCCTCTCCATCACTTCACCAGTGACTCTGTCACAACATACGGTCATGGCCAAAAGTTTTGAGAATGACACAAATATTATATTTTCACATGATCTGCTGCCCTCTGGTTTTTATGTGTGTTTGACAGATGTTTTTATCACAGACAGAAATATAATAATTGCAAACATATGAGTAACAAAAGCTTATATTGACAGTTAGAATGAGTTAATGCAGCAAGTCAATATTTGCAGTGTTGACCCTTCTTCTTCAGGACCTCTGCAATTCTCCCTGGCATGCTCTCAATCAACTTCTGGACCAAATCCTGACTGATAGCAGTCCATTCTTGCACAATCAATGCTTTCATTTTGTCAGAATTTTTAGGTTTTTGTTTGTCCACCCGTCTCTTGATGATTGACCACAAGTTCTCAATGGGATTAAGATCTGGGGAGTTTCCAGGCCATGGACCCAAAATCTCTATGTTTTGTTCCCTGAGCCATTTAGTTATCACCTTTGCTTTATGGCAAGGTGCTCCATCATGCTGGAAAAGGCATTGTTGATCGCCAAACTGCTCTTGGAGGGTTGGGAGAAGTTGCTTTTGGAGGACATTCTGGTACCATTCTTTATTCATGGCTGTGTTTTTAGGCAAGACTGTGAGAGAGACGATTCCCTTGGCTGAGAAGCAACCCCACACATGAATGGTTTCAGGATGCTTAACAGTTGGCATGAGACAAGACTGGTGGTAGCGCTCACCTTGTCTTCTCCGAATGAGGCGTTTTTCCTGATGTCCCAAACAATCGAAAAGGGCATTCATCAGAAAAAATAACTTTACCCCAGTCCTCGGCAGTCCACTGCCTGTACCTTTGCAGAATATCAGTCTGTCCATGATGTTTTTTCTGGAGAGAAGTGGCTTCTTTGCTGCCCTCCTTGAGACCAGGCCTTGCTCCAAGAGTCTCCGCCTCACAGTGCGTGCAGATACACTCACATCTGCCTGCTGCCATTCCTGAGCAAGCTCTGCACTGCTGGTAGCCCGATCCCGCAGCTGAAACACTTTTAAGAGACAGTCCTGGCGCTTGCTGGTCTTTTTTGGGTGCCCTGAAGCCTTTTTGGCAACAATGGAACCTCTCTCCTTGAAGTTCTTGATAATGTGATAGATTGTTGACTGAGGTGCAATCTTTCTAGCTTGCGATACTCTTCCCTGTTAGGCCATTTTTGTGCATTGCAATGATGACTGCACGTGTTGTAGACTTTGTAAAAATTAATATTTGTGTCATTCTCAAAACTTTTGGCCATGACTGTATATAAATAGCCTTATTCAGGTCTAGTTAGTGGAAAAGGCCTCTTCTGTAAGAGACACTTTGAAAACTGCTCAGAGTAGGCAATTACTAAAGTACTGGCACAACACTGTCACTTTACTGATCTTTGCATAGAAAGGGTTAATTGCATTGTATTTTGCTTGCATATAACTGTTTAATTCTGTTTAGGTGCACCGCATATACTCTTAGTCGGTGTTATTGAGAGTAACTGCTGTCATTGTATTTGTTACTTATAGACTGTTTACATACCATCCTTCCCTTTGTTTTACACACTGATTAGTAAATATTCATATTATATTATCTAATCTTTGTACGTGTCTGACTGTTGCTGTACCCTTCGCAGGGCCGCCATCAGGGCATTACAGCCCTTACTAGTGTATGGGGCCCGGTGATTAAGCTGCCCGGTCCGCGCGCTCGGGCCCCCCGATATTTTATTCAGGCAGCAGGTTTCGCCGCTTTATATTCATAAGCGCCCCGGCCGGCAAAAGGAAGTGGGCAGGCACTGTAGCTTTAAGCTACGGCCCGCCCTGGTGCATCATGGTACAGCCAGCCTCTGAGCCTCATGTGACGTCACACGCTGCTCTGCTCCACTTCCTCATTCCGGAGCAGAGCAGCGTGTACGGTGTGCCACATGGCTGGAATCAGAAGACGGCGAGGCACAGACCAGATGAGAAGCGGCGGCGTGCAGACCGGACGTGCAGGTGGAGGCGGCAGGCAAGCAGGGTGAGTAGTCTCAGGGCAGGCAGGGGGGCCCGCAGCATTCCACCAACAGGGCCCAGGGCAGGCGGGGGCGAACGCCTGCAGCATTCCAACAGGTCCCAGGGCAGGCAAGGGGGGACCGCCCGCAGAATTCCAACAGGGCCCAGGGCAGGCGGGGGGGACCGCCTGCAGCATTCCAACAGGGCCCAGGGCAGGCAGGGGGGGACCGCCTGCAGCATTCCAACAGGGCCCAGGGCAGGCAGGGGGGGCCCAGCGCAGCCGCAGAATTCCACCAACAGGTCCCAGGGCAGGCAGGGGGAGCCTGCAGCATTCCACCAATAGGGCCCAGGGCAGGCGGGGGGGCCCGCAGCATTCCATCAACAGGGCCCAGGGCAGGTGGGGGGGCCGCATCATTCCACCAACAAGGCTCAGAGCAGGCAGGGGGGCTGCAGCATTCCACCAACAGGGCTCAGGGCAGGCGGGGGGGCTGCAGCATTCCACCAACAGGGCCCAGGGCAGGCAGGGGGGCCCAAAGCATTCCACCAACAGGGCCCAGATAGGCAGAGGGGCTGCAGCATTCCACCAACAGGTACCAGTGCAGGCAGGGGGGCCTCAGCATTCCACCAACAGGGTTCAGGGCAGGTGGGAGGGCCGCAGCATTCCATCAACAGGGCACAGGGCAGGCAGGGGGGCCGCAGCATTCCATCAATAGGGCCCAGGCAGGCAGGGGGGCCGCAGCATTCCACCAACAGGGCTCAGGGCAGGCGGGGGGCCGCAGCATTCCACCAACAGGGCCTAGGGCAGGCAGGGGGGGCCTGCAGCATTCCACCAACAGGGCCCAGGGCAGGGCGGGCTGCAGCATTCCATCAACAGGGCCCAGGGCAGGCAGGGGGGGCCCGCAGCATTCTATCAACAGGGTCCAGGGCAGGCAGGGGGGCCGCAGCATTCCACCACCAGGGCCAGGGCAGGCAGGGCGGGACCACAGCATTCCACCAACAGGGCTCAGGGCAGGCTGGGGAGGACCACAGCATTCCACCAACAGGGCTCAGGGCTGGCAGAGGGGGACCGCCCGCAGCATTCCAACAGGACCCAGGGCAGGCAGGGGAGTGACTGCAGCATTCCACCAACAGGGCCCAGGGCTGGCAGAGGGGGACCGCCCGCAGCATTCCAACAGGGCCCAGGGCAGGCAGGGGGGCCGCCTGCAGCATTCCTACAGGGCCCCAGCCCAGGGCAGGCGGGGGCCCACAGCCGCAGCATTCCACCAACAGCGCCCAGGGCAGGCAGGGGGGGCCACCCACAGCATTCCTACAGGGCCCCGGCCCAGGGCAGGCGGGGGGCCCACAGCTGCAGCATTCCACCAACAGGGCTCAGGGCAGGCAAGGGGGGCCGCAGCATTCCACCAACAGGGCTCAGGGCAGGCAGGGGGGCCGCAACATTCGACCAACAGAGCCCAGGGCAGGCAGGGGGGGCCGCAGTATTCCACCAACAGGGCCCAGGGCAGGCAGGGGGGCCGCATCATTCCACCAACAGGGCCCAGGGCAGGCAGTGGGGGGCTGTAGCATTCCACCAACAGGGCTCAGGGCAGGAAGGGGGGGCCGCAGCATTCCACCAACAGGGCTCAGAGCAGGCAGGGGGGGCTGCAGAATTCCAGCAACAGGGCCCAGGGCAGGCAGCGGGGTGCAGCATTCCAACAACAGGGCCCAGTGCACGCTGGGGGGCCACATTCCAACAGGGCCCACAGGGCAGGACACAGTGTAAAAGGTAGATTTAAAAAAAATAAATAATTGTAAAAATGTAAAAAAATTATAAAAAAATCAATATTCCATCATTAAATCAATCTTTGAATAAAAAAATCTAAAAACTAAAAGTGCACATATTTAGTATCACCACTGTGTCCGCAATGACTCGACCTATAAAATTGTCCCACTAGTTAACCCCTTTAGTGAACACCATTAAAAAAAAGGCAAAAAAACAATGCTTTATTGTCATACCGCCGAAAAAAAAGTGGAATAACACGCAATCCAAAAGATGGATATAAATAAACATGGAACCGCTGAAAAGTCATCTTGTTCCGCCAAAAACAAGCCGACATACAGCATCATCAGCGAAAAAATAGAAAAAAATAAAGGTCTCAGAATAAAGTGATGCAAAAATAATTATTTTTTATATAAAATAGTTTTTATTGTATAAAAGAGCCAAAACATAAAAAAATATATAAATGAGGTATCACTGTCATCGTACAGATCGGAAGAATAAAACTGCCTTACCAATTTTACCACACGCGGAACGGTATAAATGCTCCCCACCCGAAAAAAAAATAATTTCATTAATTGCTTGTTTTTGTTCATTCTGCCTCCCAAAAATTGGAATAAAAAGCGATCAAAAAATGTCAGATTCACCAAAAATGGTACCAATAAAAACGTCAACTCTTCCTGCAAAAAACAAAACCTGATATGACTCTGTGGGCCAAAATATGGAAAAATTATAGCTCTCAAAATGTGGTGATGCAAAAAAAAATTTTTTGCCATTAAAAGCGTCTTTTAGTGACAGCTGACAAACATAAAAACCCGCTATAAAAACCTGCTATAAATAGTAAATCAAACCCCCTTTATCACCCGCTTAGTTAGGGAAAAATAATAAAATAAAAAAATGCATTTATTTCCTTTTTACCATTAGGGCTAGGGTTAGGGCTAGGGTTGGGGTGGGTGCTATAGTTAGGGTTAGGGTTTGGACTATCATTATGGTTAGGGTTGGGGCTTGGGTTAGGGTTGGGGCTAAAGTTAGGGTTGGGGATAAATTAAGGGTTGGGGCTAAAGCTAGGGTTGGGGCTAAAGTTAGGGTTAGAGTTGGGATTAGGGTTAGGGGTGTGTTGGAGTTAGAATTGGGGGGTTTCCACTGTTTAGGCACATCAGAGGCTCTCCAAATGCAATATGGCATCTGATCTCAATTCCAGCCAATTCTGCATTGAAAAAGTCAATTGGTGCTCCTTCCCTTCAAAGCTGTGCCATGCGCTCAAACAGTGGTTTTACCCCCACATATTGGGGTATCGGCATACTCTGGACAAATTGCACAACTGTTGTGGTACAATTTCTCTGGCTACACTTGGGGAAAAAATTGGGGGTGAAAAGGTCATTTTTGTAAAAAAAAAAATAAGATTTTTTATTTTTACAGCTCTACATTATACACTTCTGTCAAGCACTTGGGGTTTCAAAGTGCTTACCACATATCTAAATAAGTTCCTTAAGGGGTCTACTTTACCGTAGCGTTTACTGACTGTGGGAACATACCCTAAAGAGTTTTGGAAATATTACTGCTATAAAAGTGAGTAAAATAAATAATTGGGGTGATCACCCCTTTACTCTTGACTCCTATTTTATTTATAATTTTAGTTTTTTTTCTCAATTCCAGCCAATTCTGCATTGAAAAAGTCAATTGGTGCTCCTTCCCTTCAAAGCTGTGCCATGCGCTCAAACAGTGGTTTACCCCCACATATCGGGGTATCGGCATACTCTGGACAAATTGCACAACTGTTGTGGTCCAATTTCTCTGGCTACACTTGGGGAAAAAAATTGGGGGTGAAAAGGTAATTTTTGTGAAAAAAAAAAAAAGATTTTCTATTTTTACAGCTCTACATTATAAACTTCTGTCAAGCACTTGGGGTTTCAAAGTGCTTACCACATATCTAAATAAGTTCCTTAAGGGGTCTACTTTACCGTAGCGTTTACTGACTGTGGGAACATACCCTAAAGAGTTTTGGAAATATTACTGCTATAAAAGTGAGTAAAATAAATAATTGGGGTGATCACCCCTTTACTCTTGACTCCTATTTTATTTATTTATTTTTTGTTCTTTAACATAATCACTTGGAGTTACGTTTTGAGGTATATTTATGTTCTATAATTTATAGGTTTATAAATACCAATAAAGATAATTTTTTGTAGTGTATAATCAGTGATTATATATGCAATAATATACACTTTCCTTTTATTTGGTGGGCAGGCTGAGGAGGCAGCAGTGGGCAGGCTGAGACGACCTTTAGATTCTTCTTGACTGGGTGGTGAGCGCGGCGTCAACACCGGCTGTATGAGTAAATAACAAGTCCGTGTATTCGTTTGTCCACCATTTCAGTAGATTGCACTTATATATACATTGCTATTGAGGAGTCAAAGGGGAGGAGGGGTAAGGAATCATTGCATAATCATTGTATAATTGTATAATCATTCCTTCCCCCTCCTTCTTCGACTCCCCAATAGCAATGTATATATAAGCTACTGGATGATCCTGACCTGCTGGAAAACCAAATGCCCAATTATAACATCAGGCAGCAGTGCTCAGGATAATCCAGTAGTTTATGTTAGGGTTCGAGTTCCCGCTGCTGCACAAGGGGAGTCTCGAACAAGTCCCGCTGCAGTCCCCCATCCATCTCCAGCCGCAGTGGAAACTGATCAGCAGAGACGTCGGTCCCAGCATCTTGCCCTTTCCAATACTGTGCAGAGACTTGCTGCTGCCTCTCCTGGATCTTCTATTATAGCCAGTGCTGGAGTAGACGTCTTTGGGACGAAGTCCTGCGTTTCCCCTTCTGAGCATGCCCAGGGTAAGATCTCTCATTGGAGATCAGGGGTCACATGTTCAGGTACTGCAGCAGCTCCTATTGGTCCGCCAGGAAGGTCCTGAAACTACATGTGTTTTGGAACAGTTTCTCATTGGTCCTTTTTCTGGCAGGTCCTGTAGCTGTTACTATAAAAGGGTGGCATGGCTGGGCCACCATGCGCTAGTATCAAATCTGTTACGTGCTTGCGCCAGTGAGGTCATGTATGCATGTGGTAAGGTCTGGCAGAAATAAGCCCCTAGAATACCGGCACCTCCGGTGAGGAGATTGTATGCACGTGTTCAGGGCTAGGCTGAAAACGCCATTAGAATACCGGCTACTCCGGTGAGGAGATTGTTGCTTGTGTTCTGACTGCATGACCTCAGACTGCAATCCGCTTAGCAGTCATCTGTGTTCCCTGTGAGTCTAACAGGACACAGTATTTTTCTCAGCGGCTCTGTGATGCAACAGGGTTCGCTTTATAACGCTGGTTCAGCGCCCTAGCGTTTTACTTTGCGGCTCACTGAAGCTAAGTGAGTTCGCACTTATCGCCATATGGCGCTGTGGCATTCCTGTTAGCGGCTCTGGGGATTAACAGAGTTCGCACTAACTGCCACAGCACGCTACGGCGTTTATTTTAGCAACTCTGCGGGATAACAGAGTTTGCTACTTTCGCCATCTTATTAGCAGCGGGCTTCGCCTGCACGGTGGACCCCGGGCTGCGAACGCACCTCTCTACTATATCTATTAGGTGCGTTCTGCAGACCCTAACATAATACTAGCGCCAGGGTCTGGCTAGTAAAATGGCGGATGACCAGCGTCTACCGCAGTACATCCAGCAGCTGGAGGGTAGGTTGGCGGTTCTTGAGCGCACAACCTTAGCTGTGGATGTTACCGCAGTCGCTGTTCAGGCTGCTAGCGTGGATGCAGCCAGTTTGTCCTCTGCCACCTCTGCCCCTACATTATCCCACCTCCCGCTTCCTGACAAGTTTGCCGGTGACAGCAAGCAATGTTGGGGATTCGTGAGTCAGTGCTCTATACAGCTCGAGCTTCTGGCTGCACGTTTCCCCATGGATCGGGCACAAGTGGGTTTTGTACTGTCTCTACTCTCGGGCAGAGCGTTGGAGTGGGCAATGCCGCTGTGGGAGCTCGACGATCGTGTGGTGCGGAGTGCTCCTCGTTTCCTGGAGGCTCTTAAAAAGGTCTTTTTAGGACCTCAGGTCACCCACGATACGGCGCTACAACTGCTGGCATTGGCACAGGGTTCGTCCTTGGTCAGTCAGTTTTCCGTCCAGTTTCGGACTCTGGCCTCAGAGCTAGAATGGTCGGATAAAGTTCTCATTCCAGTCTACTGGCGAGGACTGGCTGACCATATTAAAGATGCTTTGGCTACCAGGGAGATTCCCGCCACATTGGAGAAGCTTATCTCCATATCTACCCGCATCGACCTCCGTTTTCACGAGCGGAGGTTGGAGTGGGCCCAGTGTAGGCAGAAGATTTGGTTGGCTCCCACCTTTGCCAAACCTCTCGAATCCCCCGATCTGGCGTCCAAACCCCAAAAGGCCACAGAGGTTCCTCGTGCAGTACCTAAGTCTCGGGTCGTCTGAGTATCCGTGGTCTGTAACCTTTGTCAGCAGACAGGACACTATGCCAACAAATGTCCACAGCGATCGGGGAAGCGATCGCGTCTAGTGGTCCTGGGAGGAGGTTCACTAGAGACAGCGGCATTTTCCTCCAAGATGACAGATGACATTTAAAGGGACAGTCACTGTAGACTCTTCCACACTTACAGTCGAGCTTTGTGTGGACTCAGGAGCAGAAGGGAATTTCATGTCATCCACCTTTGCTCGTCGCCACACAATACATCTGGTAGCGCTCGACAAACCAGTGACTGTCCGGGTAGTGAATCGGTTGACATTGCCCTCGCCAATTACACATCAGACTGTCCCTCTTACTTTGTGTGTACCCCTTCCCATCAGGAAATTATTTCCCTTCTCGTCCTTCCTGAGGGAATAGACGAAATCCTACTGGGAGTACCCTGGCTCTGTTCCCACTCCCCTCATATTGAGTGGACCTCCGGTGGGATACTGGGTTGGAGTGAGTCATGTAAGGACAGATGTGTCAGGGCGTGCATTCAGGTTACCACTACATAGATACCCGCAGATCTTTCTCCTCTTCCCAAGTGCTATCAGTCATATGCAGACGTGTTCTCTAAAAAGGCTGCGGAGACTCTGCCGCCCCATCGTCCCTACGACTGTCCTATTGACCTCTTGTCTGGAGCAGAACCTCCTCGGGGAAGGGTCTATCCCCTCTTTCTTTGGAGACGGAGGCTATGTCTCAATATATCCAGGAGAATCTGGCAAGAGGGTTCATTAGGAAGTCACCAGCAGGAGCGGGGTTCTTCTTCGTGCAGAGGAAGAGTGGAGAGTTACGTCCGTGTATAGATTACAGAGGTCTTAACGCCATCACCGTAAAGAATAAGTACCCGTTGCCCCTGATTTCTGAGCTCTTTGATAGGCTCCGGGGAGCAAGGGTATTTACTAAATTAGATTTGCGTGGTGCTTATAACCTGATTCGCATCCGTGAAGGGGACGAATGGAAGACGGCTTTTAATACCAGGGATGGGCATTATGAATACCTGGTGATGCCCTTCGGGCTCTGTAATGCCCCAGCCGTTTTCCAAGACTTTGTCAATGACATCTTCCGGGATATGCTTTCCACCTCTGTAGTAGTCTATCTGGATGATATTCTCATCTTTTCTCCTGATATTGACTCTCACCGGAGAGATGTCTGCAAAGTCTTCGACCTGTTACGGGCGAACTCCCTCTATGCAAAGTTGGAGAAATGCATGTTTGAGCAGGAGTTTTTACCTTTCCTGGGCTATATCATCTCCGCCCAGGGAATGGCTATGGATCCTGCCAAACTACAGGCTGTGATGGATTGGCAAGAACCCCATTCTCTTAAAGCGGTGCAGCGCTTTATGGGGTTCATTAATTACTATCGCCAATTCATTCTCCACTTCTCCACTTTGGTAGCTCCCTTGGTAGCCCTCACCAAGAAGGGAGCCAATCCCAAATTGTGGTCAGAGGAGGTCTCCAAGGCCTTTACTTCAATTAAGTCCCATTTTGCTAGCGCTCCCATCTTACATCGCCCCGAGGTTTTATACTGGAGGTTGATGCCTCGTCCGTTGGTGCTGGAGCAGTCCTTTTCAAAAGGATGCTCAAGGTCGGAAACATCCTTGTTTCTTCTTTTCCAAGACCTTCACACCAGCGGAGAGGAATTATTCCATTGTGGATAGGGAGTTGCTAGCCATGAAGTTGGCCTTTTCCGTGTGAAGACGTCTCCTGGAGGGGGCTCGCTTTCCCTTTCAAGTTTTCACTGACCACAAAAATTTGGTCTATCTACAGACCGCCCAGCGGCTAAATTCTCGTCAGGCCAGATTGTCCCTGTTCTTCTCACAGTTCCATTTCACCCTCCATTTCCTCTCCGGTGGGAAGAACATTCGAGCCGACGCTCTATCTCGCTCCGTGGTGTCCTCTGAGGAGGTGGAAGAGGAGCCTCGGCTTATTGTCCCCACAGAGAGCCTAAGAACGGTGGCTCTGGTTTCGCTTGAGTCTGTGCCCCCGGGCAAGACTTTTGTGCCCACCAATTTGCGACCGTAAGTACTCTCTTGGGCACATTCGTCCAGGGTGGGTGGACATTTTGGGACAAAAAGGACTCCTGAGTTGCTGGCGAGGACATACTGGTGGCCTTAGATAGCCTGTGACGTCAGGGAGTATGTTCAGGCATGCCTCTCCTGCGCCAAGAATAAATCCCCTCGACAATGGCCGGCTGGGCTATTTTTCCCTTTGCCGGTGGCAGACAGGCCCTGGGAGATGGTCGGGATGGATTTTGTGGTGGGCTTACCCAAGTCTCGGGGCTGCACCATCATCTGGGTGATAACCAACCACTTCTCTAAAATGGTGCACTTGGCCTTGGCAGCATTATTCATTAGGCATATTTTCCGCCTACACGGTATGCCAGACAAAATTGTCAGTGATCGAGGTCCCCAGTTTGCGTCTCGGTTCTGGAGAGAGCTGTGTCGTTTACTCAGCATTGAGTTGAATCTCTCCTCTGCATACCATCCCGAGACGAATGGGTTGGTAGAGAGGGCCAACCAGACCTTGGTCACATACTTGCGACATTTTGTCTCTGCCAGGCAGGATGACTGGGCATCCGTGTTACCGTGGGCTGAGTTCGCTCTAAATAATGCTGTGGCTGACTCCACCGGACAGACCTCATTCCTCCTGAACTACGGTCAGCATCTGCGGGTACCAGTGCCCATGCCCGTGTCTTCCGCCGATTCTAGGGTGGCAGACTGGGCTGTGGAGGCACGGGACATTTGGGACCGCACCCAGGATGCCATTCAGGCCTCCAAAGAGAGGATGAGGTCTTCGGCCCATGCCCATTGGCGCCCTGCTCCTACATTTGCTCCGAGTGACCTAGTGTGGCTTTCTGCCCGAAACATCAGGCTACGTGTAGAGTCCACCAAGTTTGCACCTCGCTTTTTGGGCCCCTTTAAAGTTCTTGAGCAGGTGAACCCGGTGGTTTACCGCCTAGCCCTTCCGACTCGCCTTGGTATCACCGACACCTTTCACGTGTCCCTCCTGAAACCCGTGGCCATTTCCCGGTTTTCCGAGTCATCTGCCAGGACGTCGGGTTCATCTACCGACGATCATGAGGTGAACGCCATTGTTGGGTGCAAGGTGGTACGAGGCAAAAAAATTTATTTGGTGGATTGGAGGGGTTATGGGCCTGAGGATAGGTCCTGGGAGCCTGCCGAGCATGTTCACGCTCCGCAGCTCATCGCTGCCTTTGAGCGCAGCGAGGCTCAAAGAAGGGGGGGCTCTATGAGGGGGGTAATGTTAGGGTTCGAGTTCTCGCTGCTGCACAAGGGGAGTCTCGAACCAGTCCCGCTGCGGTCCCCCATCCATCTCCGGCCGCAGTGGAGCCTGCTCAGCAGAGACGTCGGTCCCAGCGTCTTGCCCATTCCAATACTGTGCAGAGACTTGCTGCTGCCTCTCCTGGATCTTCTATTATAGCCAGTGCTGGAGCAGACGTCTTTGGGACGAAGTCCTGCGTTTCCCCTTCTGAGCATGCCCAGGGTAAGATCTCTCATTGGAGATCAGAGGTCACATGTTCAGGTACTGCAGCAGCTCCTAATGGTCCGCCAGGAAGGTCCTGAAACTACATGTGTTTTGGAACAGTTTCTCATTGGTCCTTTTTCTGGCAGGTCCTGTAGCTGTTACTATAAAAGGGTGGCATGGCTGGGCCGCCATGCGCTAGTATCAAATCTGTTACGTGCTTGCGCCAGTGAGGTCATGTATGCATGTGGTTAGGTCTGGCTGAAATAAGCCCCTAGAATACCGGCACCTCCAGTGAGGAGATTGAACGTGTTCAGGGCTAAACTGAAAACGCCATTAGAATACCGGCTACTCCGGTGAGGAGATTGTTGCTTGTGTTCTGACTGCATGATCTCAGACTGCAATCCGCTTAGCAGTCATCTGTGCTCCCTGTGAGTCTAACAGGACACAGTCTTTTTCTCAGCGGCTCTGTGACGCAACAGGGTTCGCTTTATAACTCTGGTTCAGCGCCCTAGCGTTTTACTTTGCGGCTCACTGAATCTAAGTGAGTTCGCACTTTTCGCCATATGGCGCTGTGGCATTCCCGTTAGCGGCTCTGGGGATTAACAGAGTTCGCACTAACTGCCACAGCGTGCTACGGCATTTATTTTAGCGACTCTGCGGGATAACAGAGTTTGCTACTTTCGCCATCTTACTAGCAGCGGGCTTCGCCTGCACGGTGGACCCCGGGCTGCGAACGCACCTCTCTACTATATCTATTAGGTGCGTTCCGCAGACCCTAACAGCTTATAAGTTTTGTTTGGGGTTTGGAAGGGGGTGGGGAATTATTGATGCAAGTGAGTATATATGATTGGGAAAAATCTTTTTTATTATGGCAGTGTAATTTTTTAAAGGGGGAAATCGGTCTGTGCTCGCACAGCAGTGCATGGACTGGGAGCCAATCTCCTGACCAGCATCCTTATACATCCTGTGAGGCTGCTGAGTTCAGGTCAGGAGACCCACTGACGGTCCATGCAACGTGGTCCAAGTGCAGACCGATATTCACCAACGGTTCCTCTAGTCTGCATGTCTGGGGAGCTGCATATAGACACTGCATGTCTGGGGAGCTGCACCTGTATCCGTGAAGCGAAAGTGCTGCCAGCCTGCCGTGGATCCATCAATGTGCACACATTTTGATTAGAGCCGGTGTCTCTATGCTTGTTTTTGTTCTCCATCACTGGAGTGTTGCTTTAAAAGGACTCAGCAGAAAATGACTGTTCAACTTAGTCAAGGTGCTTAGTGCTTCACAGTGGGCAATCATTGAAATACATCTTCCCACCTGCTTGGTTTCCCTCTATCTCCAACCTGCTCTGTTGATATGAAGCCAGAGCTGTCTATTGAAGGAGAGGGGATGGACATAGAGGGAAAACACACAGGTGGCAAGGTGAATTTAAATGATTGGCTCCGATGTGAAACAGAGTGGAGGGACTTATTTTGAACAGTCACTCTATGCTGACAGAGTCCCTTTAAACCTACAGTGCCTTGTGAAAGTATTCAGCTCCCTGGAACTTTTCAACCTTTTCCCACATATCATGCTTCAAACCTAAAGATACCAAATGTAAATTTTTGGTGAAGTGTGACACAGTTGTGAAGTTGAACGAAATTTATTGGTTATTTTAAATTATTGTGGCAATACAAAAACTGAAAAGTGGGGCGTGCAATATTATTCGGCCCCTTTACTTTCAGTGCAGCAAACTCACTCCAGAAGTTCATTGTGGATCTCTGAATGATCCAATCCAATGATCCTAAATGACTAATGATGATAAATATAATCCACCTGTGTGTAATCAAGTCTCCGTATAAATGCACCTGCTCTGTGATAGTCTCAGGGTTCTGTTTGAAGCACAGAGATCATCATGAAGAGCAAGGTAAACAACAGGCAGGTCCGTGATACTGTTGTGGAAAAGTTTAAAGCTGGATTTGAATACAAAATGATTTCCAAAACTTTAAACATCCCGAGGAGCACTGTGCAAGCGATCATATTGAAATGGAAGGAGTATCATACCATTGCAAATCTACCAAGACCCGGCCGTCCCTCTAAACTTTCATATCAAACAAGGAGAAGACTGATCAGAGATGCAGCCAAAAGGCCCATGATCACTCTGGATGAACTGCAGAGATCTACAGCTGAGGTGGGACAGTCTGTCCATAGGACAACAATCAGTTGTACACTGAACAAATCTGGCCTTTATGGAAGAGCGGCAAGAAGAAAGCCATTTCTCAAAGATATCCATAAAAAGTGTTATTTTATGCCACATGGAGACACACCAAACATGTGGAAGAAGGTGCTCTGGTCAGATGAATATAAACAGCACAAAAAGGCAGCAGCACTCACCTGATTACCAGATTAAACAGCCACTCTCCACATACCCATTCAAGGAGGGGTTGACTGCTCAGTATACAATTGCAAAAAATACAAAAATAGTGGGGTATTAGTTAATATTTTGGCCAAAATACGTAAGCTTGTAACCTGCGCCAAAGGTCCCCACACTTACAAGTACCTACACTACACTACACACAAGGATAAAAAATAAAATGCAGCCAAGCCCAAGCATGTTTTGGTCTCGCATGAGTTGTATTCACACTGGTGCGCATGGAGAGTGTACTGGCCAGCTGCCTAGTCGAATAGTAGGGGCGTAACTAATAGGCTGTGAACCAGACACTGTGCAGTATCCTTGTGTGAACGGCACCCTATGCGGGCCTCTATTGAGCAATTGGCTGTTTAATCTGGTATTTTGCACCTGTGCTGCTAACATCTTGCTTTATGGGCTGGCTGCACCCTTTAGTGCATTTGTTCTCAGATCTGGGCAGGTGAGTGCTGCTGCCTTTTTATGCTGTTTATATTGAATTTTTGGAGACATTGAGTTTCCTTAGTGGCTAGTGTAGTGTAGTGTAGGTACTTGTAAGCGTGGGGACCTTTGGCGCAGGTTACAAGCTTACGTATTTTGGCCAAAATATTAACTACCGTAATACCCCACTATTTTTGTATTTTTTGCACTTTATTTTTTGGGGTGCAGCCAAGCCCAAGCACATTTTGGTCTCGCATGAGGGGTATTCACACTGGTGTGCATGGAGAGTGTACTGGCCAGCCCGCCTAGTCGAATAGTAGGGGCGTAACTAATAGGCTGTGAACCAGACACTGTGCAGTATCCTTGTGTGAACGGCACCCTATGCGGGCCTCTATTGTGCAATTGTATACTGAGCAGTCAACCCCTCCATGAATGGGTATGTGGAGAGTGGCTGTTTAATCTGGTATTTTGCACCTGTGCTGCTAACATCTTGCTTTATGGGATGGCTGCACCCTGTAGTGCATTTGTTCTGAGATCTGGGCAGGTGAGTGCTGCTGCCTTTTTGTGCTGTTTATATTGAATTTTTGGAGACATTGAGTTTCCTTAGTGGCTAGTGTAGTGTAGTGTAGGTACTTGTAAGCGTGGGGACCTTTGGCGCAGGTTACAAGCTTACGTATTTTGGCCAAAATATTAACTAATACCCCACTATTTTTGTATTTTTTGCCCTTTATATTTAGGGTTCAGCCAACCCCAAGCACGTTTTGGTCTCGCATGAGGGGTATTCACACTAGTGCACATGGAGAGTGTTCTGGCCAGCCCGCCTAGTCAAATAGTAGGGGCGTAACTAATAGGCTGTGAACCAGACACTGTGCAGTATCCTTGTGTGAACGGAACCCTATGCAGGCCTCTATTGTGCAATTGTATACTGAGCAGTCAACCCCTCCTTGAATGGGTATGTGGAGAGTGGCAGTTTAATCTGGTATTTTGCACCTGTGCTGCTAACATCTTGCTTTATGGGCTGGCTGCACCCTGTAGTGCATTTGTTCTGAGATCTGGGCAGGTGAGTGCTGCTGCCTTTTTGTGCTTCTTATATTGAATTTTTGGAGACATTGAGTTTCCTTAGTGGCTAGTGTAGTGTAGTGTAGGTACTTGTAAGCGTGGGGACCTTTGGCACAGGTTACAAGCTTACGTATTTTGGCCAAAATATTAACTAATACCCCACTATTTTTGTATTTTTTGCACTTTATTTTTCGGCGTGCAGCCAAGCCCAAGCACGTTTTGGTCTCGCATGAGGGGTATTCACACTAGTGCACATGGAGAGTGTACTGGCCAGCCCACCTAGTCGAATAGTAGGGGCGTAACTAATAGGACGTGAACCAGACACTGTGCAGTATCCTTGTGTGAATGGCACCCTATGCGGGCCTCTATTGTGCAATTGTATACTGAGCAGTCAACCCCTCCATGAATGGATATGTGGAGAGTGGCAGTTTAATCTGGTATTTTGCACCTGTGCTGCTAACATCTTGCTTTATGGGCTGGCTGCACCCTGTAGTGCATTTGTTCTGAGATCTGGGCAGGTAAGTGCTGCTGCCTTTTTGTGCTGTTTATATTGAATTTTTGGAGACATTGCCAAATGATATGTTTGGCGTACAGGCAACACAGCTCATCACCCTGAACACACCATCCCCACTGTCAAACATGGTGGTGAAAGCATCATGGTTTGTGCCTGCTTTTCTTCAGCAGGGACAGGGAAGATGGTTAAAATTGATGGGAAGATGGATGGAGCCAAATACAGGACCATTCTTGAAGAAAACCTGTTGGAGTCTGCAAAAGACCTGAGACTGGGATGGAGATTTGTCTTCCAACAAGACAATGATTCCAAACATAAAGCAAAATCTACAATGGAATGGTTCACAAATAAACGTATCCAAGTGTTATAATGGCCAAGTCAAAGTCCAGACCTGAATCCAATCAAGAATCTGTGGAGAGAGCTGAAAACTGCTGTTCACAAACGATCTCCATCCAACCTCACTGAGCTCGAGCTGTTAGCCAAGGAAGAATGGGCAAGAATTTCAGTCTCTCGATGTACAAAGCTGATAGAGACATACCCCAAGCGACTTGCAGCTGTAATCGCAGCAAAAGTTGACGCAACAAAGTATTAACCCCTCTCTGACATCTGACGTACTATCACGTCCATAAAACCCGTGATAATCTGACCATGGACGGGATAGTACGTCATAGCGATTAGCTGCGCTCCCGGGGGGAGCGCAGCTAATCGCCGCCGGGTGTCAGCTGATTATCACAGCTGACACCCAGGACTGTGTGCCAGGTGTGGTCACGGACCGCTCCTCCCGGCACATTAACCCCTTGCACACCGCGATCAAACATGATCGCGGTGTACCGGGGGCACAGGGGAGCTTCACGCAGGGAGGGGGCTCCCTGCGCGCTCCCCTGAGACCCTCAGAACAGCGCGATGTGATCGCGCTGTTCTGAGGGCTTCCTCTCTCCCAGGACCCGGATCCAAGATGGCGCCGGGGTCCTGGAGGGAGGCGGCTTCCTCAGTGCCTGCCGAGAGCAGGCACTGAGAAGCCTGCAGCGCTGCCTGTGAGATCGCTGGTCTCACAGAGTGCTGTGCACACTGTGAGACCAGCAAACTGACATTTTACAGTGATGTCCCACCCTGGGACAATGTAAAAAAGTAAAAAAAATAAAAATAAACGTGTAAAAAAAATTTCCAAAATAAATAAAAAAAAAATAAAAATATTCCGCAATAAATTCATTTCTTCCTGTAAATAAAAAAAATAAAACAATAAAAGTACACATATTTGGTATCTCCGCATCCGTAATGACCCCCCCTATAAAACTGTCCCACTAGTTAACCCCTTTTGTGAACCCCTTAAAAAAAAAAAAAAAAAAACAAAGCAAAAAATCAGTGCTTTATCATCATACTGCTGAACAAAAAGTGGAATAACACGCGATCAAAAAGACCGATATAAATAAACATGGTACCGCTGAAAACGTCATCTTGTTCCACAAAAAACGAACCATTACACAGCATCATCAGCAAAAAAATAAAAAAGTTATAGCTCGCAGAATAAAGCGATGCAAAAATAATTATTTTTTATATAAAATTGTTTTTATTCTATAAAAGCGCCAAAACATAAAAAAATGATATAAATGAGGTATCACAGTAATCGTACTGACCCGAAGAATAAAACTGCTTTATCAATTTTACCACACGGGAACGGTATAAACGCTTCCACCAAAAGAAATTCATGAATTGCTGATTTTTGTTCATTCAAACCTCCCAAAAATCGAAATAAAAAGCGATCAAAAAATGTCACGTGCTCAAAAATGGTACCAATAAAAACGTCAACTCGTACCGCAAAAAATAAGACCTCACATGCCTCTGTGGGCCAAAATATGCAAAAATTATAGCTCTCAAAATGTGGCGATGCAAAAAACTATTTTTTGCAATAAAAAGCGTCTTTTAGCGTGACAGCTGCCAATCATAAAAACCCACTATAAATAGTAAATCAAACCCCACTTTACCACCCCCTTAGTTAGGGAAAAATAATAAAATTAAAAAAATGTATTTATTTCCATTTTCCCATTAGGGTTATGGTTAAGGTTAGGGTTGCGGCTAAAGTTAGGGTTAGGGTTGGTGCTAAAGTTAGTATTAGGCCGGGGTCACACTGGCGACAGAATCGGACGACTGCAATACGATGAAATATCGCATTGCAGTCTGCCCTATGTTAATCTATGGAGCAGCTCCGAGTATCAGATTTTTTGTGGTCCGTTTTAAACGTCCGAGTGCAATCGCAGCATGCTGCGATTGTCACCGATTGTGGGTCGACTATCACCAATGCAAGTCTATGGGAGCGATGAAAAATCGGATTACAAACGGACCGCACGTGTGACTTGCGATTAAATCGCATCGGTGTCCTTTAGAAAAGCCGGCAATTCATCCCCGGCTATACTGTAAAATCACACTGACAGCTTTAATAAAGAATAGAAAGAATAGATATACACACATAGAATACATATAATATATATATATATATATATATATATGTCATTGTGACATATATATATACATATATTTATAGTTCTTACACTTCTACATACTGTAATAGCCGCTAATTCAATTGCCGGCTTTTGTGAAATCACAGAAGCCGACATGAAATGATACATTGTTTAGACACAGTTAACCATGTCATTTCCTGTATTTTGATATATGGTTTGAACTTACAATTACATAAGTGTATGTGTGCCTAATTTCAGACATGTAGGGGTTAATTAAAGGTGTAAATTCGTTGAAAAAAAATGCGTGGGCTCCCGCTGTATTTTCTCCACCAGACAGACAAAGCAAGCGAGTGGGGGCAGATAATAATAGCCTAGGGAGGGTACATTTTTTTTTGTGCCCCCCCTGGCTACTAACATCTGCCCCCAGACACCCCAGAAAGGGCAAATCTATAATTAGATTTGCCCTTTCTGGCACTTTGCCCGTCTATTCCCATTGCCCTGTAGCGGTGGCGAATGGGTTAATAAGGGGTTACAGCCACCTTGCAATTGAAAGGTGACTGTAAGCCAGGTTAATAATTGAGAGCTGTCAATTAGACAACTATCAATTATTAATCCTATTGAAGTAAATAAAAAAACACACACACTTTAAGAATAAATAATTTTAATGAAATAAAATCACATTTTTTAGACCATCTTTTATTTTACTCTTAATCCGTGCGAGGCCCTTGATCTCCTAAAATAAATATAAAATAATAAAACAACATTATTCTTACCTATCTGTCGATCTGTCACGTCCCACGATGTAATCCTTCACAAAGGGTTAACTAGCAATCAGCTAATCAGCGCAACTAATGCTGCGTGCTCAGCTGATAGCTCCTGAATGAATGAGCTTATCTCCTGCCGACAGGAGAGGATGTGATTAATGAATGAAGCTTAATTGATTGTGTCCCACTTTCACCTTAGGTCAGGTCACTCAAGTGAAAGTGGCAATAAATCAATTAAGCTCCATTCATTCATCTCTTCCTCTCCTTTCGCTAGTAGAGGAAGTTATTCATTCAGGAGGTTACAGCTCGGAGACTGCATTAGCTCTCTGCTTACTGTAACCTGTTAACCCTTTCTGATGGATTACACCGTGGGACCTGACTGCACATCGGATTGGTAAGAATAATTTTGCTTTTTTTATTTTATTTTTATTACAGGAAATGGTTTTAGCAGGAAAATAAAATATGGTCAAAAACTGTGTGATTATTTCATTAAACTTCTTTTTTATAAACTGTGTGTGTTTGATTTTTCTTTCATACAATAGGATTAATAATTGATAGTTGTCTAATTGACAGCTCTCAATTATTAACCTGGCTTACAGTCACCTTTCAATTGCAAGGTGGCTGTAACCCCTTATTAACCCATTCGCCACCGCTACAGGGCAATGGGAATAGATGGGCAAAGTGCCAGAGAGGGCAAATCTAATTATAGATTTGCCCTTTCTGGGGTGTCTGGGGGCAGATGTTAGTAGCCAGGGGGGGCACAAAAAAAATGTACCCTCCCTAGGCTATTATTATCTGCCCCCACTCGCTTGCTTTGTCTGTCTGGTGGAGAAAATACAGCGGGAGCCCACGCATTTTTTTTCAACGAATTTACAACTTTAATTAACCCCTACATGTCTGAAATTTGGCACACATACACTTATGTAATTGTAAGTTCAAACCATATATCAAAATACAGGAAATGACATGGTTAACTGTGTCTAAACAATGTATCATTTCATGTCGGCTTCTGTGATTTCACAAAAGCCGGCAATTGAATTAGCAGCTATTACAGTATGTAGAAGTCTAGGAACTATAAATATATGTATATATATATATATATGTCACAATGACATGTATATATATATATATATATATATATATATAATATGTGTTCTATGTGTATATATCTATTCTTTCTTTTGTGATTTAAATACTATTCTTTTGGATCCATTATATGTCAGTTTTGCAAGCCTGCGAGAAATTCTCGCAAGTCGGATGAAAATCGGATGTTACAAGGTACACACACATGCGACTAAATCGCATCTTTGAAGGAAAATCGGATGCCAGAAGGATGTGTGATGTTTGCATTTTGTTCCGATAATCGACCGACTAAAACGGTCCGATTTTTTTGTAGTTGTAATGTCTCAAAAAACACTGCACTCGCTGGAAAATATGCTTCAATTGAAAGTTTTATTCGTCATATTCAGAATAAGCGACAAGTAATTTGACGTTTCGGCCTCAACCGGGCCTTGATCACAAAGTCGCTGCAAAGAATAGATAGAAAGTGTACATTATAAACAGTGAAAAAAATAGTGAAAAAAAATATATACATATATACATATTTACACTAATATATACAAATTCATGTCACAGTTTTTTGGCATTTTAAGGCAAATATTATGGTACGGATTCAAATGATCTTGACCGAGGTCTAAAGAAAATGAGAGGAAGAAAGTAAAGGTCGTGTGTCTATCATATAATGAGACAGTAAGTACATAGCGACATACCCTTTAAAGTGATTGCATCGCAGGCTGTATCATACATTAGGTTCAGAGTGAAGTCAAGAGAAATTCTCCTGTTGGAGATGAGATTTTGAACAATGAGTATTATCACATGATGCAAATAATCACACATATGGAGAAGGCAAATGTAGTAAGGACTCAAAGAGGAAAAGAAAGCAACAAGTGAAAGGTCTCCAATGAGGAAGTGTGAGGTTATTGATATTAGTGAAGGAAGTATATGGCAAAATAAAATTACCGGAAAACATTGCTGGATATGTGTTATGCTGAAGACAATATTGTTCTTCTATAATGGAAATTATGCTAATGGGAAGAAGTTATGGTGATCAGAATAATCATAAATAGTTCATAGTTCGTATAAGGCACACTGAGCTCATAGAACGGTATTTACCAATGCTGTCCTAATCTGGAGTCAATGGATATGAGAGTTGCGCTGAATAGTATAGACATATGTCAGGACCAGTATGCTGTAGGAATAGGATTTTCAAAATGAAAACAATATACTGTTGATAAGTCCTCAATTAAACGTAGCAATATGCTCACATGTGGTAGGAGTAGACCCAGAGCATTGGTGGTACAGTGGAAAATGCTGGCACATCCGTGCCTTGGCAAAAAGAGGCTGTACTGAGTTCACAGTGGCGCTATCCTAAGCGCTGATTAGCGCTATAAAAAGAGTGTAGTTTAGAATAAAGCATTATATTATAAATGAGGTACTTAGCTTAGCGCAGGTAGGTGCTCACATCTGTTGGTGGTGTGATGGGAGCTGATCCACAGCGTTGGTGGTGTGCTGGATGCTGGCACATCCGTGCCTTAGCAGGGGGAAGCTGTAGTGAGCTTCCAGAGGCGCTGTATAAAGCGCTGGGTAGTCACATGATCGGATGTGACGTCAGACGCCGGCGCATGCGCAGTGGGGGGGTGATATCAGCGGACTTCTGTCCTGATTAGTGGAGTGGTTGTCATGGTGATAGAAAGATGACGACAGCGCTGTATAGTGAATGAAGAAAATGCAGGGAGGATTGTAATGTTAAAGTGTCAGCCTTGTTTTGTTAATGAAGCGATAAGATAAAGGGGATAAAGGATAATAGATAAATAAATAAGCAAAACAAAAGGAAGGCATGGATATAAATATAAATAAATAAAAATAAAAATAAATAAATAAATAAATAAAGTAGAATGAAAGCATAGCAAAAATTATATAAATAATTGAAATAAACAAATATGAAACAAATAACAAAGTGAAATAAACAAATAAAAATAAATATAAATAAATGGTAGGAGTCCAAACTCGGAAAAGTAAACAAGAGGGTGGGGGAGGGTATGGATCTTACCATCTCAAAAATGGAAGGAGGCCACGAAAATTAATTATTAGGGATTGATCTAGGGGAGAGAAGGAAAATTATGTTAGCCAGTCTATATCCCGATTTAATCCTTTCGGGTGTAACGTATCCAGGGTGTAAATCCAGTAGGTCTCACGTTGTTTTAATAGTTTAATATGGTTACCACCCCTTCTGGGTCTAGGGACTCTTTCGATTACCTGAAATCTCAATTGGGCCACATTATGTTTGGCATCCTTGAAATGCTCCGGCAGTGGTAGCCATGTTTTCTCACACCGGATGGTCGATTTATGACTTGAGATACGGTCCCTAACGGCCTGGGTCGTTTCCCCCACATAGAGAAGGCCGCAGGGACATTTCACAAGATAAACGACAAAGTTGCTCGCACAAGTAAAAAAGTCCCTTATCGGGTAGGATTTACCGGTGCGGGGGTGTACCACTTCGTTACCCTTGATGACATTCGAGCAACTCATGCATCCAAGACATGGGAATGTGCCTGTTCTCTTATGTCCAGTAAGTGTGTTTATAGACGGTTGTTTATGGGAGCCTAGATCAGCTCTGACCACACTGTCCCTAATGTTTTTGGCTCGTCTAGTGCACATAAGTGGTGGTTCCTTGAAGATTTCTATGCACGGATACGCTTTAGTGAGAAGTGGCCAATGTTTTCTGATGAGGTTATGGACTCTGCGCATGGAGGGGTGGTGATTGTGAACGAATGGGAGACGTGGATTCCGTTGTATATTGGTAGTTGTCGGACCGACATCATTGAGTGCTCTAACAGACTCAGAATTGAGAAGGTCAGCGGGATAGTTGCGTACTTTAAATTTATCTGCCATTTCATGTATTCTGGATTCCCTTTGATTAGGGTCAGATACGATCCTAGTGACCCTCTTAAATTGTGATCGTGGCAGACTGTTTTTAATGGAAGTAGGATGGCAGCTATTATACAGCAGTAAACTATTGCAGTCTGTTGGCTTGGTGTAGATGTCGGTACTTAGTAAGCCCTCAGCATTTTTCTGTACCCTAGTGTCTAGGAAAGTGACATTATTGATATCATATGTGATAGAAAAAGTCAGTTCTGGGGTGATGGTGTTAATTTTGTTAAAGAAATTAACAAGGCTGGAATCATCACCATGCCAAATACAAAAAATGTCATCTATATATCTGACCCACATTATGGCATGTTGTCTGAATGTGGGATCAGGGTATACATGTTCTTGTTCGAAACGGTCCATATATAGATTTGCATAGGCTGGGGCTACGTTGGACCCCATAGCGGTCCCACATATCTGTACATAGAAATCATCCCCAAATAGAAAAAAATTTTTCTTTCAAAACGAGATCCAGTAAATCTAAGCATAGCTCAGAGGTCCCTCTATCGACATTAGCTTCCTGTAAAGTTAATGATACAGCTCTAATTCCTTTCTCATGAACGATGGATGTGTAGAGACTAGAGTTGAGCGATACTTTCCGATATCCAAAAGTATCGGAATCGGAATTGTATCGCCGATACCCAAAAAATATCGGCGATACCCGATACCGATACCGGAAATCCAATGTAAGTCTATGGGAACAAAATATCGGAATTAAAAAAACCCCATTCTTGCCTTGTTGGTTAATTGTACATGAAGGAAAACAACAAAGAGTAATGTAGAATGTATTGGGGAAGGTTGAGGAGACATTAAAGGCATAGATGTTTAACCCAATCAAATGGAATAGCATGAATATTTTTTTTTTAAAGATGTTCGGATTGACGAAGAAATTGACAATGTTGTTAACGTTTTTTCTATTTTGGCAAATATGTATATTTCACAACTTCCATGCTCTTCACCTTTTTAACTTTTGACACACTTTCTCCTTCATAATCTTCAGCAGCATCATCTTTTTCATCAAATTATTCTTCATCTTCACCTTCTTTATCTTCTTCTTAAACTTCTTGCTATTCATCTTTTTGTTAACATTACTCATATTCTTCTTATTAAACTATTATTCTTATTCATATTGTACTTCATCTTCTTCATCATATTCTTATTTGTGACAGAGAATCCTGTACTTATAATCTGTCAAAGTATGAATTTTTCATCCTTCCGTTCTTGCTGTCACAAAAGATTTAAATTACAACAGTATTTGTCCGTGTTCAGTTTAGCCTGCAGCAGCAGGCATTTTCCAGGGGCACCACGAGGAGGAACGGACTCACCCCCATACACTGCTTAGTCTTCTTCTGCTTAGAATTTAGAGCATATATTTTGCTCTTCATTTTGGTCTTATACTTCATGTTCTTCTGCTTTTTCATCTTCTACTTATTGTTCTTAAGTCTCTTGTTCTGTATCTTGTAGTTTGTCTTAACCTTCTTAGTCCTGTTTGGTAATCTTTTATTTCTTCTTTGTGATGGTGTTTAGGCTGGTTGGCTTGATGCTCGTCGTCCTTGTGGTCGTCATCTTCTTCGGGGTGGTCATCAGGGTCGTCGTCTTCATTGTTGGAGATCCAGAGTGATTACCCAAAAAAGCATTGAAAAAATCTTCAATTTGTAAATGTAGCAGAAGGTACAAGAGGCAATGCAAGTAACGAGGACCAGCTGACTGTGCTGGAACCCGGAGGGGCAGCAGAAGGAAAAGAGCCAATGGCACAACCGAGGACCAGCTGACGTTACTGGGACACGGTTACTAAGCAGGAGGTACCTGTGCTCCAAAGCACTACCAAGGACCAGCAGACGTTGCTGGAACTCGGATACCGAGATGGAGGCACCTAGGCCAAAGGCACTGCGGAGAACCAGCTGACGGTACTGGAACCCGGACGGGTAGCAGAAGGTACAAGAGCCAATGCAAGTAACGAGGACCAGCTGACTGTGCTGGAACCCGGAGGGGCAGCAGAAGGAAAAGAGCCAATGGCACAACCGAGGACCAGCTGACATTACTGGGACACGGTTACTAAGCAGGAGGTACCTGTGCTCCAAAGCACTACCAAGGACCAGCAGACGTTGCTGGAACTCGGATACCGAGATGGAGGCACCTAGGCCAAAGGCACTGCGGAGAACCAGCTGACGGTACTGGAACCCGGACGGGTAGCAGAAGGTACAAGAGCCAATGCAAGTAACGAAGACCAGCTGACTGTGCTGGAACCCGGAGGGGCAGCAGAAGGAAAAGAGCCAATGGCACAACCGAGGACCAGCTGACGTTACTGGGACACGGTTACTAAGCAGGAGGTACCTGTGCTCCAAAGCACTACCAAGGACCAGCAGACGTTGCTGGAACTCGGATACCGAGATGGAGGCACCTAGGCCAAAGGCACTGTGGAGAACCAGCTGACGGTACCGGAACCCGGACGGGTAGCTGAAGGTACCCATGGAAATTTAAGTTGACAGGCCGCGAGCCGGCCGCAGTTACCGAATCCCACAGTACTACAGTGGGTGATTGTCCTATTGTCACAACGGAAACAGCCTTTATTTGCATATCCCGCAGCACACATAGGAAGCACCTAAACTCCAAGCACCATAGAGTCGGCTAACCCGACCGCAACACGACAGGACAACTTATTGGAGGCTAAGTGACGTTTACACTGATAGGAAACAGATGGCGTGCTGTAACCAGTCTTGGCAGGAGTGAGTACCCGTGCCAATGACACTTCCGAGCAACAACTGGCGGTGTTGAAGCCCAGGGATGAGAAGACAACAGGGTGGAGGCAGCAGGACTTTTTGCCGTTCACACAGCAGGGGAACAGCTGACATTACTGAACCCCAGTAACACAGGAGCAAGTGTAGACTGTGCTAACAGCACTTCCGAGCAACAACTGGCGGTGTTGTAGCCCAGGGATGAGAAGAGAACATGGTGGAGGCAGCAGGACTTTTTGCCGTTCACACAGCAGGGGAACAGCTGACATTACTGAACCCCAGTAACACAGGAGCAAGTGTAGACTGTGCTAACAGCACTTCCGAGCAACAACTGGCGGTGTTGTAGCCCAGGGATGAGAAGAGAACATGGTGGAGGCAGCAGGACTTTTTGCCATTCACACAGCAAGGGAACAGCTGACATTACTGAACCCCAGTAACACAGGAGCAAGTGTAGACTGTGCTAACAGCACTTCCGAGCAACAACTGGCGGTGTTGTAGCCCAGGGATGAGAAGAGAACATGGTGGAGGCAGCAGGACTTTTTGCCGTTCACACAGCAGGGGAACAGCTGACATTACTGAACCCCAGTAACACAGGAGCAAGTGTTGACTGTGCTAACAGCACTTCCGAGCAACAACTGGCGGTGTTGTAGCCCAGGAATAAGAAGAGAACATGGTGGAGGCAGCAGGACTTTTTGCCATACACACAGCAGGGGAACAGCTGACATTACTGAACCCCAGTAACACAGGAGCAAGTGTTGACTGTGCTAACAGCACTTCCGAGCAACAACTGGCGGTGTTGTAGCCCAGGGATGAGAAGAGAACATGGTGGAGGCAGCAGGACTTTTTGCCGTACACACAGCAGGGGAACAGCTGACATTACTGAACCCCAGTAACACAGGAGCAAGTGTTGACTGTGCTAACAGCACTTCCGAGCAACAACTGGCGGTGTTGGAGCCCAGGGTCAAGGAGGATGTTTAAATACTATATCAAGTATTTTCCTTGTTACGTGTCAATTAAAAATGTCTATACTCCAAACAAGAGAAATATAACCTTTAGTACCATAAGATGATGATTTAACTTAAAAAAATATATGTAAATTAATAATTTACAAACATAAACGCATACATTAACATGTTGAAAAACAATGCAAACCACAATTAAAATAGGTTAAATAATCTGCTATACGGTTTAAAATAAAAGCATACAAGTACATATCAGAATCCATTAATGATGGCTAAGTAACAGTATGTACACCATTTTTATTGTGTAGACTATGAATGGCTGACTTAAAAACATAATCAGCATTACAAGTTATCTTTGACATTCATAAAACTTTACATTTGGTGAATAATATCACTAAAATTTTTTAAAAAATATCTAAAATTTCCATCATGTAATACTGATAATATGTGCCAATCATTTATATTAACAAACAAAAAATTTAAAAAGTGCATAGTGCAGAGTGAAAACAGATATTTATGCCTGACTGTGGACTTGCAAGCATGACAACGGATAGATAAGGTATATATAGATGAGACTGCATAGCCACAGATGGTGAATGGCGATGTAATACTGTACCTCAATAAAGTGTGCGTTACTACTACATACTTTTTTTTATATAGCTTTATAAAAGGTTACGTGCATGTATGGTTGCGCCTTTGTTTGGACGCACAGACTGGCTTCCTGCTGTGACGCGTTGGGTATTGGAGCGTCTGTACGTCTTATGACGCAGACTAACATTCACGGTGCGCATCGTTCCTCATCGCAAGCGTACCGACAACACAAAGGCGTTGTCATGACTGCTTTACTCAGTAAACATGCACATATGATGAAACATACACGCATGTGCCCTATTACATAACAAGCTACAAGAAAAACGAGTGTGAGGTGTGACACAGCTGTTTTGTTAAGGTACAGTATTATATCGACATTGTACAGGTGTCGCTATTCAGTCTGATAAATAGATATCATTCACCTATTCTATCAGTTGTCGTTCTTTCAGCACCACTTACAGGTATATATTTTGCTATTGTGACTATGCACTATTGACTTTACCAAGGTAATGCATGATTTTTGTTAGCGATTATCATGTTTACATGAAGGACCTTTATGATATGGACTGTTAACTTTCTAATTAAATATGTATTTTTTAAAATGACACAAATATAAGTAATGTTGAAGATGACTATTTCTACATGCATTGTTTGCACAATATTACAGGTGTACATCACGTCCCTTAATCAACATTGGATTATTATATTTACTTGTATGCTTTTATTTAAAAGGCAAGAACACTGAAGTATAACCTTCGCACTGCAGCAGTTGTCAAAGTTCAACCCACATTATGCACTTCCAACATTGCAGCATTTGAGTCATGATGTGAGTTGGATTTGTCTAAGCTATGGAGTGACAAGGTTGACCATCAGTATCCTATAGCATAAGTAGGCTTTTGTGTTTGCATTTGTTTTCGACATGTGCATATCTGTAATAATATGTCACAATTATTTTGTTACAGATTTGTGACAAAGACTAATCATTTTATGGTTTTAAAGTTGACGTTTCAAATGTTTACAGCTTAGAAATCAGGGTGTAGCCTCGTATCTATGTGTAGCACTAGACACTTTGACATGTCATGTTTTTTTAACCATGATTAGGTAGCTAGCAGTAATTTTTGCCGGACACACAGCAGGGGAACAGCAGGCGTTACTGAACCCCACAAACACATCAGCGATTGTTTTCATCTGTGCATCTAACACTTCTGAGCAGCAACTGGCGGTGTTGAAGCCCAGGGTCAAGGAGGGTATAGGCAGAGGCCTAGTATGAGATGTTTGAAGTTGAAGTTGTAGTTAGCAGCAGTAATTTTTGCCAGACACACAGCAGGGGAACAGCAGGCGTTACTGAACCCCACAAACACATCAGCGATTGTTTTCATCTGTGCATCTAACACTTCTGAGCAGCAACTGGCGGTGTTGAAGCCCAGGGTCAAGGAGGGTGTAGGCAGAGGCCTAGTATGAGATGTTTGAAGTTGAAGTTGTAGTTAGCAGCAGTAATTTTTGCCAGACACACAGCAGGGGAACAGCAGGCGTTACTGAACCCCACAAACACATCAGCGATTGTTTTCATCTGTGCATCTAACACTTCTGAGCAGCAACTGGCGGTGTTGAAGCCCAGGGTCAAGGAGGGTGTAGGCATAAAATATTGAGTTATTGCCTTGTTACGTGGCCATTGCAAATGTATGTACTTCAAACAAGAATAAATGAAGTTTTACTAGGACAATAAAATGATGAATTTCAATTCCAAGAATAGAAAAATATTTATACTTGAGAGTCCGCTGTGGTTGATACCGTTTAATGGCTAACTGAAAATATGGTAACAAATTCCAAGCTTTCTAGACTACTCAGGTCTCTTCATCAGGCTAAGACTAAAACAAAAAATGAAGAATCACATATTTCTACACACAACAGGACACAGGAATAGGTAAGACAAGTGAGGGAGGGACAAGTGAGGGGAGACTGGCCAAAAAATGAGAACAAGGATGAATTATCAGCGCCACACAATAAGAGAAAGAATAATGGATTTACCTGTGGCAAAACACTTTTGTATGCCCGGTCATAGCATGATGGATATGGAATTACTGGTATTAAAATATAACTTCAAATATGAGAAAGATACAAAGGTTTCAGAATATAAGCTCATCATGACCTTTGACACTGTTAGTGATGGAATGAATAGATCACACGGATTTATGTCATTCTATATCAATTAAGGAATCTGCGTCTCTGCCCTTCCAGGGGCATGAAAACACAAAACCAGACCCCAATCAGAGGGCAATAAAACTTTCTATCCTTATCTAGGAACTGTTCCAATATTTATGTTCATCCCTCTGTGATAATGACAGTTCTGCTACACGTCACTTACTTGTCTTACCTATTGCACTATTCCTGTGTCCCGTTGTGTATAGAAATATGTGATGCTTCATTTTTTGTTTTAGTCTTTGCCTGATGAAGAGACGTGAGTAGCCTCGAAAGCTTGCAATTTGTTACCATCTTTTCAGTTATGCATTCAAAGGTATCAACCACTGCGGACTCTCAAGTCTAAATATTTATCTATCTACTGGCTAACACGGTACAAAGATACACATGTTTCCTAACTTCAAGAATAAAAATAAAGACACTGCAAATATAAACGCATATATGCACATGCCAACAAGAAATGGAACAACACACCACCCAAAAAATTGGTTACAAAATATAGTGTTGTAAATTTAAGAATAAAAGTCCATTTTTGTATTTATGAATAATGCTTAAGGAACGCTATGTTAAACCATAACATAGTGAAGACAATAGATTTTGTAATAGTCACTTCATCATCATCATCATTGCAATTTAGATGTGACAGTCACAGACATTTCAATTATTTAAGTTAATAAAATAGTTACTTTGTACACCATGTATGACATGTCCAGCATGGACTCATCAATGTGATGACACAATAACGTACGATAAAAAATAACCATTTAAAAAAACATAATGCATTGTCACAATTTAAGTGTGTGCCTGCAAGTGTAGGTGAAACAAAGGCTACGGATAGCAAAGGTATATTCTATGTCTGTATCAGACAGTGGACAGCCTCTGATGGGTAATGGCGATGTTATACTGTACGTCAATAAAGTCTGCGGCTGCAATCATGCATTTTTTGCTTGTACAGTGTTGAAGAGGGTAAAAGCATGTCTGGTTGCGCAAGGCTTTATCCATCAACACTACCCTTCTACTGTCACGCGTAGGGTAGGGTAGCGTGTGTCAATTAGATGACTCTATAAAATGTGACGTTACGCAGCGTTATTGCGCCCTAGGGACGCCAAAAATACGACAGCAGTAATCATTTACTGTCTAATACTCCACCTATGACCAACAAAAAAAGACCGTTCCCTCTTTAACAATCTACAAGACTAACAAGCATAATGGTTGACGCTGACTTTATTGAGGTACAGTATTACATCGACATTGTCCATGAGTAACTATGCACTGTGATACCTATATACCATTATTAATTTATATCTGTTGTGGTTGTTTCAACAGCACTTGCAGGTATAACTACCTATTGTCAGTATGCATGATGCACTTTCTAGATGTAATAATTTATTATTGCACATTATTACCAGGTTTAGATGCTGGCCATTTCATATATGGTGTGTGAAGTTACAGTTGGCATCAGTATGTGTATTTTATAATGTCTGTCATAAATAAAACTCGTGATGATGATGATGATGATTTTATGATTCGTACATCCATTGACTGCATTATCTTACAGGTACAGATAAAGTTCCTTAAAAAGCATTAATTGATAAGTATGGAATGTACTTTTATGCATTAATTTCAAAAAGTGAAGACTATGTTTTAGTTTTTGTTACCATTTGTAATAGACATGTGCAGATATGCGCTGTGATGACAAATTATTATTTGTCCATATTTGTAATAAAAATTTATCATTCTAGGCCTGGAAAACTTCACAATTTCCTATTTTAAGCATAACAATCAGGGTGACGGCTCTTCCCTATTTGGAGCATGTTCGACATGGGTTTTTCTGTGCATGTGTAGGGAACAGGAGACTTCTTGCCGGACACACAGCAGGGGAACAGCTGGCGTTACTGAACCCCACTAACACTATAGCTTGTGTATTGGTCTGTGGACACGACACTTCTGAGCAGCAACTGGCAGTGTTGTAGCTCAGGGAGTAGAGTTCAGGTGGTAGAAAGATGAACATAACAGGGGACATGGAAAACGTTGCGAACCAGTTATTTAATCTGAAAACGGACAGACAAATTCTGGCGAGATCCATGCCTTGTTCATTTTCAGAAAAGTAAGCCGGTCTACATTATCGGAGGATAGTCGCATGCGACGGTCTGTTAGTACACCACCTGCAGCACTAAAGACGCGCTCCGATAATACACTGGCAGCAGGGCAAGCCAGCACCTCCAATGCATACTGGCTAAGCTCTGGCCATGTATCCAGCTTAGAGACCCAAAACTTGAATGGGGAAGAGCCATCTGGGAGTACACTGAGAGGGAAAGACATGTAGTCTGTCACCATCTTACGGAAACGTTGCCTCCTGCTGACTGGAGCCGTCTCGGATGGTGTAGACATTTGTGGCGCTGCCACAAAACTTCGCCACATTTGGAACATACTGGTCTTGCCCTGTGCAGAGGCGCTGCTTGTGCTCCCTCTTGTTGCAGAGCTGTCTCCACTGCCTCGACGCACAGAGCTGCTTTGTAAAGCAGTAGCAGCAGCAGTGCTCTCGGCTGGAATGGAGAACATTATGGATTGCACCAGTGTGTCTTGGTACTCCCGCATTTTACGCTCCCGGTTCAACGGTGTGATGAGGCTTTGTAAGTTGTCCCGGTAGCGAGGGTCTAGGAGGGTGTACACCCAATAATCAGACGTGGTGAGAATGTGGGCGATGCGGCGGTCGTTTCTCAGGCACTGCAGCATGAAATCAACCATGTGCTGCAGACTCCCAACTGGCCAAGAAACGCTGTCCCCTGCAAAAGGCGTCATCTCTGCCTGCTCTGCATCACCCCACCCTCGCTCTACATACTGACTAGAGCGTTGTGTACCTCCCTCTGGAGCGATGTCTTCCTCCTCCATTGACTCCTCCTCATCCTCCTCACAAAGTGAGCCCTGCCCAGCCATTTGTGAGGAACCACGTTGCGCTGACTGTCCAGAAGGTGATGGAATTTGTGACTCCTCATCCTCCACCTCTTCCAAAACCTCATCCCTTATTGCTTGCAGTGTTTTTTTTAAGCAGGCAGATAAGGGGGACAGTCAGGCTGACTAGTGCATCATCTGCACTCGCTATCCGCGTTGACTCATCAAATGCACGCAAAACGTGGCAGATGTCCTTCATAGAGGCCCACTCAGTAGTGGTGAAGTGTGAACGGCGCAAATTGCAAGTTGATTGCGCCTGATGCAGCTGATACTCCATTACTGCTGGCTGCTGCTCACACAACCGCTCCAACATATGTAACGTGAAATTCCACCTGGTGGGTACGTCACATATGATGCGATGTTCAGGAAGGCGAAATCTGCGTTGCAGAGCTGCAATGCGCGATCTGGCCATGCTGGAATGTCACAAGGGAGCGCACTCTAGGCGGACCTTGTGCAGCAGTGCATCAAGATCCGGATAGTCCCTCAAAAAACTCTGCACGACCAAGTTGAGCACATGTGCCAGACATGGTATGTGAGTGAGGTTGCCAAGGCCCAGAGCTGCCACCAGATTTCGACCATTGTCACACACTACCAAGCCTGGCTGGAGATTCGCTGGCAAAAACCACACGTCGCTCTCCTGCTTGATGGCATTCCAGAGCTCCTGCGCTGTGTGGCTTCGATTCCCCATGGAAATTAATTTCAGGACGGCCTGTTGACGTTTGGCCACGGCTGTGCTCATATCGGTCGCATCAGGTAAGCGTTCACGGGTCCATGTGGAGGTAGACCGTGACGGCTCCTGCAGCGATGATTCTGAGGAACTGGAGTAGGAGGAGGAGTTAATGTGGACAGACTTGATTCCTGCAATCCTTGGAGTTGGCAGAACACGTACAGCGCCACTCGCAAGATCTGTACCCGGCTCCACAACATTGACCCAATGGGCAGTGAGGGAAAGGTATCGTCCCTGGCCATGGGTACTGGTCCACGCATCGGTGGTCAGGTGGACCTTGCTACTGACGGCGTTTAGTAGTGCATGTTTAATTTTTCCCTCAACATGCTTTTGCAGACCAGGGACGGCTTGCCTGCTGAAATAAAATCGGCTGGGCACATTGTATTGTGGGACTGCCAATGCCATTAAGTTACGGAAACTGTCAGTCTCCACCAGCCTGAATGACAGCATTTCAAGGGACAGGAGTTTTGCAATGCCAGCATTCAGAGCCTGTGCTCGTGGATGGTTTGCCGAGTATGGCCGTCTTTTATCCCATGCCTGTGCTACCGATGGCTGTTTTGTGGCCTGGGAGTGTGAGGATGACAGGGAACTTGCAGCTGTGGGTGGAATAACACTGGGTCTCTGGACAACAGTGACAGAGGTTCTTCCATGGCGATACTGTGATAAAGCCGAACCAGCTGTGTGTGAGCTGGAGGAAGAGGCTCCAACACGAGCTGAAGATGTAGGTGCTGCTGTAGGTTGGCCTACATCTCCAGTGTGTCTTTGTAACTCAACCACGTGCTTTGACCGCACATGTTTCCACATATTTGTGGTATTAAGGTTACTGACACTTTTACCTCTTTTTACTTTTTGATTACACAGCTTGCATTTGACATAGCAAATATCATCTGCAAGTGTGTCAAAAAAGGACCACGCAGTGCAAGTCCTGGGAGCGCCCGTTTTGGCTGTTGGAAGAGAACTGCTACGAACGGGTGCCAAACTGGAGGCTACAGGCAACCGAGTCTGCAGCCTACCTCTCCCTATTGTTTGGACCGTTGGGGCAATCTCTTCCTCAGAGCTGCTACCACCACCTTCCTGTTCCTCACGCCATGTTGGGTCTTGGACCTCATCATCTCCACTACCCTCTTCCAACACCTGCTGCTGTTGGGTGGTCTGGCCAGCACCATGCTCAACAGAAACTGGCACCTGAGTCTCATCATCATCAGATGCGTTCTGCGGTGTGCTGACCATCGGCACTGGCTCATCCGCCTCTTCACATTCAGAGAGACACAGCTGTTGCGCATCACTGCATACTGCCTCTTCTTCACATTCCAGAATGCTGCTTGGCTGGGCCCCTGTTTGCAAGCCAACAGATTCTGAGAACAGAAGCAGAGACTCAGCTGACTCCAGTTCAGAACTCTCTGACTGCCTGGGCAATTTGGCAGGCGGTGAAGAGACAGATGGTTGTTCAACAGTGCTGTGGTCCTGAGAGGAGGTGGAAGCAATTGAAGTCGATGCATTGGCTGCCATCCAACCAACAACGGCTTCAATTTGTTCTTCCCGCAGCAGGGGGGTACGCTGAGCTCCTACAAAAGTGTGCATAAAGGAACGCTCACGGGGAAAACTGGTGGATGCTGTGTCACTGGGTGCGGCAGCAGCCACAGAATCCCCACGTCCTCTCCCTGCTGAAACTCCACGGCCACGACCACGTGCCTTACTCCCTGCCTTCTTCATCTTGGTAGATTGATAAAGAAAGTCAGAAAAGTTATAAGGCCTAAGTGTGGTTATTCCTCAGAGACTGCAGTGAACACTGCAGACAACTGTTCAGTAGCTGTGAAAGGTCCCTTTGTGTACTTCTATAGTGTTTGCAACCAATGTATTGTATACGGATGGAAGCGCGTCACACTAATAGATTAGATTTTTTTAAAATATAATGGAGCAGCACCAATTAGAGAAAAATGTGAAGGATGAGGCAGTGACACACGCTCAGCAGACTACAACCAGCAGTGGTTGAAGAACTAACTGGAGCGTGATCTGCACTCAAAAAATCAAAACCTCACAGACTGCAGTGAACACTGAAACACAACTGTCCACTATCTGTGAAAGGCTCCTTTCTGTACTTCTATAGTGTTTGCAACCAATGTATTGTATACGGATGGAAGCGCGTCACACTAATAGATTAGATTTTTTTCAAATATAATGGAGCAGCACCAATTAGAGAAAAATGTGAAGGATGAGGCAGTGACACACGCTCAGCAGACTACAACCAGCAGTGGTTGAAGAACTAACTGGAGCGTGATCTGCACTCAAAAAATCAAAACCTCACAGACTGCAGTGAACACTGAAACACAACTGTTCACTATCTGTGAAAGGCTCCTTTCTGTACTTCTATAGTGTTTGCAACCAATGTATTGTATACGGATGGAAGCGCGTCACACTATAATTTCTATTGAATGGAGCAGCTAGAATTACACTAAAGAAAAAAAAAAGAGTCTGTGAGTGACACGTGCAGATGCCTACAGACAGCGTTGGATGCAGAGCAAACTGCAGCGTCACCTGCACTCTCACACACACACCTTGCACAGAGCTGTTAAAACAACACTGCAAGGCAAAAGGAAGCTTTACACAGCGGTTGGTAAACTAGCCTGCCTAAAGCAAAGTACACAAAATCGCAATCTCTAACTGTCCCTCAGAGTCAGCAGAGCAGCGTTCTGTCCCTAACTGAGTTCACAGCACAGTGACGCTAAAATGGCGGCGGCGCCTTTTATAGTGCATTCTGACATAATTTCAGCAGCCAATCACAGCCATGCCATTAGTTAAGATGACCACAGCATTACAGGATGTGCCCACACTTCATAGGATTCCTCATTGGCTGACTAAAATCACATTGCCTCTCAAAGAATTATGGGAACTTCCGATTCCGGTATACGATATTGGAAAAATATCGGAACTAAGTATCGGAATTCCGATACAGCGAATATCGGCCGATACCCAATACTTGCGGTATCGGAATGCTCAACACTAGTAGAGACTGTTCACATCCAAGGTGCACAGGATGCTATCTGGTGGAACATTGTCAATGGTGCGGATTCTACTTAAAAAGTCGCCTGTGTCCAAAATGAAGGATTTGGTTTGGTGAGCATATGGTGTCAAGATTTTATCCAGGAAGATGGATAGAGGGTTTTGTAGTTGTGTCTGACCCCAGCCTTAGGGTTATGGTTGGGATTAGGGATAGGGGTGTGTTAGGGTTAGGTTTGTGGTTAGGGTTGGGACTAGGGTTAGGGGTGTGTTGGGGTTAGGGTTGGAGCTAGAATTGGGGGGTTTCCGCTGTTTAGGCACATCAGGGGCTCTCCAAATGTGACATGACGTCTGATCTCAATTCCAGCCAATTCTGCGTTGAAAAAGTCAAACGGTGCTCCTTCCCTTCTGACCTCTGCCATGCGCCCAAACAGTAGTTTACTCCCACATGGGGTATCAGCGTACTCTGGACCCTAAGAGTTATTGTGCTAGTTATTTGTCCTATTTCTTCTGTTACCCTTGAAATGATTTTTTTTTGTTTTTACGGCTGTACGTTATAAACATCTGTGAAGCACTTGGGGCTTCATAGCGCTCACCAGACATCTAAATAAGTTCCTTGTGGGGTCTATTTTCCAAAATGGGGTCACTTGTGGGGGGTTTCCACTGTTTAGGCACATCAGGGGCTCTCCAAATGCGACATGACGCCCCAGACCATTCCATCAAAGTCTACAATCCAAAACATCACTACTTCCCTTCCGAGCCCCAACGTGTACCCATACAGTAGTTTTCTCCCACATATTGGGTATCCGCGTACTCAGGACAAATTGGACAACAACTTTTGGGGTCCAATTTCTCCTGTTACCCTTGTGAAAATAAAATATTGGGGGCGAAAAAATAATTTTTTTTTAAAAAAATATTTTTTATTTTTACGGCTGTTCGTTATAAACTTCTGTGAAGCACTTAGGGGTTCAAAGTGCTCACCACACATCTAGATAAGTTCCTTGTGGGGTCTATTTTCCAAAATGGGGTCACTTGTGGGGGATTTCCACTGTTTAGGTGCGTCAGGGGCTCTCCAAATGCGACATGACGCCCCCAGAGCATTCCATCAAAGTCTGCAATCCAAAACGTCACTACTTCCCTTCCGAGCCCCAACGTGTACCCATACAGTAGTTTTCTCCCACATATTGGGTATCAGCGTACTCAGGACAAATTGGACAACAACTTTTGGGGTCCAATTTCTCCTGTTACCCTTGTGAAAATAAAATATTGTGGACGAAAAAATCATTTTTGTAAAAAAAAAAAAAAAAAATTTGATTTTACGGCTATACGTTATAAACTTCTGTGAAGCACTTGGGGGTTCAAAGTGCTCACCACACATCTAGATAATTTCCTTGAGGGGTCTAGTTTCCAAAATGGTGTCATTTGTGGGGGGTTTCCACTGTTTAGGCAGATCAGGAGCTCTCCAAACACGACATGGCATCCAGCCAATTCTGCGTTGAAAAAGTCAAACGGCACTCCTGCCATTCCAAACTCTGCCATCACCCAAACAGTCGTTTACCCCCACATATGGGGTATCAACGTACTCAGGACAAATTGCACAATAACTTTTGGAGTCTTGTTACCCTTGGGAAAATAAAAATTGGGGTGAAAAGATCATTTTTGTGGAAAAAATATGATTTTTTAATTTTACGGCTCTACGTTATAAACTTGTGTGAAGCACTTGGGGGTTCAAATTGCTCACCAAAGATCTAGATAAGTTCCTTAGGGGGTCTAGTTTCCCAAATGGGGTCACTTGTGGGGGGTTTCCACTGTTTAGGCACATCAGGGTCTCTCCAAATGCAACATGGCGTCCAATCTCAATTCCAGCCAATTTTGATTGGAAAAAGTCAAATGGTGCTCCTTCCATTCCGAGCTCTGCCGTGCGCCCAAACAGTGGTTCCCCCCCACATATCGGGTATCAGCGTACTCAGGACAAATTGGGCAACAACTTTTGTGGTCCAATTTCTCCTGTTACCCTTGGGAAAATAAAAAATTAGTGACTAAAATTAATTTTTGTGGGAAAAAAATAGGATTTTTTATTTTCATGCCCGGGCATTATAAACTTGTGTGAAGCACTTGGGGGTTCAAAGTGCTCACCAAAGCTCTAGATAAGTTCCTTAGGGGGTCTAGTTTCCAAAATGTGGTCACTTGTGGGGGTTTCTACTGTTTAGGCTCATCTGGGGCACTGCAAACGGAACATGACCCCCATCAACGTCTGCATTCCAAAACGTTACTACTTCCTTTCCAAGTCCTGCCGCGCACCCAAACAGTTCCCCTCCCCACATATTGGGTATCAGCGTACTCAGGACAAATTGGCCAACAACTTTTGGGGTCCAATTTCCTTGGGAAAAATCAAAAATTTGGGACTAAAAAATCATTTTTGTGGAAAATAGTTTCTTTTTTTTCACACCCAGGCATTAGAAACTTTTGTGAAGCACTTGGGGGTTCAAAGTGCTCACAACAGATCTAGATAAGTTCCTTAGGGGGTCTAGTTTCCAAAATGATGTCACTTGTGGGGGGTTTCCACTGTTTAGGCGCATCAGGGGCTCTCCAAACGCGACATGGCATCCAATCTCAATTCCAGCCAATTTTAGTTTGAAAAAGTCAAAAGGCGCTCCTTCCCTTATGAGCTCTGCTGTGCACACAGACAGTGGTTTTCCCCCACTTATGGGGTATTGGCGTACTCAGGAGAAATTGCACAACAACTTTATCTGTCCATTTTCTTCTTTTACCCTTGTGAAAATAAAAAAAAAGTTTGTAAAAGATCATTTTTGTGGCTAAAAAGTTAAATATTCATTTTTTCCTTCCACGTTGCTTCAGCTCCTGTGAAGCACCTGAAGGGTTAATAAACTTCTTGAATGTGGTTTTGAGTACCTTGAGGGGTGCAGTTTTTAGAATAGTGTCACTTTTGGGTATTTTCTGCTATATAGACCCCTCAAAGTGACTTCATATATGAGGTGGTCCCTAAAAAAATGGCTTTGTAAATTTTGTTGTAAAAATGAGAAATCGCTGGTCAACTTTTAACCCTTATAATTTCCTAAGAAAAAAAAATTTTGATTCCAAAATTGTGCTTATGTAAAGTAGACATGTGGGAAATGTTATTTCTTAACTATTTTGTGTGACATATTTCTCTGTTTTAAGGGAATAAAAATTCAAAGTTTGAAAATTGCAAAATTTTCAAAATTTTCGCCATATTTGCATTTTTTTCAAAAATAAACGCAAGTTATATCGAAGAAATTTTACCAATAACGTGAAGTACAATATGTCACGAGAAAACAGTCTCAGAATCGCGCAGATCCGTTGAAGCATTCCAGAGTTATAACCTCATAAAGAGACAGTGGTCAGAATTGTAAAAATTGGCCCGGTCATTAACGTGCAAACCACCCTTGGGGGTGAAGGGGTTAAGTTAAAGGGGCCGAATAATATTGCACGCCCCACTTTTCAGTTTTTGTATTTCCACAAGAATTTAAAATAACCAATAAATTTCGTTCAACTTCACAATTGTGTCCCACTTGTTGATTCTTCACCAAAATTTTACATTTGGTAACTTTATGTTTGAAGCATGATATGTGGGAAAAGGTTGAAAAGTTCCAGGGAGCCGAATACTTTCGCAAGGCACTGTAAGTTCCCTCTCATACCGTCCGAAATATTCATCAATTTTCAGCACCACTCTGGTATTTCGGTGCCGTCTTGTAAGCGCAGCTTCTGACTGGCTGGAAGTCAGAAGCTATGTCTTAAGTAGAGTTGAGCGAATTTCTTCGGGTCCCCACTTATTTGTCAAACTGTAGCGCTTACCGATTAAGCTACAGCGGTAAACCGGATACTTGGAGCCCTCCCGATGATCAGCTGTTCAGCACCGCAGCTGCATGTGTCGCGGCTGTGTGATAGTCACAGCACATGCATGGAGAGCCTGTGTGTTGGGCTTTCCATGCATGTGCAGTGACTCTGACTCAGCCGTGACACATGCAGCTGCGGTGTCGGTCAGCCAGAATGCTCCATGTATCCGGGTTCCCTCTGTAGCTTATTCGGTAAGCGCTATAGCTTGACGAATAAGTGGTGACCTGAACAAATTTGTTCATCTCTAAGTCAAAAGCTCTCAATGCAAGTATATGAGAGCTTCAATGATGTTCTCATAGATTAGATCTCGTCATGGTGTTACGGTATTTATCTAAGTGAATGTAGTCATGGTGTGATGACATTTGTCCCTTGTATGTGGTATTTTTCATCCACTATGTGGTGGGAATATCATGTGATCTGATCAAGGTATAGTGATATCTCTCCCTTTAATGTGGTATTATGTGGTGATAATATATGATCTGTTCATGAAGTGGTGGTATTTAATCCTTGTATGTGGTATTATTTGGTCACTGGTGGTAATATGTGATCTGTATGTTGTATTATTGGTCATGGTATAGTGGATTGTGAAAATTGACTTATCTGCAGTTGTTCTGCCTATTATGGTCATTATAAAACAATGGCTATTTATTGCCAACACAATGATTCCTATTTTTTCAATTTAAAGACTATTAGTGCTATTAGCTATTAAACTAAATAAAAAGTTAATAACCTCTTCACTACTTCTTACTTTATAAAACAATTCAAAGGAATACTTTGAGTGGATTGAAAAACATATTGTTCTTGCCTTGCATACCGAACCTTATTACTATACTACAATCATAAAAATAGGGGTTGAGCAGTACCAACTTCATAATTCAACTAATAAAATAGTTCACATTCATTTTGATTACACTATCAGCTATTGAGGGCCCAGAGAGTAGGATTTATACAAATTGGGGTGCACGACACAAATGATAAAGTAAATAGTACTGTGCTGCACAAGTTGCTTAGTATTGAGGTTAGTCACTTTCAAATTTGATGCTTGTCATACAAGCAGCTTTGAATGATAAGTAATTATCATGAAATTAAAATTGAAAAAATATATATCTTTAAACAATTGATCTGAGATATAATCTCTTCTCACATGCAGCATGTAAAGGAAATGGGAATCTTGAGTCTCTGCTTACGATAAAGATGTATAATGTGCACAATATTGTTTTTAAAATTGTAAGTACTTCTAAAGGTTTGCATTGCATTCAATCTGTTTTATGCCATACAGCAATGCTTCAAGAAAAAGCTTAAACTTAAAATTATAAACAGATGTTAGCAAGTAGATATTTTGGCCCCGTGATGTCACCAGGGCTTTAACTTATGAGCTGTTTTTAAACAGCTATTTTATGCCTGCAGGATCCAATATAAGGGAATGATGCAAAAAGCTCATAGCAATTAGTCAGTGTTATAGGCTTCAAAACCTTTGCTTGAGATCTATCCAAAATGTTTATCCCATTATATTATGTAAGAGGCAAGTAGGCGCCATTCCTATCCACTCTCCAGGCCTAGATACAGAGAATGATTAGTATTATAATTCCAAAGAGCCGAAGTTGGAAGTTAAATGACTAATTTGGGTCAGTTACATTATGTGAGAAACAAGAAAACACATCACTGGAATTATATGTTCAAAAGCCAAGATAAATTTACTTTATCACCTTTTGAAAATTATTAGTGAAATCGGAAGTGGAAACCAATTTTTTTTTAAATAAAACTTTATAACTACTGTATCTTTTTCTTAGTATATGTGTTTTTTTTCTTCAATTGGACGTTCTATTGATTTTTCACTAAAACAGATTAATAAAAAGTGCAAGACTAAAGATCTTTAATGGGTTATAGATACAACATGGTTCAGAATGAATAAAACACTTGAAAATACAGTACACTGAGTACACATTAAACTCAACACCAAGACCGTGTTTGACTAAATCCAAATCACATATAATATGGGATAAGAGAGAGGAAAGAGAATTCATTAGCCATGGGAACTAAGCAGCCTGTAAGAAACATGCAAAGTATAAGATTAATATAAGCCGGTCCAAAGAAGGGCCAGAGAGATTATAATTAGAGATGAGCGAGCACTAAAATGCTCAGGTACCTGTTGTTCAAACCGAGCTATTCCTAATATACAAATGCTTGTTTCAAGTAGAGATGAGTGAACCTTTTAAGGTTTGGTTCGAATTGTTGAACGTCCTGATGTTCGCCGAACAGTTTGCCTAACATATCCGAACCCCACTGAATTTAATTGGAGGCAAAAACAACCATAGACAACACCTTTAGGGGTGCCAAAAAAGCTGAAATCAGGAGCAGACACCAGGAAAATTGGCATCAATTGACACATAGTACAAATAGTATAATTGCGCAGCATGGATGTATGGGACAGGGCCTGAGACAGGGCTTGGACCAGCATTTCTAGCTTATACATTGATCAGTAACAGATGAATGAGTGACAGGTGAAGGCCTGGTGCTCTGAGAGGTCTGCCAAACTCAGGCAACACACATGAAGGAGACCCATATTGGAGTCCAAACATTTCCAAAAATTAGGGGCAGACACTAGGAAAAGTAGCATCAATTGGCCACTGTAGAAATTTGGACCATGGACCATGCATGAGGAATCAGGGTCTGTGCCAGCATTTACAGCTTTGTATTAAAGTTTAAATTAAGGTGAGTGAGGGACCGATGTAGGCCTGCTTTGTTGGAAGTACTGATACCTAATGCAGCAGCTCAAACTATTTTTCAGCTCAGTCACCCTCAGGTGGTACAAATATCAGCTTCGTGGACTACTATTGTCAGAAACATTTAAGGATACGCTAACATAGAGGGAACAGGCAAAGATAAGTTGTCATAGAATTTTTATTCATAAAATTTAACTTTTAATATAAATAATTAAAAAAGACTAATAACAACAAAATGACAAAAACACCACACAAAAAGTGCACTCTAGGTAATCCCTATGTACTATGTCCTCACCTTTAGAAACTGCCTAACAGCGGAGGTTGGCACCCTTGATAAATTACCACGCAATTTGTGCCCCCGCTCCTCGGCGGCTGTCCCTGTCTGCCCTGGAAATCCCTAGATAAGTGATGACAGCCCCCCACTCACATCAAAGTAGGAGTTGGTCACAGATAAACAATCGGCGTAAGGGCACAGAAAAGCAGTAAGTGAAAAGGTTCTACTAAATCCTTAAAAGGAACCTCTCACCTGTTTTGGCCACTATAAGATGCGGCCACTGCCTTTCAGTGCTTATCTATTCTATAATGCTTTAGATAAGTCCCCGGTCCGACCTGCAAGTTAGAAAAATAAGTTTTATTATACTCACCCAGGGGGCGGCCGGTCCGATGGGTGTCGCAGGTCTGGGTCTGGCGCCTCCCATCTTCTTGCGCCGCCGCCCACCTGCTTGCCATTAAACAAGCAGGAGGGCGGCATCACAAGAAGATGGGAGGCGCCGGACCCGGACCTGCGACACCCATCAGACCGAACCACACTGGACCGGTCTTGCAGTTCAGACCGGGGGCTTATCTACAGCATTATGATGCTACCAAATGCTCACCTTTATATTAAATACTGTATATGGTGTTTTGACTCCTGCTCCTCCCTTAACAGGACATGGCCTCTTAATTCCAGGGAGTGAAGCCAGAAGTGCCAATAGAAGAGAGGTGGGAGGAGGAGGAGGGAAGATGAATCATGAAACACACAGTGGGTAAGGAAAGTATTCAGACCCCTTTAAAATTTTCACTCTTTGTTTCATTGCATCCATTTGGTAAATTCAAAAAAGTTCATTTTTTTCTCATTAATGTACACTCTGCACCCCATCTTGACTGAAAAAAAACAAAATTTAAAAATGTTTGCACATTTATTAAAAAAGAAAAACTGAAATATCACATGGTCATAAGTATTCAGACTAGAGATGAGCGACTTTACCTCCGGGAGGGTCAAGTCGGGTTTCGGACTACCCGACTTTCGCAAAAGTCGAGTTGAACGAAATCGGCCGACTATCGGCAAAAGTCGAAGGTCAGACTGAAACTCAAGCCGACCCCAATGCAAGTCAAAGGGGAAGAAAAGTCGGCAGGGAGTGGAGGACAGTAAACACACCTACAGTGCCCATTTCAATGCCAAAGACATCAATTCTTATTACTTAAGCTTGTCAACCTTAATTAACTTTATAATAATAGTAACGCATTGAAAACTGGGGGTTATTTGGCTAAAGTTGTGGGGGGGCAGGGCTGGCTCCAGGTGTTTGTGGGCCCCGGGCGAAAGAGTCTCAGTGGGCCCCTTTAACACATACCACAATTCATGATACTCCGATACGGCAGAGAAATATAGGTATAGTACAATGCCAAATACTTCACTTCTTACATTACATGAGTGATATCTATTGTAAATTCTACAATAGCTCAAAAACCGGACCACCTTTCCACTCACTGGTTGCTTGAGTGCATGTACAATGCGGTCTTTCACATGCAGGTGGAGGGCAGGGATGGTTTTTCTCAAAATAAGTGCTGACTGGGTAGTTCATAGCGTGGGACAGCGTAGGCCATGAGCTCTCGGAACGCTGTGCTTTCAACCAAGCGGAAGGGCATCATCTCTAATGAGATCAGTATGGCAATGTAGGCGTTCAAAGCCTGTGTACGCGGATGAGAAGATGAGTACTTTCTTGTCCTACTCAGAATGTCTGCTAGGGTGAGCTGGACTTGAGAGCTGCATATGGGGGAACTAGCGGTGGACATGGCGGACTGAGAGGGGGTTGGTGATGGTGGTGGTGGTGATGGTGGTGAGGGCCTAGATTTAGTCTTTCGTTGCAAAAACATTGTGATTCCCTGACTGCTTTGGACTTGCGACGACAGCTCAACATTTCTTGCTGGTGGTGTGCTAACCGGTGGGCTTACAATGGGGAAGCCATGGAGCGCTGCTGGCTACCTTCAGTCGAAGCAGGTGCACATGTGCTACCTGAGGTTTTGTAGTCCGTCCATGCTTGCAAGTGCATGGTGATTAAATGTCTAAGCATGCAACTGGTATTCAAATTTCGGAGATTTTTCCCTTGGCTAAAGGTCCTTCCGCACTTCTTACAGATAACCTTTGCCTCGTCAATAGGATTTTGGTCAAAAAAGTGCTACACTGCACTCTTCCTACTATGGGATAAATTTTCAGGGTTTGCACGCTGTGCTAATTTGACCGTCCGGCCAAGCTGTCCTGCAACTCTTTTTGTTTTTTTAACACGTTTTTGGACTGCTACGGGCCTGCCAGATAACCGCAGCTGCGATGTCAATGCCTGCTGCGGATCCTCCTCCGCTTCTGAGCTATTGCCAGCGGCACCTTCTTCCCTCAATGGATGCCAATCCGGGTCAACAACTGGGTCATCCATCACCTCCTCTTCAATTTCATATGCACCTTCCTCTGTGTCATCATATAAGGTGGTATAGTATGCAGGAAGGGGCACCTGAGTTTCATCAGGGTCAGATTCTGGCTCATTTGACTGAGAGGGCAATGTAGAGCTTTGGGTGAATGTACCAGCAGAATCATCTAGCAGTGGCTGTGCATCAGTGCACTCCATGTCAGATTCATCTTGGACTGGGGAATTCAGGATTTGACTTGATAACCCAGGCATGGTATGTGAAAAGAGCTCCATGGAGTAATCTGAAGTGTGGCCTGCCACATCCTTCACATTTGGTGGGGGTGAAGCATACAAGGAAAGGTGTTATTCCTGACCAGGAGCCTGCACTGACGACTCAGTGCTTGCACTTTTTGAAACTTCAAAAGATGAGGCGATAGAGCTGGAGGCTGTTTCGGCAATGTAAGCCAAAACCTGTTCCTGATGCTCCGGCTTTAAAAGCGGTTTACCTACTCCCAGAAAAGGGAGCCTTCCAGGCCTTCTGGAGCCAGACGATGACGCAGGCTCAACGCCTCCTGCCTTTGGTGCTATTGTGCTTTTGCACTACCAGCAGATGCACCACCACCACCATCAGTACCAGCTGGCCCCCCCGCCCACGTCCATGGCCTCTTCCACCATACTTCCTCATGTTTGTGAAAATGTACCAAAAATACCAGCAGATACTGTATGTGGTACTGCATCAGAAGCGTATAGCTTTATACGGTGAAAGGGAAAATTTAAATCTCCGTATATATTTCTGGAGTCACACACAGACTCTCCCAGGCTCAGTATGGATTAGACAAGAATATAAAAAGCAGAAAAAGGGCACTGTGTTATGTTTAGGTAGCTGAGGAGAAATAGCAAAAACGGTAATACACCAGAGAGGCTGGAACCTATTGGATTGCAGTAACCTGAACTAACCACACAACTACAGGTAGCCGTGGAGCGTTCCTACTTTGATCCTAGACGCCTCGTCACAGCCTGAGAGATAACTACACCTAAAGGCAGAAAGATGAAAGCTATCTGCCCCGGAGCAGATCCCCAAAGAAAATAGTAAGCCCCCAAACATGTAATGGCGGTTAGACAAGAAGAAAGCACGGACACAGACAGAAAATAGCATGAGCAAACGCTGGGGCCCAATCTGTCTAGACAGAAAAGTACTGTTAGGGTCTGCGGAACGCACCAAATATAAGATGTGGAGAGGTGCGTTCGCAGCCCGGGGTCCACCGTGCAGGCGGAGCCTGCTGCTAGTAAAATGGCGTAAGAAGCAAACTCTGTTATCCCGCAGAGTCGCCAACATAAACGCCGTAACGCGCTGTGGCAATAAGTGCGAACTTTGTTACTCCACAGAGCCGCTAGAAGGAGAGCCACAGCGCTATATGGCGATGTGTGCGAACTCACTAAACACAACTGAGTCGCAAAGAAAACACGCTAGGGCGCTGTCTAGCGTTGAAAGCGAACCCTGTTACGTCACAGGGCCGCTGAGAAAAAGTGCTGTGTCCTGTCAGGCTCTCAGGTACACAGTTAAGTGCTAAGCGTACATAAAGCGTGATCATGTGCTAATGTCCTCGCGGGAGTCACCCGCAATCTATGGCGTCTGAACGCCAGACCCTGAATATGGCAATCAAAACTCCTCACCTGTTATGCCGGTAATCTAGGGCATCTAGGACGCCGACCCTGACCAGCTAGCACACCAAACTCCTCACCGATTAAGTCGGTATTCTAGTGGCTTATTTCAGCCGGGTCTCTAACCACACACACACATGACCACACTGGCGCATAGCATACAATGGTTGATATTAGCGCATGGCGGCCCAGCTACCCTTTTATAGTAACAGCTACAGGACCTGCCAGAAACAAGGACCAATGAAGCTTGTTCCAGAACAACAGTAGTCACAGGACCTTCCTGGCAGACCAATAGGAGCTGCTGCAGTACCTGAGCATGTGACCCCTGATCTCCAATGAGAGATCTCACTCTGGGCATGCTCAGAAGGGAAAACGCAGGACTTTGTCCCAAAGACGTCTGCTCCAGCACTGGCAATAATAGCAGATCCAGGAAAGGCAGCAGCAAGTCACTGCACAGTACTGGAGTGGGCAAGACGCTTGGACCGACGTCTCTGCAGAGCAGGCTCCACTGCGGCCGAAGATGAATGGGGGACCGCAGCGGGGCTGGTTCGAGACTCCCCTTGTGCAGCAGCGGGAACTCGAACCCTAACATTACCCCCCCTCCTAGGGCCCCCCCACTTTGGGCCTCACTGCGCTCAAAGGCAGCGATGAGCTGCGGAGCGTGAACATGCTCAGCAGGCTCCCAGGACCTATCCTCAGGCCCATAACCCCTCCAATCCACCAAATAAAATTTTTTGCCTCGTACCACCTTGTACCCAACAATGGCGTTCACCTCATGATCGTCGGTAGATGAACCCGACGTCCCGGCAGATGACTCGGAAAACCGGGAAATGGCCACGGGTTTCAGGAGGGACACGTGAAAGGTGTCAGTGATACCAAGGCGAGGCGGAAGGGCTAGGCGGTAAACCACCGGGTTCACCTGCTCAAGAACTTTAAAGGGGCCCAAAAAGTGAGGTGCCAACTTGGTGGACTCTACATGTAGCCTGATGTTTCGGGCAGAAAGCCACACTAGGTCACCCGGAGCAAATGTAGGAGCAGGGCGCCGATGGGCATCGGCCGAAGACCTCATCCTCTCTTTGGAGGCCTGAATGGCATCCTGTGTGCGGTCCCAAATGTCCCGTGCCTCCACAGCCCAGTCTGCCACCCTGGAATCGGCGGAAGACACGGGCATGGGCACTGGTACCCTAGGATGCTGACCGTAGTTCAGGAGGAATGGGGTCTGTCCGGTGGAGTCAGCCACAGCATTATTTAGAGCGAACTCAGCCCACGGTAGCAAGGATGCCCAGTCATCCTGCCTGGCAGAGACAAAATGTCGCAAGTTTGTGACCAAGGTCTGGTTGGCCCTCTCTACCAACCCATTCGTCTCGGGATGGTATGCAGAGGAGAGATTCAACTCAATGCTGAGTAAACGACACAGCTCTCTCCAGAACCGAGACGCAAACTGGGGACCTCGATCACTGACAATTTTGTCTGGCATACCGTGTAGGCGGAAAATATGCCTAATGAATAATGCTGCCAAGGCCCGTGCAGACGGTAACCGTGGTAACAGCACCAAGTGCACCATTTTGGAGAAGTGGTCAGTTATCACCCAGATGATGGTGCAGCCCCGAGACTTGGGTAAGCCCACCACAAAATCCATCCCGACCATCTCCCAAGGCCTGTCTGCCACCGGTAAAGGGAAAAGTAACCCAGCTGGCCGTTGTCGAGGGGACTTATTCTTGGCGCAGGAGACGCACGCCTGAACGTATTCCCTGACGTCACGGGCCATCTGCGGCCACCAGTATGTTCTCGCCAGCAACTCAGAAGTCCTTTTTGTCCCAAAATGTCCACCCACCCTGGACGAATGTGCCCAAAAGAGTACTTCCGGTCGCAAATTGATGGGCACAAAAGTCTTGCCCGGAGGCACAGACTCAAGCGAAACTGGAGCCACCGTTCTTAGGCTTTCTGTGGGGACAATAAGCCGAGGCTCCTCCTCCACCTCCTCAGAGGACACCACAGAGCGGAATAGAGCGTCTGCGCGAATGTTCTTCTCACCGGAGAGGAAATGGAGGGTGAAATGGAACCGGGAGAAAAACAAGGACCATCTGGCCTGACGGGAATTTAGCCGCTGGGCTGTCTGCAAATACACCAAGTTCTTGTGGTCCGTGAATACTTGGAAGGGGAAGCGAGCCCCCTCCAGAAGATGTCTCCACTCGGAGAAGGCCAACTTCATAGCCAGTAACTCCCTGTCCCCGATGGAATAATTCCTCTCTGCTGGTGTAAAGGTCTTGGAAAAGAAGAAACAGGGATGCTTCCGACCCTGGGCATCTTTTGAAAGAGGACTGCTCCAGCACCAACAGAAGAGGCATCCACCTCTAAGATAAACGGTTTATCGACATCGGGGCGATGTAAGATGGGAGCACTGGCGAAATGCGACTTGATGGAGGAGAACGCCTTTGTGACCTCCTCTGACCACAACTTGGGATTAGCTCCCTTCTTGGTGAGGGCTACCAAGGGAGCTACCAAAGTAGAGAAGTGGGGAATGAATTGGCGATAGTAGTTAATGAACCCCATAAAGCGCTGCACCGCCTTAAGGGAGTGGGGTTCTTGCCAATCCATCACAGCCTGTAGTTTGGTAGGATCCATAGCCAATCCCTGGGTGGAGATGATATAGCCCAGGAAAGGTAGAGACTCCTGCTCAAACATGCACTTCTCCAACTTCGCATATAGGGAATTTGCTCGCAAGAGGTCGAAGACCTTGCAGACATCTCTCCGGTGGGAGGCCATATCTGGAGAAAAGATGAGAATGTCATCCAGATAGACTACCACCGAGGTGGTCAACATATCCCGGAAGATGTCATTCACAAAGTCTTGGAAGACAGCTGGGGCGTTACAGAGCCCAAAGGGCATTACCAGATATTCATAATGCCCATCCCTGGTGTTAAATGCTGTCTTCCATTCGCCCCCCTCACGGATGCGAATCAGGTTATACGCACCCCGCAGGTCTAACTTAGTAAATACCCTTGCTCCCCGAAGCCTGTCAAAGAGCTCAGAGATTAGCGGCAAAGAATATTTATTTTTCACGGTGATAGCGTTGAGACCCCTATAATCAATGCACGGACGTAATTCTCCGTTCTTCTTCTGCACAAAGAAGAACCCCGCTCCCGCTGGTGACACCGACTTCCTAATCAATCCCCTTGCCAAGTTCTCCTGAATATATTGGGACATGGCCTCTGTCTCAGGAAGAGAGAGGGGATAAACTCTTCCTCTAGGAGGCTCAGCTCCAGGCAAGAGGTCGATAGGACAGTCATAGGGGCGATGAGGCGGAAGAGTCTCCGCAGCCTTCTTCGAGAAAACGTCGGCATAAGACCAATAGACCTTGGGAAGAGGAGAGAGGTCTATGGGTATCTCAGTGGTGTTGACCTGCACGCTGTCCCTAATGCATCTGCCTTTACATAAATTACCCCAACCCAGAATTCTCCCTGAAGACCACTCAATATGGGGAGAGTGGGCGGAGCCAGGGTAATCCCAACAAAACCTCATCTATACCCTCAGGGAGGATAAAAAATGATATATTCTCCTGATGGGAAGGAGACATAGACAAGGTGAGTGGGACAGACTGATGGGTGATTTGTGAGGGCAGAATTGCTCCGTTCAACACCCGTACCGATACTGGTTCAGCCAGCAACACCAAAGGCATGGTGTGGCGAGAAGCAAAGGAGGATGACATAAAATTCCCCTCTGCCCAGAATCCACACACAGCTTGATGGGTAGGGTGGTAGAACCGTGGGTAATTATCCTCTTGAGGAGCACTTTAGGGGCAAAACTCATGGCGTCCAGTGACCCTGTTCCTACGGTTACTGGGCGCAACCGTTTATTCAGCCGCTGTGGACATCGGTTGGCAAAATGTCCCTGCTGCTGGCAAATATAACAAATCGGGGATGGACGAGTGACCCGAGATTTAGATCCTGCAGGAGCAACCTCCTGAAGGTCGGGCGCCTGAACGGGCGACTCCAGAGCGGTGGTGAAGGTTGGAGCCAACCGAACCCTCTGCCTACACTGGGCACGTTCCAGCCTCCGCTCGTGGAAACGGAGGTCGACGCGGGTGGAAATAGCGATAAGCTTCTCCAGTGTGGCAGGAATCTCTCTGGTAGCCAAGGCGTCTTTCACATGACCCGCCAGTCCTCTCCAGAACACGGGAATGAGGACTTTATCTGGCCACTCTAATTCCGAGGCCAGAGTCCGAAATTGGACAGCAAACTGGCTGACCAAAGCCGAACCCTGGGTACTTGCCAGCAGTTTGAGCGCCGTATCGTGGGTGATCTGAGGTCCTAGAAAAACCTTTTTCAGAGCCTCCAGAAAACGAGAAGTACTCCGCACCACACGGTCGTCGCGCTCCCACAGCGGCGTTGCCCACTCCAACGCTCTGCCCGACAGAAGAGCTATCACAAAGCCCACTTGTGCCCGATCCGTGGGGAAACGTGCAGCCAGAAGCTCGAGGTGTATGGAGCACTGACTCACGAATCCCCGACATTGCTTGCTGTCACCAGCAAACTTGTCTGGAAGCGGGAGGTGGGACAATGTAGGGACAGAGGTGACAGAGGACAAACTGGCTGCAGCTACGCTAGCAGCCTGAACAGCGACTGCGGTAACATCCACAGCTGTGGTTGTGCGCTCAAGAGCCGCCAACCTACCCTCCAGCTGCTGGATGTACAGCTGTAAACGCTGTTCATCCGCCATTTTACTAGCCAGACCCTGGCGCTAATATTATGTTAGGGTCTGCGGAACGCACCAAATATAAGATGTGGAGAGGTGCGTTCGCAGCCCGGGGTCCACCGTGCAGGCGGAGCCTGCTGCTAGTAAAATGGCGTAAGAAGCAAACTCTGTTATCCCGCAGAGTCGCCAACATAAACGCCGTAACGCGCTGTGGCAATAAGTGCGAACTTTGTTACTCCACAGAGCCGCTAGAAGGAGAGCCACAGCGCTATATGGCGATGTGTGCGAACTCACTAAACACAACTGAGTCGCAAAGAAAACACGCTAGGGCGCTGTCTAGCGTTGAAAGCGAACCCTGTTACATCACAGGGCCGCTGAGAAAAAGTGCTGTGTCCTGTCAGGCTCTCAGGTACACAGTTAAGTGCTAAGCGTACATAAAGCGTGATCATGTGCTAATGTCCTCGCGGGAGTCACCCGCAATCTATGGCGTCTGAACGCCAGACCCTGAATACGGCAATCAAAACTCCTCACCGGTTTATGCCGGTAATCTAGGGCATCTAGGACGCCGACCCTGACCAGCTAGCACACCAAACTCCTCACCGATTAAGTCGGTATTCTAGTGGCTTATTTCAGCCGGGTCCCTAACCACACACACACATGACCACACTGGCGCATAGCATACAATGCTACCCTTTTATAGTAACAGCTACAAGACCTGCCAGAAACAAGGACCAATGAAGCTTGTTCCAGAACAACAGTAGTCACAGGACCTTCCTGGCAGACCAATAGGAGCTGCTGCAGTACCTGAGCATGTGACCCCTGATCTCCAATGAGAGATCTCACTCTGGGCATGCTCAGAAGGGAAAACGCAGGACTTTGTCCCAAAGACGTCTGCTCCAGCACTGGCAATAATAGCAGATCCAGGAAAGGCAGCAGCAAGTCACTGCACAGTACTGGAGTGGGCAAGACGCTTGGACCGACGTCTCTGCAGAGCAGGCTCCACTGCGGCCGGAGATGAATGGGAGACCGCAGCGGGGCTGGTTCGAGACTCCCCTTGTGCAGCAGCGGGAACTCGAACCCTAACAAGTACAGGAAAGAATTCTGACTGCAATCCAAAAAAAACCCTAAAAAATACCAACACTTCTGATTGCCAAAAAACCTGAGATCACACGATCTCATCCACCTAAATCAGATCTCTAGTGTAACAAAACCAAGCCGCAGCCACTGAAAAAACAGGAAAAAGCAAATGAACAAATAACAGTGGCTACAGATAAACTGAGAGGAGCACAGGCCCCAGGAGGGGACCCAGCTGAACTCCAAAAGTGCAGAAAACTATGCAAAAAGCAAGCACAAAAGAAAAGCAAAAATATCTTATCTGAAAGCAGCAGAAGCAGGCAAGACTCCAGCAAACTTCCAAATAAACCAGGAACCACAATTGAGACAAGAACAATTGATCACCGGCAACAATCATGGGAGGGAACCTCCCTTATATCAGTCCAGTCAGTGATCCCAGATTGCCATTCCTCGCTGGAAGGTTCCGTACTGTCTCTAACCACCAGAGGGAGCCTCTGCTCAGAAACCATCTCTAGCGCATTCACAACAGTACTGTATCAGAAGATACCAAGTGTATATAGTATAGGGGAAAATTTCTATCTCCGTATATATTTCCAGAGTCACACACAGATGTTCACAGGCTCAGTATGGATGAAACAAGAATATAAAAAGCAGAAAAAGGGTATTGTATCAGAAGATACAAGGTGTATATAGTTTAGGGGAAATATGTAAATCTCCGTATATATTTCCGGAGTCACACACAGATGCTTCCAGGCTCAGTATGGATTAGACAAGAATATAAAAAGCAGAAAAAGGGTACAGTATCAGAAGATACCAGGTGTATATAGTATAAGGGAAAATTTCGATCTACGTATATATTTCCGGAGTCACACACAGATGCTCACAGGCTCAGTATGGATTAGACAAGAATATAAAAAGCAGAAAAAGGGTACTGTATAGGAAGATACCAGGTGTATATAGTATAGAGGAAAATTGTAAATCTCCGTATATATTTCCAGAATCACACACAGACGCTCTCAGGCTCAGTATGGATTAGATCAGGATATAAAAAGCAGAAAAAGGGTACTGTGTCAGAAGATACAAGGTGTATATAGTATAGGGGAAAATTGTAAATCTCCGTATATGTTTCCGGAGTCACTCACAGACGCTCTCAGGCTCAGTATGGATTAGACCAGAAAATAAAAAGCAGAAAAACGGTACTGTATCAGAAGATACCAGGTGTATATAGTATAGGGGAAAATTTCAATCTCCATATGTATTTCCGGAGTCACACTCAGACGCTCACAGGCTCAGTATGTATTAGACAAGAATATAAAAAGCAGAAAAAGGGTACTGTATCAGAAGAAACCAGGTGTATATAGTATAGGGGAAAATTGTAAATCTCCGTATATATTTCCGGAGTCACACACAGAAGCTCACAGGATCAGTATGAATTAGATAAGAATATAAAAAGCAGAAAAAGGGTACTGTATCAGAAGATACAAGGTGTATATAGTATAGGGGAAAATTGTAAATCTCCGTATAAATTTCCAGAGTCACACGAAACGCTCTCAGGCTCAGTATGGATTAGACCAGAATATAAAAAGCAGAAAAAGGGTACTGTATCAGAAGATACCAGGTGTATATAGTATAGGGGAAAATTGTAAATCTCCTTATATATTTCCGGAGTCACACACAGATGCTCTCATGCTCAGTATGGATTAGACAAGAATATAAAAAGCAGAAAACCGGTACTGTATCAGAAGATATCAGGTGTATATAGTATAGGGGAAAATTTCAATCTCCATACATATTTCCGGAGTCACACACAGACGCTCACAGTCTCAATATAGATTAGACAAAAATACAAAAAGCAGAAAAAGGGTACTGTATCTGAAGATACAAGGTGTATATAGTATAGGGGAAATTTTCAATCTCCGTAGAAAATTTCAGGAGTCACACACAGACGCTCTCAGGCTCAGTATGGATTAGACCAGAATATAAAAAGCAGAAAAACGGTACTGTATCAGAAGATACCAGGTGTATATAGTATAGGGGAAAATTGTAAATCTCCGTATATATTTCCGGAGTCACACACAGCCGCTCTCAGGCTCAGTATGGATTAGATAATAACATAAAAAGCAGAAAAACGGTACTGTATCAGAAGATACCCGGTGTATATAGTATAGGGGAAAATATCAATCTCCGTATATATTTCCGGAGTCACACACAGACGCTCACAGGCTCAGTATGGATTAGACAAGAATATAAAAAGCAGAAAATGGGTACTGTATGTGAAGATACCAGGTGTATATAGTATAGGGGAAAATTGTAAATCTCCATATATATTTCCAGAGTCACACACAGATAGTCAGCAGCATGTATTTGTCCGTGATACCAGCCAGTACACGGTAGTGTGTGAGGAGCGTACAGCTCTATACGAAGTGGGAAAAAATGAACGCTCGGTAACTGTGCAGAAAAAAAGAATAAAACTATTAGTGCTGTGTTAAAAGCAGTCTTCACAGCAGTGTACACACAGCAATACACCTAGCAGGCAGCCTAATAACCAGCGCTGCTGCACACAAGAAAATCCTCCCCTGTCACTGCACACTAACTGTACAGCACAATTGCTATCAGCACAAGCACATAAGAACTTCTGTTTCCAGCCCTAACTCTCTCCCTACTGATAAACAGCGTCAGCAACCTCTGCCTACTGTTAAGATCAGCAGAAGGAAAATGGCGGTCGGCAGTCAGGGCTTTTATAGACACTATGACGCCACATAAAGCAAGCCAATCACTGCAATGCCCTTCTCTAAGATGGTGGTGGATGCTGCCCATGTTATCTAGTTGCCCACAGTGTAGTCCTTGTTCATTGGCTGAGAAAAGGCGCCTGCAAGCATTATGGGAAAACCGACTTTGGCGCTCAGGTCAACGACCGCATGGCCGACTTCACGCTATGGTCGGGTTTCGCTCGACGGAACCCGACTTTAGCGAAAGTCGGCGACTTATGAATCTGACCGACCTGTTTCGCTCAACTCTAATTCAGTAGAAGCACCCTTATGAGCTAGTACAGCCATGAGTCTTCTTCGGAATGATGCAACAAGTTTTTCACACCTGGATTTGGGGATCCTCTACCATTCTTCCTTGCAGATCCTCTCCAGTTCCGTCAGGTTGGATGATGAACGTTGGTAGACAGCCATTTTCAGGTCTCTCCAGAGATGCTCAATTGGGTTTAGGTCAGAGCTCTGTCTGGGCCAGTCAAGAATGGTCACAGAGTTGCTCTTTAGCCACTCCTTCGTTATTTTAGCTGTGTGCTTAGGGTCATTGTCTTGTTGGAAGGTGAACCTTCGGCCAAGTCTGAGGTCCAGAGCACTCTGGAAGAGGTTTTCATCCAGAATATCTCTGTACTTGGTTACATTCATTTTTCCTTCAATTTCAACCGTCGTCCTGTCCCTGCAGCTGAAAAAACCCCCATGCGACCACCATGTTTCACTGTTGGGATTGTATTGGGCAGGTGATGAGCAGTGCCTGGTTTTTTCCACACATACCGCTTAGAATTATCACTAAAAAGTTCTATCTTTGTCTCATCAGACCAGAGAATCTTATTTCTCACAGTCTGGGAGTCCTTAGTGTGTTTTTTTTAGCAAACTTTATGTGGGCTTTCATATGACTGGCACTGAGGAGAGGCTTCCGTCGGGCCACTCTGCCATAAAGATCCAACTGGTGGGGCTGCAGTGATAGCTGACTTTGTGGAACTTTTTCCCATCTCCCTACTGCTTCTGTGGAACTCAGCCACAGTGATCTTGGGGTTCTTCTTACCTCTCTTACCAAGGCTCTTCTCCCTCAATTGCTCAGTTTGGGTGGACTGCCAGGTACAGGAAGACTTCTGGTGGTCCCAAACTTCTTCCATTTAAGTATTATGGAAGCCACTGTGCTCTTTGGAACCTTTAGTACTGCAGAAATTGTTTTGTAACCTTGGCCAGATCTGTGCCTTGCCACAATTCTGTATCTGAGCTCCTTGGCCAGTTCATTTGACCTCATGATTCTCATTTGGCCTGACATGCACTGTGAGTTGTGAGGTCTTATATTGATATGTGTGTGCCTTTACAAATCAAGTCCTATCAGTTTAATTAAACACAGCTGGACTCCAATGAAGGAGTAGAACCATCTCAAGGAGGATCACAAGGAAATGGACAGCATGTGACTTAAATATAAGTGTCTGAGCAAAAGGTCTGAATACTTATGACCATGTGATATTTCAGTTTTTCTTTTCTAAGAAATTTGCAAAAATTTCTACATTACTGTTTTTTTCAGTTAAGATGGGGTGCAGAATTTACATTAATGAGAAAAAATGAACTTTTTTGAATTTACCAAATGGCTGCAATGAAACAAATAATGAAAAATTTTAAAGGGGTCTGAATACTTTTCATACCCACAGTAAGGATTTGTGTCCCAGATAACATGGCGCTGACTTAGCAGTCACCCTGCATGCCGAAATGTACGCTCCCACATGTGCATTGCTTCCTGGTATGGAGGATGGACGGCGCAACGCCAGAAGTAAAAACCCAGAAGTAGGTCATCAATCGTTGTAATGCGCATGCGGGAAAAACGTGTGCTCCCGGCTGGAACGTAATATCCCGCAGCACTCAAGATGCTCCTCTACCGTCCGATGTGCATGCCCGGAGGTAGTGCGTGTCAGGCTGGAGCACATGAACACCACATATGTCATAATGTTCACTCTAATGTATTTACTACTTCCGGGTGCTCCAGTCACATGATGTGACTCGGCGCTGGAAGGGCTTGGCACGCATAAGGAGGAGGACACAGGTGAAAGCCGTACAGGAGGTGGAGGAGGCAGAAGCAGTGGAGGAAATTGTAGATATATAGGCTTGTCCCACAAGCCTTGAGAATTCCAAGACTTGTGGAGCAGCACTTTGCCTGCCTGCCCCCACAGCCACCAGACTCATCCCAGTCAGCGACATGTAATGCCCCTGGCCATGTTTGCTTGTCCAGGTGTCAGTGGTGAAATGCACCCTGGCAGACATAGATTTCTTCAAGGAATGTGTAATGTTGCCTGCGACATGCCAGTGTACAGTCATGGCCAAAAGTTTTGAGACTGACACAAATATTATATTTTCACATGATCTGCTGCCCTCTGGTTTTTATGTGTGTTTGACAGATGTTTTTATCACAGACAGAAATATAATAATTGCAAACATATGAGTAACAAAAGCTTATATTGACAGTTAGAATGAGTTAATGCAGCAAGTCAATATTTGCAGTGTTGACCCTTCTTCTTCAGGACCTCTGCAATTCTCCCTGGCATGCTCTCAATCAACTTCTGGACCAAATCCTGACTGATAGCAGTCCATTCTTCCACAATCAATGCTTTCATTTTGTCAGAATTTTTAGGTTTTTGTTTGTCCACCCATCTCTTGATGATTAACCACAAGTTCTCAATGGGATTAAGATCTGGGGAGTTTCCAGGCCATGGACCCAAAATCTCTATGTTTTGTTCCCTGAGCCATTTAGTTATCACCTTTGCTTTATGGCAAGGTGCTCCATCATGCTGGAAAAGGCATTGTTGATCGCCAAACTGCTCTTGGAGGGTTGGGAGAAGTTGCTCTTGGAGGACATTCTGATAACATTCTTTATTCATGGCTGTGTTTTTAGGCAAGACTGTGAGAGAGCCGATTCCCTTGGCTGAGAAGCAACCCCACACATGAATGGTTTCAGGATGCTTAACAGTTGGCATGAGACAAGACTGGTGGTAGCGCTCACCTTGTCTTCTCCGAATGAGGCGTTTTCCTGATGTCCCAAACAATCGAAAAGGGGATTCATCAGAGAAAGTAACTTTACCCCAGTCCTCAGCAGTCCACTGCCTGTACTTTTTGCAGAATATCAGTCTGTCCATGATGTTTTTTCTGGAGAGAAGTGGCTTCTTTGCTGCCCTCCTTGAGACTAGGCCTTGCTCCAAGAGTCTCCGCCTCACAGTGCGTGCAGATGCACTCACACCTGCCTGCTGCCATTGCTGAGCAAGCTCTGCACTGCTGGTAGCCCAATCCCGCAGCTGAAACACATTTAAGAGACGGTCCTGGCGCTTGCTGGTCTTTCTTGGGCGCCCTGGAGCCTTTTTGGCAACAATGGAACCTCTCTCCTTGAAGTTCTTGATGATGCGATAGATTGTTGACTGAGGTGCAATCTTTTCAGCTGCGATACTCTTCCCTGTTAGGCCATTTTTGTGCATTGCAATGATGACTGCACGTGTTTCTTTAGAGATAACCATGGTTAGCAGAAGAGAAACAATGATGCCAAGCACCAGCCTCCTTTTAAAGTGTCCAGTGGTGTCATTCTTACTTAATCATGACAGATTGATCTCCAGCCATGTGTTAATGGAGCAATCACTGAAAAGAGGTTAGCTGGTCCTTTTAAGGCAGGGCTGCAATGATGTTGAAATGTGTTTTGGGGGATAAAGTTAATTTTCTAGCCAAATATTGACTTTGCAAGTAATTGCTGTTAAGCTGATCACTCTTTATAACATTCTGGAGTATATGTAAATTGCCATTAGAAAAAGTGAAGCAGTAGACTTTGTAAAAATTAATATTTGTGTCATTCTCAAAACTTTTGTCCATGACTGTAGTGCATGCACAGCTTTCTTAGAGAAATAATGGTGACTGGGCACCTGGTACCGGGAGACTGCAACAGCCTTTAGCTTTGGAAAACTGTCTGTATACACCAGGCGGATAGGCAGCATTTCCGTGGCCACAGATTGGACATGATGTAGTTGAAGCTCTTATAGCTTGAAATGTGTAGGAGGAAATATTTTTTTACGTGATCACAACTAGAGATGAGAAAATATTTCAATATTTGATTCCGCTCACGATTGCCGAATTTGCAATATTTGCCGATTTAATCGTCAATTAAATTGCCGAATATAGCAGAACATACACAACACAAAAGCTGGTGTTTCCCAAGCTGTGTGACAGTGTGGGAAACACCGGCGTAGTGCCTCTGATCGGTGGTGAAACCATCCCCGCCGGTCAGAGAGCCGGGGTTCCTGCGCTGTTAGAAGACAGCGTGAGCGCTCAGCTGTGATCGGAGGTAAAAATTTTACCTCCGGTCACTGGTATCAGCTGATGGGACTACATCCGACACCTGCAGCAGCTAATAACAGTGAGAGCAGGAGTGGATGGGAGTATTCATCAGCCGCTCCTGTGCTGTAAATTAAAAACAGCAGAGCGGACCTGAACCAAGTGAATGGGGGGCCCTACAGTATAGTGTTTGCACATTGTCATATGCATGACAGCACTGCAAACACCGCTTCTGATCGGCAGTGAAATCATCCCCACCGGTCAGAGAGCCGCGGTTCCAACGCTGTCAAAAGACAGCTTGAGCGCTCAGCTGTGATTGGAGGTATAAGTTTACCTCCGGTCACTGGTGTCAGTTGATGGGACTACTGATCCCATCATCCGACACCTGCAGCCACTAATAACAGTGAGAGCAGGAGCAGCGGATGGGAGCATTCATCAGCCGCTCCTGCGCTGTAAACAAAAATTTAAAAAAAACCTGCGTGGGTTCCCCTGTATTTTTGATATCAAGATATCCAGCCAGGCAAAACTCACAGCTGGGGGCTGCAACCAGGGCCATACTTGCCACTAGGCACTTGAGGGTATGTGCCTAGTGCGCCAGGATGCGGGGGGCGGCACCTGAGCAGCAAGGGTTGATTTTTTAGCCAGGGGTCGGCCCTCCCACCCACACCAGTCTTCCGGCTGCTTTCGGGGGTCTCACTTGATGATCCACCCGCCTCCTTCCCTGGCAGGTGAATTCAGAAAGCGAGGACCAATGAGTGCTGGACACTGTGGCGTTCTGCGGTTGCTTAGTAACAGCCTTCGCGCAGCCTGATGGGAAGCCACAGAGTGCCCATGCTGCAACCTCTCCCCTTGGCCCCCCTCCACCGCACAACACAGAAGCATGGCAGCCGCCGAAGGTTCCCCGGTGTCTGCTTGTACTCAGCACAGGCTGAGGGTCCTCTCTGGATACCTGCAGGCCGGGATACGGCAGACCTGACTACCAACGAATGCAAGGCCCCGGCAGTTCCTTCCATTCCTAAGAAGCGGTAGGTGTGGCGTGCAGGGCAGTTGGATGTGCAGGAGGTGGGCTGGGTGAGGTCTGTGGCATCCTGTGCCTCGTTCTGGTGCTGTGTGATATTAGGGGAGAGCGCTGCTCTGGATGTATAATGCAGCTGTCACAGGATCTCATTCACAAAAATGTAGAAAAAAAACCCCAAACTCCTCATGTCATTGCCGCCCGTCCATCCGGTTTGCTTTTTTTTATCATTGAGGTGGCTACAAGAAGAACATGAAGAGATCTGGTGGCCTCTTACCCCTGGGGGGGATTTTTCTTTAACCCCTTAACGACTGCCAATACGCTTTTTAACGGCGGTAGTTAAGGGTACTTAAACCACAGCGCCGTTAATTAGCGTCTTCTCTCGGCAAAGAAAATGGCGGGCACATGCTCAGTGCTCAGTGCGCGCGCCGAGTCTGATTTTCTCTGGGGTCTCGGCTACCAGGAGTAGAGAACATAATTCAGGTCTCCCGCTTTTGCGATCGCCGTTATTAAACATATAATGGCGACCGCAAAAAAAAAAGAAGCCGCGATCCTCCATGTAATTTCTCTCTCCTCTGATGTGATCGTACATCAGAGAGGAGAGAAATAGGGTCCCCGGGTCTCCCAATGTGCCCCCCGTTCCTCCCGGTGTCCCCCCTGTCCTCCCACAGCTTCCAGCCTCCCAGGGTCTTTTTCCTGTAAAAGAAAATGGCGGGCATATGCGCAAGCACGCCTGCCGAATCTGTCGGCCGGCAGATTCATTCATTCTGTGAAAGTACATTTTGATCACTGTGATAACCGCAATCACAGTCATCAAAATAAAAAAATAGTAAATAAACCACCCTTTATCATCCCCTTAGTTAGGGACATATAATAAAATAAAGAAATTGAATTTATTTTCATTTTTCCATTAGGGTTAGGGTTATAATTAGGGTTAGGGTTGGAATTAGGGTTAGGGTTGCAATTAGGATTAGGGTTACAATTAGGGTTAGGGTTACAATTAGGGTTAAGGTTACAATTAGGGTTGGAATTAGGGTTGGGATTAGGGTTAGGATTAGGGTTAGGGTTAGGATTAGGGTTAGGGTTGGGATTAGGGTTAGGGATGTGTCGGGGTTAGGGTTGGAGCTAGAATTGAGGAGTTTCCACTATTTAGGCACATCAGGGGTCTCCAAACACGACGTGGCGTTCAAAAACTCAAATGGCGCTCCCTCCCTTCCGAGCCCTGCCGTGCGCCCAAACAGTAGTTTACCCCAAAATATGGGGTATCAGCATACTCAGGAAAAATTGCACACAAATTTTGGAGTTCTAATTTCTCCTGTTACCCTTGGGAAAATAAAAAATAGCTAGCAAAAAAATCATTTTTGAGAAAAAAAATGATTTTTTATTTTCACGGCTCTGGTTTATAAATTTCTGTGAAGCACTTTGGGGTTCAAAGTGCTCACCACACATCTAGATAAGCTCCTTGTGGGGTCTAGTTTCCAAAATGGTGACACTTGTGGGGGGTTTCTATACTGTTTAGGCACATCAGGGGCTCTCCAAACGCGTCATGACGCCGCAGAACATTCCATCAAAGTCTGCATTCCAAAATGGCGCTCCTTCCCTTCCAAGCTCTCCCATGCGCCAAAACAGTGGTTCCACCCCACATATGGGGTATCAGCGTACTCAGGAAAAATTGCACAACAACGTTTGAGGTCCAATTTTTCCTGTTACCCTTGAAAAAATAAAAAATAGCGGGCTATAAAATCATTTTGGAGGAAAAAAATTATTTTTCACGGATCTACGTTATAAACTTCTGTGAAGCACTTGGAGGTTCAAAGTGCTCACCACACATGTAGATTAGTTCCTTAAGGAGTCTAGTTTCCAAAATGGGGTCACTTGTTGGGGGTTTCCACTGTTTAGGCACATCAGTCGCTCCCCAAACGCGACATGGCGTCCAGCCAATTCTGCGCTGAAAAAGCCAAACGGCGCTCTTTCCCTTGCGACCTCTGCCGTGTGCCCAAAAAGTGGTTTACCCCCACATATCGGGAATCGGTGTAATCAGGAGAAATTGCACAACAAATTTTGTTGTTCATTTTTTCTTTTAACAATTGTAAAAATAAAAAAAATTGGTTCTCAATTAAATTTTTTGCGTCATAAATAAACGCAAGTCATATAAAAAAACATTACCACTAACGTGAAGTATAATATGTCATGAAAAAACAATCTCAAAATCAGCAAGATTCGCTAAGGCGTTCCAGAGTTATAACCTCATAAATTGACAGCGGTCAGAATTGTAAAAATTGGCCTGGTCATTAAGCTGCAAATTGGCTCTATCACTAAGGGGTTAAATGGGTTGTTTGTTTATTTTTTAAACAACTTTGGCAATTTTGCTTTTTATTAAGTCTTCTCATATCTGAGGACCAGGAGGAGTCTTAATTCTATTACTGGAAGCTCCGTATTTATTTTGCTTCGCTTATATGGTACATTAGTTACACAGCGCTTTACATACATTATCAGCACTGTCCCCATTGGGGCTCACAATCTACGCTCCCAATCTGTCTTTGGAATGTGGGAGAAAACCTGTGTCCCAATTACAGAAAAAGATGTGACAGCCCCTTTAATGGCGTATGGGGCCCGATCAGCAGAGAGAGCCCGCAACGGGCCAGTCACTTTTGCCCATCGGGCCCCACTGCTCCAGTGGCAGGATTCTGCCAATCAAGTAATTGAACCTGCATCCGAGACGCAGGTTCAGTTACTCTATGGCAATAGTTAAAGCCGCCTGCCAATCGGAGGCTGGCAGCTGACGTCAGCATGCACGGTCGCCGGCATCTGACGTCATTGTCATTTGCCGGCGAGTCCGCGCTTTCAGCCTGGAAGGAAGATCGCTCACCGCAGGAGCGTGGCAAGGTAAGGAGAAAAGTTTTTATTTTTCTTTTTATTGAAAGCGGCAAGCAGGCAGGATGGAGACATGTGTCCATCCTGATCGGGCAGAATGGATACACGGGGGCAGATTGGATACAGGGGGCAAGATTGGAGAAACAGGGGGCAGGATTGGAGACACGGGGCAGGATTGAAGGCACAGAGGGCAGAATTGGAGATGCAGGATTGGAGATGCAGTATTGGAGACACAGGGGGCAGGATTGGAGACACGGGGCAGGATGGAGACAGATGGCGCAGGAATATGGGGCAGGATGGAGACAGATGGTGCAGGATCATGGAGCAGGATGGAGACAGATGGTGCAGGATCATGGGGCAGGAATAGAGACAAATGGGGCAGGATCATGGGACAGGATGGAGACATATGGGGCAGGATGGCGACTGATGATGCAGGATCATGGGGCAGGATGGAGACAGATGGGGCTGGATCATGAGACAGATGGGCAGGATCATGGGACAGATGGGGCAGGATGGGGAGAACATATGGGGCAGAATGGATACTCATGAGGGCAGCATGGGAGAACATATGGGGCCAGGATGGGAGAACATATGGCTAGAGCCAGGAATGAGACACACGGGGGCCAGGATGGGGGATATTATTACCATAGGGGATAATTATTACTACAGTGATGTATTTATTTTCTTTTTTGAGGATACTGTTTTAAATGGGGGGCGGTCCTGTTACTGTGCAGAATGATACTATGTCGCCTTTTTTTCTTAATGTGGTGTAGTGTAGAAGTTGGGAAAAAAATAAGTAATGTGTTCTGCAAGCGGTGCTCTAGATAACTGTGTTGTTCCCTGCAGAGACGAGCCCTGGCTGGAAGAAGTGACGGCAGTCTGTGCTGGATGAAGATTAAAGACTTCACTTAGAGATGTCACTGGTGAGTCCGTGTGTTAACCAAATACACTGACACTATACACTGTATACTATATACAGTGGTCCTGTGTGCAATGTCACCAGTGATCACTGTATTACCTGTGAACAGGCACTGCATACTAAGTACAGATCACCTGTGAATAATGGCACTTATGGTGATATTAGTATTGTGTTTTTTTATTACTGATCAGTATTGTAGTATTCAGTCACTATGTGGTGGTAATATGTTGTTCGGCCATGGTGTGGCGGTGTTTGTTCCTTGTATCCTTGTATGTGCTATTATTTGGTCACTATGTGGTGGTAATATGTGGTCTGGTCATGGTGTGGTGGTATTTGTTTCTTGTATGTGGTATTATTGGTCACCATGTGGTGATAATTAGAGATGAGCGACTTGGCCTTTTTTAGGGTCGAGTCGGGTTTCATAAAACCCGACTTTCTCAAAAGTCGAGTCGAACGAAATCGGCTGACTATCGGGAAAAGTCGGAGGTCCGACTGAAACACGAAACCCAATGCAACTCAATGGGAAAGCAAAGTCGGCCGGGAGTGGAGGACAGTAAATACACCTACAGTGCCCATTTCAATGCCAACAACATCAATTCTTATTACTTAAGCTTGTCAACCTTAATTTACTTTATAATAATAGTTATGCATTGAAAACTGGGGGTTATTTGGCTAAAGTTGAGGGGGGGGTAGGGCTGGCTCCAGGTTTTCGTGTGCCTCAGGCGAAAGAGTGTCAGTGGGCCCTTTTAACACATACCACAATTCATGATGCTCCGATATGGCAGAGAAATATAGGTATAGTACAATGACAAATACTTCACTTCTTACATTACATGACTGATATCTATTTTATATTCTACAATAGCTCAAAAACCGGACAGTATATTCCTCCATACAGTATTATAACCACCACATAGTGCGCCATACAGAATAATGAGCCTCATATATTGCTCCATACAGAATAATTGGTCCCATCTAATGTTCCATACAGTATATGATGAGCTCCACATAATGCTACAGTATATGATGGTCCCCATATAATGTGCCATACAGTATAGGATGGTCACAATAGAGTAGAATGAGCCCCACATATTGCTCCATACAGTATAATGAGTCGCATATAAAGCTCCATACAGTATATGATGGGCCCCATATTTTGCTCCATACTGAATGGGCTCCATGTAATGCTCCATACAGAATAGGCCCCATATGTGCTCCATATAATGCTCCATACCCTATATGATGCCCCATAAATAATGAACCCCATATGATGCTCCAGTATATGATGGGCCCCACGGATGATGCTCCATTGTATGATGGGCCTATATAATGCTTCATATATAATGGGCCCCATATGGCTGTCACGAGAGGTGGTGAGTTCTCCCTCGATGGAAGTCTTCAAACAGAGGCTGGACAGACATCTGTCTGGGATGATTTAGAGACAGAGGGGTTGGACCAGATGGCCCAGGAGGTCCCTTCCAACTCTACCATTCTATGATTCTATGATTCTATGATGCTGTAGTATATGATGGGCCCCATGGATGATGCTCCAGTGTATGATGGGCCTATACACTGTGTGCAGAATTATAAGGCAAAAGAGTATTTTGATCACATCAGCCTTTTTATACATGTTGTCCTACTCCAAGCTGTATAGACTTGAAAGCCAACTTATGTAAATCAGGTGATTTGCATCTCTGTATTGAGGAGGGGTATGGTCTAAAGATATCAACACCCTATATAAGGTGTGCTTAATTATTAGGTAACTTCCATTCCTTTGGCAAAATGGGTCAGAAGAGAAATTTGACGGACTTTGAAAAGTCAAAAATTGTGAGATGTCTTGCAGAGGGATGCAGCAGTCTTGAAATTGCCAAACTTTTGAAGTGTGATCACTGAAAAATCAAGGGTTTCATGGCAAATAGCCAACAGGGTCGCAAGAAGCGTGTTGATAAAAAAAGGCTCAAAATAACTGCCCATGAATTGAGGAAAATCAAGCGTGAAGCTGCCAAGATGCCATTTGCCACCAGTTTTGCCATATTTCAGAGCTGCAACGTTACTGGAGTATCAAAAACCACAAGATGTGCCATAATCAGGGACATGGCCAAGATAAGGAAGGCTAGAAAACGACCACCTTTGAATTAGAAACATAAGATAAAACGTCAAGACTGGGCCAAGAAATACGTTAAGACAGATTTTTGTAAGGTTTTATGGACTGATGAAATGAGAGTGACTCTTGATGGGTCAGATGGATGGGCCTGAGGCTGGATCAGTAAAGGCCAGAGAGCTCCACTCTGACTCAGACGCCAGCAATGTGGAGGTGGGGTACTGGTATGGCCTGGTATCATCAAAGATGAACTTGTGGGACTTTTTCGGGTTGAGGATGGAGTGAAGCTCAACTCCCAGACCTACTGCCAGTTTCTGGAAGACACCTTCTTCAAGCAGTGATACAGGAAGAAGTTGGTATCGTTCAAGAAAAACATGATTTTCATGCAGGACAATGCTCCATCACATGCATCCAAATACTACACAGCGTGGCTGCCCAGTGAAGGTCTAAAAGAAGAAAAAATAATGACATGGCCCCCTTGTTCACCTGATCTGAACCCCATAGAGAACCTGTGGTCCCTCATAAAATGTGAGATCTACAGGGAGTGAAAACATTACACCTCTCGGAACAGTGTCAGGGAGGCTGTGGTGGCTGCTGCATGCAAAGGTTGATCGTAAACAGATCAAGCAACTGACAGAATCTATGGATGGAAGGCTTTTGAGTGTCATCTTAAAGAAAGGTGGCTATGTTGGTCACATTTTTTTTGTTTTTGAATGTCAGAAATGTTATTTCTAAATTTTGTGTTGTTATATTGGTTTACCTGGTGAAAATAAACAAGTAAGATGGGTATATATTTGGTTTTTATTAAGTTGCCTAATAATTCTGCACAGTAATAGTTACCTGCACAAACAGATATCCTCCTAAGATAGCCAAATCTAAAAAAAACCCCACTCCAACTTCCAAAAATATTAAGCTTTGATATTTATGAGTCTTTTGGGTTGATTGAGAACATAGTTGTTGTTCAATAATAAAAATAATCCTCTCAAATACAACTTGCCTAATAATAATAATTATGCAAACAGTGTATAATGCTCCATATATAATGGGCCCCATTTATAATGCTCCAGTGTATAATGAGTCCCGCATATGATGCTCCAGTGTATGATGGGCCACTTTTATGATGCTCCAGTGTATGATGGGCCCCATTTATAATGTGCAGGTGTATGATGGGCACCATGGACGATGCTCCAGTGTATGATGGGCCCCATTTATAATGCTCCAGTGTATGATGGGCCCATATAATGCTCCATATATAATGGGCCCCATATGATGCTCCAGTGTATAATGGGCCCTATCTATGATGCTCAAGTGTATGATGGGCCCCATATATAATTCTCCAGTGTATATTGCTCCCCATATATTGCTCCAAACATTAAAAAAAATGAAATACCTCTCCTCGCTGGGCACTGCTCTACTCTAGACTCCTCAGCGTTCCCATCTTCCAGCTCTCTGCACTTGGACTGTTCAGGCAGAGGGCGTACAGACGTGACGTCATCGCGCTCTCTGACCTGAATGTCACTGTCAAGAAATGCAGAAGAGGTCACAGCGGTGGAGCAGGAAGAGGTAAGTATTGCAAGTACTGGTGCCCTGAGCAAGCAGGGGGGCCCACTCGTGGGCGACGGGACTGGCACAGGGCCCCTCATAGTACGATGGTGTCTCTGACAGCAAGTGGGCCCCCACACCATCAGAGACACCGTACTATGAGGGGCCCTGTGCCAGAGCCGTCGCCCACTAGTGGGCCCCACCACCTGCTGAAGGCACCGCCACTTGCCCGGGTGCGCCAGGTGCTGATGCTGGCTCTGGGGGGTACAGCCCAGTTAGGGAGGTGGAAAAACTGGCATATGTTGAGGTGTAGGCTGGACGTTCAGCAGCTGCAAATGGAGGAATAGGACAAGTCGGAGGAAGAGGAGGACAAAGCGAGCCATTTTGCTGGCAACCTATGTGTCATCAGGGGAAGGTGGGACAAAATCCTTTGAAACCCATGCATAGTTCATTTTAATGAAGGTGAGATCACCAACATTTTGGGTCGATAGCCGGGTCCTTCTTTCTGTCAGGATTGATCCAGCAGCACTGAAGACTCTTTCTGATAGCACACTACCAGCAGGGAAAGCGAGCTCCTGTAAGGCATATTGTGCCAATTCAGGCCAGGTGTCCAGTTTGCAGGCCCAGTAGTCAAAGGGGAATGAACTGTGAGGGAGAACATCGATAGGGGAGGAGAGGTAATTTTGAACCATAGTTGACAACTGCTGTCTCCTGTCTGTTGCAATCGATTCAGTATTAACCGTTGTGTGAGCGGTACTCGAGAAATCAGTCCACAACATGGTCATGAAACCCTTGTGTCCAACGCCAGTTCGGCTGTGAGCACCACGAACACCTCTTCCATTTGGCCCAGTACGGCTCGTGGTAAAACCTGCACCTCTGCTGTGTGCTGGGAATGCCTCTAACAAACGGGTTACCAGAGTTGCTTGTTTGTTCGCCAATATAAGCTCTAGGTTCTCCTGTTGCATGATGTTCTGTAATTTGCCTTTATAGCGTGGATCGAGGATGCTGGCCAACCAGTAGTCGTCATCCTTCATAATTTTGGCAATGCGAGGGTCCCTTTTTTGGATCCGCAATACATAATCACACATGTGGGCCAATGTTCCAGGTGTCAATGATGCACTGACAGTGGTGGATGGAGGAGCACTTTCTGCCAAATCCACATCTGTTGTGAATGGGTTTGAGATGAGTTCTGAGCAGAGGCTCCCTCTGGTGGTTACAAGCGGTGCTAGTCTGTCCAGTGAAGATTGTGAGGACTGGGAATCAGGTGTTACTGACTGGTCTTATATAAGGGAGTCACCTTCCCATCAGGGTTGCCGGTGATCAATTGTTCTGGTCTGAATCCTTTATTCCAGTTTCCCTTGTAGCCTGCTGTGTCGTGTCTGCATCTCCTGCTAACAGATAAGACATTTTCTTTTTTTGTGTTTGTGCTATATTTTTGCATTTTGTCCTGCACTTCTGTGGGGGCCTTCAGGGTCCCCTCCGGGGGCTTCTGCCCTCTCAGTTTTGTTCAGCCACTGATGTTTGTACTTTTGCTTTTTCCAGTTTTTTCAGTGGCTGCTGTTTTGATTTTGTTACACCAGAGAACTAATTTAGGTGGAAGAGGTCGTGTGATCTCAGGTGTTTTTGAAATTAGTAGAGTTGGTGCCTTTCAGGGTTTTCTGGGATTGCAGTAAGTACCCTTCCTATCCTTTTCTATTTAGTTAGTTTGGGCCCCAGCGTTTGCTCATTCTATTTTCTTTCTGTGTCAGTATTTCATCTTGTCTAACCGCCATTACTTGTTTGGGGCTTTCTATTATCTTTGGGGTTCTGCTCCGGGGCAGATAGCTTTCCTATTTCTATCTTTAGGTGTAGTTAGTTTCTCAGGCTGTGACGAGGCGTCTAGGACCAACGTAGGAACGCTCCACGGCTGCCTCTAGTTGTGGTGGTTAGTCAGGGTACTGCAATCTCATAGATTCCAACTGCTCTGGTGTATTGCCTTTTTTACCTGCACTCCTCAGCTACCGACACATAACACACATCCCTCCAGTCACGCACAAACCCTGTACCTGACCTTGGCAAGCCAACATTTTCTCTTGCCCTCTGAGATGCATCCTCCTCCCCAAAATAATCATCCCCCTCATCCTCCTCCTCTTTCTCTTCTTTCTCCACCTCGTTAATGTGCGTCAAAGTTTGCATGAGCAGACGCATAAGTGGGATGCTCATGCGTATGATGGCGTTTTCTGCGCTTACCAGCCATGTGCATTCCTCAAAACACTGAAGAACTTTACAGAGGTCTTTCAGCTTTGATCATTGCACACCTGACAACTCCATGTCTGCCCTCAAACTGCCTGCCCGTGTATCCTCCCACAAATGCATTACAGCCTGCCTCTTTTCGCACAGCCTCTCAACCATGTGCATGGTGGAGTTCCACCTTGTTGCAACGTCTATGATTAGGCGGTGCTTGGGGAGGTGGAGCGATCGCTGCAGCCTCTGCATACGACTGGATTCTACGGGTGAGCGACGGATGTGCGAGCACAGTCTTCGCACCTTATGGAGCAGGGCTGTTAACTCCGGATAATTATTTAGGAAGCACTGCACCACCAGGTTCAAGATGTGAGCCAGGCAAGGTATGTGTCTGAGTTTTGCCAGGGCTATGGCCACCACAAAATTACGGCCGTTATCACTGACTACCTTGCCTGGCTCAAGATGTAGACTGCCCAGCCATGACTCAGTTTCTCACTGCAAGTAGTCGGCCAATAACTCCGTGGTGTATCTGTTGTCGCCCAAAGACAACATCTTTAAAACAGCCTGCTGACGCTTACCACTAGCTGTTCGATAGTGGGACACCTCGTGTGCAACACTGGCAGCTGTGGATGGAGTGCTCATGCGACTGCTCTCTGTCGACGAGCTTTCGCTTCTGGAGAAGGAGGAGGAGGGTCGAACGCCTACAGCCAACTGTTTCCTATACCGTGGGCTAGGCAGCACTGTCCCACCGCCACTGTCCCCTGTGGACCCTGCATCCACCACATTAACCCAGTGTGCAGTGATGGACACATAACGGCCCTGGCCATGCCAACTGGCCCATGCATCTGTTGTGAGGTGCACCTTTCCACTCACTGATTGTTTGAGTGCATGGACAATGCGGTCTTTCACATGCAGGTGGAGGGCAAGGATGGCTTTTCTAGAAAAGAAGTGCCGACTGGGTAGGTCATAGCATGGGACAGCGTAGGCCATGAGATCTCGGAACGCTGCGCTTTCAACCAAACGGAAGGGCATCATCTCTAATGAGATCAGTTTGGCAATGTAGGCGTTCAAAGCCAGTGTACGCGGATGAGAGGATGAGTACTTTCTTGTTCAACTCAGAGTGTCTGCTACGGTGAGCTGGACTTGAGAGCTGCATATGGGGGAACTTGCGGTGGACATAGCGGACAGAGAGGGGGTTGGTGATGGTGGTGGTGGTGGTGATGGCCTAGATTCAGTCTTTGGTTGCAAAAACATTGTGATTCCCTGACTGCTTTGGCCTTGCAATGACTCCTCAACATTTCTTGCTGGTGGTGTGCTAAAAAGTGGGCTTACAGTGGGGGAAGCGATGTAGCGTTGCTGGCTACCTTCAGTCGGAGCAGGTGCACATGTGCTACCTGAGGATTTGTAGTCCGTCCACGCTTGCAAATGCATTGTGTTTAAATGTCTAAGCATGCAACTGGTATTCAAATTTCGGAGATTTTTCCCTCGGCTAAAGGTCCTTCCGCACTTCTTACAGATAACCTTTGCCTCATCAATAGGATTTTGGTCAAAAAAGTGCCACACTGCACTCTTCCTACTATGGGATAAATTTTCAGGGCTTGCACTCTGTGCTAATTTGACCGTCCGGCCAAGCTGTCTTGCAACTCTTTTTATTTTTTTAACATGTTTTTGGACTGCTACAGGCCTGCTAGATAACCGCAGCTGTGATGTCGATGCCTGCTGCTGATCCTCCTCCTCTTCTGATCTATTGCCAGCAGCACCCTCTTCCCTCAATGGATGCCAATCCGGGTCAACAACTGGGTCATCCATCACCTCCTCTTCAATTTCATCTGCACCTTCCTCTGTGTCACCGTGTAAAGTGGCATAGTATGCGGGAAGGGGCACCTGAGTTTCATCAGGTTCAGATTCTGGCTCAGTAGACTGTGAGGGCAATGTAATGCTCTGGGTGAAGGTACCAGCAGAATCATCTAGCAGTGGCTGTGCATCAGTGCACTCTTTGTCAGATTCATCTTGGACTGGGGAATTCAGGATTTGACTTGATAACCCAGGCATGGTATGTGAAAAGAGCTCCATGGAGTATTCTGAAGTGTGGCCTGCCGCATCCTTCACTTTTGGTGGGGGTGAAGGACACAAGGAAAGGTGTTGCTCCTGACCAGGAGCCTGCACTGACGACTCAGTGCTTGCATTTTTTGAAACTTCAGAAGAGGAGGCGATAGAGCTGAAGGCTGTTTCGGCAATGTAAGCCAAAACCTGTTCCTGATGCTCCGGCTTTAAAAGCGGTTTACCTACTCCCAGAAAAGGAAGCCTTCCAGGCCTTCTTGAGCCAGACGATGACGCAGGCTCAACACCTCCTCCCTTAGGTGCTATTGTGCTTTTGGCACTACCAGCAGATGTACCACCACCACCATCAGTACCAGCTGGCCCCCCGCCCACGTCCAAGGCCTCTTCCACCATACTTCCTCATGTTTGTGAAAATGTACCAAAAATACCAGCAGATATAAGGTACTGTATCAGAAGTGCACAGCTGTATATGGTGAAGGGGAAAATTGTAAATCTCTGTATATATTTCAGGAGTCACACACAGATGCTCTCAGTCTCAGTATGGATTAGACAAGAATATAAAAAGCTGAAAAAGGGTACTGTATAAGAAGAAACCAGGTGTATATAGTGTTGGGGTAATTTTAAATATCCGTATATATTTCAGGAGTCACACACAGATGCTCTCAAGCTCAGTTTGGATTAGACAAGAATATAAAAAGCTGAAGAAAGGTACTGTATCACAAGTGTACAGCTGTATACAGTCTAGGGTAATTGTAAATCTCCATATATATTTACCGAGTAACACACAGATGCTCACAGGCTCAGTATGGATTACACCAGAATATAAAAAGCAGAAAAAGGGTACTCTATCACCAGATACCAGGTGTATATAGTATAGTGAAAAAATTGTAATTCTCCATTTATATTTCAGGACTAACACACAGACGCTCACAGGCTCAGTATGGATTAGTAGCACAAAAACACCTCCCAGATATATGTCAGAAAGGGTCCAGAGTTTTTCTTACATAAAACTGAATTTTATTTAAACACAATTAAATTAAAATAATACAGAGTAACAACACAGAGCAGATAGAGAAGAGGGAACAATTTTTCTCTCACATATGTAAATTGATTACACAAAAGGTATGAGTATGTTAACTAAAAAATTGGTTAAAGATTATACCATACACACATAAGGTAATAAATTAATAAATTACTAAATCTAGATACATGCTATTCAAATCCATATAATGAAAGTGCTAATGTGCAGTTGATCTTATAAATAATAGCAGCATAGAGATAATAGTGTTCCAATATGAATATAAATTAATACCAAAACAGTTATTTAGTTAATCTCCCAATAAATACCATACCATAAAGTGCTATTGTGCAATCCAGAATACCAGCAGAAATAAGGGACCAGAGGTATATTAAAATTAATCTTAACGTGCAAAAAGGCAATCAATAATAAGAATTGATACCCCCAGTAATACCCATATGTGTCCAATAAAAAGTCTATACCAAAATGTGCTAATGAGCCTGCTAATCAAGAAACAGCGTGAGCAAGTGGCCAAAATTGCACTTAACCTTATAGGCACTGGAGAATTACTAATGCCAGTATAACGCTAACAAAAAAGCAGACACATAAAGTGCTAATGTGCAAGCCAATTGGATAGCAGCATAGATACACAGACAAAATTGCCCCAAAAGTGGTGGACACAAAAGATAGATTAATGCCAGTATTGCACTTACAGAGGAGAGAAATTCCCAGTCCCAGCCTGCCGCCTCAACGCGCGTTTCGCCGTTCTTCGTCAGGAGGTGCACGTCTGTACTGTATCAGAAGATACCAGGTGTATATAGTGTTGGGGTAATTTTAAATCTCCGTTTATATTTCACGAGTCACACACAGATGCTCTTAGGCTCTGTATGGATTAGACAAGAATATAAAAAGCTGAAAAAGGGTACTGTATCACAAGCGTACAGCTGTATACAGTCTAGGGGTAATTGTAAATCTCCGTATATATTTCCAGAGTAACACACAGATGCTCACAGACTCAATATGGATTAGACCAGAATATAAAAAGCAGAAAAAGGGTACTGTATGAGAAGTGTACAGCTGTATACAGTGTTGTTGTTTTTTTTAAATCTCCGTATATATTTCTGTAGCGCCGACGCCAGCGTCCCTGTCCTCTGCCAGGCAGGGACGCTGTTCCCCTGCGCCAGCGTCCTCTGCCAGGCAGGGACGTCGCTCCCGTTACCCTCGCTCGGTGTCCTCCTTCCGCCCTGCTGGGCTGCGCGCTCCTTCCCTGCCACTGGGCTTAGGGCGCGCGCGTGCACTCCCCCGCTTTTAAAGGGGCCGCGCGCATCTTTCAAAAAAGGTCCCCGGCCAATGCCGGAGGATTCCACCTTATATAAAGCACCTCCTCCTTAATGGAGGTGCCCGAGCAATGTTGTTGCACTGTTCACTACTCTGCTTCAGCCCTCAGGTTCCGTTACCAGTTACCTGCCTGTTTCCTGCCAGTTTGCTGTCTGCTACCTGTCCGCTAGCCTACCTGGAGGCTCCACCGTCCGACAGTCTGCCCGCCATCACCTGCCAGTCTGTCTATGACCAGCCTGCCCGTTTATCTGCTGATGTTCACCGGTTACCAGTCTGCTAGCCTACCTGGAGGCGTCAACGTTCGACAGTCTGTCCACCATCACCTGTCAGTCTGTCTACGGACCAGTCAGCCCGTTAATCTGAGGACGCACATCTACCATCTGCCTGCTAGCCTACCGGGAGGCTCAACCATCACAGGTCGTTCCTGCCTGTCTATCCAGAGACTGCCCCGGTCACTTGCCGTGACTACCTGCCTGTCTATCCAGAGACTGCCCCGGTCACTTGCCGTGACTACCTGCCTGTCTATCCAGAGACTGCCCCGGTCACTTGCCGTGACTTCCTGCCTGTCTATCCAGAGACTGCCCCAGTCACTTGCTGTGACTACCTGCCTGTCTATCCAGAGACTGCCCCGGTCACTTGCTGTGACCTCCTGCCTGTCTGTCCAGAGACTGCCCCGGTCACTTGCCGTGACTTCCTGTCCGTCTTCCCCGGGCGCCACCCGCTCCTTTACAAGGAAAGCCTCCTTGTATAATAGCTCAGAGGTTCCGCCTCCCAGACCCGTTACAGTTTGCTCGGGCCATGGAACCCGGTGGCACCCAAACTCCCTCGCTCTCTGACCTGTGTCATGAACTGTCTCGTCAGAGGTCTCAACAGGAGTCCATCCTGGGTCACCTGCGGAATGTTAATTCCCGCCTGGACACTCTGACTGCTTCACCAGCAACCACCGCTGGCGCTATGACTCGCAATCCGGCAGTTCCGCTGCTCACCAATTCCGTGGTTTCCGTTCCCGGACCTCGACTTTCAGCACCTCCTCGTTTTGGAGGCGACCCTGCTCTGGCTCGGGGATTCATTAACCAGTGCTCCCTGCAATTTGAACTCCTGTCCCACCAGTTTAACTCCGACCGGGCCAAAATTGCCTTCATCATGTCTATCTCACCGGAGAGGCTCTGGCCTGGCTTAATCCTCTTTGGGAGAGAGAAGACCCCCTGGTGTCCGACCTGCCTGCCTTTCTCTCGGCCTTCCGGAAGGTATTCGACGAACCCGGACGGAAGACCTCCTCCGCATCATCTCTGCTACGCCTCCGTCAGGGAAGTCTCACCGTGGGTCAATATGCCATGCGGTTCCGTACCCTTGCCTCGGAGCTGGCTTGGGATAATGACGCTCTGATATCTGTCTTCTGGGAGGGTCTGTCCGGTCGTATTAAAGATGAACTTGCCGGTCGGGACATTCCTACCTCTCTCGATGACCTAATAACTCTGCCAATCGAATTGATCTACGGTTCCAGGAGCGCGCCAAAGAGGTCACCCGTGAGAGAAGGTTTCCTCGTCTAGCTCCTACTTTTCAGAAACCCGTAACTCCTTCCGTTTCTCCCCAGGTACACACTTCTGAGCCTATGCAGGTCAACCAGACCAAGATGGTCAAAGCCCGTCAGGACTTACGCCGTGCCGAGGGGAGTTGCTTCTACTGTGGCAGTAAGGAGCACCTGATCCGTACCTGTCCGGAGAGGTCGGGAAACGCCAGTGTCTAGGTTCGCTCAGAGAGGTCAACCTAGACAAGAATAAATCCTCTCCATCTCTGCTGCTGTCAGTCTCAATTCTTCTCGGTGAGAACCGTTTTTTCGAACTAGCCCAACTTGATTCTGGAGCAGCCGGGAATCTTGTTTCACAGGCTCTGGTAGAAAAATATTGCATTCCTACCAAACCTCTGGTTGTACCAGTATCTGTCGCTGCTGTGGATGGGGGTCTCCTACCACGTCCCATCCAACTTATCACCGAATCCATAACCCTGCAGGTGGGAATGTTGCATTCTGAGAGCATCTCGTTTCATGTTCTGCCTGGACTCTCTCACGCTTTTTTATTAGGTCTACCTTGGCTCCAAAAGCATGCACCCGTGCTCGACTGGCAGACTGGAGAGATCCTTCGCTGGGGACAGGACTGTCATAAAACGTGTTTGGTTCCTGTTCATCCCGTCCGTCCTTCTCCTACACCAACTAATCTACCTGGGCTCCCGATTCCATATTGGTCATTCGCTGATGTCTTTAATAAAAAGGAGGCAGAGACATTACCCCCTCACAGACCTTATGATTGCCCGATCGACCTGCTACCCGGTACTACGCCTCCCCGTGGGCGTATTTACCCATTGTCCGCTGCTGAGACCAGGTCGATGTCCGAATATATTGAGGAGAATTTGGCCAAGGGATTCATCCAGAAATCTACCTCCCCAGCGGGAGCAGGTTTCTTCTTCGTAAAAAAGAAAGACGGCTCTCTCCGTTCCTGTATTGACTACAGAGGTCTAAACCTGATCACGGTGAAGAATAAGTACCCTCTTCCGCTCATTCCAGAATTGTTTGATCGTCTGAGGGGGGCTAGAATCTTCACCAAACTGGATCTTCGTGGGGCATATAACCTAGTCCGTATCCGTCGGGGGGATGAATGGAAGACGGCATTCAACACCCGGGACGGCCACTACGAGTATTTGGTGATGCCCTTTGGTCTCTGTAATGCTCCGGCAGTCTTTCAAGAGTTGGTCAATGACATCTTCCGAGACCTTCTCTACTCCTGCGTTGTGGTGTACCTGGACGACATCTTGGTCTTCTCTCCGGATCTCCAGTCTCACCGGAGGGACGTTCGTCAGGTTCTGCTCAGGCTCCGGCAGAATCACCTCTTCGCTAAATATGAGAAGTGCCTCTTTGAGCAGACCTCGCTTCCGTTTTTGGGCTACATCATTTCTCAGACAGGCCTACGAATGGATCCGGAGAAACTGTCTGCCATCGAGAAATGGCCCCGACCGGAGGGATTGAAGGCCATTCAGCGGTTCCTGGGCTTCGCCAATTATTACCGTCTCTTCATACCGCACTTCTCTTCCCGGACTGCTCCAATCTCCGCGCTCACCCGCAAGGACGCTAACCCCAAACAGTGGACGCCCGAAGCAGAGGAGGCCTTTCTTTCCTTAAAACAGGCCTTCTCTTCCGCTCCAGTGCTGCATCGCCCGGACGGCAACAAGCAGTTCTTCCTGGAGGTTGACGCTTCCTCCTCTGGAGCCGGAGCGGTACTTACTCAAAAGTCTTCTTCCGGGATGATGGTATCTTGCGGCTTCTTCTCCAAACTCTTCTCCTCTTCTGAGCGCAATTACTCCATAGGAGACCGAGAGCTATTGGCCATCAAGTTGGCATTGGAGGAGTGGCGTTACCTACTCGAGGGGGCTCTTCATCCGGTAATCATTTACACTGACCACAAAAATTTGGCTTACCTCCAGCATGCCCAGAGACTTAACCCTCGCCAAGCCCGGTGGTCCTTGTTTTTTGCCCGCTTTGACTTTCTTTTACATTTCCGCCCGGCAGACAAGAACATCAAAGCGGATGCCTTGTCCCGGTCCTTCCTGGTGTCGGATCTCGAGGAGGAACCTAAACATATCATCGATCCCGCCAGAGTGATGCAGGTGGCTCCCGTGAGTCTAAATCGTCTCCCTCCTGGTAAGACGTTCGTATCGGTACCCGATCGGGAGAGGATCCTACACTGGGGTCATTCGTCTAAACTAGTTGGCCACGCTGGCCAGAAAAAGACCCTCCAGCTCATTACCCGGCATTACTGGTGGCCTACCCTGCACAAGGACGTAATAGACTTTGTTTCTGCCTGTGCCTCCTGTGCCCGCAACAAAGTTCCGAGACACCTGTCTGCCGGCCGCCTTCTTCCGCTTGCTGTACCCGCTGCCCCTGGCAGCATATAGCCATGGACTTCATAACTGATCTTCCCGTCCCTGCTGGTTGTACGGTCATTTGGGTGGTCGTAGACCGATTTTCCAAGATGGCTCACTTCATTCCCCTGCCAGGCCTTCCATCAGCACCCGAGTTGGCTAAAGACTTTATCCGCCACATCTTCCGTCTTCATGGTCTGCCTCGTCACATTGTGTCGGATCGTGGGGTACAGTTCACCTCACGTTTCTGGAGAGCCACTTGTAAGTTGCTAGACGTCTCCCTGGATTTCTCCCCCGCCTACCACCCACAGTCCAATGGTCAAGTGGAGCGGATCAATCAGATTCTGACCAGTTATCTCCGGCACTTCGTTAATGCCCACCATTCTGATTGGGTGGATCTCCTGCCATGGGCCGAATTTTCTTACAACAATCACGAGAGCGAATCTTCCTCCAAATCTCCGTTTTTTGTAGTCTTCGGTCAGCATCCTCGGATCCCTGTTCCCATCTCCACCACTGTGGACAATCCAGCTGCGGAATCTCTTGTTAACGAATTTTCCTCCATATGGGAGAGTACCCGGTCCGCACTCATTCTGTCATCCGAGCGCATGAAGAAACATGCTGACAAAAAACGTCTGGATCCCCCTCAATTCCGTCCTGGAGATAAGGTCTGGCTCTCGTCCAAGTATGTCCGGCTCAAGATTCCTTCCTACAAGTTAGGTCCTCGGTTCATCGGTCCTCTGGAGGTCATCAGTCAGATCAACCTGGTGTCCTATAAATTGAGACTCCCGGCCAATTTGCGGATTCCTAACTCCTTCCATGTATCTCTCCTCAAACCGGTGGTTCTTAACTCTTTTGTCAAGCCTACAGGTACACCTCCTGCTCCAGTTTCTGCTGAAAACGAATTTGAGGTAGAGAACATTCTGGCCACCAAAAGGGTAAGGAGAAAGACCTATTTTCTGGTGGATTGGAAGGGTTTGGTCCTGAGGAGAGAACGTGGGAGCCTCGGGAGAACATCCATGCCCCTCTCATCCTAGCTAAATTTCTTTCTGGCCTAAAAAGGGGGGGGCCTAAAGGGGGGGTACTGTAGCGCCGGCGCCAGCGTCCCTGTCCTCTGCCAGGCAGGGACGCTGTTCCCCTGCGCCAGCGTCCTCTGCCAGGCAGGGACGTCGCTCCCCTTACCCTCGCTCGGTGTCCTCCTTCCGCCCTGCTGGGGCTGCGCGCTCCTTCCCTGCCACTGGGCTTAGGGCGCGCGCGCGTGCACTCCCCCGCTCTTAAAGGGGCCGCGCGCATCTTTCAAAAAAGGTCCCCGGCCAATGCCGGAGGATTCCACCTTATATAAAGCACCTCCTCCTTAATGGAGGTGCCCGTGCAATGTTGTTGCACTGTTCACTACTCTGCTTCAGCCCTCAGGTTCCGTTACCAGTTACCTGCCTGTTTCCTGCCAGTTTGCTGTCTGCTACCTGTCCGCTAGCCTACCTGGAGGCTCCACCGTCCGACAGTCTGCCCGCCATCACCTGCCAGTCTGTCTATGACCAGCCTGCCCGTTTATCTGCTGATGTTCACCGGTTACCAGTCTGCTAGCCTACCTGGAGGCGTCAACGTTCGACAGTCTGTCCACCATCACCTGTCAGTCTGTCTACGGACCAGTCAGCCCGTTAATCTGAGGACGCACATCTACCATCTGCCTGCTAGCCTACCGGGAGGCTCAACCATCACAGGTCGTTCCTGCCTGTCTATCCAGAGACTGCCCCGGTCACTTGCCGTGACTACCTGCCTGTCTATCCAGAGACTGCCCCGGTCACTTGCCGTGACTACCTGCCTGTCTATCCAGAGACTGCCCCGGTCACTTGCTGTGACTACCTGCCTGTCTATCCAGAGACTGCCCCGGTCACTTGCCGTGACTTCCTGCCTGTCTATCCAGAGACTGCCCCGGTCACTTGCCGTGACTACCTGCCTGTCTATCCAGAGACTGCCCCGGTCACTTGCCGTGACCTCCTGCCTGTCTGTCCAGAGACTGCCCCGGTCACTTGCCGTGACTTCCTGTCCGTCTTCCCCGGGCGCCACCCGCTCCTTTACAAGGAAAGCCTCCTTGTATAATAGCTCAGAGGTTCCGCCTCCCAGACCCGTTACAATTTCCGGAGTAACACGCAGACACTCACTCAGTTTGGATTTGACCAGAATATAAAAAGCAGAAAAAGGGTACCGTGTCACAAGCGTACAGCTGTATACAGTCTAGGGTAATTGTAAATCTCCGTATATATTTCCGGAGTCACACACAGATAATCAGCATGTATTTGTCCGTGATACCAGCCGGTACACGGTAGTGTGTGTGGAGCGTACAGCTCTATACGGTGTGGGATAAAATGAACACTCAGTAACTGTACAGAAAAAAAGAATAAAAGTATTAGTGCTGTGTAAAAAGCAGTCTGCACAGCAGTGTACACACAGCAATAAAGCTAGCAGGCAGCCTATTAACCAGCTCTGCTGCTGCACAAAAGAAAATCCTCCCCTGTCACTGGCAGGCAGCCTAATAACCAGCGCTGCTGCACACAACAAAATCCTCCCCTGTCACTGCACACTAACTGTACAGCACAATTGCTATCAGCACAAGCACAGAAGAACTTTTTTTTCCTGCCTAACTGTCTCCCTACTGAGAAACAGCGGCAGCAACCTCTCCCTACACTTAGATCTGCAGAAGTAAAATGGCTGTCGGCGGTCAGGGCTTTTATAACCACTGTGACGCCACACAAAGCAAGCCAATCTCTGCAATGCCCTTCTCTAAGATGGTGGTGGCCGCTGCCCATGTCATCTTGTTGCCCACAGTGTGCGTCCTTGCTCATTGGCTGAGAAAAGGCGCCTGCAAGTATTATAGGAAAACCGACTTTGGCGCTCAGGTCGACGACTGCATGGCTGACTTCACGCTATGGTCGGGTTTGCTTTGGCAAAAGTCGGCGATGTTTTAATCTGACTGACCTGTTTCGCTCAACTCTAGTGGTAATATGTGGTCTGGACATGGTGCGATGGTATTTGTCCCTTGTATGTGATATTATTCGGTCACTGTGGTAGTAATCTGTGGTCTGGACATGGTGTGGCAGTATTTGTTCCTTGTATGTGGTATTATACTGTAGGCCACTATGTGGTAATTTTATCACCAAAAACAGAGCATCTAGCCCAAATAGATAACATGAGAGAACCAAGTAAAAATATATATACTTTATTGAAAATACTAAAATGTTCACAATACATTGAAATAAAGACGAAAATTGGAATGGTGAATGAGCAAGTACAAGAACCTGTAGCACATATACCAGCACACCTATATCTGCAATATTTCAAAATTTACTCAAAAAGGAGACTATTTCATAGGTAGGCAAAAAAACGGGTAGTATTCCCTTAATAGGGAGGATGTGCCAACCCATGAATTATATTAAATAGCCAACCCAGTTAGACCTATTTGGGATAAAACCCATGCCTGGAAATATGATCCATGAACAAATTGTGGCAGTAGGGAAAAGGGAAAAGAGTTCCAACTCTAACACCTCCTGTAGGAGTACCACATTAAATTGCAGGAGACAGGTGCAGAAAGGTTCTTACCCATAATAGGGGAATGTGCTGCAACAGGTACGTGCCCCGACGCACGTTTCGCTATTCTGGCTTCCTCGGGGGGCAGTGTGGACTAAAGTGCTGTTCAGTGTTATATAGTGATGTGCACAGCTGTAATAGATTATCGTTAGAGGACGGCGCATGCGGGCACTGACACAGGGACGGTAACCGCGCCACTTCCGGCGCTCCGATGACGGCCAGGGTCGAGGAAAACACTTCCTGTGACATCAGAGGACCCGGCCGTCATCTTTAGGAGACCTTCAGCGGCGCGGCCCGACGCTGTCGTGTGCGCATGCGCACCTCCATGGGGGCCATTTTGGTTAGTGGCAAAAAAGAAAGGAAGATGTAAGTATTGAGAATAACATTATAATCATCCCCAAAAATCGGAAAAACCACCAAAACGCATGTTACTTAATACTATAACAAAAATACAACATCAATCAGAAAAGCAGTATATATGTTACATATCTTATGTTAATCGCATTCATCATATAATGTAAAACATGCGGTAAAAAGCCGCAGTCCACTGCAGGGCAAAAAGCAGTAACAATGAGGAGTCCCATGGAGCACTCCCACGAAATTCTTAGTGTCAATCATCAGAAAGTCCTCAAATCGATGGTCCACTGTAAAACATCATGGCAAATATACGGAAAAAAGGGATGGAGAAAGTGATATCTGTGAACAATAAAAATAAATTAAAAACAGCACAAATAAAAATAAAAACAAAGGAACAGAGACCACATGGCTATCTACAAAAAGCAGGCAAATGATAGTTTCTCATTTAAACCACTCGGGGACATTGTGTTCAAAACAGTAATCTACCGACATTCCAGCTGCGCCAGTATGCGTTTCGTATCTCCACCTCTGATCCCGGTGCAAACTCGATCAATGCCTACAAATTTGAGGCCACTCGGATTGCAGTTATGGTGCAGCCGAAAATGTCGGGGGATTGTTTTCAAGGAATCAACATCCGTAATTTCCTACACGAAATTCTCGTGAGGTGAGGCCAACATAACTGAGGTCACATGGACATGTGGCCAGGTATATCACATGATCGGTGCTGCAGGAGATGAAGTGTCTAATCCGGTGGTTCCCACCTCCACTCATGGTTCCGAAAGTAGATGCCCGACTGATGTTGCGACAGGCCAAACAGGACCCACACGGAAAACAGCCCTGTCTCTGCACACCAGCACCAAAATGACAACGTGGATTAGCCACATAGTGGCTCCTAACCAGGAGGTCCTTCAAATTCGGGGATCTCCTCGCTGTGAGGAGTGGGCGTTCTGGAAGAATTTGCCTAAGTATGGAATCAGAGCGAAGTATCGACCAATGTCTATTTAGTATTCCCCTTATCTGTGACCAGCGATTGTTAAATGTAGATATGAATCTAATGGGTGGATTTGCTTCCCTAGATTTTTGAGTAGTGCCAAGTAAATGACCACGTGATGTACTTCTGGCTCTCAAGTAGCCTCGTTTGATCACTCGCCTGCTGTACCCACGATCAGAGAACCGCTGGGACAGGTCCCTAGCCTGCCCCTCAAACAACTCATCAGTGGCGCATATGCGCTTCATCCTAAGAAATTGACCGGTAGGGATGGCGCAGATGGTGGCTGGAGTATGAAATGAACTGGCATGTAACAGTGCATTGACAGATGTCTCCTTCCGGTAGACATCCGTCAATACCATGCCATCCTCCGTAACAAAGATTTTAATGTCCAAAAAGTCTATAACAGTTCGTGAAAATTTATATGTTAGTCTGATATTGAACACATTCTCATTAAGTACACTGATGAATTCCTGAAGGGCAGGCTCGGTACCCTGCCAAATAAACAAAAGGTCATCAATGTACCTGTACTAGCAAATTGCCTGGGAGGCGGCGTGTACGCCGCCACTGAAGAGTTCCCTCTCCCAAAACCCCAAAAAGTGGTTAGCATAGGACTCGCACACGCCGCCCCCATGGCGGTACCACGTTTCTGTAAATAAAATTTATCCTTAAACGTAAAATAGTTATGGGTTAGAATATACTCCAGCAGTTCCATGATCAGAGCCCGCAGAGGAGAGTCAAGATCCCCCATATCAAGAAAGAATCTTACTGCATTCAATCCATCGTCATGATTGATGCTGGTGTACAGAGACTCTACATCCGCGGTAACCAGAATCATATCTGGTTCCAACGTTAAGCCATCAATTTTCCTCAGGACGTCCGTAGTGTCCCTGACATAGGAGGGCAGCGTCTCCACTATAGGGTGTAGGTAGTATTCAATAAATCTACAGATTGGATCACATAGCCCTCCTATGCCAGAGACAATCGGACGCCCCGGGGGTTCACATGGGTCCTTATGAACCTTGGGCAGTAAATAGAAAGTGGGAACCACCGGATGTAACGCAGTTAGGCCATCAAGGACCTTTTTAGGTATTATGCCCAAAGTGAAGGCTTCTTCAAGAATGGCGGAAAGGACACTCAGAAAGGTCTTAACGGGATTATTTGAAAGGGGGGTATAGGCCTCCCTGTCACGGAGTTGCCTATACGCCTCCCTTTCGTACTTCTCCACCGGCCAGACCACCACATTCCCCCCTTATCCGATGGCTTAATAACCACATCTTGTAGAGATCTTAATTGTTTAAGTGCTTCTCTCTGCATATGGGTGAGATTGTCCCCCCTCCATTGGTTAGGAATTGCCTTAAATTCATCCAAAACAAGTCTATTAAAAATCTCTACTTGTGGACACAGTGAAAAAGGGGGGAAAGCGGTGGACTTAGGATAAACCGAAGTGGGGAAGGTACCTGTAGTGCCGGTAAGGTTCTCCCTCTCCAAATCCTCCAAAATAGATAAAGCCTCCTATTCATCAATAGTATTGAGGCCCTGGTCTCTCTCAGGTTTGAAATGCAATCTCCGAAGGATAACTTTCCTTAGGAAGAGTTGCAGATCCTTTACGGCTGGAAAAAAGTCAAATTTGTTAGTGGGAGAAAAAGTTAAACCTAGGCCCAACACCTCAATTTGAGTCTATGTAAGTTTATGATGTGATAAATTAATTACCTCCAGATTATTGGTTTTTAATTTCTTATCACTAGACTGGGGAGGGGTCATCTTGCGCTTGGTATATGCCTTATGTTTATGCGTGGCGAATCTATTAGGGCCCCTAAGCCCCTGATGTACAGTACCCCGATGGCTACTATGAGCTGAGTCATCATCCACCGATGAAATGGATGAGAAAGAGTTCCTATGTGTTGGAGCTGTGGTTCCTGAAGGTCCATTCTTCCTTTTCCATTTATAAACATAATTAGACTTAAAATCAGAGACATCTCGCTGATACTTTTTTGATTTAGATGCCACAATCTCCTTTTCCCACTTGGAAAATTCTCCTTCCAAGTCTTTACTGAATTTATTTTTAGCCTCACTAGTCATGTTTTCAAAACTTGGGTTTGAAGAATGTTAATGTCAGTCTCAATAGGCTGTAGTGTCGCACTATTTGATTTAATCAGAAGTTCCATGAAGCCTTTAGAGCAGGTGGAGGCCAAAGCCTCCCACTCTTGCCTGAATGATTCATCCTCAGCACTGAAAGAGGGAAACACCTGAACCCTAAGTCCCCTGGGGATCAGTCCTTCGGTGAGATACCGTTCTAAAAAGGCTTTGTTCCACCAGAGGCGAGTCTTTTTGTTATATAGATATTTGAGTTTGATAGCCAAGTCATCAGTTTCCTTTGTATTTAAAACCACAGCTTGCTCATCACCAAAAACTTCATCTAATTTATGTAGCCACGTTTTTTCACGGGCCTTTAAGTCCATCTGTTCAGGTAATTTAGCTGTGAAAATACACAGAATAGCATATAGATTAATTAAACCCAAACCATGGGTGACACCTTTAAACATAGTTCCAAAATGGAACAGGGCAACTCACTATATAGTAATGTTATCACAAAAAACAGAGCATCTAGCCCAAATAGATAACATGAGAGAACCAAGTAAAAATATATAAACTTTATTGAAAATACTAAAATGTTCACAATACATTGAAATAAAGACGAAAATTGGAATGGTGAATGAGCAAGTACAAGAACCTGTAGCACATATACCAGCACACCTATATCTGCAATATTTCAAAATTTACTCAAAAAGGAGACTATTTCATAGGTAGGCAAAAAAACGGGTAGTATTCCCTTAATAGGGAGGATGTGCCAACCCATGAATTATATTAAATAGCCAACCCAGTTAGACCTATTTGGGATAAAACCCATGCCTGGAAATATGATCCATGAACAAATTGTGGCAGTAGGGAAAAGGGAAAAGAGTTCCAACTCTAACACCTCCTGTAGGAGTACCACATTAAATTGCAGGAGACAGGTGCAGAAAGGTGCTTACCCATAATAGGGGAATGTGCTGCAACAGGTACGTGCCCCGACGCACGTTTCGCTATTCTGGCTTCCTCGGGGGGCAGTGTGGACTAAAGTGCTGTTCAGTGTTATATAGTGATGTGCACAGCTGTAATAGATTATCGCTAGAGGACGGCGCATGCGGGCACTGACACAGGGACGGTAACCGCGCCACTTCCGGCGCTCCGATGACGGCCAGGGTCGAGGAAAACACTTCCTGTGACGTCAGAAGACCCGGCCATCATCTTTAGGAGACCTTCAGCGGCGCGGCCCGACGCTGTCGTGTGCGCATGCGCACCTCCATGGGGGCCATTTTGGTTAGTGGCAAAAAAGAAAGGAAGATGTAAGTATTGAGAATAACATTATAATCATCCCCAAAAATCGGAAAAATCACCAAAACGCATGTTACTTAATACTATAACAAAAATACAACATCAATCAGAAAAGCAGTATATATGTTACATATCTTATGTTAATCGCATTCATCATATAATGTAAAACATGCGGTAAAAAGCCGCAGTCCACTGCAGGGCAAAAAGCAGTAACAATGAGGAGTCCCATGGAGCACTCCCACGAAATTCTTAGTGTCAATCATCAGAAAGTCCTCAAATCGATGGTCCACTGTAAAACATCATGGCAAATATACGGAAAAAAGGGATGGAGAAAGTGATATCTGTGAACAATAAAAATAAATTAAAAACAGCACAAATAAAAATAAAAACAAAGGAACAGAGACCACATGGCTATCTACAAAAAGCAGGCAAATGATAGTTTCTCATTTAAACCACTCGGGGACATTGTGTTCAAAACAGTAATCCACCGACATTCCAGCTGCGCCAGTATGCGTTTCGTATCTCCACCTCTGATCCCGGTGCGAACTCGATCAATGCCTACAAATTTGAGGCCACTCGGATTGCAGTTATGGTGCAGCAGAAAATGTCGGGGGATTGTTTTCAAGGAATCAACATCCGTAATTTCCTTAGCAGCATGTATACCCCGAACATGTTCCCTCACCCTAACACGAAATTCTCGTGAGGTGAGGCCAACATAACTGAGGTCACATGGACATGTGGCCAGGTATATCACATGATCGGTGCTGCAGGAGATGAAGTGGTATTATGGGTAAGCACCTTTCTGCACCTGTCTCCTGCAATTTAATGTGGTACTCCTACAGGAGGTGTTAGAGTTGGAACTCTTTTCCCTTTTCCCTACTGCCACAATTTGTTCATGGATCATATTTCCAGGCATGGGTTTTATCCCAAATAGGTCTAACTGGGTTGGCTATTTAATATAATTCATGGGTTGGCACATCCTCCCTATTAAGGGAATACTACCCGTTTTTTTGCCTACCTATGAAATAGTCTCCTTTTTGAGTAAATTTTGAAATATTGCAGATATAGGTGTGCTGGTATATGTGCTACAGGTTCTTGTACTTGCTCATTCACCATTCCAATTTTCGTCTTTATTTCAATGTATTGTGAACATTTTAGTATTTTCAATAAAGTTTATATATTTTTACTTGGTTCTCTCATGTTATCTATTTCGGCTAGATGCTCTGTTTTTTGTGATAAAATTACTATATAGTGAGTTGCCCTGTTCCATTTTGGAACTATGTTTAAAGATGTCACCCATGGTTTGGGTTTAATTAATCTGTAGGCCACTATGTGGTAGTAATATGGTGTCTGGTCATGGTGTGGTGGTATTTGTCCACTGTATGTGATATTATTGGTCATTTTAAAAATTGAAAAATAAATAAAAATATACCTAAATTGTTTAACAAATGTTTAATAGTTTAGAGTAGAGTATGGTCCGGCCAAAAGAGTCTACCTTGTCGAGGTGGCGGCTTAAAAAATCTTTTGGCCAAAACAAAAGCTGCTGGCTATGTGTGTGATCTGGTGATGGGAACTGTTAACGTGTGATTGGTGAGAAGTGGAGTTTTTCCAAAGACAGTTCGAGGGGTGGAACCTGGGCGAAGTCTCAAGGGGGCCCTGAAAATTTTGCCAGAATGGGGCCCCAAAATTCCTAGTGGCAGCCCTGAGTATGTGGGTTCCAAGGTGTATTTGGGTGCATATGACTAGGCAGCAGAGCTGGCCTTGCTGCCAATGTGTAAAACAAAAGAGTACGGGAGTACAAAATGAATATGGTGAAGTGGTTTTTTACGGGGCCCATCCAGTATGTGGTTTCCAAGGAGGAATGGGGTGCATATGGCTATGCAGCAGGGCAGACATTGCTGTCAATGTGTAAAACAAAGAGTACGGGAATACAAAATGAATATGGTGAAGTGCTTTTTATGGGGCCATCCAGTATGTGGGTTCCAAGGTGTAATGGGGTGCATAAGACTTTGCAGCAGGGCAGACATTGCTGTCACTGTGTAAACAAAAGAGTATGGGAGTACAAAAGGAATACGGTGACATGGATTTTACGGGGCCCATCCAGTAGTGGGGTTCCAAGGCGTAATGGGGTGCATATGACTTTGCAGCAGGGCAGACATTGCTGTCTCTGTGTAAACAAAAGAGTACGGGAGTACAAAAGGAATATGGTGACATGGTTTTTACGGGGCCCATCCAGTATGTGGGTTCCAAGGAATAATGGGGTGCATATGACATGGCAGCAGGGCTAGCCTTGCTGCCAAAGTGTAAAACAAAAGAGTACATGAGTACAAAATGAATATGGTGACATGTTTTTTTACGTATGTGGGTTCAAAGGCTTATTGGGGTGCATATGAATTGGTAGTAGGGCAGGCCTTGCATTCAATGCAACATTTTTTATGGAGGCCCTCCTGGACCTCTTATGAAAGGGGTATTGGGGTGCGTCGTAATTCTTGGCAGCCCATCCACTCACAGCATAGGCTACAACTATTTATGAGACCCACTGTTTAATAATTGTCCTAGAAGATTAACCCCTTAATGTCCAATGACGTGCACAGTCCGTCATGGCAAGGTGTCAGTTTTGGAACCTTGACGGACTGTGCAAGTCATGCCTTTGAACTACCACTGCATGTAAACACGCAGTGGTAGTTCAGTGCCGAAAGCTGTCACAGACAGCTGACAGGCATGGCAAGCGGTGTGGGGACCTTTGCCGTCGGTCCCCGCACCTACAGCGCTGTGATTGGTCAGTCAATGTGACTGACCAAGCACAACAGCGATCGGACAGAAGAGGCTGAAATTTCAGCCTCTTCTGCTCGATCAGTGCAGGAGCTCAGCGCTGCAGTGGCCGAGCTTCCTGCACTGACAGCCGGGAGCGGCGCCCCCGTCGCCCCTGGCTGTTAACCCCCTGACTGCTGCGATCGAGCGCGATTGCAGCGCTCAGGGGGTGAGGCAGAGGGTCGGGAGCTCTCTCTGCCTCAGATCGGCGCCCTGCAATGTATTTGCAGGGCCCGATCTCTGCCTTGATGACCCGGGGGTTGTCATGACAACCTCCGGGTCATCTAGCTACGGAAAGCTGCTGTGATCATGGTCACAGCAGCTTTCACTATAGGCACAATGCATTGCAATGCTGGAGCATTGCAATGCATTGTAACTGCAATAAAAAGTAAAAAAGTGAAAGTCCCATAAAGGGACAAGTTAAAAAAAAGCATTTTTTAAAAAAATATTAAAAAATAATTTAAAAAAATTCCCCTAAAAAATACACATTTTTATGTAATAAAAAAACAAAAAACAAAAAAAATACACATGTTTGGTATCGCCGCGTCCATAAAAATCCCATCTATAAAAGCGTAACCCTAGTTAACCCCTTCAGTGAAAAAAAAACACAAAAGAGTAGTAAATTATACTTTTTCCAAGCGGTATCATCATACCGCTTGGAAAAAGTGCAATAACACGCGATCAAAAAGTCGGATATAAATAATCATGGTACCGCTGAAAACGTCATCTTGTCCCGCAAAAAACAAGCTGCTATACAGCATCATCAGTGAAAAAATAAAAAAGTTATAGCTCGCGGAATAAACTAATGCAAAAATAATTATTTTTTTCTATAAAATTTTCTATTGTGTAAAAAACGCCAAAACATAAAAAAATATATAAATGAGGTATCGCTGTAATTGTAGTGACCCGAAGAATAAAGCTGCTTTATCAATTTTACCACACACGGAACGGAGTAAAAAAAAAAAAACAATTCCTGAATTGCTGGTTTTTGTTCATTCTGCTTCCACAAAAATCGGAATAGGAAGTGATCAAAAAACGTTATGTGCCCGAATATGGTACCAATAAAAACGTCAGCTCGTCCCGCAAAAAATAAGCCTACAGATAACTCTGTCTGATGAAATATGGAAAAATTATAGCTCTCAAAATACGGCGATGCAAAAATTTCTTACAAAAAATTCTTCCATTAAAAAGCGTCTTTTAGAGTGTGACAGAAGCTAAACATGAAAAAATGGTATAAATCTGGTATCGCTGTAATCGCACCGATCTGAAGAATAATGTCGCCTAATCACTAATACCGCACGAGGAACGGCATAAAAAATAAAACCAATTCTTCACCTTTTGTGGATTTGTTAATTCTGCCTTCCAAAGATCGCAGTAAGGCGATCACAGTGGTTCCCCCCCACATATGGGATATCAGCGTACTCAGGACAAAATGCACATCAACTTTTGGGGTCCTATTTCTCCTGTTACCCTTATAAAAATAAAAATTTGGGGGCAAAAAGTCATTTTTGTGGAAAAAAATATGATTTTTTTATTTTCACAGCTCTATATTATAAACTTCTGTGAAGCCCTTGGGGGTTCAAAGTGCTGACCACACATCTAGATAAGTTCCTTGGGGGGTCTAGTTTTCAAAATGGAGTCACTTGTGGGGGATTTCTACTATTTAGGCACATCAGGGGCTCTCCAAACGTGACATGACACCCGCAGACCATTCCATCAAAGTCTGCATTTGAAAAAGGCGCTCCTTCCCTTCCGAGCTCTGCCATGCGTCAAAATAGTGGTTTACCCCCACATATGGGGTATCAGCGTGCTCAGGACAAATTGCACAATAACTTTTGGGGTCCTTTTACCCTTTGGAAAGTAAAAATTGGGGGTGGAAAGATCATTTTTGTGGAAAAGATATGATTTTTTAATTTTACGGCTCTACGTTATAACCTTCTGTGAAGCCCTTGGGGGTTCAAAGCTCTCACCACACATCTAGATAAGTTCCTTGGGGGGTCTAGTTTCCAAAATGGGGTCACTTGTGGGGGATTTCCACTGTTTAGGCACACAGGGACTCTCCAAATGCGACATGGCGTCCAATCTCAATTCCAGCCAAAAAAGTCAAATGGCGCTGCTTCCCTTCCGAGCTCTGCCATGCGCCCAAATAGTGGTTTACCCCCACATATGGGGTATCAGCGTACTCAGGACAAATTTCACAATAACTTTTGGGGTCCTTTTATCCTTTGGAAAATAAAAATTGGGATGAAAAGATCATTTTTGTGGAAAAAATATGATTTTTAAATTTTACGACTCTATTTTATAACCTTCTGTGAAGCCCTTGGGGGTTCAAAGCTCTCACAACACATTTAGATAAGTTCCTTGGGGGTATAGTTTCCAAAATGGGGTCACTTGTGGGGGGTTTCCACTGTTTAGGCACATCAGGGACTCTCCAAATGCGATATGGCGTCCAATCTCAATTCCAGCCAAAAAAGTCAAATGGCGCTGCTTCCCTTCCGAGCTCTGCCATGCGCCCAAATAGTGGTTTACCCCCACATATGGGGTATCAGCGTACTCAGGACAAATTTCACAATAACTTTTGGGGTCCTTTTATCCTTTGAAAAATAAAAATTGGGGGTGAAAAGATCATTTTTGTGGAAAAAAATATGATTTTTAAATTTTACGGCTCTACGTTATAACCTTCTGTGAAGCCCTTGGGGTTCAAAGTGCTCACCACAGATCGACATAAGTTCTTTGGGGGGTCTAGTTTCCAAAATGGGGTCACTTATGGGGGGTTTCCACTGTTTAGGTACATCAAGGACTCTCCAAACGCGACATGGTGTCCGTTCTCGATTCCAGCCAATTTGACTTTCAAAATCTCAAATGATGCTCCTTCCCTTCTGAGCACTGCCGTGCGCCTAAAGATTGGTTTTCCCCCACACATGGGGTATCAGTGTACTCAGGAGAAATTTTACAACAAATATTGTGGTTCATTTTCTAATGATACCCTTGACAAAATTTAAAAAATTGTGTCGAAATAAAAATTTGGGGAAAAAAAGTTAAATGTTAATTTTTTCCTTCCACATTGCTTCAATTCTTGTGAAGTACCTAAAGGGTTAATAAACTTCTTGAATATGGCTTTGAACACCTTGAGGGGTGCAGTTTTTAGAATGGTGTCACTTTTGGGTATTTTCTGTCATATTGACCCCTCAAATTCACTTCAAATGTGAGGTGGTCCCTAAACAAAATGGTTTTGTAAATTTTGTTGGAAAAATGAGAGATTTCTGGTCAACTTTTAACACTTATAACTTCCTAACAAAAAAAAATGTTGGTTCCAAAATTGTGCTGATGTAAAGTAGACATGTAGGAAATGTTATTTATTAACTATTTTTTGTGACATATCTCTCTAACTTAATGGCATAAAAATTAAAAGTTTGAAAATTGCAAAATTTTTGCCATATTTCCGTTTTTTTCTTAAATAAACGCAAGTTATATTGAAGAAATTTTACCACTATCATGAAGTACAATATGTCACGAGAAAACTTTCCTAGAATTGCCAATATCCGTTGAAGCGTTCCAGAGTTATAAGCACATAAAGTGACAGTGGTCAGAATTGTAAAAATTGGCCTGGTCTTTAACCTACAAAATGGCTTGGTTGTTAAGGGGTTAATGCCGCCTGATGCACCAGTAAAAATAGGCTCTGTGACTTTAAGAGTCCCTCCTTCATAAATGAAGCAATATGGGTCTGCTTATGTGTCACACACCACATGGCCAGCTAGGCTTGCTAAATGTTACAATTACATTTCCCAGTGAATGCATTTGTTTTGGTTGAAATCAATATTAAAGTAGCAAAAACGCTTCTAAAACGCTGCGTCGGAACATATCCCAAGTGGTGGAGGAACATTTTGATCTGGGGTTAATTATTTTGCCTTATATACAAGTCACTAACATGGAAAGGATGTGCCTTCACATATTTCGCTGCAAAATCAGTTTCGATTTCGTTTTGGCATGTTTTTGGGTGCATCAGAAACAAAGGCATGAAACTCTGACAACATTGTTTACAGCTGTGAACTAGGAGTCAGAAATGCTTCCACGGGCGATCCCTATGATGTCCCCGTGTCATTTGAGCCGTGTTTCCATCATTTTAAGACATTTTTAGATCTTTAAAGGACCCCCAGGGGGGATCGTGCCAAAAATACTCGGGTCTCCAATAGACTTACATAGGGCTCGTTGTTCTGTCCGAGTACCCGAGTATTCCAATCTGCTCGACCCGAACAAAGAACACCCGAGCATTTTAGTGCTCGCTCATCACTAGTCATTATCTCAGTAAATTAGAATAATTAACAAAAAACAGCTGTAAAGACTTCCTAAGCATTTAAAAAGGTCCATTAGTCTGTTTCAGTAGTCTCCACAATCATGGGGAAGACTGCTGACAGATGTCCTGAAGGCAGTCATTGACACACTCCAAAAGGAGGGTAAGCCACAAAAGGTTATTGCTAAAGAAGCTGGTTGTTCACAGAGTGCGGTATCCAAGCATATTAATACATATTAATGGAAAGTTGAGTGGAAGGAAAAAGTGTGGTAGAAAAAGGTACACAAGCAACCGGGAAAACTGCAGCCTTGAAAGGATTGTTAAGAAAAGGCCATTCAAAAATTTGACGTAAATTCACAAGGAGGGACTGCTGCTAGTGTCATTGCTTCAAGAGCCACCACACAGAGACGTATCCAGGACATGGGCTACAAATGTAGCATTCCTTGTGTCAAGCCACTCATGACAAATAGACAACGGCAGAATCGTCTTGGCTGGGCAAAGAAGAAAAAGAACTGGGCTGTCGCTCAGTTGTCTAAGGTGTTGTTTTCAGATTAAAGTAAAATTTGAATTTCATTTTTAAATCAAGGTCCAAGAGTCTGGAGGAAGAATGGAGAGACACACAATCCAAGCTGCTTGAGGTCTAGTGTGAAGTCTCCATAACCAATGATGATTTGGGGAGCCATGTCATCTGCTTGTGTAGGTGAACTGTGTTTAATCAAGACCAAAGTCAGTGCAGCCGTCTACCAGGAAATTTTAGAGCACTTCATGCTTCCCTCTGCCGATAAGCTTTTTGGAGTTGGAGATGGAAATTTTATACTCCAGCAGGACTTGGCAACTGTTCACACTGCCAAAAGTACCAATACCTAGTTTAAAAATAACAGTATCACTGTGCTTGATTGGCCAGCAAACTCGCCTGGGGAATTGTCAAGAGGAAGTTGAGAAACACCAGACCAAACAATGCAGACTAGCTGAGGCCTGCTAAGCAACCTGGGCTTCCATAACACCTCAGCAGTGCCACAGGCTGATTGTCTCCATGCCACGCCGCATTGATGCAGTAATTAATGGAAAAGGAGCCCCGACCAAGTATTGAGTGCATTTACTGAACATACATTTCAGTAGGCCAACATTTGGGATTTTAAAATCATTTTTCAAGCTGATGTTATAAAGTATTCTAATTTACGGAGATAATGACGTTTCGGTTTTCATTGGCTATAAGCCATAATCATCAACATTAACAGAAATAAACACTTAAAATAGATCACTCTGTTTGTAATGACTCTATATAATATATGAGTTTCACTTTTTGTATTGAAGAACTGAAATAAATTAAATGTTGATGATATTCTAATCTTGTGAGAAGCACCTGTATTTTGAGCATCTAAGGATTATACTATGCTTGAGCACTTTGAAAGACCAGGCGGCCTGGAATTCCAGAAGTACTTTCAAAGGGTATTGTGCCTAAATGAATATGCTTTCTTGATTTGATGTTATAAATAACTTCAGCTAATTTCTTAAGATCTTTAAGTCTAAAAACAGTGATGATGACTTCAGGTTACTGTAGGTAAAGCCAGTCTTGGCTAATTCAGTTGCAAAAATAAATGGCTTGTCATTTTATCAGCTAGTGCCTCCATGTTGAAGAGCCTGCTCAATACAGCAGAATCAAATGACTTAATTATCTTATAGGAAAGATGTGTATCTTCGTACCGTGTTAGCCAGTAGATAGAAAAATATTTAGACTTGAGAGAATTTATTCCTGTGTCCTCTTGTGTATAAATATGTGATTCTTCAGCTTTTGTTTTAGTCTTTGCCTGATGAAGAGACCTGCGTAGTCTCGAAAGCTTGCAATTTGTTACCATCTTTTCAGTTAGCCATTAAAAGGTATCAACCACTGAGGACTCTCAAGTCTAAATATTTTTTTTAATTATCTTAGTGAGCAATAGAGGAGGATAACAGTTAAACATCCTTTGAAATATGTACTTTTGCTACTGTACATGCTGTGTAGATTGTGCTTTTGTGCAATCTTTTCATGCCTAGACTAGAAAGTAATTACAACAGCTGTGTTTATAGTATTCCTTACATCTGCTATGCAGCACCAAGTGGAATAAAAACATTGTACAGGCCACAATATCTCAACGATGTACCATTAAAATCATCGAGTAACCGAGGCTTAACTTTAAGGTAAGTATTTATAATAAAAAATGACATGTATACATTAATAATAATAATAACAGTTGTACTATTTCATTTGGTATTTACAAAAGTTTAGATACAATAAAAGGGTTAGAACTGCTTTTGGGTGACATTGAATATGTTGCAGCTGGAATAAAGTACAGACCATTTACTACATTATTTTACACAGACAATACATATAGAAAGCGTAGTGTTATGTTTTGGTAGCTGAGGAGAGCAGGCTAAAACGGCAATACACCAGAGAGGTTGGAATCTACTGGATTGCAGTACCCTGACTAACCACCACAACTAAAGGCAGCCGTGGAGCGTTCCTACGTTGGTCCTAGACGCCTCGTCACAGCCTGAGAGGCTAACTACACCTAAAGATAGAAAGAGGAAAGCTATCTGCCCCGGAGCAGATCCCCAAAGAACATAGGAAGCCCCCAAACATGTAATGGCGGTTAGACAAGTGGTAATACAGACACAGACAGAAAATAGTATGAGCAAACCCTGGGGCCCAATCTGCCTAGACAGAAAAGGATAGGAAGGATACTTACTGCAATCCAAAAAAACCCTAAAAAAAGCCAACGCTACTAATTGCAAAAACACCTGAGATCACACGACCTCTACCACCTAAATTAGTTCTCTGGTGTAACAAAACTATGCCGCAGCCACAGAAAAAACTGGAAAAGGCAAATGAACAAATAACAGTGGCTCCAGAGGAACCGAGAGGAGCCCAAGCCCCCCGGGGAGGGGAACCTGGCCAACCTCACAGAAATGCAGAGAAATATGCAAATGGCAAGCACAAAAACAAAAAACAGAAAATATCTTATCTGAGAGCAGGAGAAGAGCAAGACTCAGCAAGCTTCCAAGTGAACCAGGAAACAACGTTGAGACAAGAACAATTGATCACCGGCAACCATGATGGGGGGAAACCTCCCTTATATCCAGCCAGTCTGTGATTCCTGATTGCCAATCCTCATTGAATGGTTCAGTACTGTTTGTAACCACCAGAGGGAGCCTCTGCTCAGAATTCATTTCTAAAACATTCATAACATTACCCCCCCTTGAGGAGGGGTCACCGAACCCTCATTTGTGCAACCAGGTCGGTCAGGATGAGCTCTGTGATACGCATGGATCAGTCTCCTAGCATGGATGTCCGAAGCAAACACCCAAGAATTGTCCTCCTGACCATAACCTCTCCACTTAACCAAATACTGGAGTTTCCGTCTAGAAAAACGAGAATCCAATATTTTCTCGACCACATACTCCAGATTGCCCTCAACCAAAACAGGGTTAGGGGCGCAGCCATAGGAACCACTGGCTCGACAAACCTCTTCAATAAGGACTTGTGGAACACGTTATGGATCTTAAATGTCCCTGGAAGAAGTAAACGAAAGGAAACAGGATTAAAAATCTCCATGATCTTATAAGGTCCAATGAACCTAGGCTTAAACTTAGGAGATGCAACTCTCAAAGGGATATTTCTTGAGGACAACCAGACCAAGTCCCCCACTTTAAACCGAGGACCATCAGTCCTATGCCGGTTGGCAAACCGCTGGGCCTTCTCCTGAGAGAGGGACAACCTCTCCACTACCTGGTCCCAAATCTGCTGCATACGCTCCACAACAGAGTCAACACCCGGACAGACAGAAGCCTCCATCTGTCCCGAAGAAAATCAAGGGTGAAACCCAAAATTGCAGAAGAATGGAGACATCAAAGTGGCAGAGCTTGCCTTATTATTAAGAGCAAACTCAGCCAAAGGCAAAAAAGAAATCCAGTCATCTTGATCAGCAGACACAAAGCATCTCAGATAGGTCTCCAATGTCTGATTTGTTCTCTCAGTTTGTCCATTGGTCTGAGGATGAAAAGCAGAGAGAAAGACAATTGAACACCAAGTTTAGAACAAAAAGTCCTCCAAAATCTGGAAACAAACTGGACTCCTCTGTCAGACACAATGTTCTCAGGAATGCCATGTAACCGAACCACGTGCTGAAGGAACAAAGGCACCAATTCGGAGGAGGAAGGCAACTTAGGTAATGGCACAAGATGTATCATCTTGGAAAACCTATCACAAATCACCCAGATAACGGTCATTCTCTGAGAAACAGGGAGGTCGGAAATAAAATCCATAGAGATATGGGTCCATGGTCTCTTGGGCACAGGCAATGGCATCAACAAACCACTAGAGCGAGAGCAAGGCTTGGAGCGAGAGCAAGTCCCACAGGTCTGCACAATCTCCCTGACGTCACGAGACAAAGTAGGCCACCAAAAGGACCGACTCACCAAGTCTCTGGTACCAAAAATTCCGGGATGACCGGCCAACGCGGAACAATGAATCTCAGACATCACACTCTTCTTCCACTGGTCTGGGACAAACAATTTCCCAACAGGGCAGCGCTCGGGTTTATCCTCCTGACACCCCTCCAGAGCCAGTCTCAAATTGGGCGAGATGGCGGAAAGAACTACACCCTCTTTCAAAATAACAGCAGGATCAGATAACTCAGGAGAGTCTGCAAGGAAACTCCTCGAGAGGGCATCCGCCTTAACATTCTTAGTGCCAGGAAGAAAGGAAACCACAAAATTAAAACGTGTGAAAAACAAGGCCCACCTGGCCTGTCTAGGATTAAGTCGCTTGGCTGATTCCAGATAAACCAGATTCTTATGGTCCATGAGGACCACCACCTGATGTTTGGCTCCCTCCAGCCAATGTCTCCACTCTTCAAAAGCCCACTTCATGGCCAATAACTCCCGATTACCCACGTCATAATTACGTTCAGTTGGAGAAAATTTTCGAGAGAAAAAAGCACAAGGGTTACTTTTAGAGGTCTCAGGATCTCTTTGGGACAAAACGGCACCTGCCCCAATTTCAGAGGCATCAACCTCCACCTGAAATGGCAGAGAAACATCAGGCTGCCGAAGAACAGGAGCAGAAGTGAATCTCTGTTTAAGTTCCTGAAATGCAGAGACTGCCTCAGGAGGCCAATTCACCACATCAGAACCCTTTTTGGTCAAATCAGTCAATGGTTTAACAATAACAGAGAAATTACCAATAAATTTATGATAAAAATTGGCAAAACCCAAGAATCTCTGAAGAGCCTTTAATGAAGTAGGTTGGACCCAATCACAGATGGCCTGAACCTTGACCGGGTCCATTTCAATAACAGATGGAGACAAAATGAATCCCAGAAATGAGATCCTCTGTACGCCAAAAATACACTTTGATCCCTTCACATACAGAGCATTCTCTCTCAAAATCTGGAACACAGTCCGAACATGTTTCACATGAGAGTCCCAGTCATTGGAAAAAATCAAGATATCATCCAAATAAACAATCAGAAATTTATCCACAAAATCCCTGAAAATGTCATTCATGAAGTACTGGAAGACAGAAGGAGCATTAGTAAGCCCAAAGGGCATCACTAGGTACTCAAAATGCCCCTCTGGGGTATTAAACGCTGTCTTCCATTCATCCCCATGCTTAATGCGAATAAGGTTATACGCCCCCCTGAGGTCAAGCTTGGTAAACCAAGTAGCACTTTTCACCCTGGAAAACAGGTCAGAAATCAAGGGTAACGGATATTGATATTTCACAGTGATATTGTTCAAGAGACGATAATCAATACACGGCCTTAATGAACCATCCTTTTTGGCCACAAAGAAAAAACCGACACCCAAGGGTGAAGAGGATGGTCTGATATGACCCTTCTCCAATGACTCCTTGATATAAGACCGCATAGCGTCATGTTCAGGTACAGACAAGTTAAAAAGGCGACCTTTAGGGAATTTACTACCAGGCACTAATTCAATAGTTCAGTCATAGCTCCTATGGGGGGGCAAGGATGCAGATTTACTTCCGCTAAACACATCAGAAAAATCTGTCAAAAAGTCAGGCACATCTTGAGCCTGGGGAGAGGCAGAAAAAACAGGAGTGTTGGCATTAACACATTGGCAGCCCCAACTGGTTACAGACACAGATTTCCAATCCAAAACAGGATTATGAGACTGCAACCAAGGGAAACCTAGTACAATAATGTCATGCAGATTATACAGCACCAAAAATTTGCAACTCTCCTGATGATCAGGTTCATCCCTCATTATCACCTGAGTAGAGAACTGGGGTTTATTCTCAGCCAAAGGGGTAGAATCAATCCCCAGTAGGGAATATACTTCCGTAGGGGTATCAAGGGAAACCCACAATGTTTAGCAAAATCAAAATCCATCAGGTTAATAGCTGCTCCAGAATCAACAAAAGCCTGAGCAGAAAATGTGGACAGGGAGCAAATCAGGGTAACAGTCAACAGAAATTTAGTCTGAACACTACCCAAGACAACTGAGCGTGCAAAACGTCTTCCCCGCTTAGGGCAGACTGAAATAGCATGAGAGGCATCACCACAGTAGAAACATAACCCATTGCGTTTTCGAAACTCATGACGCTGTGCCCCAGAAGCCACTCTATCACACTGCATGGGTTCAGAAGCTGGTTCACAAGGCAACACCATTCCACGCATACCTCTACGCTCATGCAAACGTCTGCCAATTTGAATCGCCAATGACATAGAATCATTGAGACCAGAGGGAGCAGGGAAACCCACCATAACATCTTTTACATTCTCTGACAGACCCTTCCGAAAAAGGGCTGCCAAAGCATGATCATTCCATTTGGTCAGAACTGCCCACTTTAGGAATTTCTGACAGTACAACTCAGCGTCCTCAAGTCCCTGATTTAATGCCAACAAGGTCTTTTCAGCTTGATCAGTGACATTAGGTTCATCGTACAATAACCCCAGAGCCAGAAAAAATGCATCAACATTACTCAAAACAGGGTCCCCAGGTGTCAGGGAAAAAGCCCAATCCTGAGGATCGCCGCGCAGGAGAGAGATGACAATTTGAACCTGCTGTGCTGCGTTCCCTGAGGACTTAGGTTTTAAGGCAAAAAACAACTTACAGTTATTTTTGAAATTCTGAAATTTAGCTCGATCCCCCAAAAATAAATCTGGCATGGGAATCCTAGGTTCCACAACCGGCAACCCAGCAAGATAGGTAGCAATACTCCGAACCTCAGTGGCAAGCCTCTCCACATGGCCAGACAACTGTGCAAACTCCATTGAGAGAGGAAAAAAAAAATCCTCCTCAGCACCCAGGGAAAAAGAGGGAAAAAAATGCAACAAACAGAAAAAAAAAAAATCTCTGACAACTCTGACAACTTTTTTCTTTCCACACTATTTTTCCCTTCTGTGAGTACCATATAATTTTCAGTTTGGCCAGTGATACTGTTATGTTTTGGTAGCTGAGGAGAGCAGGCAAAAACAGCAATACACCAGAGAGGTTGGAATCTACTGGATTGCAGTACCCTGACTAACCACCACAACTAAAGGCAGCCGTGGAGCGTTCTTACGTTGGTCCTAGACGCCTCGTCACAGCCTGAGAGGCTAACTACACCTAAAGATAGAAAGAGGAAAGCTATCTGCCCCGGAGCAGATCCCCAAAGAACATAGGAAGCCCCCAAACATGTAATGGCGGTTAGACAAGTGGTAATACAGACACAGACAGAAAATAGTATGAGCAAACGCTGGGGCCCAATCTGCCTAGACAGAAAAGGATAGGAAGGATACTTACTGCAATCCAAAAAAACCCTAAAAAAAGCCAACGCTACTAATTGCAAAAACACCTGAGATCACACGACCTCTACCACCTAAATTAGTTCTCTGGTGTAACAAAACTAAGCCGCAGCCACAGAAAAAACTGGAAAAGGCAAATGAACAAACAACAGTGGCTCCAGGGGAACCGAGAGGAGCCCAAGCCCCCCGGGGAGGGGAATCTGGCCAACCTCACAGAAATGCAGAGAAATATGCAAATGGCAAGCACAAAAACAAAAAACAGAAAATATCTTATCTGAGAGCAGGAGAAGAGGCAAGACTCAGCAAGCTTCCAAGTGAACCAGGAAACAACGTTGAGACAAGAACAATTGATCACCGGCAACCATGATGGGGGGAAACCTCCCTTATATCCAGCCAGTCTGTGATTCCTGATTGCCAATCCTCATTGAATGGTTCAGTACTGTTTGTAACCACCAGAGGGAGCCTCTGCTCAGAATTCATTTCTAAAACATTCATAACAGCGTAGGCCTCCAATTTGACATTCCTTCATTAACACAGTATTATTTTGATAAATAATATTGAGCAAAACTACATGTTATTAGCATGAAAAATGCTAACATCTTAACATCTACACTGAAACATTTCACTTTTACCATATAATGTAAAGTATTGTCAATTACAAAAATACTGTGGGCCAGGCAAAGAGATTAGTCGATTCTTTAAAAGTTCAAATTCAGCAGCTTTGTAAATTTTCTCCTTTCTTTTTATTGAAACCCGTTTTATCTCTTTAATGACTTCAACTTATCTGGATAGGAGAAAACAGATGATAACCAACAGCCTGTTTGAAAAATACTGCAACATCAGACTTTTAGGCTACTTAAATTGTAAAAATGGTCCAACAATTATCTTTACTTGGGGACAGTTGCCTGCCTTGCTAGTGTTTCTACAAAGGAAGTGCAAACTGAAGAAGCTGTGGATTTTTCACATATGGTGTTGCAAAAATGATACCTTTAGGGGAGTATCAAGAGATTGTTTCTTTGCTAACTGAAAAAGCTATAGATTTTTCACAAGCCATTTAAAAAATATTTCTTTATTTACGGAGCAGAAACAGATTTTTTAAAAGTGAAGATGTCATGACTTCTCAGGCATGCCCACAATAAGGACCTAACTGCATCAACCTAAAAAGGTGAAAATTCACAGAAAATCCAGAGAAAATGTAAAAATACACATCCTGTGCCACTTCCTAACCCCCTAGTCAGGGCCGGCTCCACGTTTTCATGGGCCCCGGGCGAAAGAGTCTCAGTGGGCCCCTTTAACACAGACCACGATTCATGATGCACAGATACTGCAGAGAAATATGGGTATAGCACAACGCCAAACACTTCTCTTCTTTCATTACATGAGTGATATCTATTGTAAATTGTACAATAGCTCAAAAACCGCCAAATCCTCACAGCGCACAGTACAGACTGGACAGTACAGTCCTCCATACAATATTATGGGCACCACAGTCTCCCCCTCATCACCCATATAATACCCCATGCAGGATGTCACCCTTCCATCCCCCATATAATGCTCCATACAGGATACTGGTCCCAATATAAAGCTCCATACAAAATATGGAGCTCTCCTCTACACTGTGCTGCGTTCTGCACTGTTACGGCTCAGGAAAGGGCGCCGTGGAAAGACTCCCATCATCATCATTGCCTGCCCATTATCATCATCATTGCCTGCCCATCATCATCATTGCCTGCCCATTATCATCATCGCCTCCCCATCATCATCATTGCCTCCCCATCATCATCATCGCCTCCCCATCATCATCACTGCCTGCCATCATCATCAATGCCTGCCCATAATCATCATTGCCTGCCCATCATCATCATTGCCTGCCCATCATCATCACTGCCTGCCCATCATCATCAATGCCTGCCCATAATCATCATTGCCTCCCCATCATTATCACTGCCTGCCCATCATCATCACTGCCTGCCCATCATCATCAATGCCTGCCCATCATCATCAATGCCTGCCCATAATCATCATTGCCTCCCCATCAATATCATTGCCTGCCCATCATCATCACTGCCTGCCCATCATCATCACTGCCTGCCCATCATCATCAATGCCTGCCCATAATCATCATTATCTCCACAGCAATATCATTGCCTGCCCATCATCATCAATCATCATTGCCTCCCCATCATCATCATCACTGCCCTCCCCCCACCACCATCACACATACAGCAGACACACACACACACAAAGTATCGCACTACATACACACAGAGACACATACACAGACACACACACAAACATCTCACCTGTCTGGCGTCCGCGCGCTCACTGCCACAGCAGGCCGCTGAATGATGACGTCATTCAGCGGCGCTGCTGTGAGAGGAAGCGCCGGCGTCCTGCAGGCGCCCCCTGAAGCCCGGAGGCGGAGCTGCGGCAGCAGAGGCACGGGGAAAGGTGAGTATTGAGCCGGCTGCAGCCGGGTCCCTGAGCGAGCGGGTGGGGGCCCAGTGGCGGCACTGACACCGCAAATATGTTCCGGGGTGCCAGATGGCGAGTGGGCCCCCCCGCCTGCTCAGGGCCCCGGCACTTGCCCGGGTGTGCCGGGTGCTGACGCCGGCCCTGCCCCTAGTAAAGGAGTCTAATCTCTTACAAAAGCCTGTGAAGAGGATTTCTTCATTTAGGCCATATGAGGCAAGGCTGTTCAGATTGTAAATCCATCTAGATTCATCCTGCAAAACTTCATATGTGACGTCTCCCCTTAGTAGTGGTAATTACCATTTCTACCCCCATGATCCCACTTGATTGTCCATTATGAATATCTAAAAAGTGTGTTGCCAGGGATGTAAGAGTCTTACCTTGTTTTTTATGCTTTCAGGCTTTTGCAATGTCGTTAAGATGTTTTTGAATCCTCCGCCGAAGCTTCTGGGTAGTTTGTACCAAATAAATCTTCGAAGAATCACAAATTATAAAATAGACACTTCTGATGGTCATTTGTGTGACGGTCATCACTTTTAACTCCTGTGACAATTTTTAGATTTGATATTATGCAGCTCTGGCAAAAAATTAAGAGATCACTTTCAAATGTTCAGTTTGTCTGATTTTTCTCTTTATTGGTATAATTTTGAGTAAAATGTTAATTGTTCTTTAAGTCTATAGACTATAGTCTTTAGTCTATAGAAGTTTATAAACAACATGTCTCCAAATTTCCAAGCAATAAATTTTGTATTTTTTTCTGACAAAGAAAAATGGTCAAAATGTAAAAAAAGACAAGTGCTTTCAGACATCAAATAATGCAAAGAAAACAAGCTCATAATCATTTAGAAACAACAATACTAATGTTTTAACTCAGGAAGAGTTCTGAAATCAATATTTTGTGGAATAACCATGATTTTTAAAAACAGCTTTCATGTGTCTTAGCATGCTTGCCACCAGTCTTTCACATTGCTTCTGGAGCAAAAATTTAGGCAGTTCTGCTTTGTTTGATGGCTTGTGACTATCCATCATCCTCTTGATCACATTCCAGAGGTTTTCAATGGGGTTCAGGTCTGGAGAATGGGCTGCCCATAACAGGGTTTTGATGTGGTGGTCTCTTAACTTTTGTCAGAGCTGTATATATCTTCACACAATATTTAGTTATTGGTTTAAATACTGTAACATCACCATTGGCCATTAATTTTCAACGTTTATTGATGGATCATTATGAGATAATGAAAATATTATTGGCAGAATTATTTATTACATTTTACCATTTTTTGTATACTGGTACATACCATCTGTCACGATCCATTTTTGGATCTGTGGCAGATCTGGCTTTTCATAGTAAAACTTTTTTCTTTCAGGCGATCGGGGTTAATGTCTGTTTTTTCATGGTGACCTGCTGCTGTAATTGCATTACTGCAGTGTTGCTGGGTCAGCTGATGTAGGTGGTGACCACTCCCAACATCCTTTATAGAGTCACCTGATGCATCAGCTGACTGTTGGTAATACAGGTCCTTCTGGAGCCAACCAAGCAGGAGAAGGAGCTTGCTGAGTGCAGTGGTGCTTCAGCTATTACCTTGATCTGGTGACTTTATCCTGCTGTATGGAGCTTTGCAGCATAAACTAAGTGTGGTGTTTTTGTTGCCTTTACCCTTTGTTATCTGTTCCTTTCCTTTGTGTTTCATTAGTGCAGTGGTGTGACTAGTGCTCTCACTGGCCTGCACCCTACCTAGGGATTAGCGAAGGGCAAGTGAGCGTTTTAGGTATCCTGCTCAGCGAAAGGGTGAAAGAACCCGTATAGGGACGATAGGGAGATCAGGGCACATACGTAGGTGAGTGCAGGAGGTGTCCATTTCCCTCATTCCCTATTGCAGGGCCTACCATTGTTAAAGTTTCCCCGGTGTTCTCTTGTTTGTTTTGTTGGCCGTTGACCGACCATTCGGTGGGTCGTGTCATGCCGCATGGGTCACTTAGTGACAATATCACCAACCATTACATTTTTTTCTGGTGAGCCATGGCTCAAATGCAGGCCATCTTTACGGTCGGTGGATGGATTTTTTGCGGCTCTGGCACTGTTGTATGGAGATCCTGATGGCATCTCCCTGGCGCAATCCCGACTCTGTAAAATCAAGCAAGGGGGCTGGCCGGCTGAGGAGTACTGCTCAGAGTTCAGTAGGTGGGCCACTGACACACAGTGGAATGACTCTGCCCTTAGGAGTCATTCTGTGCAGGGTCTGTCCCCAAGGTTGCAGGATACTCTGGTGCAGTATGCCGCCCCAAGGTCATTGGAGGCCACCATGTCCCTTGCTATCCGGGTGGATAGATGCTTGAGGGAGAGGCATACACCTAATGTGCCCCCTATAGCCCCTGCTAGGGAGGACACACCTGATCAGGCGGATGAACCCATGCAGGTGGGAGGAGTTGGTTCCCAAACGGGGTTGTCTGTGGTTTGCCATGGTGTGGGGGCATATTTTTACTGTGGACAGACTGGTCATTTCATCGGGGTCTGCCCAGCTCACGCCAAAATACCTGTTCCATCTAAGAAGAGGTGCCCCCCTGGTCGTGTGGAGGGAGGCTACCAGGGAGTGTATATTTCCTCCATTTTTTCCCCTCAGTGTATCCTGTCTGCTGAAGTGGTGGTTGGCAGGGTAACTGAGGGTATACCGGTGCTTGTGGACAGTGGAGCATGTGTCAATCTAGTGGATGCTCACTTTGTCCCAACTCTTGGCCTGAGGTGTAGGATGCTAGCATATCCCTTAAGCATCCAGGCCATTGACTCTGCCCACTCAGCCAGGGGAAGGTTACCCAAGTCGTAGATGATATATACCTGCGTATAAGGACTCGTCATGAAGAGTCCCTGTCGTGCTACGTCTTGGAGGGTATGTCAACTTCCATTGTCTTAGGCCTCCCTAGGTTAAAAAACAGAACCCGGTATAGGGAAGTAGTCAGCTGGGATCAGTCGTGTGAGGACTGTTGCCCGGGGGCTACTGTCTCTGCCATCTTTCTACAACCATCCCATTCTTCTCCGGTGGGGCAGCAGAGGTGCTGCCAGGGAGTAGGGGCAAGTCTCAACCCTCACCACTAGCTAACCTTGAGAGTCAGAGTCCTCATATCAGGAGGGGTCAGGGGAGGGTGGTGGTTCCCTCTGAGCAAGGTAGGGGTGTGAGTGTGGTGACACAGGGGGACGCCTCTGTTGTCGGTACCTCGAAGAGTTCACCATCTTGTGGCAAACGTGTGTGTGGCAATAAACGTTCAGGTCCAGACCTGTGTGTGAATGAGTATGTGTGGGTGTCCACCAAAAACATCCAGTGGAAGCGTGCTTCTGGGGTCTGGAGTTCCAGGGTGATCGGGCTATATCGGGTGTCTGCCATTCTCAGCCTGGGAACTTTCCAGCTGGAGTTACCTTCAGTAATGCAGTTACACAACTCATTCTCCAGGTCGGTGCTCTGGAGATTTGTGGCACCTCCAGAGCCTACGCTGTTGTCATTACCATCTAGCTGCGTTTGCCATAAACCTGAGGGTCAGGTTACCGCCGAGGTGAACTCTGGTGGATCGAAGCGTCCTCACCGTAGGTTATTTGCTGGTGAGGTCCAGTGATGAGGGTCCAGAGGTCCCTCATTGAAAGGGGGGTACTGTCACGATCCATTTTTGGATCTGTGGCAGATCTGGCTTTTCATAGTAAAACTTTTTTTCTTTCAGGCCATCGGGGTTAATGTTTTTTTTTTTCCCCGGTGGCCTGCTGGTGTAATTGCATTACTGCAGTGTTTCTGGGTCAGCTGATGTAGGTGGTGACCACTCCCACCATCCTTTATAGAGTCACCTGATGCATCAGCTGACTGTTGGTGATACAGGTCTTTCAGGAGACCGACCAAGAAGGAGAAGGAGCTTGCTGAGTGCAGTGGTGCTTCAGCTATTACCTTGATCTGGTGACTTTATCCTGCTGTGTGGAGCTTTGCAGCAGAAAGCTAAGTGTGGTGTTTTTGCTGCCCTTACCCTTTGTTGTTTGTTCCTTTCCTTTGTGTTTCATAAGTGCAGTGGTGTGACTAGTGCTCTCACTGGCCAGCTCCCTACCTAGGGATTAGCGCAGGGCAAGTGAGCGTTTTAGGTACCCTGCTCGGCGACGGGGTGCAAGAACCCATATAGGGATGATAGCGAGATTAGGGCACATACTTATGTGAGTGCAGGAGGTGTCCATTTCCCTCGTTCCTTATCGCAGGGCCCACCATTGTTAAAGTTTCCCCGGTGTTCCCTTGTTTGTTTTGTCGTCCGTTGACCGACTATTCGGTGGGTGGTGTCACGCCGCCTGGGTCACTTCGTGACACCATCTTTTGAATTTATGTATATGTGTATTTATACATTTTCACAGAGTTTTCTTTGAATAGTCACCTTTTCAGAAGGAGGATGTTAGGCAGCAGTTTTAAACTTGTGTGTTTTTTGTGCTTGTACAATATGTCATTGATAATTTAACACATTTATTTATATGGTGATCCCTATGCATTTACATTCTTCTTTTGTTCATGGTACATGTTTCAAGTATGTGTTAGGTTGATCCCGATTTTTTTTGGTAGTACCCACATCTACAAATTTACCTTTAATAGTTTTGCCATTTTCAAAATAATTTAACTTTTCTAAAGGCTTTTTATCAAACTCTTCAAAAAGTAACCATTTTAGGAAATAGGAATGGGCTAGCTCTTTTCAAAGTGGAGGAGCCATAACTTGTCAATCAGGAATGCAAAAAAGTAATCTATTTTGAAAGCTGTTTCATATTTGTATACCTTTGTAACTAGAGATGAGTGAACCCGAACAGGAAAGTTCAGGATCAGTATCGAACACCTAATGTTTGTTACCAAACCTTGAACACAGACTTTTTAATGTATGTTCGGTTTCCTGCTTATATTCGCCAATCTAATAAAGCTTGTTGAAAGGCTACAGCGTAGCCAATCAACATGCTTTTAAACTGTGTGGACACTTCCGGAGCCATCGCAGCATATCAAGTATTGGCATGGCAAGTGATTGTACTGTGCAGCATGTGTACAAAGGCAGGATCAGAAGTGCCTCCACCATTATGCTGCAGGGGTAGGATGCTGCTGGAGTGAAGGACAAATTATGACTGCACACTGCAAAAAAAAATGCTGTGTGTGCTCTGCAATCCATATCCGTGGTAGTACTGTGATAAAAGCTAGTGTGTGTACTCTACACCCATATCTGTGGGAGTACTGTCGTTTAAGTTGCTGTGTGTACTCTGCACTTTCCGCCTGTGAGAGTACTGTCCTTTAAACCGCTGTGTGCACTCTGCACCCATATCTTTGGGTGTACTGTCTTTTAAGCCGCTGTGCGGGCTCTGCACCCCGCATCCTGTGGTAGTACTGTCCTGTAAGCCACTATGTGTACTCTGCACCCCGCCCACCTGTGGGAGTGCTGTCCTTTAAGCCGCTGTATGTACTCAGTAACCCCCTCCTGTGGAAGTACTTTCCTTTAATCCGCTGTGTGTGCTCTGCATTCACTTCCTGTGGGAGTATTGTGCTTTAAGCAGCTGCGTATTTTCTAGCACTCTGAGAAATAAATATTTGTCATCAACCATCTTCTTGCCATTTCTAGGCCTCAAAAATAACTTTTCTGGATGTGTGTGTTTCTTAGTAGTCTTGGAATTAAAAAATTGGCATCAACTGTCTCGTTACCATTTGTAGGCCCCAAAAATATTTTTTCTGGACTAATGTGCTTTTTAGTAATCAGAGAAATAAATAATTAGCATATGCTATCTAGCTCCCATTTTTAGGCACAAACAATAATTTTTCTGTACTACTATGCATTTTTTAGTGGTCTAGGAAATAAGTAATTGGCATCAACCATCTTGTTACGATTTCTAGGCACAAAAAAAATATTTTTCTGGACTACTATGTGTTTTTTAGTAGTCTGAGAAATAAATTATTGGCATGTGCTGTCTAGTTGCCCCAAAAATAATTTTTCTGGACTACTATGTGGTTTTTAGTAGCCTAGGAAATAAATAATTGGCATCAACCGTATTGTTACCATTTCTAGGCACAAAAAAAATATTTTTCTGAACTACTAAGTGTTTTTTAGTAGTCTGGGAAATAAATAATTGGTATGTGCTGTCCAGTGGCCATTTCTAGGCCCCAAAAATAATTTTTCTGGACTAGTGTGTGTTTCTTAGTAGTCTGGAAAATAAATAATTGGCATCAGTTGTCTAGTTCCCATTTCTAGACCCCAAAAATATTTTTTTCTGGTCTAGTGTGTGTTTTTTAGCAGTCTGGGAAATAAATAATTGGCATCAACCATCTTGTTGCCATTTGTAGGCACATAAAAAAGATTTACAGGAGCGATGTGTGTTTTCTAGTATTTTACTAAATAAATCTACTCTTCTGCCATCTCTTTGTAAGTAGTGTTAAGAAAAAACACTTCCAAAAATTAAGAGAGCCTCCAATAGGGATCTGGACGTGGCCGTGGTAGTGCTGATGTAGCTACTGAGAGTGGTGGTGGTGTAGCTGATGCAGGAAGAGGACATGGTCATTCTGTACCTGCTACGTAGCCAAATAAAACACCTTCCTCTGATGTTCACAGGTGACAAAATGTTATGCGTCCTTTCATAGGCCTGCATACTGCTGCAAAAAAGGTTGAGGCCATATGATTTTGAAAAGATGTTCCTTCCAGTTTCTTAGCATTATCTTCCACCCGGTTCACTGCAGAAAGTGCACAGTTGGCACCTGAGGACTATGGTCATCCAGCTTCCACCTCATCCCATTGCAAATTAGCTAAGCAGTAGTCTCTTCTGCTTATTGATGACTCTGCTGGATATGGTTCCATCCAAATAGCCCTGCCCCAGAAGATGAAAAGACTGAGTGCACTGATGTCCAAGCAGTTGTTATGTCGGAGGATGAGTACATGGAAGGGCTAGTGCCCATGGTCAATGGACCACCACAGGACATGTCAGATGATGATTAAATTCAGTTGCCAACTGCAGCGTCTTTCTGCAGTGTGCAGACTGGCAATGAGGACAGGGTTGAGGATTTGGTGGAAAATGATGGGGGGATGATGAGATCCCAGACCCCACATGGAGCAGAGGGCATACTAGTGAAGTGCGCAGTTTGGAGGAAAAGGAGGTGGCTATGCTGCCACCGCAGCATAGCTAAAGAGGGAGCATGGTATAAAGGCAGAGTGAGCGGGGTCGTTGGCTGCTACTGCCCACCACTCTGCTGAAATCAGTTGTCACCACTTTGTTGTTGGGTGTCCCTGTTCCCGGATTACTTTTGATGGTGAAGAAGCTGGGGACACGTACATTGTCTTAGCTCCTGAATCCGCCCTAAGTCTGTAGCCTTCTCTCACTTAGGGAAGAGGGGAGTAGTAGTGTACCATAATACAACAATCAGACTAACAAGGTAATACGAACAGGGATAATGGAAAATACCAATCATACAAATATACACACATAAACAACAGAGTAAAACACCAGGGAGTGGAAGATGGGGTAAAACCAAAGTAGGAGAACAAAGGGAATTATCACACACTCAAAACCTAGTAGCAGTCACAGATAAATCCACCAAATGCCTTCTCCAGTAACAATCACCAACATGGGACCCTAACAGTGCACAGCTGAGAGCCTTAATGCAGGAAAGCTTCCAGGAACTCTCAACTGAGCAGGTTAGCCCCTGCACTGCTAAAATAAATTTACACCATTTAATATGAAGGTGAAGTGATTCTAATCAGTGCAGGAGTAGGAATAAGAGAAATCAGACGCTGCTGTCTTCTGGCTCCTCTCTGTCACGGTAAACCCATCACATAAGCACACCAAAAATAGCTCAAAAGAGCTCCATGGCGTGACATTTCTTCAGTGAATGTGCTGCCGACAAGCATTGGGTGGTTTACATTCTGTGTCATCAGACTCTGAAGTCAGGCATAAATGCTCTGAACCTGAGCACCACCTGTATGACGAGGCATCTGAATTCTAAGCATGAAGTACAGTGGAGTACATGCCTTTAAAAGCATGACAGAGCTGAACCTCCTACTGCTCCCTCTTCTGATGCGTTCTTGACCCCTTCCTCCCACTCAGGATCAACAGGGCCACCTGTCACCGAGCATCTCCTCACCATCCCATGGAAGTGTTCAGCTTTCCATTTTCCAAATCCTCAATAGAAAGGAGAAATACCCCCCTAGCCACTCTCAAGACATGGTCCTGAATGACAGCATTTCCAAATTACTGTCCCTTGAAATGTTTCCTTTCCGGCTGGTAAAGATGGACAGTTTTAAGAAACTGATCTTGGTGGATGTACCACAGTATGTTGCTCCCAGATGCCACTAGTTTTTCAAGCTGACCATCCCTGCTCTGCACAAACATGCTGCGGACCAAATCAGGTGTACACTTTGCAACACCATCAGTGACAAGGTCCACATAACCACCGATACTAGGACGAGTAAGCACTGCCCACTAGGTAAATGTAGCAGGTTTCCACCTTCTCCTACTCTGCTTCTTCCACTGTGTCCTCATTCGTTCATATGAAGACCTGCACCACTAACTTGAGCACAGCCAAGGGGAAACGACACCAGGCTGTTCTTAAACTCATCTGTTTGGGGAAAAAATCCAAAAACGCGTAAGAGCTGTGGACTGTGATCAAACAGCAGACAGATGAGTGGCTGGTGCCGGTGAACCTCAAGCCCGGCCTGATGGTGTGCAATAACAGGCAAAATCTCGTAGAAGCTCTGAGCCTAGCCCATTTGATGCACATGCCTTGCTTGGCACATGTGCTGAACTTGGTGGTGCAGTGGTTCCTGAAAAACTACCCACATTTGTCAGAGCTGCTGCTGAAAGTGCGGGCAGTGTGTGCACACTTTCTGTGCTCTCACTCTGCTGCAGTGTCACTTCTGCCTTCCCACTCACCGACTGATATACGACATACCAAGAAGATTGAACCTTGTATATGCTGGAGAGACTGTTCAAGCAGCAGCAGGCAATAGAGGAGTTTCAGCTACGCCACTTCACCACCAATTAGTGGGCCTCCATGCGGAACGTGAGTGCCATTTTGCACTGCTTCAAATATTAAATCAATATGGCCAGCGCTGATGATGCCATCATCAGCTTTATTATACCACTGATAAGTTTGATGTAAAAAAACAATACAGGCCATGATGGAAGATTTGTTGGCATAGGAAGAAGAGGATCAGACCCAATGCACAACGTTATCAGGCCTGTCGCCCACACATGGCTCGGTGGGCTGGTTACTGTCCCAACATCGACAAGGTACAAACTGTAGAGCCAGGGAACAGTTTGGGAGGATGATGATGAGGCAGGGAGGAGGAACAACCATGTTCACATCAGGGTGGCACTAAGATCAGCTCACAGGCATCACCAGAGTCTGCCTGAAAGTATTCAGACGATATATCTCCCACCGAGGACAGCTTGTTATTGCCTCTGAGCAGCCTGGCACACATGAGCCAATACATGCTGCAGTGCCTGGGCAATGACCATCGAGTTGCCCATATTGTTATCAGTGTAGATTACTGAGTGGCCTGGCATTTGAAATCTCACAGACCCACGGTGTCCTCGTCTCCGAGCACCAGATGTTACTAATATTGCCCTGCCTGAATGAAATCAAGATTTACTACAAGACCAATATTTCTAATAATACCAATAATATTGCTATATAACATTAAATAATAATAATATCAAAATAAGAATATTGTAATATTACAGACAAATACCAACAAACCGTAACCAAATATTACCAGCATATCCAATAATGATAATACCACCATACTGATCGTTAAAGAGGTTGAGGTTAAAGTCTATGTAACGTCAGACTTCTAAATCCTGTGAGAATTCTCCAGTGCCGGCATTAGAAGCGGCCGTCATGTGAGCACAAGTATGTGATTTTCACATCTGCGGCCACATTGCGACTAACTGTACTCAGCTTTTCTAATTTCACGTGTATTGAGCATGGCCGAGCATGTCCACTTAGCACCTGATTGCATGCATGCAAATCACATACTTGCGGTATCATGATCAGGGGCGTAACTACAGTAGCTGCAAGGGTTGCAATCGCATCCAGGCCCTGGTGCCTAGGAGCCCCAAAAGTCCCTTAGGCCTATGTAAAAAGACCAATGCTATTTGCAATAATTGGGGGCCCCATTAGAGCTTTTGCTTTGGGGCCCATGCTGTTCAAGTTACGCTACTGCACATGATCACCAACTCCCAGTGTCAACACTGGAGAATCCTCACAGCTTGTAAGATTTTAACTCTTAAAGCTTGAACAAATACTTTAACCAAAACACTCTACTAAGACTGATATTAACACCATACATTGACCATATAATGGTAATATCAGTTATACATCAGTGCTCTGTAGACCATGTACAGTTGTGTGAAAAAGTGTTTGACCCTTTTATGATTTCCTATTCTTTTGCATGTTTGTCACACTTAAATGTTTCAGATCACCAAACAAATGTAATATTACACGAAGATAGCACAAGTAAACACAAAATGCAGTTTTTAAATGAAGGTCTTTATTGTTTAGGGAAAAATAAATCCAAACGTACAGGGCTCTGTTTGAAAAAGTGATTGCCCCTTAAACCTAATAAGTGATTGGGCCACTCTTAGCAGTAACAACTGTAATCAAATTGTTTTCGATAACTGGAAATGAGTCTGGAGGAATTTTGGCCCACTCATCTTTCCAGAATTGTTGTAATTCAGACACATTGGAGGGTTTCCAAACATGAATCTCCTTTTTAAGGTCAGCATCTCAATTGGATTAAGTTCTGGTCTTTTACTAGGCCACTCCAAAGTCTTAATTTTGTGTTTTCTTAACTATTCAGAGGTGGATTTGCTGGTGTCCTATGATTATTGTCCTGCAGTATAACCCAAGTGCGCTTTAGCTTGAGGTCACAAACAGATGGCCAGACATTCTCCTTCAGGATTTTTTGACAGACAGCAGAATATTTTACTGTTGGTATGAGTTTTTTTTTCCGAAATGCTGTGTTACTTCTGCGAAAATATGTAATGGAACATAAACTTTCCAAAACGTTCAACTTTTGTCTCGTCAGTCCACAGAGTATTCTCCCCAAAGTTTTGGGCATCATCAAGATGTCGTCTGGCAAAACTACTGAGACAAACCTTTATGTTCTTATTGCTCATCTTGGAACTCTGCCATGCAAGCGATTTTTGTCAAGTCTCTTTCTTATAGTGGAGTCATGAGCACTGACCTTAACAGAGGCAAGTGAGACCTGCAGTTCTTTGGATGTTGTTATGGGGTCTTTTGTGACCTTTTTGATGAGTCACTGCTGGTAATTTTGGTCAGCCCGCCACCCCTGGAAAGGTTCATCACTGTTCCATGTTTCCACCATTTGTGGATAATGGCTTTTGCTGTGGTTCGCTGGAATCCCAAAGCTTGAGAAATGCTTTACAAATTTTTCCAGACAGATAGATCTCAATTACTTTGTTTCTCATTTGTTCCAGAATTAATTTGGATCGCAGAATGATGTCTATCTTTTGAGGAACTTTTGGTCTACTTTACTTTGTCAGGCAGGTCCTATGTAAGTGATTTTCTGATTGATTTTCCCTTAATAATAAAAACCTTCATTTAAAAATTGCATTTTGTGTTTACTTGTGCTATCTTTGTCTAATATTTAAATTTGTTTGGTGACCTGAAACATTTAAGCATACAAAATAAGAGGAAATCAGGAAGGGCAAACACTTTTTCACACAACTGTATGTGTATATTGTGCAGGTTCTCACCAGTCACGTTCTCACTAATTGTTTTGATTTATTTTCCCTATTTCTTTGCATTTGGTCTGGACCATTATGACCTCTCATTCCATACATAAATCATCCCTGCAAAAAGCCGATGGCTGGGGACACAGACATCTTCACTTTACTGATTTTCCAGTACCCTCGTCACAATCTACCACCTCTAGACAAACCTCAACTTGTGATACCTTATAATAATTCCCCTGTGCCTTCTTTAATAATGCCCCCCTTTGACCTCTTATAATAAGGACCCTGTACTTCCTTACAATAATAAAAATAGCCCTTGTGCTTTCTTATATTAAAAATAATAATAATGACTCCTTGCTTCCCCTATAATGTTAACAATCCCCCCATTGTGTTTCTTATAAGGCCTTAGTCCCACTAAACGTATGAAAATAAGGTCCGACTCTCCCTGTCAAGAGTGTAATGCGAGTGTCATGCGAGTACAATCCGTTTTTTCCCACCGAGCTCGCGCTAACGTCACATAAGTGAAATGAGTTAATTGGCTGCCATAACAATATGAGGCCCTCGCTTTACATTTTCAGAGGGCCAGCAGGTGCCGTGAAACCTGAGTTTGGGAAGGTCCCTCAGCTGGCCCTGTATCATACATTTGGGGGGCTCTCACTTCTACATTTGGGAGGTCACTCCCGCATTTAAAATTGTTAGCTAAATAGTGAAATACATATTCCCCAGCACTTTACAATGCCAGCTAAAACATGCCCATTTGAATTTTGGGCTTTGCCCACCACCACCACCACGTCCACCACCATGTCATTATGAGGCCCTCACTTCACTTTTCCAGAGGGCCAGCAGGTGCCATGAAACCTGTGTTTTGTGAGCTTAACAGTTAATTTTGGTCACCAGATCCCAATAGAGCCACTGTCATGGTGAGTCAAGTCGCTGTAAGGTGAATATAACACAGGAGTTGGTGGAGCAATATGATCAATGTCAGTAAATTGGAGTCTACTAGACACAAAAAGCATTTGAATTAAATTCTGAATACAGCGTATGCAAGTGAGGGCCTGTATTGTGGTCAGTCTGTCAGGCCTGAAACCCATGTCAGGAACATGTACAAGCCTCATTTTACTTTGAAGCAGCCTCCTTAAGGAAAAGACACAGGAGTGCCATTGACCAATCTACACAAGCCTACGCACTTCTTCTGGAAACTACCCAAACAAGAAGAATGTATTTTTTGCATGGTTTTGAGGAACAGCGAAGTAATTACAGGATATGTCCCAGAGAGTGACGAGGTCTGTGGAGTGTATTACTCAGTGCTGCAGAGCTCAGGTAAATGCCTTAGCGTGGCAATGACCATGTTCCAATATGTGTAAGGCTGCGGCCTGAATAGATCTTTGGAGCGTATTAAACCAGTCTCTTAGACCTGGCTAAAATGTACAGAAACTGACCAATACACCACCACCATTTTCTTTTTACAAAAATTTAGAAAATTTAAGGGAAGCAACAGTTTAAAAAAGAGACACAAGTCTCATTAAGGAGCTTGGAAAAGCCTGGAATGGTCTTTGTCCTGCACCGGACAATGTAAAGTGCTTGGGAAGAGACATATATGCTGAAAAAGGGAAAACTGAACACTGCGCTGGGACTAAAAAAGTGGACGTGGTTGCTGACTGTTGTGTTTGTGCAACAGCAGGTTGTGGGCAAAAGGCATCAGCGCCTGCTTCCTGGACATCATATTAGGACGGACATAACACAGGGGAAGGGCCAGTGGTTTCTCCCTCAGACACAGATTTTGTACCCAGGCGTTCCACCCATTTACTGGGGTGCTGCATATGCCAGCCATAAATGGCATATGCTAACGGAGGTATTATGTCAAATTTCCCTTTATAAAGGGATGTGTGGGTAAGATTTTCGAACTAGCAGCATATATATAGAGCATGTTTCATTACTCATATTATTATGTGTAAGGTTGAAACCTGAAGAAGTGTGTGGAGCATATTAATGCATTGATGTTCCACAATGTCCAGGTGCAGACCCAAAAATTAACATCAGGTTCCCAGATACACGCTTAACCCCTGCATGACCAGAGGCTTGTTTTTTGTGGGAAACGTGAGTTAAATGCCATTGTCAGAGATTGACAGCAGCATTTAACTGGTTAACAGCTGCGAGTGGATCGTGATTCTACCCGTGGCTGTTGCGGGCACATGTCAGCTGTATAGATCAGCTGACATGTGCCCAGAACGATGCGGGCTCAGCGCCGGAGCCCGCACCAAACAGGGGGAGTCCGACATCGGCGTACTATTACGCCCGATATCAGAAAGGAGTTAAAGAGACCATGAGAAGGGCAACACAGTAAAAAAATTATAATAATATAATATATAGAGATTGAGAGTAGAAATTTGACCATTGCACAATGTACAAAGGTTTACAAAAATTACCCAAATGGTCTGTATCATACATGCTGAAAAAGACCGTGATGGAGACCTCACAATAAATTTTGCAGTTATTGTAATTGCTAGACATAGGGAGGATAAGTTTCACCATTACACAATGTTCAAAGATTTCCAAAAATTACCCCAAAGGGATCTGTATTGTACACGCTGAAAGAGACTGTGTTGGGGACCTCACAATATATTTTGCAGATAATTTAATTTCTAGAGATAGGAAGTACAAGTTTCACCATCGCACAATGTAAAAAAGTTTCCAAAAATTACACAAGGGGTCTGTATCATACATGCTGAAAAAGACCATGATGGGAACCTCACAAAAACGTTTGCAGAGATAGAGAGTACAAGTTTCACCACTGTACAATGTACAAAGGTTACCAAGTTAAAAACATTTCCCACGTTGGGTATACATAGATGACCACTAAGTACTTGTTGCAGAAGCAGGAGGAGTAGGACATGATTTCCATAACAGAATGGGTTTGGATGGTAAGAGATGGACGTAAAGACAACTTTGAAAAAAGAACATTTGGGCTGCATTTACATTAGGTTGCTGTCATTACAAAGTTGGAGGAAATCCAGACCTTGTTAAATTTTATAAGAGTCAGCCTGTCTGCATTTTCCATTGACGGGCGAGTGCGCCTATCCGTTATGATTGCACCAGCCGAACTAAAAACCGCTCAGAAAACACACTTGTGGCAGGGCATTGCAGCACCTCCAAGGCGTACAAGGAGAGGTTGGGCCAAGTGTGCAGCTTGGACAGCCAATAGTTAAAGGAACTGAATAATCAGGAATGACACTGATATGGTCATTTACAGTGGGAAAAAAAAGTGTTTATTCAGCCACCAATTGTGCAAGTTCAAAAAATAAATTAATAAACAAAAAGTGCACACAAGTGCTTACTTAACAGTAAAAATGGTTGGTTCCTCGGCTGGTAGAGTCAAGTAGGGGTAGGTGTCCACCCAAACTAAAAAGCAATAAGGAGTTAAAAAGAGTATGACCTGCGCTCAAGGGTGCCAAAATTTACTGGGATATAGGCTAAAACTAGCCTGAACACAGGGTGGTAGGGACCCACTAAGGGGATTGTGCTAGCAGGCAATGAATAATGATAAACAAAGCAGTAAGGTGGTGCTGAGGATGATGAGAGGGAATCAGAACTAGTGTAAAATACGGATCCCTCAATAAACATGTAGTGTAACAAACATTTAGTATATAAAAGGCAGGAGCTAAACAGATGCTCGCATGAAAGATCAGATTCTAAATGACACTCACCGAAGTGTAGCGCAAGTACGGAGCACGCGTGGTGGCTGAAAAGGGAGAGAGATACGTGTAGTCACCAGGTACCGCACGGAGGCAGAGGCGCGACCATTTAACGGTACCTCAAGAGATTCTGCGTTCCCTAGTGTGGGAAATCGCACAGCCAGCAGGGGAGCGGGGAGCTAGAAAAGTTGGGTAGAGCCAGGGAAAGCTCAGGCCGGCAGCATCCCTGGATAATCGCTGGGTAACAATGGCTGACGAATCCCTGAGCGTGTGACATCACAGCTACTACTGAGCGGCGCGAGGACCAAAAGGAAACCAGCGCGTTTCAAAGGCAAGACTCCCTCCTTCGTCAGGGTCGAAGGGGGCAGTCCTGCCTTTGAAACGTTAAACATTTACTAAATGTTTGTTACTCTGCATGTATATTGAGGGATCTGTATTTTACAATTGTGCAAGTTCTCCCACTTAAAAGATGCGAGAGGCCTGTAATTGACATCAGGTATACCACAATTATGAGAGTCAAAATGAGAAAACAAATCCAGAAAATCCCCTTGTCTGTCTGATTTGGCAAGATTTATTTTTCAAATTATGGTGGGAAATAAGTGTTTGGTCATTAACAAAAGTTCATCTCATTATTTTGTTATATAACCTTTGCTGGCAATGACAGAAGTCAAATCTTTTCTGTAAGTCTTCACAAGGATGGCACACACTGTTGGTGGTATGTTTGCCCATTCCTACATTCATATCTCCTCTAGAGCAGTGATGCTTTGGGCCTGTTGCTCGGCAACACAGATTTTCAATTCCCTCTAAAGGTTTTCTATGGGGTTGAGATCTGGAGACTGGCTAGGCCACTCCAGGACTTTCATATGCTTCTTACGAAGACACTACTTTGTTGCCCTGGCAGTGTGCTTGTGATCATTATCATGCTGAAAGACCCATCCACATTTCATCTTCAATGCCCTTGCTGATGGCAGGAGGTTTGCACTCAAAATCTCATGATACATGGCCCAATTCATGGCCCCATTCCTTCTTTCATGTACATGGATAAGTCGTCTTGGTTCCTTTGTGGAGAAACAGCCCCAAAGCATGATGTTGCCACCCTCATGCTTCACAGTAGGCATGGTGTTCTTTTGATGCAACTCAGCATTCTGTGTCCTCCAAACACAACGAATTTTGTTTCTGCCAAACAGTTCTACTTTGATTTCATCAGACTATATGACATTCTCCCAATACTCTTAATTCAAATGCTCTCTTGCAAACTTCAGACGGGCCCGGATATGTACTAGCTTAAGCAGGGGCACACATCTGGCACTGCAGGATCTGAGTCCCTGGTGGCATAGTGTGTTACTGATGGTAGCCTTTGTTATGGTGATCCCAGCTCTATGCAAGTCATTCACTAGGTCCCCCATGTTGTTCTGGGATTTTTGCTCACCGTTCTCGTGATCATTTTGACCCCAAGGAGTGAGATCTTGCGTGGAGCCCCAGATTGAGGGAGATTATCAGTGGTCTTGTATGTCTTCCATTTTCTTATTATTGCTCCCACAGTTGATGTCATCAGACCAAGCTGCTTGCCCATTGCAGATTCAGTTTTCCCAGCCTGGTGCAGGCCTACAATTTTGTTTCTGGTGTCTTTTGACAGCTCTTTGGTCTTCACCATAGTGGAGTTTGGAGTGTGACTGTTTGAGGTTGTGGACAGGTGTCTTTTATACTGATAACAAGTTCAAATAGGTGCCATTGCTACAGGTAATGAGTGGAAGACAAAGAAGCCTCTTAAAGAAGAAGTTACAGGTCTATGAGAGCCAAAAATCTTACATGTTTTTAGGTGACCAAATACTTATTTTCCATCATAATATGAAAAATAAATCTTGCCAAATCAGACAAGGTGATTTTCTGGATTTATTTTCTAATTTTGACTTTCATAGTTGTGGTCTACCTATGATATAAATTACAGGCCTCTCTCATCTTTTAAGTGGGAGAACTTGCACAATTGGTGGCTGACTAAATACTTTTTCCCCACTGTAAGTAAAGTAGTTAAAGGGCACTGAAGAAAAAGGAAGAAAGCTGGTATGGTCACTTAATTAGTCCTTCACCAAAATGGTCAACTTCTCCCTCCTTGTCATAGTTACACCCACAGATAGCCCTTGCTGATGTGACAATTTAGTTTAGAGTTGCACCTGGAGTGCGAGTCCCTCTCCTGTAATCCTTGTGGGTGAAAAGAGCCATTACTCATTACCTCTGCCAGCAGCGTTGTCTGAGTGTAATCTTTTGAGCAACTCTACAACAACGGCCCTCTGGTATGCATGCACTGAAAATTGCACGTCTGCCTCCGACATGAGAGAAAGGAATTTCTCCTTGTACCGTGCGTCAAGAAAGGTCCACAGCCAGTATTTCATGGTGGACAAAATGTCTTTCACGCGAAGGTCTTTGCAAAGGCATCTGGACATGAACTGTGCCATGTATGGCAGACTAGAAAGAGTCAAACGTTCAGTGTCCCCACCAGAACGAACACTAACCACTCTCTCCTCTCGACGCATTGCCTCCTCCTCATCCTCTTCAGGCCATCCATGCTGGACAGGCATGAAGCTGGGATTGGGAGTCCCCTTTGTAGCGCAGACCAAAAACTCTTGTTCCTCCTCCTCCTGTTCTTTGTCATAACCCATTGTGGCCAGAGAATATTGTCTGAGGCTGGGCTGTTTGGTATCAGCCACTGTAAAATTTTGCTCCATAGCCTACCTGCTCGGCATTGAAAGCTTCCTCTTTGAGATTCTGCAGTGAATGTTTTAATAGACAGACCAGCGGGATGGTTATACTGATAATAGCATCATCAGCGCTTACTTACTTGGTGCGGTACTCAAAGTTTTGAAGTAGCTCACACATGTCAGCGATCCACACCCACTCGGCAGTTGTTACATGTGGGGGCTGTGTGTTACTCTGACAGGCATTGAGAAGCTGGAATTCAGCCACTGTCCTCTGCTGCTTATTAAGCCTTGCCAACATATGAAAGGTCGAATTGCAGCATGTGGGCAGGTCCCAAATCAGTCGGTGATGAGGCAAATTAAAGTGCTGCTGCAGCGCAGCCAGACCGGTGAAAGCCTGAGATGACTTTCGGAAATGGCCACTGACACGGCGTACCTTGGCATTTAGGTCTGGCAAGTCAAGGTATGTTTTTAAAAACTGCTGTACAACCAAGTTAAGCATGTGGGCTATGCATGGAACGTGTACCAGCTTGCCGAACTTTAAAACCGCCACCAAGTTACGCCCATTATCACACACAACCAGACCTGGTTGGAGGTTCAGCGGGAGAGCCACTGATAGGTCTGATCTTTTATCCCTTTCAACAGCTCTGCTGCATTGTGAGCTTTATCACCTTAACAGATGAGCTTCAGCAGAGCATGTTGCCGCTTTGCCAAGATAGTGCTACAGAACTCCCAACTGGGGAATGATGGGGAGGCTAGTTCAGCTGAGGATGAGAAGGCTTAGGAGAGACAGGAACTGGCATATGAGGAGACTGAAACCCTGATGGAAGTTGGGTCCACTACTCTTGGTGTGAGTAAGATGTGTGATGACCCAGCCTCTGACTCTGCACCAATATAGTGAATAGAAAACTTGGCACTCAACTTTGTAATATTGGTATATCCAGTTTTATTGCAGTCACAGTACACGTGGGTACAAGATGGAAACGTTTCGGTCCAACATGGACCTTCATCAATCTGACGGCAATATAGAACAAAATGAAAATAACAAATAATAAATAATAAATAATAAATGACGAAAAAAAGGGGGGGAGGGGTGAAAGAAGGTTACCATAGGTACCAGATAGAGACCCCACGGTTTTTTAACCAATTTTAGGAATAGACATGAGGCATAAAGTAAATAAATGAAAAGAAAAGAAAAAAGAAAAAAGTTCAGATACCTACCCGACTGCTGATAGGTAGATTTTTGCTCTTAATGTAAGATATATAGACTGTATGTCTATGGGGAGAAGAAATTGAAGAACTTAAATGTATAGGAGGTGCCCACGAACATTTAAGTTCTTCAATTTCTTCTCCCCATAGACATACAGTCTATATATCTTACATTAAGAGCAAAAATCTACCTATCAGCAGTCGGGTAGGTATCTGAACTTTTTTCTTTTTTCTTTTCTTTTCATTTATTTACTTTATGCCTCATGTCTATTCCTAAAATTGGTTAAAAAACCGTGGGGTCTCTATCTGGTACCTATGGTAACCTTCTTTCACCCTCCCCCCCTTTTTTTCGTCATTTATTATTTATTATTTATTATTTGTTATTTTCATTTTGTTCTATATTGCCGTCAGATTGATGAAGGTCCATGTTGGACCGAAACGTTTCCATCTTGTACCCACGTGTACTGTGACTGCATAAAAACTGGATATACCAATATTACAAAGTTGAGTGCCAAGTTTTCTATTCACTATATTGGGCTAATCACCTACTTGTGCACCACCACAGTTGTGCGACGATATATTTTCTCTGACTCTGCACCAGACTCCACCAGGATCACCTAGTGTGCTATCAGGGAAATGTAGCGTCCCTGTCCACAAGAACTTGTCCACGTGTCTGTAGTTAGGTGGACATTTCCTGTGACTGCGTTGGCAGGAGCACGGCTGATATTGTGAAACACATGCTTCTGTAACGCGGGGATGAAACACCAGGAAAAGTAGTGGTGGCTGGGAATCGAGTACTGTGGGTTTGCCACCTCCAAGAGGTCACAGAAAGACTCAGTTCCCACAAGCCAAAACGGCAACATTCCCAGGGCTAGCAATCTGGCAATGTGGATGTTTAGAGTTTGGGCTTGTGGGTGGGTGGATATTTCTGCTTCCTGTGAAATGTCTGGGACAGGGACAACTGAACCCTGTGCTGGTACAATGAACTGGATGTGGTTGCTGACTGTTGTGTTTTGTGCAACCGCAGGTTGTGGGCAGGAGGCATCAGCGCCTGATTCCTGGACAGCAGTTTCAGAAGGTCATAACACAGAGGAAAGGGTAGTGGTTTCACCGTCAGGCACAGATTTTGTACCCTGGCGTTCCGCCCACCTACAGGGGTTCTTGGCTGCCATGTGCTTCCGCATGCTGGTGGTGCTCAGGTTGGCAGTGTTCTTGCCTCTTTTCAGCTTGGTATGGCAGATGCTGCAAATTACAGTTGTTTTATCTGAACGACTTTCAGAAAAAAAAACTGCTATACAGGGAAACAATGCACCCGTGGATTGTTATCTACTTGAGTGGGGGGCTCTGTGGAGCAGTTGTCCGAGTTCTCCCTCTGGTCAAACCACTACCTTTTCTTGACTATTTTTGTGGTGCGGATCCATCCCTCTTTGCACTGCCACCTTGCCAGGTTGGATCAGTGGCCTCATCATCAACCACATCGTCTTCCAATTCATCAATCTGATCCTCCTTCTGAGTTACGATTTTAGGCTGCCTGATGGCAACTGTGCGTCATGATTATCCTCCACCTCTTCAAACATGAATTGACCTTCCCCAACGTGGATTTCCTGTGGCCATGGGTGCTCAAATGTTTATGCATAACTGCACTCCACATCACGACGCAAAGTCCCAAAGCACGTGGCACCTTAAACATCAGGCAATGGGTAAGAAACTGGTGGGCATGGGATGTTTATATGTCTGTAGGGCGGTAATTACTTTACAAATTACCTTCATTCTGAAATAATGCCTACCATCCTACTACCCCAGTAGATCCTGCAGGTCTTAAATTGCACTATGCACTTTACTAGAACTGTCTAATGTATTAGGGATGTACATGTCGCCATCCACCTGATCTCGATCTCTATATGTCTCTTGTACTATTTGTAAATTCTGATGATATGTAAAAGTGAATTGTTTATATGAACATAATTTTTTATAATAAACATATCTTTTTACATGATTTTTTGCGTATGTTGCTCCAATTCTCTTTTTCTGTTATACTCTGAGGAATATTATTTAGCTGTAAAAAAAAGCAGTTTAATATATGCTGGTACTCAGGAATATTAGTTAGCGCTAAAAAAAAATTGTTTAGTAAATGCTGCTACTGAGGAATATTATTTTGCTCTAAAATGAGCTGTTTTGAATATTATGGTACTGGATATGAAACCCTGCCTCTCTCCCTACTTACACAATTTGCTCATACAATATACACAATGCAACCTAGCAGAGATCTGCAGCATTTACTTGCAATGCTAACACCCTGCCTGCCTTTCCCGATTCCTCGTTTAAATTTCTCCCTATGCTATCTCAACCTAACAGAGAACTAACACTGTTTCCGCATGTATTGTGCGCAAGATGGCGCCAGCAGGGCTTAAATATCCCCTATGACGCTGAAAGGCCAGCCAATCACAGTAGTGCAACACCAAAGATGATGATGGCACTACTGATTGGCAAGCATGCACAGCATTTTCATTGGCTGCAAATAAAGCGCTAAACATGCTGGGTGTAGTGACGATCTTGACTCCATGGGTGTTTTCCAGAAAGAAGCAGCAATGAATGTTGTCAAGTGAAAATTGCAAACTTCCGTTGTTGTCACCAGTATCCTGTAGAGACCAGTATGTTGCTGTGACCAGTATGTTGCAGTCTCCAGTACATTATGCCCAACTCATGCTTCTGGAGACATGCACCCGTAAATTAGGGGGGCTCTCATCGCTTCAGAAATGCCAAACATGTGGATGGTATATGTGGTTTAGTTAAACTGTGGGGCTCAGAAGGGAGAGGGACATTTGAATTTGGGAGCGCAGAATTTGCTGAATTTATTTTGAGGAGTGAGGAGCCAATTCGCTTTTCTACAGTCTTTCTACTACCAGTAACGTGGAAGCCCCCTATATTTCCAATAACAGATTTTTTTGTGGATTGAGTTGAAGTTTTTATTGGGAACAATTTACATAACATTTAGGATCAGCTTTATCCGGCGCTCAACGCTGAACACTTACTTTCTGGTTTTCCATCCAAATCTCTGAGTAATGTGATTCAGATGAAATCCAGGAAGGATCCAATCACTATGATGAAGCTGCAGTGTTCCTCTGGTCTCAGTCTGGCCTCTGTTCAGCATTGTCCTTCTTTACAAAAGAGCACAAAGCTGTGGCTTTTGGCACTTTTATACTCGCCTAAAAAGACACCGCCGAATCACAGGTCGTATGGCGTTCACAGTGCCTCTATCTACCTGATTATAGGGAATCTTCTGATGGGGTTCTGTCTGAATCATGAATTTCAGAGATTTACATGGAAACCACGGTGTAAGAACTCAGCGCAGAGCACAAGATAAATAAGCCTTACTGTGATCTTTGGGAGGCATCATGAACAAAATAGCAGGTGATGAATTGGAGGCTGTGCGCTAGCGATCACCACCATGTGTAAGCTGATTCTGACAGCTGACACCCGGCACTCAGTTTCAGGTGCAGTCCTACACTGCTCCTGGCACTTTAACCCCCTACCTGCTGCGATCGAACTTGCTTGCAGCATTTTGGGAGCAGGCAGAGGGAAGACAGGTCCTCTGTTCTTGGATCAGAGACCCTGTGACGTCATCAATGGGTCCCAATTGTTGCGCCATGTTGACCCGATGTCGTCATGGTGTTGTTCTTCAGTACTTAAAGGTGATAATCATGCCCCTCTGAAAATCAGATTTGATTGGTAACAAACTTCTTTACTTTAATGCTTCCCCTTCTATAGGACCCTTGACAAAGTCACTTATAAACAGCAAAGTGCAAAGATACAAAATGTTCTGATAACTGTTACAAGAAAATCATCTTACTATTTCAATGTGGCTTCACTTTCACAGCAAGAATGTGTCTGAAGTTATGACATAAAATAAGAAGTCTGACCCAGAGAGCAGACAGCAAGTGAGATGATTTTCTCACATGAAATACCTTAATTGCTACCTCTGCTACTCGTTTAATATAACAATCACAAAAAAGAAAATCAAAGTTCTTTGAACACAATGGAAAAATACTGGGAAGTTAAAGCTAGGTATCATAGAGTGATACTAGGCAATATAAAAGACAGTTACTTCAGTTCATCCTATTAAGGTGCTTATATTTATATATTTAGTAGTACTAGTGTTGAGTCTCGTATCTAATAAAAATGAAAACCTCATGCTAAGAAGGGCAGGTGCAGAGGAGTGTATATTCGGTCCAAGTGTGATCGGACTAAACATCGAATCTCACTCGCGCCAATATTATTCTGTGGGACTGTGCATATGTCAGATTTTTTCCTCAGTCAGAGTCTGTTCGTGAAAATAATCACAAAATGTCCAAGTTTGATCAGATATTCAGATGGCACTTGCCATGCAAGTCAATGAGTCTGTGGAAACCTTTAGACTGCACTCAAATGTTATCACTCAAGTATTACGGTGCTCAGATGTCCTCATTACTTGGCGAGTAATGGGTGGGGCTCTATGTAAACCTTGAATCCCTGCCCAACATTTTTGGCACCTGTAGCACAGCAAATAAGCATGTGGGGATGGCCTGTGAGTCACTGTAATGACGTAGCCATCTTGGTTGTGTCATTACTGTGATTGGCTTGCCATGTGACATCAGCAGGGGTTAAAAAAGAACAGGCACAGCCTAGATCGGCATACTGATGCCATTGCACAGCTCTGAAACACTTCATATTATAGGCAGAGAGTGCTTGTCTAGGCCTGTGTGTGCACAGTATAACAAATCAGGGGCCTGTAGTGTTGATTCTGGTGCTGAAGCTGAACCATCATACTAACAGCCCTTCTAAGGTCTAATCTTTTGATTTACTGTTTACATCACATAAAATCTGCATTTAGCCTAGGGAGGGAGAGAGAGTTGCAGGAGCAGGGAGAGTGACAGAATCTAGTCTGTAGACAGGGATTAGGGCTGTGCAGTCCGTTGCCAAATATATAGTTGCAGCTTTTTTTCGGGTGAAGAAATGTAATATATTTTGATCCATCAAGTATTACGTGATTTGTGTTACTTTTTATGTTATATAACACTCTAAAAAATCGTTAAAAAATTTTCCTGAGTTAAATTTCTTACTCATACACTCAGGGCTGGTGTCAGCATATGGTGCACCCGGCATATGCCGGGACCTTGAGCAGGTGGGGGGGCCCACTCACCATCGTGGCATCGGAGGGCTATGGGAGACTGGTGCCAGTGTCCGAGAGTGAGCCCCACTACTTTCTCAGGGCCACGGTACTTGCAATACTTACCTCTCCCCATTCCTGCGCTGCAGCATCTTCTGACTCTGACGTTTCAGGTCAGAGGCGGGAATGACATCACATCTGTGTGCCTTCTGCCCGAACAGTCCAGAGCGCCTCTCTGCATTATTTGGGGCCCATCATGTACTGAAGCATCATATGGGGCCCATTATATATGGCACATCATATGGAGCCCATCGTATACTGGAGCATCCCATAGGAGACATTATATATGGAACATTATATAGGGCCCATCATACACTGGAGCATAATATGGGGCCCATCATAAACTGGAGCATCATATGGGGCCCATTATATATGGAGCATCATATGTTGCCCATTATATATGGACCATCATATGGTGCCCATTATATATGGAGCATCATAGGGGGGCCATTATATATGGCGCATTTTATGGGGCCAATCATACTGGAGCATTCTTTGGGGCTCATTATGTATGGAGCAATATATGGGGTCCATTATTCTGCATGGAGCATTATATGGGGTCCATTATATTGTATGGAGCATTATATGGGATCAATTTTTATGTATGGAGCATTATATGGGGCACATTATTCTGTATGGAACATTATATGGGGTCCATTATATTGTATGGAGCACTATATGGGGCTCTTTATACTGTATGGAGCATTATATGGGGTCCATTATTTCTGGATGAAGAAATATATGGGGCTCATTATTCTGTATGAAGCATTATATGGACCACATTATTCTGTATGGAGCACTATGTGGTGCTCATAATACTGTATGAAGGCCTATACTGTCCGGTTTCTGACTATTGATATCACTCGTGTTATGCAAGAAGAAATTAAATCTTTGGCACTGTAATACACCTATATTTCTCTGCCATATCTGTGCATCATGAATTGTGGTATGTATTAAAGGGGCTCACTGAGAATTTTCTCGCCTGTGGCCCATGAAAACCTGGAAACAGCCCTGCATACACTATTCTATGTTCTGGATTAATTTTGTTTATATATACAGCTCTGGCAAAAATTAAGAGACCACTTTTAAATGTTCAGTTTGTCTGATTTTTCTCTTTATAGGTATTTTTTGGAGTAAAATGTAAATTGTTCTTTTAGTCTATAAACTTCTGACAACATGTCACCGAATTTCCAAGCAATAAATTTTCTATTTTTTCTGACAAAAAAAATGGTCAAAATTAAAAAAAAACAGTGCTTTCAGACCTCAAATAATGCAAAGAAAACAAGTTCATAATAATTTAGAAACAATAATACTAATGTTTTAACTCAGGAAGAGTTCTGAAATTAATATTTTGTGGAATAACCATGATTTTTAAAAACAGCTTTCATGTGTCTTGGCATGCTTGCCACCAGTCTTTCACACTGCTTCTCAGGGTCGGCTCCAGGTTTTGATGGGCCCCGGGCGAAAGAGTCTCAATGGGCCCCTTTAACACATATCACAATTCATGATGCACAGATACGGCAGAGAAATATAGGTGTAGTACAATGCCAAACATTTCACTTACTTCTTACATTACATGTGTGATATCTATTGTAAATTCTGCAATAGCTAAAAAGACAAAAAGTATAGTCATCCAAACAGTATTATGGGCACCACATAGTGCTCCATATAGAATAATGAGCTCCATATATTGCGCCATACAGTATTATGGGCACCCCATAGTGCTCCATGCAGAATAATAAGCACCATATATTGCTCCATACAGTATTATGGTCACCACATAGAGCTCCATACAGAATAATGAGCCCCATATAATGCTCCATATATAATGGGCCCCATATAATGCTCCATATACAGTACAGACCAAAAGTTTGGACACACCTTCTCATTTAAAGATTTTTCTGTATTTTCATGACTATGAAAATTGTACATTCACACTGAAGGCATCAAAACTATGAATTAACACATGTGGAATTATATGCTTAACAAAAAAGCGTGTAACAACTGAAATTACGTCTTATATTCTAGGTTCTTCAAAGTAGCCACCTTTTGCTTTGATGAGTGCTTTGCACACTCTTGGCATTCTCTTGATAAGCTTCAAGAGGTAGTCACCGGAAATTTTCTTCCAACAATCTTGAAGGAGTTCCCAGAGATGCTTAACACTTGTTGGCCCTTTTGCCTTCACTCTGCGGTCCAGCTCACTCAAACTATCTCGATTGGGTTCAGGTCTGGTAACTGTGGAGGCCAGGTCATCTGGCGTAGCACCCCATCACTCTCCTTGTTGGTTAAATAGCCCTTACACAGCTTGGAGGTGTGTTTGGGGTCATTGTCCTGTTGAAGAAAATAAATGATGGTCCAACTAAACGCAAACCGGATGGAATAGCATGCCGCTGCAAGATGCTGTGGTAGCCATGCTGGTTCAGTATACTTTCAATTTTGAATAAATCCCCAACAGTGTCACCAGCAAAGCACCCCCACACCATCACACCTCCTCCTCCATGCTTCACGGTGGGAACCAGGCATGTAGAGTCCATCCGTTCACCTTTTCTGTGTCGCACAAAGACACGGTGTTATGTTTTGGTAGCTGAGGAGAGCAGGCAAAAACGGCAATACACCAGAGAGGTTGGAATCTACTGGATTGCAGTACCCTGACTAACCACCACAACTAAAGGCAGCCGTGGAGCATTCCTACGTTGGTCCTAGATGCCTCATCACAGCCTGAGAGGTTAACTACACCTAAAGATAGAAAGAGGAAAGCTATCTGCCCCGGAGCAGATCCCCAAAGAACATAGGAAGCCCCCAAACATGTAATGGCGGTTAGACAAGAGGAAATACAGACACAGACAGAAAATAGTATGAGCAAACGCTGGGGCCCAATCTGCCTAGACAGAAAAGGATAGGAAGGATACTTACTGCAATCCAAAAAAAAACCTAAAAAAGCCAACGCTACTAATTGCAAAAACACCTGAGATCACACGACCTCTACCACCTAAATTAGTTCTCTGGTGTAACAAAACTAAGCCGCAGCCACTGAAAAAACTGGAAAAGGCAAATGAACAAACAACAGTGGCTCCAGAGGAACCGAGAGGAGCCCAAGCCCCCCGGGGAGGGGAACCTAGCCAACCTCACAGAAATGCAGAGAAATAAACAAATTTGGACTCATCAAACCAAAGCACAGATTTCCACTGGTCTAATGTCCATTCCTTGTGTTCTTTCGCCCAAACGAGTGTCTTCTGCTTGTTGCCTGTCCTTAGCACTGGTTTCCTAGCAGCTATTTTACCATGAAGGCCTGCTGCACAAAGTCTCCTCTTAACAGATGTTAAACAAGGAGACTGGAGCAAATCACCATTGAATGATAAATAAATAATTATTTTATTAATATCCAGTAATGGAGATAACAATCAAGTACAAGAATCATATAGAAATTTATAAAGCACAAAGCAGTTGAAATGGTATGGAAACTGCTGCTAGATGTACCTCATAACTGTGCTGCATACAGCATCAGGGTGAGAAGGGGCAAAGACATGATATTCTGATCACAGTATATCATGCAATTAGTAAAATAGCAGAAAGCACTCCCCATAAAACAGCAAATAATGCAAATAATGCAAGTGCATACAGATCAGGGTCCGGATCCCTGGTCTATGGGGGGAGGAGCATAGTATATGTAGATAACGCCACAGTAATCAGTGTACCAACTCACCCATATTGATGATGCAGCACAGGAATGCGCCCCGATGCGCGTTTCACAGTTGCTTCCTTGGGGGCTTGTGAATCTTTGTGTCTTTGTCTGAGATCATGTTTTTCTTAACAGTTGTTGTAGAGATGTGTCTGCTGCTAGAACTCTGTGAGGCATTGACCTGGTCTCTAATCTGAGCTGTTGTTAACCTGCGATTTCAGAGGCTGGTGACTCGGATAAACTTATCCTCAGAAGCAGAGGTGATTCTTTGTCTTTCTATCCTGGGGCGGTCCTCATGTGAGCCAGTTTCTTTGTAGCGTTTGATGGTTTTTGCAACTGCACTTGGGTACACTTTCAAAGTTTTCCCAATTTTTCGGACTGACTGACCTTCATTTCTTAAGGTAATGATGGCCACTCGTTTTTCTTTACTTAGCTGCTTTTTTCTTGCCATAGTACAAATTTTAACAGTCTATTCAGTAGGACTATCAGCTGTGTATCCACCAGACTTCTGCACAACACAACTGATGGTCCCAAACCCATTTATAAGGCCAGAAATCCCACTTATTAAACCTGACAGGGCACACCGGTGAAGTGAAAACCATTTCCGGTGACTACCTCTTGAAGCTCATCAAGAGAATGCCAAGAGTGTGCAAAGCAGTCATCAAAGCAAAAGGTGGCTACTTTGAAGAACCTAAAATATAAGACATAATTTCAGTTGTTTTTTGTTAAGTATATAATTCCACATGTGTTAATTCAGAGTTTTGATGCCTTCAGTGTGAATTTTAAATTTTCATAGTCATGAAAATACAGAAAAATCTTTAAATGAGATGGTGTGTCCAAACTTTTGGTCTGTACTGTATAATGGACCCTATAAGATGCTCCATATATAATAGGCCCCAAATGATGCTCCATATATAATGGGCCCCATATGATGTCCCATGTATAATGGGCCCCATATGATGCTCCAGTATATGATGGGCCCCATGTATGATGCTTCAGTGAATGATGGGCCTCATATAATTCTCCATATATAACGGGCCCCATTTATAATGATCCAGTGTATATTGGGCCCGTAAATGCTGCTCCAGTGTATGATTTGCCCCATATAATGCTCCATATATACTGGGCCCCATATATGATGCTCCAGTGTATGATAGGCCCAATGTAATGCTCCATATATGATGCTCCAGTGTATGATGGGCCCCATATATGATACTCCAGTGTATGATGGGCCCCATATGATGGTCTCCATATATTGCACCAAACATAAAAAAAATAAAAAATGAAATACTCACCTTTACTCATTGGCCGCTGCTCTGCTTAAGGCACTGGCCCCCGGTACTGGCACAGGCACTGGGCCCCCATACTATGAGTTGGCCCCCCCACCTACTCAGGGCCACAGCACTTGCCCGGGTGCGCCAGGTGCTGATGCAGGCCCTGCTGCTTCTGGTGCAAAAATGTAAGCAGTTCTTTGTTTGATGGCTTGCTACTATCCATCATCCTCTTGTTCACATTCGATAGGTTTTCAATGGGGTTCAGGTCTGGAAAATGGGCTGCCCATGACAGGGTTTTGATGTTGTGGTCTCATAATTTTTGCAAGCGCTGTATAACACTGTGAAAAAGTGTTTAAAAAATTTGCACAGTTAAATTTGTCACCCACACAGTATTATGTGGTCTGGGGTACATTTCTGTGATCTATAAAACTTATAAAAAATTTGCAGGCTTAATTTTCTTATCCTTACACTACATACATTGTTCTGTGATTCATTTCTGTGATATCTAACACTTCAAAAAAGTGTTAAAAAAATTAGCTGGATTACATTTTTGACCCATACTTTTATGTGGTCACGGGTAAAATTCTGTGACATCTAACTCTAAAAAATATCATTAAAAAATTGGCTGGATTTCAGTTCTCATCCATACACTATTCTGTAGTCTGGGGTACAATTCCATAAAACTGAAAAAAAGTGTTTAAAATTTTTGTAGGGTTACATTTCTCATTTTTGTGATCTATAAAGCTGAGAAAAAGCATTTAAAAATTTAGTTGGGATACATTTCTCAGCCTTACAGTATTGCATGGTTCAGAGCCAACGACTGTACATTACGAATATTACAAATATTCCAAGTCCAAGGTCACCATAGAAACTAAAATACCTTGAGGAATAATGTAGGATGGAGGTTCTAGAGGAGAAATTGAATATAGACTATGAGATAATGCATCAACTTTCACATTCTTAGACCCCGGCCTGAATGTAATAGAAAAATGCTGCAAACTCTTATGATCACGAGGTTGAATCCAATCAATTATGGCCTGTACCAGGGTCCATCTTAAATCCTTCTGCTGACAAGATAAACCACAAGTAAATAATTTCCTGAACAGAAAAAACACATTTCTCTAATTTAGCAAACAGCAAACAAAGAGTTCTCCCTCAATCTCTATAGCAAAACATGGAGATGTTTCTGGTAAGAGTTCAAATCTGTAGAGAAAATTAGAATATCATCCTGGTAAATCACAAAATATCTTCCAATGCAATCAGAAAAAAAATCATTCATAAAATTATGAAACACAGCAGGTGCATTGGATAATCCAAAATGCATAACAAGATTTTCAAAAAGTCCCTCAGACGTTAATGCCGTTTTCTACTCATCACCCTTCCGGATACGTATCAAATTGTAAACACCTGTAAGATCAAGTTTAGAAAACACTTTGACCCCCAGAAGCTGATTATGTGGGTCGGGAATGAGTAAAAGTGGGTAAGTATTTTTAACAGTGATTTTGTTTAGTTCTCGGAAATCAAGGCAAGGACGGAGACTCTCATCTTTTTTTTTAACAAAGAAAAATCCAGCAGCTACAGTGGAGGAGGAAGTACGGAGATGACACTTCCGTTAACTTTCGTTAGCATATTCTTTCATGGCAGTCCATCTAGGCGCCAACAAATTGTAAAGGCGAGCTTTAGGTAATTTGGTGCTAGGAAACACATCAAAAGCACAATCATATGGACAATAGGAAGGTAGTAACTCCACCTCTTTTTCCAAGAACACATTACCGAAGACTAGAGTTGAGCGAAACAGGTCGGTCAGTTTCAAAAGTCGCCGACTTTCGCCAAAGTGGGTTTCGCTGAGCGAAACCTGACCATAGTGTGAAATCGGCCATGCGGTCGTCGACCCGAGCGCCAAAGTCGGTTTTCCCATAATGCTTGCAGGTGCCTTTTCTCAGCCAATGAGCAAGGACGTACAATGTGGGCAACGAGATGACATGGGCAGCGGCCACCACCATCTTAGAGAAGTGCATTGCAGTGATTGGCTTGCTTTGTGTGGCGTCACAGTGGCTATAAAAGGCCTGACCGCCGACCGCCATTTTACTTCTGCCGATCTTAGCATAGGGAGAGGTTGCTGACCCTGTTTATCAGTAGGGAGAGAGTTAGGCAGGAAAGAAAAGTTATTCTGTGCTTGTGCTGATAGCAATTGTGCTGTACAGTTAGTGTGCAGTGACAGGGGAGGATTTTGTTGTGTGCAGCAGCGATGGTTATTAGGCTGCCTGCCAGTGACAGGGGAGGATTTTCTTGCGTGCAGCAGCGGTGGTTAATAGGCTGCCTGCTAGCTGTATTGCTATGTGTACACTGCTGTGCAGACTGCTTTTTACACAGCACTAATACTTTTATTCTTTTTTTCCACACAGTTACCGAGTGTTCATTTTTTCCCACACCGTATAGAGCTGAACGCTCCTCACACACTACCGTGTACCAGCTGATATCATGGACAAATACATGCTGACTATCTGTGTGTGACTCCGGAAATATATACGGAGATTTACAATTAACCCTAGATTGTATACAGCTGTACGCTTGTGATGCAGTACCCTTTTTCTGCTTTTTATATTCTGGTCTAATCCATACTGAGCCTGTGAGAGTCTGTGTCTGACTCCTGAAATATATAAGGAGATTTACAATTACCCCTAGACTGTATACAGCTGTACACTTCAGATACATTACCCTTTTTCTGCTTTTTATATTCTGGTGTTGTCATGTCACGTGGGGCATTGGACGAAACGCACGAGGACCCGGCCGACCGGAAGACGGGGGTTGGCCCGCTGGCACACGGACGGAACTGCAGCTCCATCAGTTAGGTAAGAAAACTCTGTCATATTACCTGAATGTTCCCTGTGCCTAGTCCTAGCCTACACTTCCAGCCGGTCGGACGTGGTCATCACCGCATTCCCAGGTTGTGTAAAAAGTCCATACCCTTATCCAAAAGCCCTGGGATATAAGCCGAGTTGTTTGCTGCTGTGCTGTATATGTTTCATGTTTTATGTGAACCGGGAGAAAGTTGGAACGGTGACTGTGTTTTTGCTTGCTGATTTCTGGGGGCTGTATAGCAAAAGACAAATTGCTGCATAAGTTCCCGCAGTAAACTTTCACGCACGGGAGGCCATCCCAGTCAAATCAGACGTGGAGGGCGGGAGCTTTGTTTTGGATAAGTCCACACAGATATTCTTCACATATTGGAGGGAAGTTATCCCAAAAAATCCAGTTGTGGAAGCGAGGGCTTTGTTCGGTTAAGTTTCTGCAGTAAACTTTCACGCACCGGGAGGCCATCCCAGTCAAATCAGACGTGAAGGGCAGAAGCTTTGTTTGGATAAGTTCTCACAAAAATCGTCCACGCACCGGGAGGCCATCCCAGTCAAATCAGACGTGGATAGTGAGAATTTTGATGAAGGCTATTGCAGATTACTGTGACCGGCGCACCGGCCAGGGCGTACGGTACAGAGAGCGATAGAACCTTGAGCCTCACCGCGCTCAGTACAATTGGTGAGTTATCAGTTACCAGAGCAGCTTGTATGTGTCACAGATCATCAAAAGAGGGATTCGTATTTCCCGGGTGTCTGTCTCTTCATACGTGTCAACTGTCTGAATCAGGTACTGTCGCTTTAAATCACATCTCCGTGCGCTCTGTCAGTATCTCATTCAGAGCAGTGTGCTGGCTGCAGCAGCGAGAAAACCCCTTTGACCCCCCTCCTCTGCTAATCACGTTGTCACATCTGTTTCTTGGCTTTGATTTTTATTTTTTTTAAGCTAGTTTTTTGGCTGCAGGTTTTAACGTGAAAATTATCAGGCATTCAGACTGAACTATATTCATTTTTTTTTTTGCTATTCTGAGGAATAATAATTTTTTTTTTTTTTTGTTACGTGATTTCAATGTCTGGAGAGACAGCAAGCAGAGATAGAAGGGAGGGGGAAGTGCTGGCAGCAGCCAGCTGACATTCCAGAGAGCGGTAGGAAAAAAAACCTACGCTACCAGACAGAAGTTTTAAAGCACTTTTCTTTTTGTTTTTATCATTTTACAATCAATTTTTCCACCTCTTTTCTGTTTTTTATTTAGCTGTTTTAGTAACAAGGGTTGTTTTTCAGAGTTTTATGATTAATACGGTTTTTTCTTTTCTCCCCTTTTTGGTGAATTTATTTATTTTTTCTTTTTCTAGAGGTTTTTTTTTACTAAATCTAACTTTTATTTTTAAAGTTTTCTTTTAAGTACATTTTTAAATAACTTTGGAGAGATTTTTTCTTCTAAGCAATTTATTTTAGAGTTTTATTTCTCCAGCCATTTTCTTTTTTTTTCTACAAGCTTGCTTTAGAACAAGGTCACTCAACAGATAAGGAAAATTACAGGCTGAGGGAGAGAGCAGACACAAACTACGCAGCGGTTTGAGTAGCCCTCCCGTCGGGCATTCGGCGTTGACAAACAGAACCAGAGTGCAGCAGTTTTCAGATTTTTAAATCACCTTTGTTGAATAGGTTTTTGGAATAGACACAGTACGTGAGAAGCAAATAGACAGGCAGCCTTTACGCTGCATAATGAAATGTTTTTTTCTTGTTTTTTGTTATTTGAAAGGTAACGGGAAAATTTGTTAATAGATTACCATCTGCTATAAAAGAGCAGCGGTGCATCGTGTAAAAGATACAGCAAGTTAATTTGAACGGACCAGGAAGTGATTTTTTTTTTTTTTATGTGAATAAGTTTGAAAAGGTGTTAAATCATCTGTGAGAAAAAGATCACTGACATGTCACAAGAGCAGAATTCAGAGTCACACACATCACATGTCCATCATGTGGAGACACGGGACAGGTGTAGGCTGCTCTCATTGAGTAAGGAGCCTTGTACAGGGAAAAACGCTCCCCGCCTCTCTCCACAGGGAGAAGGCATTTTTGTTTCAACCATCCCCTCTCAAGAGTCACAGGGGGGACACCCTCTCCTTTCTCTTCTCACAGTCCCTTTCTCCTTCTTCTTCAGACTTTTCTCTCTCTCTGTGTCTCCAGCACAGGGCACCCTGTCTATCCCAAGCACAGTACAAACATTGCCAGTCATTATATCAGGAGAAGAAAGTTCAAATCTCCCTACACAAAACGCTACATGTAGCCCCCAGACACAACAGCCCACAGCTAGGGCTTCACAGGGGGGTGGTATAGCTACAGGGCTGCTAGCATGGAACCATGACACTGATCCACCGCAGCCTCAGCAAGGAAGTGGGAAATCCCCATGCAGCAAGACAACTTTAAAGCCCAAATCTCACCCAGTGTATGCACCAAGTACACCATGTCACTTCTTATCTGATGAAGATGCAACGTCACACATGCTGCCCAATACTAGGGAAGAAAACACACAAGCACCAATAGAGCAGGGACAGGTAGAGGCACCATCCTATGAGCCCTTCATCCCAAGCCAGGTGATCAGTATGCTGCCAGACCCAGGGATACACCCCATGCCATTTTGCCAAAAAATGCAGCAGATCCAGCAAACGTATGCAGCAGCCTGGACTGATCTCTGGACTGAAATGGAAATAAAAGCAGGTGATGCATTCTGGTCAATTATGAGAGAACACTTCAAGCTTCCAGCAGAGTTAGATGCGTATGCCTGGGAGACAGGACCAAAGCTAATTGAGCAACTCAGAGAATGGGCCAAAAGCAGACTGGCAGGACAAACTCTCAGCCTACATGTCACGAGTCAAGACAAGACAGAGTCTGTGGAGAAGTTCCATGGCAGAGTGATGCAAGATTTTCCCAAGATTTGGGCTTCAATATTCATTATCAGATACACAGACAGATGTTGGCACAGGCCTTTGTGCATGGACTGAGAGAATCAATCAGGAAACCACTGGTAGCAGCCAGGCCTGAGTACACGTCAATAGCAATGGATACCCTGCTCACAGTAGCAAAAAGGATTGAGTCCCGCCGGGACAGAAGGGATGTCAAGTGTTACAACTGTGGCGAGTTTGGTCATTTCCGGAAGCGGTGCAGAACACTGACTTCACCCAGAAAAAGAAGAAACACAGAAAGCAGTGAAGAACCCCGTCCATAGGACAAGAGCATCACCAAGTCCACAAGGAACCCCACCAGTGGGACCAATATCCTGAGAGTGGATGGCGTAGTCATATCTTTTCTTGTGGAACTCCGCAACCTCACCTACCTATCAGAATCTTCTGCTTCCTGCATGGGAATTGATGGTCAAGTCAGATATTTCCAGATTATGAAGCCCCTGAGCGTGTGGACTCAGCCAGAACACTCCATCATGTCCCAGTTTGTTGTGTAAAAAACCTGCACCCTCAACTTATTGGGAGTGGACCTACTGCAGAAGCTGAAAGCGACCAGAGTGTTCCAGGAAGATGGGACCATGACACTTTCTTCACCTCTGACCCAAGAAGAAACAGGAACCTCAAACAACCACACTGCAGACCTATCACAGGAGGTGCTGGACATAGTACCAGAAAAGCCACTCCATCACCCAGAGTCAAGATGTCTCTGACCAACTGAAGGTCTAAGTGAACTCGCCTAAGAAGACGGCCTGAGAACTTTGACATTGGCCAGGATATTTCAACTCAAGAAGGACCCTACTCACTTCATGGAATGGCAACACCTCATCCAGCTCTAACGCCTGAGGTTCATCTTTTGCAAGCACCAGGAGGTGCCCCTGCAATCAACCAGTTCACCCAGGCCCTAGACCGGAAAAAGGCCACTCAGCTCTTCAAACTTGTGCACAAATACTGACCTGAGACCGAGCTGGAGAAAAATAAACTACTGATGGCCCGTGCTGAGAAAAAAAGCAGCCGTTTAAGGAAACGTCCCAACGAGAAGACCCCCTGTGACCAGAGCAGGTGCTAACACAGTGACTGTCTTGGTGGAGAACAAGAAAGCCAGCTGGTTGTCATCTCTCATGATGTGGATCCTAGTAGACGGCTTGTTTTCCCGCCAGCTCTGCACCAGCAGATGGGAGTCCCCTGCCGCATACTGAAGGACAAGGCCAAACTGGGCTGCCTCGCCCATCGGAATCAATCCCAGCTTTCCACAGTGAAGAAAAAGACTGTAAACCCCACTGAGTTCAGAATGGTGCAAGGCCTGGAGGCCGCGAAAGAGGCTACGGTATTTGAAACCCCAACAGTGCTGAACCATCACACTCTGCTCTCAAGAGTCCCAGTCACCGCAACGGTATTCACGGTGATCAACCTGGCCAGTACCTTCTTCAGTGTTTCCCCTCCACCTGGAGGCCTGCTTTCACGCACCAGTGCAGTGCATATGGACAGTGTTGTCTCAAGGTGCTCAAAACAAGCCCTTCAAGTTTCACCAAGACAATGTCCTCCATCCTCGTCAACTGGATTGCAGAATATGCAAGAGTCACTCTTCTACAACACGTGGATGACTTTCTCTTTTGTGTGGTTGACATCGACACCTGCACAGCCTATTCCTTATCTCTCCTACTCTACCTGGAAGAACAGCAACGCAAGGTCTGGAAGAACAAAGTCCAGTGATGCCAGAAGCAAGTTACATCCCTGGGACACTGTATTGCCCACCAGACGAAACACATGTCAAAAGACTGGGAGACCACTATGGAGAAGATGGCTCCCCCAACAACTCCAAGAATGCTGCAGGCCTTCCCTGGTCTAGTGTCATATTGCAGAACCTGGATCCCTGATGCCTCAGTCCTAATGCAGCCTCTGTGCGCTTGCATCAACGCAACCCCGCTCCTTCTATCAGACGCAGCCTTCAACCCCTTCAGGAGATTGGAAGAACTCCACAGTCTCAGCGCCAATACCAGGCCTACCTGACTATGAAAAGTCTTTCCGTCTACCTGATGGAAGAAAGAAGGTCATGCTACTGGAGTCCTGGCACGGATTCACGGGGAAAACAGAGACTTTTAGGCTGCCTCTCAGCCCGCTTGGATCCAGTCGCAAGAAGAGCACCCTCCTGCCTGATGGCAGTATCTGCAGCACACACCCTCCTGGACAAGGTTGCTGAAATCACTCTTGGACAGCCACTGGAAACTCTCACTCCACATGACATCTTGGCAATCTTCAATCAAGCTCAACCAACAGTAATCTCCCCGCCGCCAGCATCTTTGTGGCGCCTCTATTGCCTTTGTCTCATAATGTCACCGTCTCCAGACCTACAGTCCTCAGCCCGGCCACTCTACTCCCACTCCCAAGGGGGGATACTTGGATGGCTCCAGATTTGCAGATGATGAAGAAGTTTCAACACAGGAAGTGCAGTGACCAGCAATCAAGAAATCCTGTGGTCCAGAAGTCTGTCACCTAGCTGTCAGCCCAGGAAGCAGAATTGATAGCGCTGACCAAGGCCTGCCAGATGGCAGAAGGCAAGACTGCAAACATCTACACGGACTACAGGTACTCGCATGGCATAGCACACGACTTTAGACCCATCTGGGCTACAAGGGGCTTCATCACAGCAAACGGGACAACCGTGAAGCATCATGGAGCCTTCAGGGACCTACTGGGTATACTCCAACTTCCAAAATGGTGGCAATTTGAAAAATCAAAGTGCATGGAAAACTGAGAACAGAAGAGGCGTGAGGCAATAACATGGCGGACATGGCAGCCAAAGAAGCAGCCAAAGGAAGACAACATGGAGAAGTGGGAGAGGTCGTAGAGCCGGACGGCTACTACATGACGACTGAAGACAAGAAACCTGACACAGAGACGTCCTGAAATCTGCTCAAGAAGTTACAAGACCAAGCTCCAAAAGGAGAAGAGCTGAATGGGAAAAAAGCAACACGTGAAGAAGGAAGGCTATCAATAATAGACTTCAAACTCTGCCTACCACAAAGTATGCACCCTATGGTGGTCCAATGGGTACATGGACCCACATCCACATATCAAAGACACAGATGAATGATCTGATTGGTGCTTACTGGTTTGCTTCAGGGATCTCCACCCTAACAGCCAAATTCACCAGCAGCTGTCTGACCTGCGGCAAATGCAAGCCTGGACGTATGGAAGAAAGTCCCCCTCACCTCATCTGGAAAGACCACTCTACCAGCTTCAAAGGATCCAGATAGACCACATCCAGATATCGCCAAGTGAAGGATTCAAATACGCCATTGTGGTCAAAAGAAGTATTTTCAAGATGAACAGAAGCCTTCCAAGTCAGCAAAGACTACTGCAACGAAGCTACTTTCGGAAAATAGTGTGCAGATACGGGGTTCCAGAAATGATAGAAAGTGATCAGGGACCCGCATTCACAGCAAATCTGACACACAAGACCCGATTAGCAGTAGGGTCAGATCTAGGCCTACACACTCCTTACCACCCCCAGAGCAGCAGGAAGGTAGAAAAACTGAACGAAACACTTAAGAATAGAATGCTGAAAAATTGCCCAAGAGACACGCAAACCATGGCATGACACATCCCAATTGCACTGTTTAGCGTAAGGCACACTCCCAGAGACCCAGAAAAGCTGTTTCGTGCCTGCATCTTCTGCTAACAGATAAGACATTTTCTTCTTTTAGTTTTTTGGTGCTTGCAGTTTAGTTTCAGCCACTGTTGTTTGTTTATTTGCCTTTTCCAGTTTTTTCAGTGGTTGCTGTTTAGTTTTTGTTACACCAGAGAACTAATTTTGGTGGTAGAGGTCGTGTGATCTCAGGTGTTTTTGTAATTAGTAGAGTTGGTACTTTTCAGGGTTTTTTGGGGTTGCAGTAAGTGCCTTTCCTATCCTTTTCTATCTAGACAGTTTGGGCCCCAACGTTTGCTCATACTATTTTCTGTCTGTGTCCGTGGTTTCTTCTTGTCTAACCGCCATTACATGTTTGGGGGCTTCCTATGTTCTTTGGGGATCTGCTCCGGGGCAGATAGCTTTCCTTTTTCTATCTTTAGGTGTAGTTAGCTTCTCAGGCTGTGACGAGGCGTCTAGGACCAACGTAGGAATCGCTCCACGGCTACCTTTAGTTGTGGTGGTTAGTCAGGGTACTGCAATCACATAGATTCCAACCTCTCTGGTGTATTGCCTTTTTTGCCTGCTCTCCTCAGCTACCAAATCATAACACTTATGTAATTGAATTGGTCAAAAAACTAATGTCCATTCTCGAGTTTTTCTCTTCACTGCCAGATTTGATGATCCTGTCCAAGAGCCCCAGATGACATCAACCTCTGTGTAACTAGAAGGAAAGCCTGTTTGGATCCATGTATCGCATTGCAAGGAAGCTCCCGTACCAGGAGAGACACCTAAGCCATGAAGGATGTCGTGGATGTTCTGACTGACCAGACAGATGACCTACTTGAGTTCAAGGCCAGAGACCAAGTTAAAGCAGGATTTGAGTCACTATTGCCACTAGTAACTATAAACAAAAAAAATGTTGATTGGATAAATTACATCTATTATAACCAGCAGAGATTTGTTAACTTCACCATAGATGCTGTAAAAGGTTTGGCAGCACAGTTAGGCCCCACTTCCATTATGGCATTCCAGAATAGAATGGCTTTGGATATGATTCTAGCTGAGAAAGGAGGTGTTTACAAAATGATCAAAGACACCTGTTGCACCCACATCCCAGACAACACTGGCCCAAATGATAAAGTCACAATGGCAATACAGAAACTTACTGAGTTATCAGAGGAACTGAAACAGAACTCAGGTGTCACTGACCCATGGGATCGATACTTTGGGTGGATGAGTGGGTGGCAGAAAATGTTGGCACAGGTTGGGACAGCCATTATGGGGGTTCTCATTTTTGCATTAATTACTGGTTGCTGTGTTATTCCTTGTATCCGCAGGATAATGGAAAAAACTGTTCAGGAGACAACCAATTTGATGCCACTCACCATCTTGGACCTCGCACCAGTCCGGATGGAACTGCCTGGCTTGACCAGATCTCCGAACTACCTCCAGACTGAGAATACACATCCTTGATGAAACATCCTATCAACTATGAGATTATGATTGCAAACACATAAACCCCCGACAGGGACAGTCCTCCTGACCGCCCATTTGCGAAAAGTCTGTATTCGGTGGGGGAGACATGCGCTAGGCATATTCTCAACCCACCGGCAGCACAAAAGAGTTGCAGCGCTTTGGGCCAGGAGCAGGTTTTTAGGGCAAGTGGTATCTAAGGGGGGACTGTCATGGAAATATATATGTATTCCATATATTCAAAGTATATTCACATATATGTATTCACAGTTCACAGTTAGATAGATCTCACTTGCTAAAAAACCCTGTGCTCACATATTTCTAGGCCAGCTATAATCAGTCGTTTTAAAGAAATCTGGCCTTCATAAGGCCTTTGTAAGGAACAAATACATGAAGTACAAAAAGTCCTATTAGATATCTGTTGTTTACCTTATAGTTATGCAAGACAACTAGGTCACAAGAATATAAAACAATAATTCTGCAACTTCAGCTCTTTTGCCATGATTATCATAATTATCATACTTACACTAGAACAGCCAATAATCTAGCAGCTTTTAATTGTATGTTAATTGACTAACCAGCCCCTTTTTGTAAACGTATAAAACCTTGAATGAATAATAAATGTATGTCTTTGACGAACTGTTATACTGACACTTGCGTTGTGGACAGTTTTCATTTCGTTCTGAGCGCTCAAAGAAGACATAATATAGAGATTTGGACATGGCAAGCAGCAAACACTGAAGGATATTTTTATCCTAATTAAATTTCCATATCAGTGTAATCCATACTGAGCCTGTGAGAGTCTGTGTCTGACTCTGGAAATATATACGGAGATTTACAATTACCCCTAGACTGTATACAGCTGTACGCTTGTGATACAGTACCCTTTTCCTGTTTTTTCTTTCTGGTGTAATGCATACTGAGCCTGTGAGAGTCTATGTCTGACTCTGGAAATATATACGGAGATTTACAATTACCCCTAGACTGTATCCAGCTGTACACTTCTGATACATTACCCTTTTTCTGCTTTTTATATTCTTGTCTAATCCATACTGAGCCTGTGAGCGTCTGTGTATTACTCTTGAAATATATACGAAGATTTACAAATTTCCCCTTCACCGTATACAGCTGTACGCTTCTGATACAGTACCATATATCTGCTGGTATATTGGGTACATTTTCACAAACATGAGGAAGTATGGTGGAAGAAGCCGCGGACGTGGGCGTGGGGGGCCAGGTGGTACTGATGGTGGTGGTGGTGCATCTGCTGATAGTGCCAAAAGCACAATAGCACCTAAGGCAGAAGGTGTTGAGCCTGCGTCATCGTCTGGCTCCAGAAGGCCTGGAAGGCTCTCTTTTCTGGGAGTAGGTAAACCGCTTTTAAAGCCGAAGCATCAGGAACAGGTTTTGGCTTACGTTGCCGAAACAGCCTTCAGCTCTATCGCCTCCTCTTCTGAAGTTTCAAAAAATGCAAGCACTGAGTCGTCAGTGCAGGCTCCTGGTCAGGAGCAACACCTTTCCTTGTGTCCTTCACCCCCACCAAAAGTGAAGGATGCGGCAGGCCACACTTCAGAATACTCCATGGAGCTCTTTTCACATACCATGCCAGGGTTATCAAGTCAAATCCTGAATTCCCCAGTCCAAGATGAATCTGACATGGAGTGCACTGATGCACAGCCACTGCTAGATGATTCTGCTGGTACATTCACCCAGAGCACTACATTGCCCTCGCAGTCTACTGAGCCAGAATCTGAACTTGATGAAACTCAGGTGCCCCTTCCCGCAAACTATGCCACTTTACACAGTGACACAGAGGAAGGTGCAGATGAAATTGAAGAGGAGGTGATGGATGACCCAGTTGTTGACCCAGATTGGCATCCATTGAGGGAAGAGGGTGCCGCTGGCAATAGCTCAGAAGAGGAGGAGGATCAGCAGCAGGCATCGACATCACAGCTGCGGTTATCTAGCAGGCTCGTAGCTGTCCAAAAACGTGTTAAAAAAACAAAAGAGTTGCAGGACAGCTTGGCCAGATGGTCAAATTAGCACAGCGTGCAAGCCCTGAAAATTTATACCATAGTAGGAAGAGAGCAGTGTGGCACTTTTTTGACCAAAATCCTATTGATGAGGCAAAGGTTATCTGTAAGAAGTGCGGAAGGACCTTTAGCCGAGGGAAAAATCTTCGAAATTTGAATACCAGTTGCAAGTTTAGACATTTAATCACCATGCACTTGCAAGCTTGGATGGACAACAAAACCTCAGGTAGCACATGTGCACCTACTCCGACTGAAGGTAGCCAACAACGCTCCATCGCGTCCCCCACCGTAAGCCCACTGGTTAGCACACCACCAGCAAGAATTGTTATTAACCGGGCTTATTGTCAATCAAAGGTGACATTAACCCCTTCTTACCCCACTTGCCACCGCTACAGGGCAAGTGGGAAAAGCCGGGTAAAGTGCCACAATTGGCGCATCTAAAGATGCTGCAGGCTGGTATTTTTAGGCTGTTGAGGGCCAAAATCCATGGGCCTTGACAATCTTTTAATACCAGGATGCAGCAGTCTGCTTTTTACTTGGCTGGTTAACAAAAATCCCCACGCCATTTTTTTTTCGAGGGGATCCCCTATTTTTGTTAACCAACCAAGATAAGCAGACTGCTGTGGCCTGGTATTATCAGGCTTGCAAGGTTCATGGATATTGGATCCTTAACAGCCTTAAACACCATGCCTCAGTAGTCTGCTTCATCTGGCTGGTTAACAAAAATAGGGAGACCCCACGCAATTTTTTTTTCGAGGGGATCCCCTATTTTTGCTAATCAGTTCACTTCAGGTCAGCCAGGATTCCCTCTGACATCAATGATGCTGTGCGGTGTCCCTGGCTGACCTGAAGTGAAAGTGGGAAGCAATCAATTAAGCTTTCCACACTAATCACTTCTTCTCCTGTCAGTTGGGAGAGGAACTCATTCATTCGGGGGTTTACTGCGAGGCTGGCAGCATTAGCTGAGGTCCCTGCAGTAAAAGTTAACTGTTGTGAATATGTTAGAAATGAATTCTGAGCAGAAGCTCCCTCTGGTGGTTACAAACAGTAGAGTTGGTATTTTTTAGGGTTTTTTGGATTGCAGTAAGTGTCCTTCCTATCCTTTTCTTTCTAGGAAGATTGGGCCCACACGTTTGCTCATACTATTTTCTGTCTGTGTCTGTATTTCCTCTTGTCTAACCACCATTACATGTTTGGGGGCTTCCTATGTTCTTTGGGGATCTGCTCCGGGGCAGATAGCTTTCCTCTTTCTATCTTTAGGTGTAGTTAACCTCTCAGGCTGTGACGAGGCGTGTAGGACCAACTTAGGAACGCTCCACGGCTGACTTTAGTTGTGGTGGTTAGTCAGGGTACTGCAATCCAGTAGATTCCAACCACTATGGTGTATTGCCGTTTTTGCCTGCTCTCCTCAGCTACCAATTCATAACAGTATCACCGGCCAAAACTGAAAATTATATGGTACTCACTGAAGGGAAAAATAGTGTGAAAAAAAAAAAAAAAGTTGTCAGAGTTGTCAGAGATTTTTATTTTTTTTTTGTTGTTGCATTTTTTTTCCCTCTTTTTCTCTGGGTGCTGAGGATTTTTTTTTTCTTTCAATGGAGTTTGCACAGTTGTCTGGCCGTGTGGTCAGCTTGCCACTGAAGTTCGGAGTATTGCTACCTATCTTGCAGGGTTGCCGGTTGTGGAACCTAGGATCCCCATGCCAGATTTGTTTTTAGGGGATCGAGCTAAATTTCTGAATTTCAAAAATAACTGTAAGTTGTTTTTTGCCTTAAAACCTAAGTCCTCAGGGAACGCAGCACAGCAGGTTCAAATTGTCATCTCTCTCCTGCGCGGCGATCGTCAGGATTGGGCTTTTTCCCTGACACCTGGGGACCCTGTTTTGAGTAATTTTGATGCATTTTTTCTGGCTCTGGGGTTATTGTACGATGAACCTAATGTCACTGATCAAGCTGAAAAAACCTTGTTGGCATTAAATCAGGGGCTTGAGGACGCTGAGTTATACTGTCAGAAATTCCGAAAGTGGGCAGTCCTGACCAAATGGAATGATGATGCTTTGGCAGCCCTTTTTCGGAAGGGTCTGTCAGAGAATGTAAAAGATGTTATGGTGGGTTTCCCTGCTCCCTCTGGTCTCAATGATTCTGTCATTAGCGATTCAAATTGACAGACGTTTGCGTGAGCGTAGAGGTATGCGTGGAATAGTGTTGCCTTGTGAACCAGCTTCTGAACCCATGCAGTGTGATAGAGTGGCTTCTGGGGCACAGCGTCATGAGTTTCAAAAATGCAATGGGTTATGTTTCTACTGTGGTGACGCCTCTCATGCTAATTCAGTCTGCCCTAAGCAGGGAAGACGTTTTGCACGCTCAGTTGTCTTGGGTAGTGTTCAGACTAAATTTCTGTTGACTGTTACCCTGATTTGCTCCCTGTCCACATTTTCTGCTCAGGCTTTTGTTGATTCGGGAGCAGCTATTAACCTGATGGATTTTGATTTTGCTAAACGTTGTGGGTTTCCCGTGATACCCCTACGGAAGTCTATTCCCCTACTGGGGATTGATTCTACCCCTTTGGCTGAGAATAAACCCCAGTTCTCTACTCAGGTGATAATGAGGGTTGAACCTGATCATCAGGAGAGTTGCAAATTTTTGGTGCTGTATAATCTGCATGAAATTATTGTACTAGGTTTCCCTTGGTTACAGTCTCATAATCCTGTTTTGGATTGGAAATCTGTGTCTGTAACCAGTTGGGGCTGCCAATGTGTTAATGCCAACACTCCTGTTTTTTCTGCCTCTCCCCAGGCTCAGGATGTTCCTGACTTTTTGACTGATTTTTCTGATGTGTTTAGCGAAAGTAAATCTGCATCCTTGCCCCCCCATAGGAGCTATGACTGCGCTATTGAATTAGTGCCTGGTAGTAAATTCCCTAAAGGTCGCCTTTTTAACTTGTCTGTACCTGAACATGACGTTATGCAGTCTTATATAAAGGAGACATTGGAGAAGGGTCATATCAGACCATCCTCTTCACCCTTGGGTGCCGGTTTTTTCTTTGTGGCCAAAAAGGATGGTTCATTAAGGCCGTGTATTGATTATCGTCTCTTGAACAATATCACTGTGAAATATCAATATCCGTTACCCTTGATTTCTGACTGTTTTCCAGGGTGAAAAGTGCTACTTGGTTTACCAAGCTTGACCTCAGGGGGGCGTATAACCTTATTCGCATTAAGCACGGGGATGAATGGAAGACGGCATTTAATACCCCAGAGGGGCATTTTGAGTACCTAGTGATGCCCTTTGGGCTCACTAATGCTCCTTCCGTCTTCCAGTCCTTCATGAATGACATTTTCAGGGATTTTGTGGATAAATTTCTGATTGTTTATTTGGATGATATCTTGATTTTTTCCAATGACTGGGACTCTCATGTGAAACATGTTCGGACTGTGTTCCAGATTTTGAGAGAGAATGCTCTGTATGTGAAGGGATCAAAGTGTCTTTTTGGCGTACAGAGGATCTCATTTCCGGGATTCATTTTGTACCCATCTGTTATTGAAATGGACCCGTTCAAGGTTCAGGCCATCTGTGATTGGGTCCAACCTACTTCATTAAAGGCTCTTCAGAGATTCTTGGGTTTTGCCAATTTTTATCATAAATTTATTGGTAATTTCTCTGTTATTGTTAAACCATTGACTGATTTGACCAAAGAGGGTTCTGATGTGGTGAATTGGCCTCCTGAGGCAGTCTCTGCGTTTCAGGAACTTAAACAGAGATTCACTTCTGCTCCTGTTCTTTGGCAGCCTGATGTTTCTCTGCCATTTCAGGTGGAGGTTGATGCCTCTCAAATTGGGGCAGGTGCCGTTTTGTCCCAAAGAGATCCAGAGACCTCTAAAAGTAACCCTTGTGCCTTTTTCTCTCGAAAATTTTCTCCAACTGAACGTAATTATGACTTGGGTAATCGGGAGTTATTGGCCATGAAGAGGGCTTTTGAAGAGTGGAGACATTGGCTGGAGGGAGCCAAACATCAGGTGGTGGTCCTCACGGACCATAAGAATCTGGTTTATCTGGAATCAGCCAAGCGACTTAATCCTAGACAGGCCAGGTGGGCCTTGTTTTTCACACGCTTTAATTTTGTGGTTTCCTTTCTTCCTGGCACTAAGAATGTTAAGGCGGATGCCCTCTCGAGGAGTTTCCTTGCGGACTCTTCTGAGTTATCTGATCCTGCTGTTATTTTGAAAGAGGGTGTAGTTCTTTCCGCCATCTCGCCCAAATTGAGACTGGCTCTGGAAGGGTGTCAGGAGGATAAACCCGGCGCTGCCCTATTGGGAAATTGTTTGTCCCAGACCGGTGGAAAAAGAGTGTGATGTCTGAGATTCATTGTTCCGCGTTGGCCAGTCATCCCAGAATTTTTAGGACCAGAGACTTGGTTAGTCGTCCTTTTGATGGCCTACTTTGTCTCGTGATGTCAGGGAATTTGTGCAGTCCTGCGGGACTTGCTCTCGCTCCAAGCCTTGCTCTCGCTCTAGTGGTTTGTTGATGCCATTGCCTGTGCCCAAGAGACCATGGACCCATATCTCTATGGATTTCATTTCCGACCTCCCTGTTTCTCAGAGAATGACCGTTATCTGGGTGATTTGTGATAGGTTTTCCAAAATGATACATCTTGTGCCATTACCTAAGTTGCCTTCCTCCTCCGAATTGGTGCCTTTGTTCCTTCAGCACGTGGTTCGGTTACACGGCATTCCTGAGAACATTGTGTCTGACAGAGGAGTCCAGTTTGTTTCCAGATTTTGGAGGACTTTTTGTTCTAAACTTGGTGTTCAATTGTCTTTCTCCTCGGCTTTTCATCCTCAGACCAATGGACAAACTGAGAGAACAAACCAGACATTGGAGACTTATCTGAGATGCTTTGTGTATGCTGATCAAGATGACTGGGTCTCTTTTTTGCCTTTGGCTGAGTTTGCTCTTAATAATAGGGCTAGCTCTGCCACTTTGATGTCTCCATTTTTCTGCAATTTTGGGTTTCACCCTCGATTTTCTTCGGGACAGACGGAGGCTTCTGTCTGTCCAGGTGTTAACTCTGTTGTGGAGCGTATGCAGCAGATTTGGGACCAGGTAGTGGAGAGGTTGTCCCTCTCTCAGGAGAGGGCCCAGCAGTTTGCCAACCGGCATAGGACTGATGGTCCTCGGTTTGAAGTGGGGGACTTGGTCTGGTTGTCCTCAAGAAATATCCCTATGAGAGTTGCATCTCCTAAGTTTAAGCCTAGGTTCATTGGACCTTATAAGATCATGGAGATTCTTAATCCTGTTTCCTTTCGTTTACTTCTTCCAGGGACATTTAAGATCCATAACGTGTTTCACAAGTCCTTATTGAAGAGGTTTGTCGAGCCAGTGGTTCCTATGGCTGTGCCTCCTGACCCTGTTTTGGTTGAGGGCAATCTGGAGTATGTGGTTGAGAAAATATTGGATTCTCGTTTTTCTAGATGGAAACTCCAGTATTTGGTTAAGTGGAGAGGTTATGTTCAGGAGGACAATTCTTGGGTGTTTGCTTCGGACATCCATGCTAGGAGACTGATCCGTGCATATCACAGAGCTCATCCTGACCGACCTGGTTGCCCAAATGAGGGTTCGGTGACCCCTCCTCAAGGGGGGGTACTGTTGTGAATGTGTTAGAAATGAATTCTGAGCAGAAGCTCCCTCTGGTGGTTACAAACAGTACTGAACCATTCAATGAAGATTGTGAAGATTGGCAATCAGGAGCTACAGACTGGTCTTATATAAGGGAGGTTCCCTCCCATCATGTTTGCCGGTGATCAATTGTTCTTGTCTCAACTGTGGTTCCTGGTTCACTTTGAAGCTTGCTGAGTCTTGCCTGCATCTTCTGCTATCAGATAAGATATTTTCTGCTTTTATTTTTATGCTTGCTTTTTGCATTGTTCTCTGCACTTCTGTGGAGGTCAGCCAGGTCCCCTCCGGGGGCTTGTGCTCCTCTCATTTTATCTGAGCCACTGTTATTTGTTCATTTGCCTTTTCCGGTTTTTTCAGTGGCTGCGTCTTAGTTTTGTTACACCAGAGAACTAATTTAGGTGGCAGAGGTCGTGTGATCTCAGGTGTTTTTGCAATTAGTAGAGTTGGTATTTTTTAGGGTTGTTTGGATTGCAGTAAGTGTCCTTCCTATCCTTTTCTTTCTAGGAAGATTGGGCCCCAACATTTGCTCATACTATTTTCTGTCTGTGTCTGTATTTCCTCATGTCTAACCGCCATTACATGTTTGGGGGCTTCCTATGTTCTTTGGGGATCTGCTCCGGGGCAGATAGCTTTCCTCTTTCTATCTTTAGGTGTAGTTAACCTCTCAGGCTGTGACGAGGCGTCTAGGACCAACTTAGGAACGCTCCACAGCTGCCTTTAGTTGTGGTGGTTAGTCAGGGTACTGCAATCCAGTAGATTCCAATCTCTCTGGTGCATTGCCGTTTTTGCCTGCTCTCCTCAGCTACCAAATCATAACAGTTAACCCTTTCAGAAGGATTACATCGGGGGACCTGACTGTGCGTCGGATAGGTAAGAATAATGTTGCTTTATTATTTTATTTTTATTTCAGGAGAACAAGGGAATCGAGGATTACCTTTAAAATAAAAGATGGTCAAAAACTGTGTATTTATTTCATTAAAATGATTTTTCATTAATGTGTGTGTGGCTTTTTTTTAACCATTTCATACAATAGGATTAATAATTGAGAGTTGTCTAATTGACAACTCTCAATTATTAACCTGGCTTAAAGTCACCATCCAATAGCAAGGTGGCTTTAACCCATTATTAACCCATTCGCCACCGCTACAGGGCAATGGGAATAGATGGGCAAAGTGCCAGAAAGGCCGAATCTATTTATAGATTTGCCTTTTCTGGGGTGGCTGGGGGCAATGTTAGTAGCCAGGGCGGGCACAAAATAAATGCACCCTCCCTAGGCTAATATTATCTGCCCCCACTCGCTGGCTTTGTCTGGTTCAGAAAATAGCGCGGGAGCCCACGCTTTTTTTTTCTACGAATTTACACCTCATATATGTATATATATATATATATATATATATATATATACAGTACAGACCAAAAGTTTGGACACACCTTCTCATTCAATGATTTTTCTGTATTTTCATAACTGTGAAAATTGTAGAATCACACTGAAGGCATCAAAACTATGAAGTAACACATGTAGAATTATACATTACACTTCTTCAAAGTAGCCACCTTTTGTTTTGATTACTGCTTTGCACGCAGAAAAGGTTAACGGATGGACTCTACATGCCTGGTTCCCACCGTGAAGCATGGAGGAGGAGGTGTGATGATATGGGAGTGCTTTGCTGGTGACACTGTTGGGGATTTATTCAAAATTGAAGGCATACTGAAACAGCATGGCTACCACAGCATCTTGCAGCAGCATGCTATTCCATCCGGTTTGTGTTTAGTTGGACCATCATTTATTTTTCAACAGGACAATGACCCCAAACACACCTCCAGGCTGTGTAAGAGCTATTTGACCAAGAAGGAGAGTGTTGGGGTGCTTTGCCAGGTGACCTGGCTTCCACAGTCACCAGACAGGAACCCAATCGAAATGGTTTGGGGTGAGCTGGACCGCTCACTGCTTCAATTTTGAATAATCCCCAACAGTGTCACCAGCAAAGCACCCCCACACCATCACACCACCTTCTCCATGCTTCACGGTGGGAACCAGGCATGTAGAGTCCATCCGTTCACCTTTTCTGCGTGCAAAGCAGTAATCAAAGCAAAAGGTGGCTACTTTGAAGAACCTAGAATATAAGACATATTTTCAGTTGCTTCACACTTTTTTGTAAAGTGTAATGTATAATTCCACATGTGTTAATTCATAGTTTTGATGCCTTCAGTGTGATTCTACAATTTTCATAGTCATGAAAATACAGAAGAATCTTTGAATGAGAAGGTGTGTCCAAACTTTTGGTCTGTACTGTATATATATATATATATATATATTATATATATATATATATATATACACATGTCATTGTGACACAAATATATATATATATATAGGTCATACACTTCTACATAGTATAATAGCCGCTAATTCAATTGTGAAATTACAGACCCGACATGAAATGACACATGGTTTACATACAGTTAACCATGTCATTTCATGTAGTTTATATATGGTTTTCACTAACAATTACATGAGTGTATGGATGTAAATTTTCAGACATGTAGGGGTTAATTAAAGGTGTAAATTTGTTGAATTTTTTTCAACGAATTTACACTTTTAATTAACCCTACATGTGTGAAATTTTGCACACATACTCTCATGTAATTGTTAGTGAAAACCATATATCTAACTACATGAAATGACATGGCTAACTGTATGTAAACCATGAGTCATTTCATGTCGGGTGGTTCTGTAATTTCACAAAAGCCGGCAATTGAATTAGAAGATGGCGACCAGTTTTCCTGCTACAGTTTTCGCTCTGTGCATTTTTCTAGCAATGTTTTTGCTCCTCTGCCACTGCAAACTCTTTCCCCATTATCCTGAGGTGTTTCCCCTCCATTTTATCCATTATATAGCACTGTAGTAGTCATTTTGTAATTCCGATTTTTTTCTCCCATTGACTTGCATTGAGATCGGAAATCGGAAATTCCGATATCTGATATTTTTCCAATATCGGAAATGGGAATTCCGATACGATTTTGGGCAATATCGCTCATCCCTACTTATGATAGGCATCTAGTCAGGGATTATTGATTTATATAATCTAAGCCTTGCTGCTGGTTTTTTTCCATGCACTCATTGACTGAGTCACATTTTTCACGGTGTTCTGTACTCAGAAATTCATCAAAGCAGGCAAAATTAAATGATTTAATGTATTCATTCACATTTTCTCAGTAGCATCTGTATTTAAGAGGTAGTGGTTGGAGACTACGCTGCTGGAGCTGGAATTTCCACTTCTGAATGCTCAATTGCTTTGTTTCCATTTATTTATGGGTGGTTCTAGAAGTATGTTTATGTCCATTGTCCTGCTGGAAGACCCATGACTAGTGTTGAGCGATACTGCTCGATATCTAAAAATATCGTATCGAAATGGTATCGCCGATATCACTAAATATCGTCGATATCCGATTCCGATACCGGAAGTCCCATGTAAGTCTATGGGAACCAAATATCGACATTAAAAAAAAACCATTCTTGCCTTGTTGGTTAATTGTACATGAAGGAAAACAACAAAGACTAATGTAGAATGTATTGGGGGAGGTTGAGGAGACAATAAAGGCATACATGTTTAACCCAATGCATTGGAATAGCATTAATATTTTTTTTTTTGGAAATACATTTGGATTGACTAACAAATTGACAATGTTGTTAACCTTTTTTCTATTTTGGCAAATATGTATGTTTCACAACTTCCATGCTCTTCACCTTTTTAACTTTTGCCAGTGCCACACTTTCTCCTTCATAATCTTCAGCAGCATCATCTTTCTCATCAAATTATTCTTCATCTTCACCTTCTTAATCTTCTTCTTAAACTTCTTGCTATTCATGTTTTTGTTTAGATTACTCATATTGTTATTATTAAACTAATTCATCTTCTTCATATTCAAATTCTTCATCTTCTTCCTCTTCATCTTCTTCATCATATTCTTATTTGTGACAGAGATTCCTGTACTTGTAATCTGTAAAAGTATGAATTGTTCATCCTTCCGTTCTTGCTGTCACAAAAGATTTAAATTACAACAGTATTTGTCCGTGTTCAGTTTAGCCTGCAGCAGCAGGCATTTTCCAGGGGCACCACGAGGAGGAACGGACTCACCCCCATACACTGCTTAGTCTTCTTCTGCTTAGAATTTAGAGCATATATTTTGCTCTTCATTTTGGTCTTATACTTCATGTTCTTCTGCTTTTTGATCTTTTGCTTATTGTTCTTCTGTCTCTTGTTCTGTATCTTGTAGTTTGTCTTAACCTTCTTTGTCCTGTTGGTGATCTTCTTCTGGGTAATCTTTTATTTTTTCTTTGTGATGGTGTTCAGGCTGGTTGGCTTCATGCTCGTCGTCCTTGTTGTCGTCATCTTCTTCTGGGTGGTCTTTAAGGTCGTCTAATTTCCGAGAAACAGCTTGACGTTACTGGAACCCTGACGGGTATCAGATGGAGCAAGAGACAATGGAAGTAACGAGGACCAGCTGACTGTGCTGGACCCCGGACGGGTAGCAGAAGGAAAAGAGGCAATGTCACAACCGAGTACCAGCTGACGTTACTGTGACACGGTTACTAAGCAGGAGGTACCTGTGCTCCAAAGCACTACCAAGGACCAGCAGACGTTGCTGGAACTCGGATACGGAGATGGAGGCACCTAGGCCAAAAGCACTGGGGAGAACCACTTGACGGTACTGGACCCCGGACGGGTAGCAGAAGGAAAAGAGGCAATGTCACAACCGAGTACCAGCTGATGTTACTGTGACACGGTTACTAAGCAGGAGGTACCTGTGCTCCAAAGCACTACCAAGGACCAGCAGACGTTGCTGGAACTCGGATACGGAGATGGAGGCACCTAGGCCAAAAGCACTGGGGAGAACCACTTGACGGTACTGGACCCCGGACGGGTAGCAGAAGGAAAAGAGGCAATGTCACAACCGAGTACCAGCTGACGTTACTGTGACACGGTTACTAAGCAGGAGGTACCTGTGCTCCAAAGCACTACCAAGGACCAGCAGACGTTGCTGGAACTCGGATACGGAGATGGAGGCACCTAGGCCAAAAGCACTGGGGAGAACCACTTGACGGTACTGGACCCCGGACGGGTAGCAGAAGGAAAAGAGGCAATGTCACAACCGAGTACCAGCTGACGTTACTGTGACACGGTTACTAAGCAGGAGGCACCTGTGCTCCAAAGCACTACCAAGGACCAGCAGACGTTGCTGGAACTCGGATACGGAGATGGAGGCACCTAGGCCAAAAGCACTGGGGAGAACCACTTGACGGTACTGGACCCCGGACGGGTAGAAGAACGCACCATGAAAATGTAAGTTGACAGGACGCAAGCCGTCCGCAGTTACCGAATCACACAGTCCTACAGTGGGTGCTTATCCTATTGTCACAATGGAAACCGCCTTTATTTACATATCTCACAGCACACATAGGAATCACCTAAACTGCAGGCACCATAGAGTCGGCTAACCCGAATGCAACACGACAGCACAACTTATTGGAGGATAATTGACGTTCACACTGCCAGGAAACAGCTGTCGTGCTGTAACCAGGCTGGCCAGGAGTCAGTACCCCTGCCAATTACTTACGAGCAACAAATGGCGGTGTTGTAGCCCAGGGAGTAGAGTTCAGGTGGTAGAAAGATGAACATAACAGGAGACATGGAAAACGTTGCCAACCAGTTATTTAATCTGAAAACGGACAGGCAAATTCAGGTGAGATCCATGCCTTGTTCATTTTCAGAAAAGTAAGCCGGTCTACATTCTCTGAGGATAGTCGCATGCGACGGTCTGTTACTACACCACCTGCAGCACTAAAGACACGCTCAGATAATACACTGGCAGCAGGGCAAGCCAGCACCTCCAATGCATACTGGCTAAGCTCTGGCCATGTATCCAACTTAGAGACCCAAAATTTGAAAGGGGAAGAGGCATCTGGGAGTACACTTAGAGGGAAAGCCAAGTAGTCTGTCACCATCTTACGGAAACGTTTCTTCCTGGTGACTGGAGCCGTCTCGGATGGTGTAGACCTTGCTGGCACTGTCACAAAACTTTGCCACATTTGTAACATACAGTTCTTGCCCTGTGCAAAGGCGCTGCTTCTGCTCCCTCTTGTTGTAGAGGTGTCTACACTGCCTCGACGCACAGAGCTGCTTTGTAAAGCAGTAGCAGCAGCTCTCTCGGCTGGAATGTACAACAGTATGGATTGCACCAGTGTGTCTTGGTACTCCTGCATTTTACGGTCCCGGTTCACCGGTGTGATGAGGGTTTGTAAGTTATCCCGGTAGCGAGGGTCTAGGAGGGTGTACACCCAATAATCTGACGTGCTGATAATGTGGGCGATGCGGCGGTCGTTTCTCAGGCACTGAAGCATGAAATCAACCATGTGCTGCAGACTCCCAACTGGCCAACAAAGGCTGTCCTCTGGAAGAGGCGTCATCTCTGTCTCCTCTGCATCACCCCACCCTCGCTCTACATACTGACTAGAGCGTTGTGTACCTCCCTCTGTAGGGATTTCTTCCTCCTCCATTGACTCCTCCTCCTCATCATCCTCCTCACAAAGTGAGCCCTGCCCAGCCCTTTGTGAGGAACCACGTTGCGCTGACTGTCCTGAAGGTAATTGAATTTGTGACTCCTCATCCTCCACCTCTTCCAAAACCTCTTCCTTTAGTGCTTTCAGTGATTTCTGAAGCAGGCAGATAAGGGGGACAGTCATGCTGACTAGTGCATCATCTGCACTCGCCATCCGCGTTGAGACATCAAACGCACGCAATACGTCGCAGATGTCCTTCATAGAGGCCCACTCAGTAGTGGTGAAGTGTGAACGGCGCAAATTGCGAGTTGATTGCGCCTGTTGCAGCTGATACTCCATTACTGCTGGCTGCTGCTCACACAACCGCTCCAACATATGTAACGTGGAATTCCACCTGGTGGGTACGTCACATATGATGCGATGTTCAGGAAGGCGAAATCTGACTTGCAGAGCTGCAATGCGCGATCTGGCCATGCTGGAACGTCGCAAGTGAGCGCACTCTAGGCGGACCTTGTGCAGCAGTGCATCAAGATCCGGATAGTCCCTCAAAAAACTCTGCACGACCAAGTTGAGCACATGTGCCAGACATGGTATGTGAGTGAGGTTGCCAAGGCCCAGAGCTGCCACCAGATTTCGGCCATTGTCACACACTACCAAGCCTGGCTGGAGATTAGCTGACAAAAACCACACGTCGCTCTCCTGCTTGATGGCATCCCAGAGCTCCTGTGCTGTGTGGCTTCGATTCCCCATGGGAATTAATTTCAGGACGGCCTGTTGACGTTTGGCCACGGCTGTGCTCATATCTGTCGCAACAGGTAAGCGTTCACGGGTCCATGTGGAGGTATACCGTGACGGCTCGTGCAGCGATGATTCTGAGGAACTGGAGTAGGAGGAGGAATCAATGTGTACAGACTGGATTCCTGCAATCCTTGGAGTTGGCAGAACACGTACAGCGCCACTGGCAAGATCTGTACCCGGCTCCACAACATTGACCCAATGGGCAGTGAGGGAAAGGTATCGTCCCTGGCCATGGGTACTGGTCCACGCATCGGTGGTCAGGTGGACCCTGCTTCTGACGGCGTTTAGTAGCGCATGTTTAATGTTTCCCTCGACATGTTTTTGCAGAGCAGGGACAGCTTGCCTGCTGAAATAAAATCGGCTTGGCACATTATATTGTGGGACTGCCAATGCCATAAAGTTCCTGAAACTGTCAGTCTCCACCAGCCTGAATGACAGCATTTCAAGGGACAGGAGTTTTGCAAGGCCAGCATTCAGAGCCTGTGCTCGTGGATGGTTTGCCGAGTATGGCCGTCTTTTAACCCATGCCTGTGTTACCGATGGCTGTTTTTTGTTCTGGGAGTGTGACGATGACTGTGAACTTGCTGCAGTGGGTGGAATAACAGTTTGTCTATGGACAACAGTGACCGAGGTTCTTCCATGGAGATCCTGTGAGGAAGCCGAACCAGGTGTGTGAGAGCTGGAGGTAGAGGCTCGAACATGACCTAAAGATGTAGGTGCTGCTGTAGGTTGGCCTACATCTCCAGTGTGTCTTTGTAACTCAGCTACGTGCTTTGTCCGTACATGTTTCCACATATTTGTGGTATTCAGGTTCCTGATATTTTTACCTCTTTTAACTTTTTGCTTACACAGCTTGCATTGAACATAGCAAATATCAGATACAAGTCTGTCAAAAAAGGACCACGCAGTGCAAGTCATGGGAGCGCCAATTTTGACATTTTTAAGAGAACTTCTCCCAACAGGTGCCAAACTGGAGGCTACAGGCAAGCGAGTCTGCAGCCTACCTCTCCCTACTCTTTGTACCGCTGGGACAATCTCTCCCTCAGAGCTGCTCCCACCACCTTCCTGTTGCTCACGCCATGTTGGGTCTCGGACTTCATCATCTCCACTACCCTCTTCCAACACCTGCTGCTGTTGGATGGTCTGGGCAGCACCATGCTCCACAAAACCTGGCACCTGAGTCTCATCATCATCATAAGATGCGTTCTGCGGTGTGCTGTCCATCGGCACTGGCTCACCCGCCTCTTCAGATTGAGAGAGACACAGCTGTTGCGCATCACTGCATACTCCCTCTTCTTCAAATTGAGAATGCTGCTTGCCTGTGCCCGTGTTTGCGAGCCAACAGATTCTGAGAACAGAAGCAGAGACTCAGCTGGCTCCTGTACAGAACTCTCTGACTGCCTGGGCAATTTGACAGGCGGTGAACAGACAGATGGTTGCTCAACAGTGTTGTGTTCCTGAGAGGAGGTGGAAGGAATTGAAGTCGATGCATTGGCTGCCATCCAACCAACAACGGCTTCAATTTGTTCTTCCCGCAGCAGGGGGGCACGCCGAGCTCCTACCAAAGTGCGCATAAAGGAACGCTCACGGGGAAAACTGGTGGATGCTGTGTCACTGAGGGCGGCAGCAGCCACAGAATCCCCACGTCCTCTCCCTGCTGAAACTCCACGGCCACGACCACGTGCCTTACTCACTGACTTGTTCATCTTGGTAGATTGAGAAAGAAAGTCAGAAAAGTTATAAGGCCTAAGTGTGGTTATTACGCAGAGACTGAAGTGAACACTGAAACACAACTGTTCACAATCTGTGAAAGGCTACTCCTTTGTCTACTTCTATAGTGTTTGCAACCAATGTATTGGATACGGATGGTAGCGCGTCACACTAATAGATTATATTTTAAATGGAATGGAGCAGAACCAATTGGAGATAAATGAAAAGGATGAGCCACCGAGACACGCTCAGCAGAGTACAAGCAGCAGTGCTTGAACAAGTAACTGGAGCGTGATGTGCACTCAAAAAATAAAAAACACAGACTGAAGTGAACACTGAAACACAACTGTTCACAATCTGTGAAAGGCTACTCCTTTGTCTACTTCTATAGTGTTTGCAACCAATGTATTGGATACGGATGGAAGCGCGTCACACTAATAGATTATATTTTAAATGGAATGGAGCAGAACCAATTGGAGATAAATGAAAAGGATGAGCCACCGAGACACGCTCAGCAGAGTACAAGCAGCGGTGCTTGAACAAGTAACTGGAGCGTGATGTGCACTCAAAAAATAAAAAACACAGACTGAAGTGAACACTGAAACACAACTGTTCACAATCTGTGAAAGGCTACTCCTTTGTCTACTTCTATAGTGTTTGCAATCAATGTATTGGATACGGATGGAAGCGCGTCACACTAATAGATTATATTTTAAATGGAATGGAGCAGAACCAATTGGAGATAAATGAAAAGGATGAGCCACCGAGACACGCTCAGCAGAGTACAAGCAGCAGTGCTTGAACAAGTAACTGGAGCGTGATGTGCACTCAAAAAATAAAAAACACAGACTGAAGTGAACACTGAAACACAACTGTTCACAATCTGTGAAAGGCTACTCCTTTGTCTACTTCTATAGTGTTTGCAACCAATGTATTGGATACGGATGGAAGCGCGTCACACTAATAGTTAAATTGCATGGAGCTGCAAGAATTACACTGAAGGAAAAAAAAAAAAGTCTGTGAGTGACATGTGCAGATGCCTACAGACAGCGTTGCATGCAGAGCAAACTGCAGCGTCACCTGCACTCACACACACCTTGCAGAGCTGTTAAAACAACACTGCAGGCAAAAGGAAGCTTTACACAGCGGTTGGTGCTAGCCTGCCTACAGCACAGTACACTAAATCGCAATCTCTAACTGTCCCTCAGAGTCAGCACAGCAGCGTTCTGTCTCTTACTGAATTCACAGCACAGTGACACTAAAATGGCGGCGGCGCCTTTTATAGTGCATTCTGACATCATTTCAGCATCCAATCACAGCCATGCCATTAGTTAACATGACCGCAGCAGTACAGGATGTGCCCACACTTCTTAGGATTCCTCATTGGCTGACTAAAATCACATTGCCTCGCAAAGAATTATGGGAACTTCCGATTCCGGTATTCGATAAGACGAAAATATCGAAACGAAGTATCGAAAGGCCGATACAGCTAATATCGGCCGATATCCGATATTTGCAGTATCGTATCGCTCAACACTACCCATGACCTACTACAATGCAAACCTAGCTTTCTGCTGTGGGCACTACACTGCGACCCAAAATCCTTTGTGAATCTTTATATTTCAAAGCACCCAGAGGCAGGAAAATTACCCCAAAATACTGTTGAACCTTCACCATATTGGACTGTAACTAAAGTGATATTTTTATATGTAGGCCTCATTCAATTTACAGTAAACAGTAGAATTAAAAAAAAACTCTACCTTGGTCTCATCTGTCCACAAGACACCTGCTGGCCCTCTAGCAATAGAAAGGGCCACCTGATAGCCCACTGCAAATAGTGATGGCCGGCTGATGGCCCAAAAAAAAAAATGTAACTTTCTATCTGTCTGAAAATGTTTTACACAGCACTTGGCCAGATAAGGTATTAAAATGATAAAATTACATTTGCTGTTGAATTTTTTTTTACAATTGAAAGCAATGCAGACGTGCAAAAACTCTGCATGTGAACATAGCACAAGGTCTGGAGGAGCATTTTTTTCTTATTTATTTTGCCTTATATACAAGTCATTATCCTGGAAATAATGTTTCTTAACATTTTTTCCAGTCAAACCCATTATAAGTGCATTTTTTATGTTTTATTGTCAGTCCGTAAAAGTGGCGTAATACTCTGACAACATTGTTCTCAGTACTGACCTGGGATTCAGAGATGACTCCAGGGGTCTTCTCTATGTTGTTTCCATGCCATTTTAGCGCTCTTTCCATTGTTTTCAGCAATTTTTAGACCCCCTGCAGACTGGAGATGAGAGAATCTTTCGAGGTTTGGTTTGGATTGGTGAAGTTGCCGAAGAGTTCTCCGAACATATCCAAACCCCATTGAATTCAATGGGAAGCATAACCAAACCCATAGACAACACCTTCAGGGAGACCAAAAAGCAGCCAAAACAGCTTAAATTAGGTGCAGACATTAGGAAAAGTGGCATCACTTGACCCAGAGTACAAATAGTATAATTGCGCAGCAAAACTGTATGGGAAAGGGCCTGGGATAGGGATTGGACCAGCATTTGTAGCTTAAACGTTGATCAGTAGCAGGTGGATGAGTGACAGGTGAGGGCCTGGCGCTCTGAGATCCCTCCCAAATTCAGGCAACACACATGAAGGAGAAGCAACTTGGAGTCCAAATATATCCAAAAATTAGAGGCAGACACCAGGAAAAGTGGCATCAATTGACCCACAGTAGAAATTTTATAATGGCACAGCAGCAGTCAGCTATGGGCCATGCATGCAGCATCAGGGTCTGGGCCAGTATTTAGAGCTTTGAATTTAAGTTTAAATTAAGACGAGGTGGATGAGGGACCGGTGTAAGCCTGTTGTGCGGGAAACCCTGATACCTCATTCAACAGCTCAAGCTGCTTTTCAGCTCAGCAACTCTCATGTGCCACAAACATCAGTTTCTACTTGGTAGAAAAATGTAAGGATAGTAACACCATAGTTGACTGATCAATAGACCCTCAGTAGAAATTTGATAATGGCACAACAGCAGTCAGCCATGGGCCATGCATGCGGCATCAGAGTCTGGGACAGTATTTCGAGTTTTCATTTTAAGTTTAAATTAAGATGAGGTGGGTGAGAGACCGGTGTAAGCCTGCTGTTCTGGGAGCCCTGATACCTCATGCAACAGCTCAAACTGTATTTTTGCTCCGCCACACTCATGTGGCACAAGTATCAGCTTTGTAGACCACTAATGTTAGAAAAATTTAAGGATAGTAAGACATGTGTTTGACTGATCAATTCACCCTCATTAGTGGTATTGGGGTCTGGTCCAACATTTAGAGTTTTTAATTTAAAATTAAATTAATATAAGTTGAGGGACCGGTGTAAGTCTGCTGTGCTGAGAATTTCTCACAGTGAACTGCGGTGAACTCACTGAGTTGAACTACAGTAAACTCACTGAGCTTGAACTGCAGTGAACTTATTGACTGTTCAGAGGTCTAACTGGGAATGCAGCCTCAGTGACCCATGGTAACTTCGATGACATCACCGCTAGTCACTCATGCTCGCAGCAACTCATTCCTCAGTGGTTCTCAGCAATGACAGTCATATCTTGGCACAGTCCAGATTGAAAACAGTTTATCCCCAGACAAGGATTACACGTGGAGAAAAGGGGAACAGCGATCCATCCAGGCGTAGTTACTGGAAAATAGAAGCTTTATTCCGCCATAGAAAATACGTTTCGATCCAGTAAAGGATCTTTATCAAGTATCATACTAAATTATTAGGCACAGTAGAATTTCTGAACATTTGATCTGTTTTAAAGAACTGAAAATGCTCATTTTTGGAATTTGCTGCATTAGGAGGTCACATTCACTGAACAAAAAAGCTACTTAACTCCAAAACATCCTAACAGGCCAAGTTACATGTTAACATAGGAACCCTTCTTTGATATCACCTTGACAATTCTTTCATCCATTGAACTTGTGAGTTTTTGGAGAGTTTCTTCTTGTATTTCTTTGCATGAAGCCTCCCAGAGCTACTGTTTTGAAGTGATCTGCCTCCCACCCTCATAGATATTTTGCTCCAAAGGTTCTCTATAGGGTTGAGGTCAGGGGAAGATGGTGGCCACACCATGAGTTTATCTCCTTTTATGCCCATAGCAGCCAATGACTCAGAGGTATTCTTTGCAGCATGAGATGGTGCATTGTCATGCATGAAGATGATTTTGCTCCTGAAGGCACGTTTCTGCTTTTTATACCATGGAAGAAAGTTGTCAGTCAGAAACTCTACATACTTTGCAGAGGTCAATTTCATACCTTCAGGAACCTTAAATGGCCCTACCAGCTGTTTCCCTATGATTCCGGCCCAAAACATGACTCCTCCACCTCCTTGATTACGTCGCAGCCTTGTTGGGACATGGTGGCCATCCACCAACCATCCACTACTCCATCCATCTGGACCATCCAGGATTGCTCAACACTCATCAGTAAACAAGACTGTTTGAAAATTAGTGTTCATGCATGTCTGGGCCCACTGCAACCGTTTCTGCTTGTGAGCACTGTTTAGGGGTGGCCAAATCGTAGGTTCAAGCACCACAGCAAGCTTTTGAAGGATCCCACACCTTGTGGTTCGAGGGACTCCAGAGGCACCAGCAGCTTCAAATATCTGTTTGCTGGTTTGTATTGGCTTTTTAGCAGCTGCTCTCTTAATCCGATGAACTTGCCTGGCAGAAACCTTCCTCATTCTGCCTTTATCAGCACGAACACATCTGTGCTCAGAATTAGCCACAAATCTCTTAACAGTACGATGATCACGTTAAGTTTTCGGGAAATATGTAATGTTTTCATCCCTTGACCAAGGCATTGCACTATTTGATGCTTTTCAGCAGCAGAGAGATCCTTTTTCTTTCCCATTTTACTTGAAAACTCTGGCCTGCTTAATAATGTGGAACATCCAGTTTTCCTTTTATTGGGCTCACATGGCAAACTAATTATCACAGGTATCTGAGATTGATTTCAGTGATCCAAAGAACCCTGAGACACAATACCATCAATGGGTTTTATTTACAAAAAAAAACAAAAAACGCTATGACACTTAAAACCAATTTGCATAATAATTTGGAACATAGTTTAATTCACCCTCCCATGGCACCTACCTCTAAGATGACTAGAACTTAGAGATTTTGTTATCCCTTCCACATCCTCCTCTGCTTCCACATCTTCCTCTGGAACCACCACCTCCTCCCACAGACTACTAAAAGTTTGTGCCAGATGTAGATGACCAGAATAGTGATTCTGATTATGGAATCGTCAGGGCTAACCATCTTAGTTGCCATTTTGAAACTATGCAGAAGAGTGCAGAGGTCTTCCATCTGAGCCCACTCTGCAAGCATGATTTGCACCACATCCGGACTGCGTTGGCCTAGGCAACATGTGCAGTGTGGAATTCCACCGTGTCTCCAAATAGCATATCAAACGGTTTACCAGTAGGCCGCAAGACCTCTGTAGTGATGCAAGTTGATGACCTGCAAAGTGAGCATACAGTGACTGTGCTTTCTGCAGCAGTGCATCCAGGCTAGGACAGTGGCGAAGAAATTGCTGTACCACCAGGTTGACTGCAGGAGCCAAGAAAGGCACATGTTTGATGTTGCCTCAGCGTAGGTCCACCACCAGTTTTGCACCGTTATCGCACATGGCCTTCCATGCCTCCCGGTTCAGTGGAGACAGCCATTGCTTAAACTTTGGTTGTGTTACTTTCGATCTCAAAGGCAAATTAATTTAAACACTGTCTGATTGCGGTGAACCTTGGCTGCACAGTACAGAGGTAGGGGTATTCTTTCTGCACTGTTGGAACACGTGTCCCATTGAGGGAGAGGTTGATGGGGCAGGTGGAGTCACTAGAGGAGGTGGAGAAGGCAGAAGTAGTGGAGGAAATGTTACAGACAGGGGTTTGTCATGCAAGCCTTAGGGATTCCAAGACTTGTGAAGCATCCCCTTGCTCGCCTACCCCCACAGCCATCAAAGTCACCCAGCGCCCAGTCATTCAAATCTAACGCCCCTAGCCATGTTTGCTTGTCCTGGTGTCAGTGGTGAACTGCACCCTGGCAAACAGATTTTGTCAAGGAATAGGTGATTTCTGTGACATACTGATCTAGTGCATGCACAGCTTTATTGGAGAAATAATGATGACTGGGCAACTGGTACTGAGGGGACCTAGACCTAGACTTGTTTTTTGTCTATGAACTAATAATGACCTCGAGAATAAGAATGGAAGGTCAGTTTTAGCATTTGGGGAACATGGTAAAAAATATAGATAAAAAAAATCCTTGTGAAATTGCACTTTTTTTGCAATTTCATCGCACTTGGAATTTTCTTTTTCCATTTTTGAGTACACTATATGGTAAAACCAATGGAGTCATTCAAAAGTACAACTTGTTCCACAAAAAACAAGCCCTCACATGGCCATATCGATGGAAAAATAAAAAAGTTATGGCTCTGAGAAGAAGGGGAGCGAGAAACAGAAATGCAAATAAGAAAAAGGGCTCCATCATGAAGGGGTTAAACTACTGCTTGTCTCCAGTAGTAATATGTGGGCATTCTGTATTCTAAGTCTTTGATGATGCTGTTTTTATATAAATGCTATGCAAATAAAGCGAACGAGCAAAGTTGGTGCCGTCGTCACCGCTGTCTGCAGCTTCATTCTGTAGCTGGGAATAGGGAAATAAACTGTGGTAGGATAAATGATAGGGGAATAATTAGTTTTATGCCAAAGTACAGCTTATTTTGTTCAATGAGAAGGGGGGCATAATAACTGTGCAGTCAGTATATCAATTAATGAATTATTAAGTACAAAGCACAAAGTATACTACATGAGATTAGATTTCTTTTAACAAGTACTTTCTTTTCAAATATTGTCAACTTTATGTAACAATGTACCTGCTGATTTGCAATATGTATTAATAGTTGTTCGTATTCCTGGCACAATAGTTAACTGCTGGAAAATAAGAAAGCGCTCTAGATGTCAAGAAACATAGGGATGCCCATACTCTATTCAGACTTTGATCTTTAAGTAAATTAAAGAAATGTGATTGCATATGATACTGCTACATGTCCTCCTGTGGCTCTACATATACTTTATCTATACCAGTCCAGTTATTAAAAACAAAAAAGTAATGAAATGTAATATTTCTACACAGTTCACAGAAAAAAAAATGAAATTCAATTGTTTTTGTGCTAAAGCCTAAGAACAGGACAAGTTTTGTGTTCAGGGGCACTGAAAGTTTTATTGAACATTAGGGATATATTAATGTAAGGTTGCTGAACCTCTTCGAGCTGTTGGGTTTTTATTCTTTAGTATTTCATTACATATTACCCCCAAAGAGACTTAACCTATGTTCCTTTGCCTCAGCAATATAAAGGTCATAAAAAGAAAATATTTTTGGGGAACATTATACTTCAGAAAGTAATAATGCTTTATTCATTTAACTTGGAAGCATATTTCACAATTTCTGTAGTGTTTTATAGCATTTTTTTATAAGATACTGTATATTTAAAGATGCAATGTATGCATTTAATAAACTGTAGAAACCATGATCTCTCCAGAATTTTGCAAATCAAAACTGTAACCTCAGCAAAAATATTTTACTTTTCCTAATGAAAATGAGCTAATTCTAAAATCCATTTAAAAAAAAAACAACTGTCATCCCTCACAATGAAATGTAATCAAAGATTTTATCGAAGACTTTATTTATTGATAGAACATGTGCTGGTCTTCCTTTGTCTCAATTACATGTAAATTTAAAAAGGACCTTTCACCAGGTCAAGAGAGGATAGTTTTTGATCTTTTTTTTAACTTTTTCTACAGTTGCAGAAATATTGGTCTTTATATTTAGCACTAATTTGTATGGCCTTCCCCAGGTATGTCTTTAGGCTGCTCTGAATAATCTATCTGTTAGCACCGCCACTTTGGTAAAAAACAAAAAATTAGCATTAAGTTTAAAAGGCTTATATCATAAATTGAATACTCAGTGGTAGCAGTATGAATTAAAAGCAAAAAAGAAAAGAATTGGCCATTTTTACCTGTTGACAGGTCCCCTCTTTTAACCCCTTCACACCCAAGGGTGGTTTGCACGTTAATGACGGGGCAATTTTTACAATTCTGACCACTGTCTCTTTATGAGGTTATAACTCTGGAACGCTTCAACGGATCTTCGCGATTCTGAGATTGTTTTCTCGTGACATATTGTACTTCACGTTAGTGGTAAAATTTCTTCGATATAACTTGCGTTTATTTAAAAAAAAAATGCAAATATGGCGAACATTTTGAAAATTTTGCAATTTTCAAAATTTTAATTTTAATTCCCTTAAAACAGTGAAATATGTCACACAAAATAGTTAAGAAATAACATTTCCCACATGTCTACTTTACATCAGCACAATTTTGGAACCAAAATTTTTTTTTGTTAGGAAGTTATAAGGGTTAAAAGTTGACCAGCGATTTCTCATTTTTACAACAAAATTTACAAAGCCTTTTTTTTTTTAGGGACCACCTCACATTAGAAGTCACTTTGAGGGGTCTATATGGCAGAAAATACCCAAAAGTGACACCATTCTAAAAACTGCACCCCTCAAGGTACTCAAAACCACATTCAAGAAGTTTATTAACCCTTCAGGTGCTTCACAGGAGCTGAAGCAACGTGGAAGGAAAAAATTAATATTTAACTTTTTAATCACAAAAATGATATTTTACAAACTTTTTTTCATTTTCACAAGGGTAAAAGGAGAAAATGGACAGATAAAGTTGTTGTGCAATTTCTCCTGAGTACGCCAATACCCCATATGTGGGGAAAACCACTGTTTGGGCACACGGCAGAGCACGTAAGGGAAGGAGCGCCGTTTGACTTTTTCAAACCAAAATTGGCGGGAATTGCGATTGGACGCCATGTCGTGTTTGGAGAGCCTCTGATGCACCTAAACAGTGGAAACCCAACACAAGTGACACCATTTTGGAAACTAGACCCCTAAGGAACTTATCTAGATCTGTGGTGAGCAATTTGAACCCCCAAGTGCATCACACAAGTTTATAACGTAGAGCCGTAAAATTAAAAAATCATATTTTTTCCACAAAAATTATCTTTTCACCCCAATTTTATTTTCCCAAGGGTAACAAGACCCCAAAAATTATTGTGCAATTTGTCCTGAGTACGCTGATACCCCATATGTGGAGGAAAACCACTGTTTGGGTGCATGGCAGAGCTCGGTAGGGAAGCAGCACCGTTTGACTTTTCAAAACAGAATTGGCTGGACGCCATGTCGTGTTTGGAGAGCTCCTGATGTGCCTAAACAGTGGAAACCCCGCACAAATGACACCATTTTGGAAGCTAGACCCCTCAAGGAACTTAACTAGATGTGTGGTGAGAACTTTGAAACCCCAGGTGTATCACTAAAGTTTAAAACGCCCGAGCATGAAAATAAAAAAATCATATTTTTTCCACAATCATGATCTTTTAGTCTCCAACTTTTTATTTTCCCAAGGGTAAGGGGAGAAATTGAACCCAAAAGTTGTTGTCCAATTTGTCCTGAGTACGCTGATTCCCAATATGTGGGAGAAAACTACTGTATGGGCACATGTCGGGGCTCTGAAGGGAAGTAGTGATGTTTTGGATTGCAGACTTTGATGGAGTAAAGATGTATATCTTCGTACCGTGTTAGCCAGTAGATAGAAAAATATTTAGAGTTGAGAGTCCTCAGTGGTTGATACCTTTTAATGGCTAACTGAAAAGATGGTAACAAATTGCAAGCTTTCGAGACTACTCAGGTCTCTTCATCAGGCTGAACTAATACAAAATCTGAAGAATCACATATTTATACACAAAAACACAGAAAAAATGCAATAGGTAAGACAAGTGACGTGAAGCAGAATAGTCATTATGGCAGAGGAATGAGCATAAATATTGGAACAATTCATAGATAAGGAGAGAAAGTTTTATTACCCTCTGATTGGGTCTGGTAATGTTTTGTGATGTTTTCACAGGGTATTTGGAGTAAATTCCTTAATTGATGTAATATCTACCTGGATCTACCTGTGGCAAAACATTTTTGCTCCCCTGATCATAGCATGTCAGATATGAAAATACTGGTACTAAGAAGCAGATTCACATCTCAAAGGCAGAGAAGAATTTGCGAATACAAATTGATGGTGACCTTTGACACTCTTAATGCTGGAATGAACCTGTCACATGGTTTTATGGCCTATTACATCAATTAAGGAATTTACTCCAAATACCCTGTGAAAACATCACAAAACATTACCAGACCCCAATCAGAGGGTAATAAAACTTTCTCTCCTTATCTATGAATTGTTCCAATATTTATGCTCATTCCTCTGCCATAATGACTATTCTGCTTCACGTCACTTGTCTTACCTATTGCATTTTTTCTGTGTTTTTGTGTATAAATATGTGATTCTTCAGATTTTGTATTAGTTCAGCCTGATGAAGAGACCTGAGTAGTCTCGAAAGCTTGCAATTTGTTACCATCTTTTCAGTTAGCCATTAAAAGGTATCAACCACTGAGGACTCTCAACTCTAAATATTTTTCTAGACTTTGATGGAATGATCTGCGGGCGTCATGTCGCATTTGGAGAGCCCCTGATGTGCCTAAACAGTGAAAACCCCCACAAGTGACCCCATTTTGGGAAATAGACCCCCCAAGGAATTTATCTAGATGTGTGATGAGCACTTTGAACCCGAAGTGCTTCACAGAAGTTTATAACGTACAGCCGTAAAAATAAAAAATCCTTTTTTTTTACAAAAATGATTTTTTTCGCCCCCAATATCTTATTTTCACTAGGGTAACAGGAGAAACTTGACCCCAAAAGTTGTTGTCCAATTTGTCCTGAGTACGCTGATACCCAATATGTGGGAGAAAACTACTGTATGGGCACACGTCAGGGCTCGGAAGGGAAGTAGTGATGTTTAGGATTGCAGACTTTGATGGAATGGTCTGCGGGCGTCCTGTCGCGTTTGGAGAGTCCCTGATGTGCCTAAACAGTGGAAACCCCTCACAATTGACCACATTTTGGAAAATAGACCCACCAAGGAACTTATCGAGATGTGTGGTGAGCACTTTGAACCCCGAAGTGCTTCACAGAAGTTTATAACGTACAGCCGCAAAAATAAAAAATCTTTTATTTTACAAAAATGATTTTTCGCCCCAAATATTTTATTTTCACAAGGGTAACAGGAGAAATTGGACCCCAAAAGTTGTTGTCCAATTTGTCCTGAGTACGCTGATACCCCATAAGTGAGAGAAAACTACTGTATGGGCACACGTCGGGGCCCGGAAGGGAAGTAGTGATGTTTTGGATTGCAGACTTTGTTGAAATGATCTGCGGGCATCGTGTCGCGTTTGGAGAGCCCCTGATGTGCCTAAACAGAGGAAACCCCCACAAGTGACCCCATTTTGGAAAATAGACCCCCAAGGAACTTATATAGATGTGTGGTGAGCACTTTGAACCCCAAAGTGCTTCACAGAAGTTTATAACGTACAGACGTAAAAATAAAAAATATTTTTTTTTACAAAAATTATTTTTTTTTGTCCCCAATATTTTATTTTCCCAAGGGTAACAGGAGAAATTGGACCCCAAAAGTTGTTGTCTAATTTGTCCTGAGTACGCTGATACCCAATATGTGGGAGAAAACTACTGTATGGGCACATGTCAGGGCTCGGAAGGGAAGTAGTGACGTTTTGGATTGCAGACTTTGATGGAATGGTCTGCGGGCGTCATGTAGCATTTGGAGAGCCCCTGATGTGCCTAAACAGTGGAAACCCCCACAAGTGAACCCATTTTGGAACACAAACCCCACAAGGAACTTATCTAGATGTGTGGTGAGCGCTATGAAGTCCCAAGTGCTTCACAGAAGTTTATAACGTACAGCCGTAAAAAAAAAAAAAATCATTTTTTTTACAAAAATGATATTTTCGCCCCCAATTTTTTATTTTCCCAAGGGTAACAGAAGAAATTGTACCCCAAGAGTTATTGTGCAATTTGTCCTGAGTACGCTGATACCCCATATGTGGGGGTAAACTACTGTTTGGGCGCATGGCAGAGCTCAGAAGTGAAGAAGCACCGTTTTACGCTTTCAACGCAGAATTGGCTGGAATTGAGATCAGACACCATGTCACATTTGGAGAGCCACTGATATGCCTAATCAGTGGAAATTCCCCAATTCTAACTCCAACCCTAACCCCAACACACCCCTAACCCTAGTCCCAACCCTAACCATAACCCTAACCACAAACCTAACCCTAATACACCCCTAACCCTAATCCCAACCCCAACCCTATTCCTAACTTTAGGCGCAACCCTAACCCTAACTTTAGGCGCATCCCTAACCCTAACTCTAATGGGAAAATGGAAATAAATACATTTTTTTAATTTTATTATTTTTCCCTAACTAAGGGGGTGATAAAGGGGGGTTTGATTTACTATTTATGGCAGGTTTTTATGTTTGGCAGCTGTCACGCTAAAAGACGCTTTTTATTGCAAAAAATAATTTTTGCATCACCACATTTTGAGAGCTATAATTTTTTGCATATTTTGGCGCACAGAGTCATGTGAGGTCTTATTTTTTGTGGTACGAGTTGATGTTTTTATTGGTACCATTTTTAAGCACGTGACATTTTTTGATCGCTTTTTATTTCGATTTTTGGGAGGTTAGAATGAACAAAAATCAGCAATTTATGTATTTCTTTTGGGGGGGCGTTTATACCGTTCAGCATGTGGTAAAATTGATAAAGTAGTTTTATTCTACGGGTTAGTGCGATTACAGCGATACCTCATGTATATCATTATTTTATGTTTTGGCGCTTTTATACAATAAAAACCATTTTATATAAAAAATAATTATGTTTGCATCGCTTTATTCTGCGAGCTATAACTTTTTTATTTTTTGCTGATGATGCTGTGTAGCAGCTTGTATTTTGCGGGACAAGATGACGTTTTCAGCGGTACCATGCTTATTTATATCGGTCTTTTTGATCGCGTGTTATTCCACTTTTTGTTCAGCAGTATGCTGATAAAGCATTGATTTTTTGCTTTGTTTTTTTTTTTTTAAGGGGTTCACTAAAGGGGTTAACTAGTGGGACAGTTTTATAGGGCGGGTCGTTACGGACGCGGCGATACCAAATATGTGTACTTTATTGTTTTGTTTTTTTTTATTTACAGGAAGAAATTAATTTATTGGGGAATATTTTTTTTCCCTTTATTTTGGAATTTTTTTTTTACACTTTTTATTTTTTTTATCTTTTTTACTTTGTCCGAGGGTGGGACAATACAGTATAGGGTCAGATCGCTGGTCTCACAGTTGCACAGCACTCTGTGAGACCAGCGATCTCACAGGCAGTGCTGCAGGCTTCCTCAGCGCCTGCTCTCAGCAGGCATTGAGGAAGCCGCCTCCCTGCAGGACCTGGCAGCCATCTTGGATCCGGAATCATGTAGGGAAGAGGCCTTCAGAACAGCGTGGTCACATCGCGCTGTTCTGAGAGTCTCAGGGGAGCACGCAGGGAGCCCCCTCCCTGCGCGATGCTCCCCTGTGCCCCCGGTACACCACGATCATGTTTGATCGCAGTGTGCCAGGGGTTAATGTGCCAGGTGTCAGCTGTGGTAATCAGCCGCTTCCCTGGAGGACCCAGCGGCCATCTTGGATCCGGGGTCCTGCAGGGAAGAGGCCTTCAGAACAGCGTTGTCACATCGCGCTGTTCTGAGGGTCTCAGGGGAGCACGCAGGGAGCCCACTCCCTATGCGATGCTCGCCTGTGCCACCGGTACACCGCGATCATGTTTGATCGTGGTGTGCCAGGGGTCATCCCCTTTCTGCCATCCGACGTACTATCACGTCCATGGTACCTGGGCCCATATGACCATGGACGGGATAGTAATTCGGATGCGATCGGACGATTGCGGCCGGGTGTCAGCTGATTATCACAGCTGACACCCGACACTATGTGCCAGGAGCGGTCACGAACCGCTCCCGACACATTAACCCCTTCACCCCAAGGATGGTTTGCACGTTAATGACCGGGCCAATTTTTACAATTCTGACCACTGTCTCTTTATGAGGTTATAACTCTGTAACGCTTCAACGGATCTTCGCGATTCTGAGACTGTTTTCTCGAGACATATTGTACTTCACGTTAGAGGTAAAATTTCTTCGATACAACTTGCGTTTATTTTTGAAAAAAACGCAAATATGGCGAAAATTTTGAACATTTTGCAATTTTCAAAATTTTAATTTTTATTCCCTTAAAACAGAGAAATATGTCACACAAAATAGTTAATAAATGACATTTCCCACATATCTACTTTACATCAGCACAATTTTGGAACCAAAATTTTTTTTTGTTAAGAAATTATAAGTGTTAAAAGCTGACCAGCGATTTCTCATTTTTATAACAAAATTTACAGAGCCATTTTTTTTTAGGTACCACCTCACATTTGAAGTCACTTTGAGGGGTCTATATGGCAGAAAATACCCAAAAGTGACACCATTCTAAAAACTGCACCCCTCAAGGTACTCAAAACCACATTCAAGAAGTTTATTAACCCTTCAGGTGCTTCACAGGAGCTGAAGCAACGTGGAAGGAAAAAATTAATATTTAACTTCTTAATCACAAAAATGATCTTTTCTAACCTTTTTTTCATTTTCACAAGGGTAAAAGGAGAAAATGGACAGATAAAGTTGTTGTGCAATTTCTCTTGAGTACACCAATACTCCATATGTGTGGGAAAACCACTGTTTGGGCACACGGCAGAGCTCGTAAGGAAAGGAGCGTCGTTTGACTTTTTCAAACCAAAATTGGCTGGAATTGAGATTGGACGCCATGTCGCGTCTGGAGAGCCTCTGATGCACCTAAACAGTGGAAACCCCAAGTGACACCATTTTGAAAACTAGGCCCCCTATGGAACTTATCTAGATCTGTTGTGAGCACTTTGAACCCCAAGTGTTTCACTAAAGTTTATAATGCCTGGGTGAAAAAGAATAAAACAATTTTCCACAAAAATTATTTTTTAGCCCCAAATTTTTGATTTTTCCCAAGGAAATTGGACCCCAAAAGTTGTTGTCCAATTTGTCCTGAGTACGCTGAAACCCCATATGTGAAAGGAAGTAATAACGTTTTGGAATGCAGACGTTGATGGGGGTCATGTTCCGTTTGCAGTGCCCCAGATGTGTCTAAACAGTGGAAACCCCCACAAGTGACCCCATTTTGGAAACTAGACCCCTTAAGGAACTTATCTAGATTTGTGGTGAACCCCCAAGTGCTTCACACAAGTTTATAATGCCGGGGCATGAAAATAAAAAATCCTATTTTTTCCCTCAAAAATTATATTTTAGTCACCAATTTTTTATTTTCCAAAGGGTAACAGGAGAAATTGGACCACAAAAGTTGTTGTCCAATTTGTCCTGACTCTGAGTACACTGATACCTCATATGTGGGGGGACCACTGTTTGGGCGCACGGCAGAGCTCGGAATGGAAGGAGCACCATTTGACTTTTTCCAAACAAAATTGGCTGGAATTGAGATTGGACACACTGTTGCTTTTGGAGACCCCCCCTGATGTGCCTAAACAGTGGAAACCCCCCACAAGTGACCCCATTTTGGAAACTAGACCCCTTAAGGAACTTATCTAGTTTGTGGTGAGCACTTTGAACCCCCAAGTGCTTCACACAAGTTTATAATGCCGGGGCATGAAAATAAAAAATCCTATTTTTTCCCTCAAAAATTATATTTTAGTCACCAATTTTTTATTTTCCAAAGGGTAACAGGAGAAATTGGACCACAAAAGTTGTTGTCCAATTTGTCCTGACTCTGAGTACACTGATACCTCATATGTGGGGGGACCACTGTTTGGGCGCACGGCAGAGCTCGGAATGGAAGGAGCACCATTTGACTTTTTCCAAACAAAATTGGCTGGAATTGAGATTGGACACACTGTTGCTTTTGGAGACCCCCCCTGATGTGCCTAAACAGTGGAAACACCCCACAAGTGACCCCATTTTGGAAACTAGACCCCCTAAGGAACTTATCTAGATCTGTGGTGAGCAATTTGAGCCCCCCAAGTGCTTCACACAAGTTTATAACGTAGAGCCGTAAAATTAAAAAATCATATTTTTTTCACAAAAATGATCTATTCACCCCAATTTTTAATTCCCAAGGCTAACAAGACCCCAAAAGCTATTGTGCAATTTGTCCTGAGTACGCTGATACCCCATATATGGGGGTAAACCACTGTTTGGGTACATGGCAGAGCTTGGAACGGAAGAAGCGCCGTTTGACTTTTTCAACGCAGAATTGGCTGGACGACATGTCGTGTTTGGAGAGCTCCTGATGTGCCTAAACAGTGGAAACCCCCCACAAATGACACCATTTTGGAAAGTAGACCCCTCAAGGAACTTACCTAGATGTGTGGTGAGAACTTTGAACCCGAAGATGTTTCACTAAAGTTTATAACGTTAGAGCATGAAAATAAAAAAAATCATATTTTGTCCACAAACATGATCTTTTAATCTCCAACTTTCTATTTTCCCAAGGGTAACAGGAGAAACTGGACCTGAAAAGTTGTTGTCCAATTTCTCCTGAGTATGCTGATGCCCCATATGTGTGAGAAAACTACTGTATAGGCACTAGTGTTGAGCGATAGTGCTCGATATCTAAAAATATCGTATCGAAATTGTATCGCCGATAGCACTAAATATCGTCGATATCCGATTTCGATACCGGAAGTCCAATGTAAGTCTATGGGAACAAAATATCGCAACTAAAAAAAAACCCTTTATTTCCTTGTAAACACTAAATATACACACATAGAATACATATATATATATACATGTCATTGTGACATATATATATATATATACACTTCTACATAGTAAAATATCCTCTGATTCAATTGCCGGGTAAAGCCGGCTTCTGTGAAAAGACAGAAGCACCCGACATGAAATGACACTTGGTGTACATAGGGTTAACCATGTCTTTTCATGTCGTTTGCAATCTGATTTGCACAAACAATTACATCAGTCTATGTGTGCAAAATTTCACACCTGTAGGGGTTAATTAAAGGTGTAAATTCGTTGTAAAAAAACCTGACTTTTTTGCTACGAATTTACACCTTTAATTAACCCCTACAGGTGTGAAATTTTGCACACTTACACTCATGTAATTGTTTGTGCAAATCAGATATCAAACTACATGAAAAGACATGGTTAACTCTATGTAAACCAAGTGTCATTTCATGTCGGGTTCTGCATTTTCACAAAAGCCGGCAATTGAATTAGCGGCTATTATACTATGTAGAAGTGTATGAACTATAAATATAAATATATATATATGTGTCACAAATTCAATGACATGTATATATATATATGAGGTGTAAAATTGCTGAAAAAAAATGCGTGGGCTCCTGCCCTATTTTCGCAACCAGACAGACAAAGCCAGTGAGTGGGGGCAGATAATAATAGCCCAGAGAGGGACCATTATTTTTGGCCCCCCCCCGGCTACTAACATCTGCCCCCAGACACCCCAGAAAGGGCAAATCTCTAATTAGATTTGCCCTTTCTGGCACTTTGCCCGTCTATTCCCATTGCCCTGTAGCGGTGGCGAATGGGTTAATAAGGGGTTAAAATGACCTTGCAATTGAAAAGTCACTTTAAGCCAGGTTAATAATTGAGAGCTGTCAATCAGACAACTATCAATTATTAATCCTATTGTATGAAAGAAAAATCAAACACACACACTTTAATAAAAAAGAAGTTTAATGAAATAATCACACAGTTTTTGACCATATTTTATTTACCTGCTAAAACCATTTCCTGTAATAAAAATAAAATAATAAAGCAAAATTATTCTTACCAATCCGATGTACAGTCAGGTCCCACGGTGTAATCCATCAGAAAGGGTTAATGTTTACTGCAGGGACCGCAGCTAATGCTGCAGCCTCACAGTAAACCCCCAAATGAATGAGTTCCTCTCCTGGCTGACAGGAGAGGAAGTGGAAAGCTTAATTGATTGCTTTCCACTTTCACTTCAGGTCAGCCAGGGACACAATCAGTGACGTCAGAGGGAACTGGTTAACAAAAATAGGGGATCCCCTCGAAAAAAAATGGCCTGGGGTCCCCCCTATTTTTGTTAACCAGCCAGATGAAGCAGACCGCTGAGGCCTGGTTTTTCAGGCTGGTAAGGATCCAATATCCATGGACCTTGCAAGCCTGATAATACCAGGCCACAGCAGTCTGCATATCTTGGCTGATTAACAAAAATAGGGGATCCCCTCGAAAAAAATTGGCGTGGGGTCCCCCCTATTTTTGTTAACCAGCCAGATGAAGCAGACCGCTGAGGCCTGGTTTTTCAGGCTGGTAAGGATCCAATATCCATGGACCTTGCAAGCCTGATAATACCAGGCCACAGCAGTCTGCATATCTTGGCTGATTAACAAAAATAGGGGATCCCCTCGAACAAAAATTGGCGTGGGGTCCCCCCTATTTTTGTTAACCAGCCAGATGAAGCAGACCGCTGAGGCCTGGTTTTTCAGGCTGGTAAGGATCCAATATCCATGGACCTTGCAAGCCTGATAATACCAGGCCACAGCAGTCTGCTTAGCTTGGCTGGTTAACAAAAACAGGGGATTCCCTCGAAAAAAAAAACGGCGTAGGGGTCCCCCTATTTTTGTTAACCAGCCAAGTAAAATGCAGACTGCTGCGGCCTGGTATTAAAAGACTGTCAAGGCCCATGGATTTTGGCCCTCAACAGCCTGATAATACCAGGCTACAGCAGCCCCACATTTGGCGCATCAAAAGATGTGCCAATTGTGGCACTTTACCCGGCTCTTCCCACTTGCCCTGTAGCGGTGGCAAGTGGGGTAATAAGGGGTTAATGTCACCGTTGATTGCACGGTGACAATAAGCCCGGTTAATAATGGAGAGGCGTCAATAAGACACCGATCCATTATTAATCCCAAAGTTATTAAATGCATAAAAAAAGACAAAGCAAGAAAAAAGTCTTTTAATGAAATAAAAGAGACAACACAGTTTTCATTTCTTTTATTATACACTCATTCCTGCGACGCCATCGATCTCCTGTAAAAAAAAAAAATAAACAAACCAACAGTATACCACCTGTCCGACGCAGTCCATAACGACAGTCCCACGACGATCCAGCTCTGCTACATCGCAATGACAGGCAGAGCCTGTCATCGCGACGCAGCACAGCTGATTACCTGCTTCCCCGGCGGTGACGTCATCGGACTGACTGCTTTACAGCCGGGATTACCCAGCAGTCACTGCAGTTATCGCGAGAAACTGCATGTGACCGCCGGGGAGAAGAGGATGGCGGCCATGAAGCAGTCCAGGACGTGACCGCCGGAGATCTTCTGCCAGGTAAGTGCCACTGACTCCTGACAGACCCGACCGACGGACACTGACAGTGACAGACCCGACCGACGGACACAGACAGTGACAGTGTCAAATCCGATTCCGGTATTCGATAAGACGAAAATATCGAAACGAATTATCGAAAGGCCGATAGAGCTAATATCGGCCGATAGCCGATATTTACATTATCGTATCGCTCAACACTAATAGGCACACGTCAGGGCTCGGAAGGGAAGTAGTGACGTTTTGTATTGCAGACTTTGATGGAATGGTCTGCGGGCGTCATGTTGCATTTGGAGAGCCCCTGATGTTCCTAAACAGTGGAAACCCCACAAGTGACCCCATTTTGGAAAATAGACCCCCAAGGAACTTATCTAGATTTGTGGTGAGCACTTTGAACCCAGAAGTGCTTCGCCGAAGTTTATAACGTACAGCTGTAAAAATAAAAAATCTTTTTTTTTTTGCAAAAATTATTTTTCTCCCCCAATATTTTATTTTCACAAGGGTAACAGGAGAAATTGGACCCCAAAAGTTGTTGTACAATTTGTCCTGAGTATGCTGATACCCCATATGTGGGAGAAAACTACTGTGTGGGCACACGTCAGGGCTCGGAAGGGAAGTAGTGATGTTTTGGATTGCAGACTTTGATGGAATGGTCTGCGGGCGTCATGTCGCATTTGGAGAGCCCCTGATGTGCCTAAACATGGAAACCTCCCACAAGTGACCCCATTTTGGAAAATAGACCCCAGAAGGATCTTATCTAGATGTGTGGTTAGTGCTATGAAGCCCCAAGTGCTTCACAGAAGTTTATAACGTACAGCCGTAAAAACAAAAAAATCATGTGTTTTTTTACAAAAATGATATTTTCACCCCAATTTCTTATTTTCCCAAGGGTAACAGAAGAAATTGGACCCCAAGAGTTATTATGCAATTTGTCCTAAGTACGCTGATACCCCATATGTGGGGGTAAACTACTGTTTGGGCGCATGGCAGAGCTCAGAAGTGAAGTTGCACCGTTTGACTCTTTCAACCCAGAATTGGCTGGAATTGAGATTAGACGCCATGTCACATTTGGAGAGCCCCTGATGTTACTAAACATTGGAAAACCCCCAAATTCTAACTCCAACCCTAACCCAACACACCCCTAAACCCTAATCTCCCTAACCCTAAAATAACCTAATGAAAATGGAAATAAATAATTTTTTTATTTTATTATTTTTCCCTAACTAAGGTGGTGATAAAGGGGGGTTTGATTTACTGTTTATAGCGGGTTTTTATGATTGGCAGCTGTCATGCTAAAAGACGCTTTTTATTGCAAAAAATAGTTTTTGCATCACCACATTTTGAGAGATATAAATTTTGCATATTTTGGCCCACAGAGTCATGTGAGGTCTTATTTTTTGTGGTACGAGTTGATGTTTTTATTGGTACCATTTTTAAGCACGTGACATTTTTTGATCGCTTTTTATTTCGATTTTTGGGAGGTTAGAATGAACAAAAATCAGCAATTCATGAATTTCTTTTGGGGGGGGCGTTTGTACCATTCCGCGTGTGGTAAAATTGATAAAGCAGTTTTATTCTTCGGGTTAGTACGATTACAGCAATACCTCATTTATATCATTTTTTTATGTTTAGCGCTTTTATACAATAAAAACAATTTTATATAAAAAATAATATTTTTGCATCGCTTTATTTTGTGAGCTATAACTTTTAATTTTTTCGCTAATGATGCTATTTTGTGGCTCATTTTTTGCAGGACAAGATGACGTTTTCAGCGGTACCATGTTTATTTATATCGGTCTTTGTGATCGCGTGTTATTCCACTTTTTGTTCTGCGGTATGATGATAAAGCATTGATTTTTTGCTTTGTTTTTTTTTTTTTAAGGGGTTCAATAAAGGGGTTAACTAGTGGGACAGTTCTATAGGGCGGGTAATTACGGACGCGGCGATTCCAAATATGTGTACTTTTATTGGTTTGTTTGTTTTATTTACAGGAATATGAATTTATTGGGGAATATTTTTTTTCCTTTATTTTGAATTTTTTTTTTTACACTTGTTATTTTTATTTTTTAAACTTTTTTACTTTGTCCCAGGGTGGGACAATACAGTGTAAGGTCAGATCGCTGGTCTCACAGTGTGCACAGCACTCTGTGAGACCAGGGATCTCACAGGCAGTGCTGCAGGAACCGGCGGCCATCTTGGATAAGGGGTCCTGCAGGGAAGAGGCCTTCAGAACTGCGCGGTCTCATCACGCTGTTCTGAGGGTCTCAGGGGAGCACGCAGGGAGCCCCCTCACTGAGCGATGCTCACCTGTGCCCCCGGTACACCGCGATCATGTTTGATCGTGGTGTGCAGGGGGTTAATGTGCTGGGTGTCAGCTGTGATAATCAGCTGACACCCGGGCGCGGCCCAATCGCTTCAACATACTATCCCGTCTATGGTCAGATTGTCACAGGTATCATGGACGGGATAGTACGTCGGATGGCAGAGAGGGGTTAAAAAAAAATCAACAGCATGTGAAGAAATGGTTTTATTTATTTTTTGCGCATTTCCTTGTGCGGTATAAGTGAATAGGAAACTTTATTACTTGGGTCGGTGCGATTACATCGATAACAGATTTATATCTGGTTTTTATGTTTGACAGCTTTCAAACACTAATAGATACTTTTTATTGCTTTTGCGTCACCATATTCTGAGACCTATAAATTTTCATATTTTGGCCGACAGAGACATGCTATGGCTTGTTTTTTGTGAGACGAGCTAATGTTTTTATTAGTACCATTTTCGGGCACATGACATTTTTTGATCGCTTCCCATTCTGATTTTCGGTGGACAGAATGAACATAAACCAGCAATTCAGGAATTGCTTTTTTTTTTTATACTTTTCCGCGTATGGTATAATTGGTAAGACAGCTTTATTCTTCGGGTCAGTACGATTACAGCAATACCTCATTTATATCTTTTTTATGTTTTGGCGCTTTTACACAATAAAAACTATTTTATAGAAAAAATAATTATTTTTACATCGCTTTATTCTGAAAGCTATAACTTTTTTATTTTTCTGCTGATGGAGCTGTGTGGCAGCTTGTTTTTTGTGGGACAAGATGACGTTTTTTAAGTGCTACCATTTTTATTTACATACATCTTTTTTATCGCGTTTTATTGCACTTTTTGTTCGGCAGTATGATGATAAAGCATTGTTTTTTGCCTAGTTTTTTTTTTTTACGGTGTTCACTGAAGGGGTTAACTAGTGGGATAGTTTTATAGATCAGGTCATTACAGATGTGGCGATACCAAATATGTGTACTTTTATTGTTTGTTTTTTTTTACAAAAAGAAATATATTTATTGGAAAAATATATATATTTTTTTTTCTTTATTTAGGATTTTTTAAAAAAATATTTTTACACATGCTAATATTGTTTTTTTTTAACTTTTTTACATTGTCCAAGTATGGGACATCACTATATAAAGTCAGATCGCTGATCTGACACTTTGCACTCGCACTGTGTCAGATCAGCGATCTGATAGGCAATGAAGGAGGCTTCTCAGGTCCTGCTCTCAGCAGGTACTGAGAAGCCACCTCCCTGCAGGACTCGGAAGGACCCCACAGCCATCTTAGAGCCGGGGGTCTGAAAGGAGAACCTCAGAACAACGCAATTGCATCGCGTTGTTCTGAGGGAAGCACGTAGGGAGCCCCCTCCCTGCGCGATGCTTCTCTATGCTGCTGTCAATACTGACAGCGGTATCAGAGGGGTTAAATGCCCACGGTCGGTGCTAGCACTGATGGTGGGCATTGCTGAGGGGTGTCAGCTATCACACACAGCTGAGACCTGCACGCGATTGCCACGGCGCTCACAGTGAGAACTAGTACTGCTCGTGGCACAAATGCAGTTGCCGCAGAGCAGTACTAGTATGGCACATGTCGCAAAATGGTTAACCAGGGGCCCTGCAAGGTCCATGGAAATCCAGTCAAATGGGACCTCTATAATGGGCAGCAGTACTAGGTGACTGCGGAAATGGGATACAGGAGCAGTAAGCTGACAAGTAGGGCAGGACCGGCAGTAGTTAACAATCTCTCTGTGACACCCTGGCCAGTAGAACCTCATAAAGATCCATTCATGAGTTTTGTCTACTCCCAGATGTCCAGATGTCCCAGTGGGGTTTCATTAGGGTTGAGCTGGCTCTTGTCTGAGACAATTGGTATTCCCACCTTCCTCCATCCCAGTCCCAGAACAGGCTAAAGTCCCAACCTATTATCGCATGGTGTAACAAGTCCTTAACCACCCTGACCTCATGTGATTCAGCACCACAGTTAGTTTTTATATGAATTCTGGCAACAGGGTAGTCCTTGGCATCCCTGTGAATACAACGAACGTCAATTGTCTTTCCGAGGACCAGCTGGTGAGAGAGTGTTGCCCTGATCATGGTCACCAAACTCCTCAAGTCCAAGAGTCCCGATACCAGTAACCCATTTATTATTATGGGACAAGCCTGTGGCCTTTCATCAGGCTGATAGTTCACACTGCAGGCAGGATAGGCATAGTACAAACAGCACCTCCCAAGACTGCAGTCCATCTTTTCGGCAGACACAGGACAATGGGCGGCTATGTGTCCAGGACCATGGCATCTCCAGCATAACAAGTCTTTCCCAGCAGCCTTTAGGAACCCCTCACTGACTCCTTGGGAATTCAGGCTTCCCCAATGGTTGTTCTACAACCCTTCTTTTGGGACGCGGGCTTCCGCTGGGTACCCCAGTATGGAGATGCACCAGTCATCGGCTTCCTTAGGGACTCTCAACCAATATCTTTCTACAATGCCCACCTGTTTGTCTGTATTGCGGGGTTCTCCCTGGGCAACCAAGGTCTACACTTGCCAATGGAGGGAGTGATTAAATCTGTCCATGACCACCCACTCGACCATCTAGGCTGGAGGGGAGGATTGTGGCTGCAACCATTTCTGAACTAGATGCAGTAGGTCAAACATATCAAAGTGAGGGTGTTTGTTAACATAATATGCCCAGTTATGACCCTTTGGGCTCTAACAGACAGTGACCGCTGAGCATGCCAATATCTCGTTTTTTAATTTGGCATATTCCCAGGCATCTTCTAAGGCCAATAATATAATAAAATGAAACGTGTGCACTGCTGGGAAAGAGGTGCCAGGTTAGGTTCCCAAACCAGGATATATAACGAAATGAACTTGGCACTCAACTTGATGCTCAAAAGGAAAACAAATTTATTTATGGTGATCCAAAAACTAGGTTTTCAAATGTGTGGCAGAACGTTTCGGCTAATTAATAGCCTTCATCAGTTGCCAAATTTGCATACATGAAGTCGAAAACCGTTGTAGTATAGGGACAGTGTCCATATGTACTCATGAACAATCAGGTATAGAGGAAGAACACCCTTATAACCCACTGATAGCGTTGCGGTGCTTATTCAATCCAGATATGCCGCCATGTGCAGTGAAATTAGTGTGTTTCAAGATGTGAGCGCAGTATGCGCCGGATCCCGCGTCAGTACCAGGCGGCAGCACTTCCATACTGCGCTCACATCTTGAAACACACTAATTTCACTGCACATGGCGGCATATCTGGATTGAATAAGCACCGCAACGCTATCAGTGGGTTATAAGGGTGTTCTTCCTCTATACCTGATTGTTCATGAGTACATATGGACACTGTCCCTATACTACAACGGTTTTCGACTTCATGTATGCAAATTTGGCAACTGATGAAGGCTATTAATTAGCCGAAACGTTCTGCCACACATTTGAAAACCTAGTTTTTGGATCACCATAAATAAATTTGTTTTCCTTTTGAGCATCAAGTTGAGTGCCAAGTTCATTTCTTTATCTTCTAAGGCCAAGTTATATTAAGCCTTCTGGGGTTCGCTGTTGTGAGCATGTTGGAAATGACTTCTGAGTTGGGGCTCCCTCTGGTGGTTGCTGAGTGTATTGAACCATTGTTGAATAGTAGAAGTCCATCACCTGCGAGAGATGACTGGCAATCAGGAGAGACTGACTGGGCTGATATAAGTGAGCTGCCTTCCCATGATCCTCGCGGTGATCAATTGTTGTTTCCTTGTTCATTTGGAAGTCAGCTGGGGTCTTGCCTTCGTCTGCTACTTTCAGATAAGATATTTTCTGCTTGTTTCTATCGTGTTTGCAATTTCCATTTTTTGTCTGCACTTTTGTGGGAGGTTAGCCGGGTTCCCCTCTGGGGCCTGTGCTACTCTCTGTTTTTCAGTAGCCACTGTTTATTTGTTCCATTGCTCTGTCCCTGCTATTTGAGTGGCTGCGGGTTAGCCGCTTGGTCACACCAGAGATCTGATTTAGCGGGTGGCGAGATCGTGTGGTCTCAGCATTTTTTGAAATCAGAAGTGTTGGAATTTTCTAGGGTTTTGCTGGGTTGCAGATAGTATTCTGTCCTGTCCTGTCCTATCTAGGCAGTATTTGGCACCAGCGTTTGCTCACTCTATTTTCTGCCTGCGTTTGTGTTTCTTCTTGTCTAACCGCCATTATATGTTTGGGAGCTACCTATTCCTTTGGGGCTCTACTCCAGGGCAGTTAACTTTCCTGTTTCTATCTTCAGGTGTAGCTAATCTCTCCGGCTGTGCGGAAGTGTCTAGGTCACCGTAGGTACGTCCCACGGCTGCTTCTAGTTGTGCGGTTAGCTTAGGGATCTGCAACCCATTAGTTCTCAACCTCTCTGGGTGTTTGGCTGCCTTTGCTGTTTTTTTTGCTCCTGTCCTCCCCGGCTACCAAATCATAACAGTTCGCCAGTCAAATAGGGGGCCAGGACCTCCGCCCACTCTTCTGGTGGCAGCTTCTCCCACTCTGCAACCCTCTTGAACAAAGTAAAAACTGTCTCTACATCATCAACCAGTGTCATTTTCTGCATCTTACCACCTTCTGGACGTACGTGTCGTCACCTGGACTTGTGGAATGAGCTTCCGGTCTCCCACGAACTGCCTCGGCAAGCATCTCAATCTGCCGCTGCTATTGTCTGAACTTGTCCTGTTGGTATTGCTGTCGTTGTTGCATCCACTGTACACAACATCTTTCACGTCTCCTGATGTGCCAACTGTTGCTGCTCCTGTGCGCTCACCAGATGCTGGAGCAGGTCCTCTATTTTGCCTGAAGTTGTACGCTGGCTTGTGGGCTCCTTTACCCAGGACATGCAGTTTGACCATGACTGCTACTGGGGTTCCCGGAATGTTGCCCACATTCGAAACACCACTAAGTGGTAGAATGACTCTCTCAGCGGTACACAAAGGTAGCACTGAAACACTGTCTCTTTAAGAACACCCTTGGTTTATTAAGTGCAGCATAATCCAAGCTGGAAAAAAGTAAACACGGCCCTCTGGCAAAATAGCAAAA
>JARQOD010000001.1:322189873-322257326 GCA_033576555.1 Oophaga sylvatica | reverse complement strand
ATATTAAAAATCTCCGTATATATTTTCGGAGTCACACACAGACGCTCACTCAGCACGGATTTGACCGTAATACAAAAGGCAGAAAAACAGTGCTGTATCAGAAGCGTACAACAGTATACAGTAAGGGGGAAAATTTAAATCTCCGAATATATTTCCGGAGTCACACACAGACGCTCACTCAGTATGGATTTGACCGTAATACAAAAAGCAGAAAAACGGTACTGTATCAGAAGCGTACAGCTGTATACAGTAAAGGGGAAAATTTAAATCTCCGTATTTATTTGCGGAGTCCCACACAGACGCTCTCTCAGTATAGATTTGACGGTAATACAAACAGCAGATATAAGGTACTGTAACAGGAGCGTACAGCTGTATACGGTGTAGGGGAAAATGTAAATCTCCGTATATATTTCTGGAGTCACACACATACGCTCACTCAGTATGGATTTGGCCGTAATACAAACAGCAGATATACGGTACTGTATCAGAAGTGTACAGCTGTATACGGTGTAGGGGAAAATTTAAATCTCCGTATTTATTTCCGGAGTCACACACAGATAGTCAGCATGTATTTGTCCGTGATACCAGCCGGTACACGGTAGTGTGTGAGGAGCGTACAGCTCTATACGGTGTGGGAAAAAATGAACGGTCGGTAACTATGCAGAAAAAAAGAATAAAAGTATTAGTGCTTTGTAAAAAGCAGTCTGCACAGCAGTGTACAAACAGCAATACAGCTATCAGGCAGCCTAATAACCAGCGCTGCTGCACACAAGAAAATCCTCCCGTCACTGCACACTAACTGTACAGCACAATCGCTATCAGCACAAGCACATAAGAACTTCTTCTTAGATCTTTACAGCCTAACTCTCTGCCTACCGATAAACAGCAACCTCTCCCTACTGTTAAGATCGGCAGAAGTATAATGGAGGTCGGCGGTCAGGGCTTTTATAGACACTATGACGCCCCCCAAAGCAAGCCAATCTCTGCAATGCCCTTCTCTAAGATGGTGGTGGACGCTGCACATGTCATCTCATTGCCCACAGTGTACGTCCTTGCTCATTGGCTGAAAAAAGGCGCCTGCAAGCATTCTGAGAAATCTGACTTTGGCGCTCATTTTGCTGACCGAATGGCCGGACTCACGCTATGGTCGGGTTTCGATCGGCGAAACCCGAGTTTGGCGAAAGTCGGCGACTTATGAATCTGACCGACCTGTTTCGCTCAACTCTAGCCGCCACCACCTGTCTGCTGAAGGTGATTTGTTTTTCAATATATATAATATTCAGTATGTAAAATAGGCCAATTACAAAAGGAATAAGCAGCCAAAAAATCCCATAAAACCATCTTTATTCAATCACATACATTAAAATTACAAAGGATAGTGAATGGTACAATTAGGGGAAAGATGACTTAAAATGTCAATATGATTCCTCCATATAGGATCGAGTCATGTCCACATACATACTTGTATAGGCAAAGTGTCTCAAACAGTGTACTACAATTGTAGATCATATATCGTACTGGCATAGTGCAAAATCATCTTCTCCACATAGTATACATGGACAATGGTACACATTACCTTAACAGATGTATAATCAAGTCTGTGGAACAGGACCCAGATCCACCCCAACGCGCTTCCTCAGGGGGCATAAGGAGAACTCCCACATGACGATTTATGTACCCTCATACCAGAACCAATTTTCCCATCAACCAATGCATAACGACATTGCACAGCCTCAGAATAAACTGTAATCAACGGTTACCTACTCACACAAGCGCACACCGCCGCCATTCCCATGTGTGCTCATCCCCGACGCCAGCATCCGGAACTACGTGGGGCCCCACGTGACCGGACACTGGTATGTCAGAGGAGGAAGCGCCGCGAGAACGGCCGGGTATACGGCGCATGCGCACAACAGAAAGGGACGTATCAACGTCCATATCTAATGTTGGCACCGCAAAAGGCGGCCAAGTATGCAGCACGTGCGCACTACAGTCAAAGACCTATCGACGTCCATATCACATACTGGCACCGCCATAATGGGTCTAGTGACAGTATAAAAAACTGCATTAAATGGCTATGTGCATGGGTCAAAACCGCAAATTGAATCACAAAACATTAGTTACCCATTAAACCCTAATAACAACACCCAACAAAATATACATAGTAGACAATTCAAATAATTAAAAAAATAATAAATAAAAATCAAACATAAATAAAGAAGAAAATATAAATAAAAATAAAAAAGAAAAGCAAACACAAATCAAAAAGAACAAGGCAATATAAAAAAAAATATAAGAAGAAAATATTAACAAACCAAATAATACAATACAAATATAAATTTAAGTACTTAATACAAATATATAATATAATATAATAATCGCATGTCTTTCAGATTGTATATGTTGAGAGGTGTCACTGGTCGTCACTATCAGGATATTCTCCTCTTCAAGTCCTAAACGGATTTACAATAAATGCACGCAGTGCTCTATATTAATAAAATAAAGATAATTAAAATCATAATATTGACATTGAGAGTATTCAAAGGCAACGATGGGGATCAAAGGTAAGGAGCAAAAGATAAGTTTTCATTAAGGCCCTTTGGATAGGTTGTTTGTAGGGTCCAGATCCATTTAGTTTCTAGCTGTCCCAACTTTTTAGTCAAATTACCCCCTCTAATATTAATATTGAGCATGTCAATGCCACGCACCTTCAATAGGGCACCATCACATTGGTGTAACTCGTAGAAGTGTCGTGGCAGTGTTTTGAGAGTGGATGTGTCCGTGCAACCAGAGGCCGCCTGTATCCCCAACACATGTTCGCGGGTACGAACTTTCAATTAGATGTTAGACCGACATAGATCAATCCACACGGACATGTGGCATAATAAATCACATATCTCGATGTGCATGTAATTCGTTGTTTAATGTCAAAATTTTTTGAACCGTCGGAACTGACAAATGTGGTACTCCGCTCAATGTTAGGGCAGGCGACACACCTGCCACACGGAACACATCCACTCACAATAGGTATAGAATCCAAAAAAGTAGATCCTGAATACGAATAGTGGCTGGTAACCAATATATCACGCAAGTTCCTTGCTCGTCGGAACGTGATCAAGGGACGATCTGGAATGAATTTTTTAATGATTGGATCGACCATTAAAATCGGCCATGCTTTTGCAAGGGCTGTTCGTACCAACCCATGTTGAGAATTATAAGTTGTCACAAATCTAGACTCATTCATATTTGCCGCCTTGGGACCTACATTACCATATAAAAGACTATTTCGATTGGTATATTTGGCACAATGGTAAGCCTTTTTTAATGATCGTCTACTGTATCCGCGAGCGAGGAACCGAGATTTTAATTCTTCTGCTCTACATATAAAGTCTTCCTCTGTAGAGCAGATACGACGTAGACGAAGAAATTGTCCCACCGGAATCCCCCTAATCATGTGCCGTGGGTGACAAGAGGATGCATGTAGCAGTGTATTCGATGCAGTTGTTTTACGGAAAATATCCGTTTGAATGCACCCTGTTTCATCCCTATGTATAGAGACGTCCAAAAAATCCATCTTATCTTTGTCCCACACCGGGGTAAGTTTTATATTCAAATCATTGTTATTGAGACATGAGACAAACTGCGAAAGGTCGATGGAGTTGCCATGCCAGACGAAAAAGATATCGTCAATGTAGCGTACCCAAAATAGGACACGCTCCACAGACCCCAATCCGTCAGACATAAAGAGATCCCTCTCCCACAGCCCCAGGAACAGATTGGCATAGGAGGGCACAAAGGCCGCACCCATGGCTGTACCCTGGAACTGAAGGTAAAAGGACCGCTTGAACACAAAAAAGTTGTGTGTGAGGGTGAACTCCAAAAGCTCCAAGATGAGGTCACTTAAACCTACCGATAGTGTGGAGGTATTGAGAAAAAATTTAACCGTTCTCAAGCCATCTGTGTGGCGGATGCTCGTATAAAGAGACTCTACATCAAGGGATGCCAGTAGAGTATCACCCTCAAGGCACAGTCCATCGACCTTTCGCAGCAAGTCTCCTGTATCTTTGAGGAACGAAGGAAGGCTAGACACCAGTGGTTGCAGGTAATGCTCGATCCATCTATTAACATTCTCGAGATAATTTCCTCTTCCAGACACAATTGGTCTGCCAGGTGGCGACTTCAGATCCTTATGTATCTTAGGCAGCAGATACAATGTGGCAATAGTAGGTTCTTTAATACTTAATGCCAAAGCCAGCTCCCTGGTGATAATGTCGTTGTCAATCGCCCTTTTAAGTATGGTGTCTAATTTACAAACAAATGCAGAGAGAGGATTATATGTTAACTTCCTATAACACATAAGTTTATTCAATTGTTTGAATGCCTCTCTCTCATACATTTGTCTGGGCCACACAACGACATTACCACCTTTGTCGGCTGGCTTTATTACCACATCAGACAGGTTTTTCAAAAAACGTAATCTGCTGCGTTCCTGTTTCGTTAAATTGTCCATACCTCCATAGGTAGGTATTACATTAAGCTCCTCAGTCACCACCCGAACAAACATGTCTATGCTAGGACAGGAAGTGAAAGGGGGAAATTTTTTCAATCTCGGACGAATAGATGGAGGGATCTTACCTCCTTCATTGTGCTCTATCGCCAACTCCTCCAATATTCTCACTGCCTCCTGCTCCTCTTCTGTGGGAAAAATATTGGTAAATTCCTCATTAAAGAAGTGTCGTCTGAACAACAATGATCGTGCAAACATGTGCAAGTCCTTCACCACAGTAAAGTTATCATACCCCGGTGTGGGAGAAAAGGACAGGCCTTTGCCCAGTAAAGAGAGATCATTATCAGTGAACACATGCTCACTTAGATTAATCACCTTATTGTCTCTCCGGTTGTTATCAAATGAATCAAAAGGACGTCTTCTATATGGATGAAATGCATGATCACGTAATCTGTGTGTGTCATTAGCTCCAGAGATATTTCCAGAAGCAGAAGATGCGTCTGACTGACCACCTGATGATGCTACTGATGTACATGAAGACATCCTCCTTAGATTAGAGGAGCTGGGACTGCGCCAAAGATAAACTATCTTATTCTGATAATCACGTAGGTCTCGATTATACTTTGATAATTGATTAGTCTGTATTTTCTTGACTAAACTGTCCATATTTTTGTCCAAATCACTTTCAAATTGCTGTAATTTTTCTGCCTTTTTCCTTTTGTAATTGGCTTAGCTTTTTGCAGTTTCCCAAATGCATCGTGATTAATTATTGTGGGTATAGGTGATGTTTTCCATTGTTATATTGTTACGTGTAAAATAGGAAGCATGTCACTGAGGGATCAGTGACCTATTAGAAGCCATCAGTATGAATAGCTAAGCAGAGCACCAAAGAAAGACACCCCCCCACATGCCCGCCCCAATGCATGAGCATATCATTAACACAAAACTGAAGATAAAGATTAAACAACAACCCAGTTACGGACTGGGCCCTGGCATTTGAAATCACACAGGCCCATACCGTCCGCATCGCCAAGCACCAGATGGGATACATTACTAATATTACCCTGGATGGAAGAAAGCAAGATTTACTACAAGACCAATATTTCTAATGATACCTGTGGCCTGCTGGGGTAAGTGATGGAGTCAGCGACTTTGTGCTCCATCACAACTCTTATAGAACACCGATTCTGTTAACAATGGAGCAGACAAGGAGGCCCACAACCAGACAGGCCATTCTGGGATTTGCCAGAATTGCCAGGTGGCCAGTCCGGCCTGCAACAACCACAAGATGGATTTCATCAACAAAGGTATAATTTTAATCAGTATAACAGCACCAACCTGACACTGTCTGTAGGTGACTCAGCACAATCCTGCTGATAAGTTCACTTTAAACAGTGCCACTTTTCTTGTATAAGAAGGTGGGAATATATGTGACTTGACATGGGGCAGTAGCTGTGGCCGAGGTACTCGTCTTTCCCACCCCGGCTCTATACTTGAAAATGGAGGCCCAACCTGTTGTGTGGACTTTGTCTTCAGGTTTGCTATGCCCTTGCAAGCCGCATGATGCTAATAACTTCAGCTGACCAGGACCAGATGTTGCTAAAGTCAATGTGGGAGACCACCTCTTCAAAATAAACTTTTAATGAACAACAACGTAGGCAGGGATATGTACAATGAATAGCGGGTACAAATCTTCGTAGATGTTTTTCTTAACACATAGAATATCTTCATACACATGCTCTCTCTCCTAACTGAACTCACTCAGTTCTTCCTCAGTTAGTTCCTCTATCTTCACCTCAACCGAACAATGTGCTATGAGAGCTTCCCATGGCACTACAGTCCTGTAAGCAAGAGTCCAGTACTTCAACACGCTGTTCCGTATCTTTTTCACCTTAGACAAAGTTCTTATGCCACTTACTGTAGCTTCTCTGCTTGCTGATGCCTTGGAACTACCACCCGGGACATGCTCTTCCTCTCACTTTCTCTGCTCTGAAGCATCCTATCACCTCTTAGGCTTGCATACTTGGGACCGTCCCGCTAGGCCTCCTGCACCTGATCCCATCTCCGGTAAATCACTCACCCTATCACTTTTACTTGTCTCTACTTTGGATCTCACCATCAATTGCCTTGGTCTTCTCTCATTTCTGGGTCACCCACTTCATTTGGCTCTGGTCGCTAGTCAGACCATAGGTATGCTTCTGCTGCATGTTGGGCCCTTTCTGCTTTCCTGACAGGAAATGTCCTTTGTCCCTTTACATTAGTTCCTCTCACTTTGGGATAGTCCCAACTGTTAACTCTAACTGTCTCTAGCAGCTACTTAGAGTTGTAGTCTGCCCAACATTATCACTAGTAAAATATGACACTAAACACATGACACATTAAAATGCATAATAACAATGTACGTGTCTTCAAGGGGGAACATAGGCAGTATTTCCATCTTCTTACATGTATATTATCATAGAAATATACATAGATGACTTGTAAATGGATTTCACTGAAAGTGTAACATTATTTTTTCATATGGAGTTTGGTGGACACGGGGAGATTGTGGCTGAAAAAAAAACTGTAATTTTTGCAGTAATCCGTATCTGATTTATATGAACCATTCCGGACTCTCATTTTATCTGTCTTCAATCAGGCAGGACAAGATGTTTTTAAATAGCCTGATGTTTATATTCTATTCAGTGCGTCTAGAGAATATGTGCTGAATGGAATATAAAACATCCTGAATTGTTTATTTTCATATTTTATTATTTACACCCAAAAATCCTGTGCAGTCTCTCTTGATCCAACTTAAAATTGACAAAAATAAAAAGTAATCAAAATATAAATCCTAATCAGACAAATTCAGGATACTGGATGGAAAGTTCACTTTTCTAAGGTTTTTTTTGTTGTTGACCTTATGTTTTAAATTACCTTAGATTCTACATTGCCTGGAGCAAAGTTATAGCAGAAACATCTAATTGCTTTGTTGTAATCAGAAGCAGCTAACCTGGAAACGCTGTAAACCAGCCTGGAGTTATCCGAAAATATTCATTTGTTGCAAATGTTAACATATTGTTACAGGGCTGTGAAAACAATATGTGCCCCTTCGCAGGATTTGCTCTATGTTTGGTATTTGGTACATATGTATATGTTTTATATCATCTAACTAAGGCCGATGTCACACTTGCGAGTGTGATGCGGGAAACTCGCATGAGTCTCTCGCATCAACACCTGACACTGCCGCCGGCACTCGGACCAGAGCGTGTGGCCGCATGTATTTCTATGCAGCCACACACTCTGGTTCCGAGTGCCAGCATCAGTTCCGGGTGTTGATGCGAGAGACTCGCACGAGTTTCTTGCATCACACTAGCAAGTGTGACACCGGCCTAATATTACTAGTTTTCAATAATATTCAATAGCAAACATTTTAATAAGATTCATACGGTAGATTAAGGTTAAGGCATCTGCAGTGTAAATTACTGAAAGAGCGTACAATTCACCATGCAGAATATCTCGTATGACTCCATACAGATTTCTTCAAAACAACAAAAACAGCTTCTTAACCACTTCACGACGTGGCCATTTTTTTTTTTTTCCTGAGCCATAATTTTTTTATTTTCCTATGCACATGTGAGGGCTTGTTTTTGGCGAAGCGAGTTGTACTTTTGAAGAACACTATTAATTTTACCACATAGTGTATTGGAAAACGAGAAAAAAATTCCAAGTAGGTAGAAATTGTATAAAAAAAACAATTCTGACATTGTTTTTCGGGAATTGTTTTTACTGTGTACATTGTGTGGTAAAAAATTACCTTGCAATATGAATACGGCTGTACCAAACATGTTTCGTTTTTTTTTATTTTAGTGCTGAAAAATATCAGAAGTTTGAAAAAAAAATGTATGGGTTATGTAGCCATTTTCTGAGACTCGTAACATTTTTATTTTTCAGTCAATGGAGCTGTGTGATGATTTATTTTTTGAGATGCCAGGTGTCATTTTTATTGATGACATTTTGGGATAGATATGACGTTTTGATCAATTGTTACAATATTTTTTGTATTATTGTAGTGAACAAAAAAAAGTACTTTTGGCATTCTTGAATCTTTTTAAGGTGTTTAAAAATCGGGTTAATTATTTTCATTTATTGGACTGTTCTGTGCGGATATCACCTATATTTTAATTTTTTTATTATCTTTATATTTAATGTGAGAAAAGGGGGGTGATTTCAACATATTTGTTTTTGTTTTTTTAAACTTATTTTTTACAATTCACTGTACTTGTTCTTGAACATGCGATTGTCTGATCTCTTGTGCTATATACAGCAACCACACAGTATTGCTGTATATAGTAAAAATTATGGTCTCCTTTGAAGTCCAGCCAAAAGCACAAGCACAAAGGTCTTCGACAAACCCAAGACAATCATAGCAAACCATCGGTGACCCGCGATAACGTAACAGGTGCAGTGCACAGATGGGCGCAGAGAATAATGTGCCCCCATGCTGGCGTGCTGCTAAAGCCACTCTCTGAGTTTGACAGCAGCAATTGACAGGTTATCAATCACAAGCGATGCTTTGCGCCACCCTCAATTATTAGAGGCACGTCCTGGCTGTAAAACACAGCTATTACCTGCCGAGTATGGGGTGGGCTCACCCCATGAGCCGGCTCAATACAATCTCTTCACTGTACATGTATGGCGCACGTCGTGATGGGGTTATGAGCAATGCATCATAATGGCTCTCTTTGCCTTACAAAAGAATATTCACACAATGGAGTTGATTCAGAAAAGCATTCGCACCAGAAAAGTGGCGTAAAAGCTCTGAAAAATCGCAAACATTTTGGACAATGGGGAATTGTGAACAATTTTTTGCAAATTTTGCCATTTTATGCCAGTTTAAATCAACTCTGCCAAAACAGGTGGAGCTGGCGAGCATGCTCTACATCAATATTAATGAATTGTCTACATTGTAATTTCCTAGCAGATTTGAAGCTAATCCAGTTTTAAAAAGTACCTGGTAAGCAGTCATAAAATGCTCAAAAGACTAACATATATTTCAGTGTATAAAAAAACTTGCTGCTCATATGCTCCAGCTGTTTTGCATCTTTTAACTGATTCAATTCTCCAAAAATGCCAAGTGGTTAAAAGAAGTGAGCTGATCATTCTACAAGAATTTTCTGCTTCGAAAATGAGCTATACTTTACATTTGAAGTTGTAAGGTTCAAAAGAAGCTAGAACTTCTATCTTAGAGTTTTTTGTCTAGTTTTTGCTTGAAAAGCAATGGTTTGTCTATTGTTGAATGGTGTTAAAAAGAAGTCTCAAAAAATGCCAGTTCAAGACACACAAAAATGCTGGAAAAACCCTAAAAAACAGCTGTAGTTCAAAATCATTAAAAAAAACGGTCAGGAAATGATGAAAGAATAGGAATGATCGAACCCAATCTGTAAGGTTCATGGACCGTACGGGACCAAACCCCAAACATGGACTTTTTACTGTACATCTAGTTTCCAGTTCGGCTTTGCCAGTCTAATAAAGCTTGTTGAAAGGCTGCAGCGCAGCTAATCATCAAGCTTTTAGGCTGCAAGCAATTCCGGAGCTATCACAACCATTCAGATTATAAAGGCCAGATGACAATTGCCGCCCCATTCTGCTCTCATTAGTGTAGGTATAGGATGCAACTGGGGTGACTGCGCCCTCTGCAAGAAAAAAACGCTCTGTGTACTCTGCGACTCATAACTGAGGGAATACTGTGTCAAAAGCAGCTGTGTGTACTCTGCAACCCATATCTGTGGGAGTACTGTGCCAAAGGCCGCTGTGTGTAATCTGCAACCCATATCTGCGAGAACACTGTGCCAAAAAGCCATGAGCAAAAAATTATTAGATACTATAATGTAGTCTGCTTTATGGAGCACGGTATTAGAACTATCCAGTTTTTCTGGACTGGTGAGTTTATTTTAGTAGTCTGGGAAATAAATAATTAGTATCAGCCATCTCATTGCAATTTCTAGGCCAAAGAAATAATTTTTCAGGACCACTGTGTGTTTTTTGATAGTCTGGGAAATAAATAACTAGCATCAGCTGTCTTGTTGCTGTTTCAAGGCTAAAGAATAGAGATGAGCTAACTTGTTCGGAAAACATTCGTCAATTTCAAATTCGGCATGAACATAGCACATTTGGATTCATGTTCGCTTTCAGAAGCATTTTTACTCAAAGTCGGCAAACTTCAGTCACAGTTCGGTAAATCATTGTTTTTCCAGTAATGCTTTTGTTATGCCTTTGGCTAGGAAAGTCGTGCTGTATTATGACCAGAGGGAATGGGGGGACGTGTTTGATGAGAGGAGGATGTGTGGAGAGGAGTGGTGTGCTCTTATTTTCCCCTTAACTTTATGTATGTTGATTCTGGCAGCCAATCAGGGCACAGAAACCATCTACAACTTCCTGACACAAGGGATTTTGTCATTGGCTGCCAAAGTCACATATCCCTCACCATATAAAGAGCAGACATGTTGTTTTGGTGCCATTTTGTCAGTGTAGCAGCGCAGAGAGGCAGCTCCTGGTGCTGCTACTGGACAGTCAGAAAGTTATTTTGGTGGATGATTATCAGTCAGCTAATTCACATACATAGGACTCTGTGTGGCTGTGAAATCGACCTTCCAGCAGATCAATCATTCTTGCACAGTGTGTGTGACACCAGGACACATTTACACATATAACTCTTTTGTGCTGATAATATTATTCTTGAGCCAGGAGTTCACATGTGAGAATCTAAATTGTTTGTTCTTATAGCTTGCTCCAAAAAGCATGGGACATTTCAGTATCTAATAATTTTTTGCTCATATTTTTGCTCTGCCCATGAGTCCACATGTGAAAGACTAAATAGTTCTAAAAGCAGATGACATGTCAGTATCTAATAATTTTTTGCTCCTAGTTTTGCTCCGTCTATGAGTCGACATTCGAGAATCTAAATTGTTTGTGCTAATATCGTGGTCCTGAAGCAAGGTCAAATTTCTGCAGAAAAAATATTTGGGGCAGGTAATATTTAGGGGTAGGCAGGAGTCCACATTTGTACCAAATATGCCAGAACCATGAGTAAGGACCATAGACCATATGGGGAAGCTCCCAACACAATGTATCAGAAACTCTGTAAATTCATCATCATATGTCAGGTCCAAGGCATCTGGATATATATTTTGGTTGTAAAAAAATCTAATATACAATTGTACCTGAATGCAAAAAAAATGCCAAGAAGACTCACATATTTAAGATGAAAGTGGATACATAAGTTGCTGAGTCACAGTGCCATACAATGGGCAGATGCTGCTAAGTGAACATGTATTAGCAGTATTATTCCCACCCGCTGGAACTCCTCCCCTGACGACCGGGGACGCAGGGTAAAAAATAACTTACTGCTCTCTCTGAATACCTTAAACTGATCTTTCTCTCCAAAAAATTTATCAGGGAGGGATTAATCAGGAGAGACCAACTGTACATCAAAGGGTACTGACGTCACAGTGGTGGGTTATGGGTGGTCTTCATTAATTTATTTATCTAACCCTGCAACTGATATTGCGATGACTCAAGTTTCAGGCAATCCTTAGCCAGATCCTGTATCAAATTCACCACTTGGTCACAAAGCATATGAACAGGATCCATACTGGTGAAAAAGAAAAACATATTGACCAGACGTAATGTGCCTCTAGTCACTTCTCACAGCCAAGGCGTGAGTCAGAATGGTCAAGGAGTCCAAGGTCAGAAGCCATGAGAGTACATCATAAACAGAAGGAAGAGAGTCAGGTAACGTTCCGAGGTCAGAATACCAGTAGGATAACAGTCAGGTGGTCAGAACGAAGTCCAAGGTCAGGCAGCCGACTCATCCCAGTCAGATTGGATAGTTGAACTGTCAATCAATACACTGACAGCTCAGTATGCCCCTGTACCAGATTGCATGGCCAAGCTGTCGATCAAAGTACTGACAGCTTCAGCACGCCCCTGTACCCGATTGGACAGGCGTGCTGTCAATAACTGCATCTCAGACACACCGAGGGGTTGAACCATGACAACTGTATTCAGAATTTAATTCTAATGCTTTTGATATCTGGTAGAATCCATTTTACTGACATTGAGCATACAGGTCCCCAACTCCTTATTATATTCACCTTGGGCTTCACCCGCAATGACAGTGACTCCATTGGGATCCAGTGGCCAAAATGAACTGTGGAGCTCACAAAACTCAGGTTTCACGGTCCTGCTGGCCCTCTGAAAATGTGAAGTGAGGGCCGCATAATGACATAGCAGTGGATGTGGTGATGGTGGTGGGTGAATCCCAAAATTCAAATAGGCATGTTTTAACTGGCATTCTAAAGTGATGGGGAATACTGTATATATTCGACTATCTAGCTAACAATTTGAACTGAGGGAGAGACCTACCAAAATATAGGAGTGAGAGCTCTCCCAAATGTATGATACAGGGCCACCTGAGGGCCTTCCCAAATTTAGGTTTCTCGGCACCTGCTGGCACTCTGAAAATGTAGGAATATAGCTAGGAGACTTTCCCATAAATGAATAAAATGTAACTTTTATTGGATAATCTTAAAATAACCATTCAAGACAAAAAAGTGACACAAAACTATAACACCACATGTATAAAGTGCTAGTGTATACCAGTGCTCAATAAAAATTGGTTTGGTCTCACCACTGTATTAGATGTTCATCATAGCAGCTCTGCATCAGACAGGAACAGGAAAGACGAAATGGAGGGGGGGAGAAGGTTTCCTTTCATTCCCTGTAGTGTCCCTGCATTGCTCCCATCCTCACAAGGACAGTATCCAAATGTAAACTGCTATGGGTCACCCACCAACCTTACAGTGGGTAAAAAAAATATAAATAGTTAGCCACCAATTGTGCAAGTTCTCTCACTTAAAAAGAAGAAAGAGTCCTGTAATTGACTTCATAGGTAGACCACAACTATGAGAGTCAAAATGAGAAAACAAATCCAGAAAATCACCTTGTCTGATTTGGCAAGATTTATTTTGCAAATTATGATGGAAAATAAGTATTTGGTCACCTAAAAAATGCAAGATTTCTGGCTCTCACAGACCTGTAACTTCTTATTTAAGAGGCTCCTCTGTCCTCCACTCATTACCTGTATTAATGGCACCTATTTGAACTTGTTATCAGTATAAAAGACACTTGTTCACAACCTCAAGCAGTCAAACTCCACTATGGTGAAGACCAAAGAGCTGTCGAAGGATACCAGAAACAAAATTATAGCCCTGCACCAGGCTGGGAAGACTGAATCTGCAATAGGCAAGCAGCTTGGTGTGATAAAATCAACTGTGGGAGTATTAATAAGAAAATGGAAGACATGTAAGACCACTGATAATCTCCCTCGATCTGGGGCTCCACGCAAGATCTCACAAGAATGGTGAGCAAAAATCCCAGAACCATATGGGGAGACCTATTGGATGACCTGCATAGAGCTGGGATCACTGTAACAAAGGTTACCATCAGTAACACACTTAGCCACCAGGGACTCAGATCTTGCAGTGCCAGACATGTCCCCCTGCTTAAGCTAGTACATGTCCAAGCCCTACTGAAGTTTGCTAGAGAACATTTGGATTATCCAGAAGATTATTTGGAGAATGTCATATGGTCTGATGAAACCAAAGTAGAACTGTTTGATAGAAACAAAACTCGTCGTTGTTTGCCGGAGACAAAATGCTGAGTTGCATCCAAAGAACACCATACCTACTGTGAAGCATGGGGTGGCAACATCATGCTTTGGGGCTGTTTCTCTGCAAAGTGGCCAGGAGGACTGATCCATGTACATGAAAGAATGAATGGGGCCATGTATTGTGAGATTTTGAGTGCAAACCTCCTTCCATCAGCAATGGCAAGATGAAACGTGGATAGGTCTTTCAGCATGATAATCCCATCCCAAGCACACCACCAGGGCAATGAAGGAGCAGCTTCAAAGAAGCATATGGATGTCCTGGAGTGGCTTAGCCAGTCTCCAGATCTTAACCCCACAGAAAACCTTTTAAGAGATTTGAAAGTCTGTGTTGCCCAGCGACAGGCCCAAAACATCACAGCTCTAGAGGAGATCTGCATGGAGGAATGGGCCAACATACCACCACCAGTGTGTGGCAACCTTGTGAAGACTTACAGAAAACGTTTGACCTTTGTCATTGCCAACAAAAGATATATAACAAAATATTGAGATGAACTTTTGTTAATGACCAAATACTTATTTTCCACCATAATTTGCAAAATAAATCTTGCCAAATCAGACAAGGTGATTTTCTGGATTTGTTTTCTCATTTTGACTCTCATAGTTGTGGTCTACCTATGATGTCAATTACAGGCCTCTCTCATCTTTTTAAGTGGGAGAACTTGCACAATTGGTGGCCAACTAAATACTTTATTCCCCACTGTATATAATTCAGATCTCTCTATGCGTTTCCTCCCTAATAGAGGCGATTCATCAGGGGAGTTGCAAATGAAATAAGTGGGATCATAAGAATAGATCATAGGGCCCTGCAGTGGCAGTGATCCCTTTTCTAGGGTGTGACCAATAGTGTCACTCCCTTTACTGAGCTGGAAATTTCATTTAAAAGCTTCCCCAGACTGGTGTCCACAGGTCGGGACCTGGTCTTTTGTCTGCCCTTCTGGTCCTTTTGTCTGCCTTTATTCACACACTAAGGTCAACTTTGACACATGGTAAGGTTTTTAATATTAGCATAGGACTGTCCCGATCAGAGTAATCTTGTCATCAGTGGGATGGCTTTTACGCTATTTTTGGTCAAAAACAGTATTAGTAAGAACTGTGTTATTTAATTGCACTTTTGCTTTTTACTTATTTAGTTACAGAAGGGTTTTTATTAATTTTGTTTCTTGCAGGTTTTCTATGTTTTCTAGCCAATGTGAACATGCATTTATGTGCTGCATGTATACCAACTCAAACCAAGCTCAATTTTTGTGTTTTCTTCTTTGTATTTATGCATTCTGTGAAAGCTGGGTTTGGCCTCCCTTTCCTTATTGCTGGAAATTACATTTAAAAGCTTCCCCACACTGGAATCCTTTTGTCTGCCCTTATTCACACACTGATGTCAACTTGGACACATGGTAAGATTTTTAACCCCTTAATCCCATGGGACGTACTATTCCGTCCATGTGACCTGGTAGTTAATTCCCAGGGATGGAATAGTACGGTCCCATGCGATCAGCTGCGCTCCCGGGGAGAGTGTAGCTGATCGCGGCCGGGTGTCAGCTGATTATCACAGCTGACACCCGGCCCTATGTGCCAGGAGCTGTCACGGACCGCTCCCGGCACAATAACCCCTGGTACACTGCGATCAAACATGATGTGTCACGCTGTTCCGAGGGACTCTCCTCACTGCAGGACCCCAGATCCAAGATGGCCGCCGGGTCCTGCAGGGAGGCGGCTTCCTCAGTGCCTGCTGAGAGCAAGCGCTGAGGAAGCCTGCAGCAGTGCCTGTGGGATTGCTGGTGTGACAGAGTGCTGTGCACACTGTCACACCAGCGATCTGACCCTACACAGTGATGTCCCACCCTGGGACAAAGTAAAAATGTAAAAAAAATTAAAATAAACACTTGTAAAAAAAAATCCTAAATAATGAAAAAAAAAATGTTCCCCAATAAATTCATTTCTTTAATGTAAAAAAAACCACAAAAATAAAAGTACACATATTTAGTATCGCCGCGTCCGTAACGACCCGTACTATGAGACTGTCCCATTAATTAACCCCTTTAGTGAACCCCTTAAAAAAAAACAAGGCTAAAAAACAATGATTTATCATCATAACGCCGAACAAAAAGTGGAATAACACGCGATCAAAAAGACGGATATAGACAAACATTGTACCGCTGGAAACGTCATCTTGTCCCGCAAAAAAAAAGACACCATGCAGCATCATCAGCAAAACAATAAAAAAGTTATAGCTCTCAGAATAAAGCGATGCAAAAATAAATATTTTTTATATATAATAGTTTTTATTGCATAAAAGCACCAAAACATAAAAAAATTATACAAATGAGGTATCACTGTAATCGTACAGACCCGAAGAATAAAACTGCATTATCAATTTTACCACACGCGGAACGCTATAAACACCCCTCCCCCAAAAGAAACTCATGAACTGCTGGTTTTTGTTCATTCTGCCTCCCAAAAATCGTAATAAAAAGCGATCAAAAAATGTCATGTGCCCAAAAATGGTACCAATAAAAATGTCACCTCGTTCCGAAAAAAATAAGACCTCACATGACTCTGTGGACCAAATTATAGAAAAATTATAGCTCTCAAAATGTGATGATGCAAAAACTTCTTTTTGCAATAAAAAGCGTCTTTTAGCGTGTGACAGCTGCCAATCATAAAAACCCACTATAAATAGTAAATCAAACCCCCCTTTATCACCCCCTTAGGGAAAAATAATAAAATTAAAAAAATGTATTTATTTCCATTTTCCCGTTAGGGTTAGGGTTGGGGCTAAAGTTAGGGTTAGGGTTGGGGCTAAAAATATTGTTAGAGTTGGGGCTAAAGTTAGGGTTAGGGTTGGGACTAGGGTTACTGGTGTGTTAGGGTTAGGTTTGTGGTTAGGGTTATGATTAGGGTTGGGATTAGTGTTAGGGGTGTGGGGGATAGAGTTGGAGTTAGAATTGGGGGGTTTCCACTGTTTAGGCACATCAGGGGCTCTCCAAATATGACATGGCGTCTGATCTCAATTCCAGCCAATTTGGCGTTGAAAAAGTCAAACAGTGCTCCTTCCCTTCTGAGCTCTGCCATGCGCCCAAACAGTAGTTTTCCCCACATATGAGGTATCAGAATACTCAGGACAAATTGCACAATAACTCTTGGGGTCCAATTTCTTCTGTTACCCTTGAGAAAATAAAAAATTGGGGCGAAAATATCATTTTTGTGGAAAAAATATGATTTATTATTTTTATGGCTCTACGTTATGAACTTCTGTGAAGCACTTGGGGGTTCAAAGTTCTCACCTCACATCTAAATAAGTTCCTTTGGGGGTCTACTTCCCAAAATGGGGTCACTTGTGGGGGTTTCCACTGTTTAGGCACATCAGGGGCTCTCCAAACGGGACATGACACCCGCAGACCATTCCATCAAAGTCTGCAATGCAAAAGTCACTATTTCACTTCCGAGCCCCGACGTGTGCCCATACAGTAGTTTTCTCCCACATATAGGGTATCAGCGTACTCAGGACAAATTAGACAACAACTTTTGGGGTCCAATTTCTCCCCTTACCCTTGGGAAAATAAAAATTGGTGACTAAAAGATCATTTTTGTGGGAAGAAATAGGATTTTTTATTTTCATGTCCGGGCATTATAAACCTGTGTGAAGCACTTGGGGGTTCAAAGTGCTCACCACAGATCTAGATAAGTTCCTTAGGGGGACTAGTTTCCAAAATGGGGTCACTTGTGGGGGGTTTCCACTGTTTAGGCACATCAAAGTCTGCATTCCAAAATGTCATTACTTCCTTTCTGAGCCCTGCCATGCGCCCAAACAGTATTTCCCCCCCACATATAGGGTATCAGCGTACTCAGAACAAATTGGACAACAACTTTTGGGGTCCAATTTCCTTGGGAAAAATCAAAAATTGGGGACTAAAAAATAATTTTTGTGGAAATGTTTTTTTTTTTTTCACACCCAGGCATTATAAACTTTAGTGAAACACTTGGGGGTTCAAAGTGCTCACAACAGATCTAGATAAGTTCCTTATGGAGTCTAGTTTCCAAAATGGTGTCAAACGTGGGGATTTCCACTGTTTAGGCACATCAGGGGCTCTCCAAACGCGACATGACGTCCAATCTCAATTCCTGCCAATTTTGGTTTGAAAAAGTCAAACGGCGCTCCTTCCCTTCCAAGCCCTGCCGTGCGCCCAGACAGTGATTTTCCCCCACATATGTGGTATCGGCGTACTCAGGAGAAATTGCACAACTTTTTCTGTCCATTTTCTCCTTTTACCCTTGTTAAAATAAAAAAATTGTTTGTAAAAGATCATTTTTGTGACTAAAAAGTTAAATGTTAATTTTTTCCTTCCAAGTTGCTTCAGCTCCTGTAAAGCACCTGAAGGGTTAATAAACTTCTTGAATGTGGCTTTGAGTACCTTGAAGGGTGTAGTTTTTAGAATGGTGTCACTTTTTGGTATTTTCTGCCATATAGACCCCTCAAAGTGACTTCAAATGTGAGGTGGTCCCTAAAAAAATGGTTTTGTACAATTTGTTGTAAAAATGAGAAATCGCTTGTCAACTTTTAACTCTTATAACTTCGTAACAAAAAAAAAAATTTGGTTTCAAAATTGTGCTAATGTAAAGTAGACATGTGGGAAATGTTATTTAGTAACTATTTTGTGTGACATATTTCTCTGTTTTAAGGGAATAAAGATTCAAAGTTTGAAAATTGCAAAATTTTCAAAATTTTCGGCATATTTCCATTTTTTTTCATAAATAACCGCAAATTATATCGAAGAAATTTTACCACTATCATGAAGTACAATATGTCACGAGAAAACAATCTCAGAATCATGAAGATCCGTTGAAGCGTTCCAGAGTTATAGCCTCATAAAGAGACAGTGGTCAGAATTGTAAAAATTTGCTCGGTCATTAACGTGCAAACCACCCTTGGGGGTTAATGGGTTAATATTAGGCCTCATTCACACATCACTATTTTTCCATCAGTGTTTGTATGCCAAAACCAGGACTGTATCCAAAACACAGAACAGGTGTCAATCTTTCAATTATAGTTTCTCTCTGTAAGTTCTTCTCCTGGCTTTGGCATACAAATACTGATGGAAAAATACTGACATGTGAATGAGGCCTTAGACAGCGTAGGACCATCCCGATTAGAGTCAACTTGTTGACGGTTGGATGGCTTTTATGCTATTTTTGATGAAAACCAGTATTACTAAGAACTCTGTGTTATTTAAATGCACTTTTGCTTTTTACATTTTTAGTTACAGCAGGGTATTTGATCACTTTGTTTCTTGCAGGTTTTGTATGTATTATGGCCGATGTGAACATGTGTTTATGTGCTGCATGTATACCAACTGAAACCAAGCTCAATTTTTGTGTTTTTTTTCCCTCTGAAAATGTGTAGCAATGGCCACATAATGACATGGCAGTGGACGTGGTGATGGTGGTGGGCGAAGCCCAAAATTCAAATGGACATGTTTTAAGTGGCATTCCAAAATGATGGGGAATATGTATTCCACTATTTAGCTAACAATTTGGAATGAGGGAGGGACTTCCCAAATCTAGGAGTGAGAGCCCTCACAAATTTTAAAGGAAAAAATAAAGCCAAAACGCTCCGTGTGAACAGATGCTAAAGGGGAGGTATAATTTTTAAAAAATTTTGTATTTTTATTTTGCGCTATATATATGTTATATGAAGGAAAAAATGTATCTTAGCATTTTTCGTTTAATAAAAAAAAATTGGTTTGGTTTGGTAGATCTTCTTGTAAATCCATAAAATTGGCGCAATAGTCTGACAACATTATTCACAGATACCATATGTGAGTCAGAAAGCCATGCAGGCATCTTCTCCATGCTGTTCCCGTTTAGTTTTAGCTCTTTCCCATCCATTTCAGCTTTTTTCCCATGCACCCAGACCTGTTTGTTGGGTCCAGCAGAAAAAATATTCGGCTTTCCCATTGACTTGCATTGGAGTCTTGGAGTTGTTATTCGGTACGAATACACAGATATTAGAAATTATTTGTGACAATTTTCCGGAATACGAATATCTCACTATTCGCTCTCACTACTCCTCATCCCTATCCTGGTATACATTGTCCCCTCATCCCTGTCCTGGTATGCATGGCTCTGTCATCCCCATGCTGGTATGCATGGCCTCCTCATCCCTATCCTGGTCTGCATGGCTCCTCATCCCTATCCTTCTCTGCATGGCTTCTCATCCCTATCCTTGTATGCATGGTTCCTCATCCCTATTCTGGTATGCATGGCTCCTCATCCCTATCCTGGTTTTGCATGACTCCTCATCCCTATTCTGGTATGCATTGTCCACAGCGGTTGGGCGATCACGTGTGCCCGCTGCTAAAGAGAAATAAATATTCACTGCGCTTGCAATGAATATTCATTTCTCTTCAATAGTGGGCACAGTAGTCGCAGCTGCTGGCTTCCTGCAGCCGCCGGCGCATCATTTATGCCCACTACTTAAGTGCATGAATATTCACTGCACATGGGAGTGGAGAGCAGTGCTTATTTATCTTCTTAAGCAGCGTGCACATGTGATCGCACGGCGGCTGCAGGAAGCCGGCTGCTGCGACTACTATGCCCGCTATTGAAGAGAAATTAATATTCTCTTTAATCGCTTTAATCGCAGCAGTCGCCCCCTGCCTCCTGTGACCCGCTGCTCTGTCGCTACCGCTCCCCCTCCATCTTCCGGGACTCTCACTCGATTTTAAGCCGAGGGTAGCTTTTTTAGCACAAAAAATGTGCTGAAAAACTCGCCTTATACTGGAGTATGTACGGTAATCCAAATAGTTTGTGATAATACTGTGTTTCAGTGACAAATCAGAAGGCCAGATTTTCCAATTAAAAATCAATAGGTTTAAGTGTTGTTCAGGCACACTATCTAAGAAAATAAATAGTGATTGTTCATTTAATGACAGATGACTGACAGCTGTGGGCCTAAGGTTGTGAAACAGCAGGTTACAAGTGGGGAAGGCTACATACAACAAGCGTAGGAAAAAGGGAGGTCATGGTGGAAGGGGGAATAGTAAGGTCCAAGCAGAACCCAGACGCTCATCACCAGATGTTAACCACGAAGGGTAGACGTGATCCTGATGAGACTCAGATACCAGAGGCACACGTGGATTGTACTGTGGTGTCAGGGCAGGGAGAGGATGGTGACTATCAGGGTGAAGAGTGTGAGAGCAGAGAGGATGATGGTGAGGTTGTAGATCCCACTTGATGTGAACCAAGAGGTACACAGTGAGTAGCTAAGTAGAGGAGAAGGAGGATGAGGAGGTTACATTGCAGCTTCCCACTCAGACACGTAGTGATGCAACCACGACATGCTCTGCATCCTAAGCCCCAACTTTGTCTGAGGCCAGCACCAGTGGTGAGTGTGCAGTTCACAGGGATAGCAAGGGTGGCTTGACCTGGACCTTTTTTAAAGATGCAAACGATGACCCAAATCACGTTATCTGCCAAATTTGCAAAAAAACTCAGTAGAGGCAACAATCGCAATAATTGCAATTGCAATAATTTGACTACTACATGCATGAACTGGCACATGCGCAATCAACATGCCTTCGTGTGGGAATCTCACTGCATTAAAATGTGGACTAGCAGGCCTCGCCAACCACCAGCTGTCCCATCAACCACATCTGCTGCATCTTCCTCCTCCGTCAATGTGCCATGACTTCTCACACAGGTGTCTGGCCACAGAAACTTAACTTGTTTACCTCCTATAGTCTAGTAAGTGAGAGCCCATCAGCTGTTATGGAAGTGGACCTGACTGCTGTCACCTAGCACAACACAGCTTTCACAATCCACCATAACATCTCCAACTGCACCTCTCTCACAGTCCAGCAGTTTGTCCTGTTCTCCATACTCCACCCTCTCTCAACACAGCAGCCAGCCCTCCTCGGTCCTGAAGTTGTGGTCATGTAAAAGAATGTTTCCTCCTACACATGCCAAAGGTAAGCTATTTAACCCCACCATCTCCAATCTGTTGATTGGCCATCGCAGTCCTCTACTACCAGTTGCCCAGTCACTATTACGTCTCTAAGAAAGCTGTGCCTGCGCTACACCAGCATGTCACAGACATCACTTGTTCCCTGAAAAAATTTATGTCTGCCAGGGTGCATTTCACCACTGACAACTGGACAAGCAAACATGCGCAGGTGTGTTACATTTCACTGACTGGGCACTGGGTGAATTTGGTGGCTGTGGGGGCAGGTAGTCAAGGGGCTGCTCCACAAGTCTTTGAATCCCCAAGGCTTGAGGGACAAACCTCTGTATCTAACGCTTCCTCCATTGCTTCTGGCTCCTCCATCAACTTTTTAGTAGACATCCACACTTACACATTCACACACAGGTCCAGACCTGAATGTTTATTACCACGCATACATTTGTCACAAGATGGTACTCTCCTTGAGGGACACACAACAGAGGCTGTTATGTTTCGGTAGCTGAGGAGTGCAGGTAAAAAAAGGCAATACACCAGAGCAGTTGGAATCTATGAGATTGCAGTACCCTGACTAACCACCACAACTAGAGGCAGCCGTGGAGCGTTCCTACGTTGGTCCTAGACGCCTCGTCACAGCCTAAGAAACTAACTACACCTAAAGATAGAAATAGGAAAGCTATCTGCCCCGGAGCAGAACCCCAAAGATAATAGAAAGCCCCCAAACAAGTAATGACGGTTAGACAAGATGAAATACTGACACAGAAAGAAAATAGTATGAGCAAACGCTGGGGCCCAAACTAACTAAATAGAAAAGGATAGGAAGGGTACTTACTGCAATCCCAGAAAACCCTGAAAAGCACCAACTCTACTAATTTCAAAAACACCTGAGATCACACGACCTCTTCCACCTAAATTAGTTCTCTGGTGTAACAAAATCAAAACAGCAGCCACTGAAAAAACTGGAGAAAACACCTGAGATCACACGACCTCTTCCACCTAAATTAGTTCTCTGGTGTAACAAAATCAAAACAGCAGCCACTGAAAAAACTGGAGAAAGCAAAAGTACAAACATCAGTGGCTGAACTAAACTGAGAGGGCAAAAGCCCCCGGAGGGGACCCTGAAGGCCCCCACAGAAGTGCAGGACAAAATGCAAAAATATAGCACAAAAACAAAAAGAAGAAAATGTCTTATCTGTTAGCAGGAGATGCAGACACGACACAGCAGGCTACAAGGGAAACAGGAATGAAGGATTCAGACCAGAACAATTGATCACCGGCAACCCTGATGGGAAGGTGACTCCCTTATATAAGACCAGTCAGTAACACCTGATTCCCAGTCCTCACAATCTTCACTGGACAGACCAGCACCGCTTGTAACCACCAGAGGAAGCCTCTGCTCAGAACTCATCTCAAACCCATTCACAACAGTACCCCCCCCTTGAGGAGGGTCACCGAACCCTCATTTGAGCAACCAGGTCGGTCAGGATTAGTGTTGAGCGATATTGCTCGATATCTAAAAATATCGTATCGAAATTGTATCGCCGATAGCACTAAATATCGTCGATATCCGATTTCGATAGCGGAAGTCCATGTAAGTCTATGGGAACAAAATATCGAAATTAAAAAAAACCATTCTTGCCTTGTTGGTTAATTGTACATGAAGGAAAACAACAAAGACTAATGTAGAATGTATTGGCGGAGGTTGAGGAGACAATAAAGGCATACATGTTTAACCCAATGCATTGGAATAGCATTAATATTTTTTTTTTTGGAAATACGTTTGGATTGACTAACAAATTGACAATGTTGTTAACCTTTTTTCTATTTTGGCAAATATGTTTGTTTCACAACTTCCATGCTCTTCACCTTTTTAACTTTTGCCAGTGCCACACTTTCTCCTTCATAATCTTCAGCAGCAGCATCATCTTTCTCATCAAATTATTCTTCATCTTCACCTTCTTAATCTTCTTCTTAAACTTCTTGCTATTCATGTTTTTGTTTACATTACTCATATTGTTATTATTAAACTAATTAATCTTCTTCATATTCAAATTCTTCATCTTATTCCTCTTCATCTTCTTCATCATATTCTTATTTGTGACAGAGATTCCTGTACTTGTAATCTGTAAAAGTATGAATTGTTCATCCTTCCGTTCTTGCTGTCACAAAAGATTTAAATTACAACAGTATTTGTCCGTGTTCAGTTTAGCCTGCAGCAGCAGGCATTTTCCAGGGCACCACGAGGAGGAACGGACTCACCCCCATACACTGCTTAGTCTTCTTCTGCTTAGAATTTAGAGCATATATTTTGCTCTTCATTTTGGTCTTATACTTCATGTTCTTCTGCTTTTTGATCTTCTGCTTATTGTTCTTCTGTCTCTTGTTCTGTATCTTGTAGTTTGTCTTAACCTTCTTTGTCCTGTTGGTGATCTGCTTCTGGGTAATCTTTTATTTTTTCTTTGTGATGGTGTTCAGGCTGGTTGGCTTCATGCTCGTCGTCCTTGTTGTCGTCATCTTCTTCTGGGTGGTCTTTAAGGTCGTCTAATTTCCGAGAAACAGCTGACGTTACTGGAACCCTGACGGGTATCAGATGGAGCAAGAGACAATGGAAGTAACGAGGACCAGCTGACTGTGCTGGACCCCGGACGGGTAGCAGAAGGAAAAGAGGCAATGTCACAACCGAGTACCACTGACGTTACTGTGACACGGTTACTAAGCAGGAGGTACCTGTGCTCCAAAGCACTACCAAGGACCAGCAGACGTTGCTGGAACTCGGATACGGAGATGGAGGCACCTAGGCCAAAGGCACTGGGGAGAACCACTTGACGGTACTGGACCCCGGACGGGTAGCAGAAGGAAAAGAGGCAATGTCACAACCGAGTACCAGCTGACGTTACTGTGACACGGTTACTAAGCAGGAGGTACCTGTGCTCCAAAGCACTACCAAGGACCAGCAGACGTTGCTGGAACTCGGATACGGAGATGGAGGCACCTAGGCCAAAGGCACTGGGGAGAACCACTTGACGGTACTGGACCCCGGACGGGTAGCAGAAGGAAAAGACGCAATGTCACAACCGAGTACCAGCTGACGTTACTGTGACACGGTTACTAAGCAGGAGGTACCTGTGCTCCAAAGCACTACCAAGGACCAGCAGACGTTGCTGGAACTCGGATACGGAGATGGAGGCACCTAGGCCAAAGGCACTGGGGAGAACCACTTGACGGTACTGGACCCCGGACGGGTAGCAGAAGGAAAAGAGGCAATGTCACAACCGAGTACCAGCTGACGTTACTGTGACACGGTTACTAAGCAGGAGGTACCTGTGCTCCAAAGCACTACCAAGGACCAGCAGACGTTGCTGGAACTCGGATACGGAGATGGAGGCACCTAGGCCAAAGGCACTGGGGAGAACCACTTGACGGTACTGGACCCCGGACGGGTAGCAGAAGGAAAAGAGGCAATGTCACAACCGAGTACCAGCTGACGTTACTGTGACACGGTTACTAAGCAGGAGGTACCTGTGCTCCAAAGCACTACCAAGGACCAGCAGACGTTGCTGGAACTCGGATACGGAGATGGAGGCACCTAGGCCAAAGGCACTGGGGAGAACCACTTGACGGTACTGGACCCCGGACGGGTAGAAGAACGCACCCATGAAAATGTAAGTTGACAGGACGCAAGCCGTCCGCAGTTACCGAATCACACAGTCCTACAGTGGGTGCTTATCCTATTGTCACAATGGAAACCGCCTTTATTTACATATCCCACAGCACACATAGGAATCACCTAAACTGCAGGCACCATAGAGTCGGCTAACCCGAATGCAACACTACAGCACAACTTATTGGAGGATAATTGACGTTCACACTGCCAGGAAACAGCTGTCGTGCTGTAACCAGGCTGGCCAGGAGTCAGTACCCCTGCCAATTACTTACGAGCAACAAATGGCGGTGTTGTAGCCCAGGGAGTACAGTTCAGGTGGTAGAAAGATGAACATAACAGGAGACATGGAAAACGTTGCCAAACAGTTATTTAATCTGAAAACGGACAGGCAAATTCAGGTGAGATCCATGCCTTGTTCATTTTCAGAAAAGTAAGCCGGTCTACATTCTCTGAGGATAGTCGCATGCGACGGTCTGTTACTACACCACCTGCAGCACTAAAGACACGCTCAGATAATACACTGGCAGCAGGGCAAGCCAGCACCTCCAATGCATATTGGCTAAGCTCTGGCCATGTATCCAACTTAGAGACCCAAAATTTGAAAGGGGAAGAGGCATCTGGGAGTACACTTAGAGGGAAAGCCAAGTAGTCTGTCACCATCTTACGGAAACATTTCTTCCTGGTGACTGGAGCCGTCTCGGATGGTGTAGACCTTGCTGGCGCTGTCACAAAACTTTGCCACATTTGTAACATACAGTTCTTGCCCTGTGCAGAGGCGCTGCTTCTGCTCCCTCTTGTTGTAGATGTGTCTACACTGCCTCGACGCACAGAGCTGCTTTGTAAAGCAGCAGTAGCAGCAGCAGCAGCTCTCTCGGCTGGAATGTACAACAGTATGGATTGCACCAGTGTGTCTTGGTACTCCTGCATTTTACGGTCCCGGTTCACCGGTGTGATGAGGGTTTGTAAGTTGTCCCGGTAGCGAGGGTCTAGGAGGGTGTACACCCAATAATCTGACGTGCTGAGAATGTGGGCGATGCGGCGGTCGTTTCTCAGGCACTGAAGCATGAAATCAACCATGTGCTGCAGACTCCCAACTGGCCAACAAAGGCTGTCCTCTGGAAGAGGCGTCATCTCTGTCTCCTCTGCATCACCCCACCCTCGCTCTACATACTGACTAGAGCGTTGTGTACCTCCCTCTGTAGGGATTTCTTCCTCCTCCATTGACTCCTCCTCCTCCTCCTCATCCTCCTCACAAAGTGAGCCCTGCCCAGCCCTTTGTGAGGAACGACGTTGCGCTGACTGTCCTGAAGGTAATTGAATTTGTGACTCCTCATCCTCCACCTCTTTCAAAACCTCTTCCTTTAGTGCTTTCAGTGATTTCTGAAGCAGGCAGATAAGGGGTACAGTCATGCTGACTAGTGCATCATCTGCACTCGCCATCCGCGTTGAGACATCAAACCCACGCAAAACGTCGCAGATGTCGTTCATAGAGGCCCACTCAGTAGTGGTGAAGTGTGAACGGCGCAAATTGCGAGTTGATTGCGCCTGTTGCAGCTGATACTCCATTACTGCTGGCTGCTGCTCACACAACCGCTCCAACATATGTAACGTGGAATTCCACCTGGTGGGTACGTCACATATGATGCGATGTTCAGGAAGGCGAAATCTGACTTGCAGAGCTGCAATGCGTGATCTGGCCATGCTGGAATGTCACAAGTAAGCGCACTCTAGGCGGACCTTGTGCAGCAGTGCATCAAGATCCGGATAGTCCCTCAAAAAACTCTGCACGACCAAGTTGAGCACATGTGCCAGACATGGTATGTGAGTGAGGTTGCCAAGGCCCAGAGCTGCCACCAGATTTCGGCCATTGTCACACACTACCAAGCCTGGCTGGAGATTAGCTGACAAAAACCACACATCGCTCTCCTGCTTGATGGCATCCCAGAGCTCCTGCGCTGTGTGGCTTCAATTCCCCATGGGAATTAATTTCAGTACGGCCTGTTGACGTTTGGCCACGGCTGTGCTCATATCGGTCGCAACAGGTAAGCGTTCACGGGTCCATGTGGAGGTATACCGTGACGGCTCGTGCAGCGATGATTCTGAGGAACTGGAGTAGGAGGAGGAATCAATGTGCACAGACTGGATTCCTGCAATCCTTGGAGTTGGCAGAACACGTACAGCGCCACTGGCAAGATCTGTACCCGGCTCCACAACATTGACCCAATGGGCAGTGAGGAAAAGGTATCGTCCCTGGCCATGGGTACTGGTCCACGCATCGGTGGTCAGGAGGACCCTGCTACTGACGGCGTTTAGTAGCGCATGTTTAATGTTTCCCTCGACATGTTTTTGCAGAGCAGGGACAGCTTGCCTGCTGAAATAAAATCGGCTTGGCACATTATATTGTGGGACTGCCAATGCCATAAAGTTCCTGAAACTGTCAGTCTCCACCAGCCTGAATGACAGCATTTCAAGGGACAGGAGTTTTGCAAGGCCAGCATTCAGAGCCTGTGCTCGTGGATGGTTTGCCGAGTATGGCCGTCTTTTATCCCATGCCTGTTTTACCGATGGCTGTTTTTTGTTCTGGGAGTGTGACGATGACTGTGAACTTGCTGCAGTGGGTGGAATAACAGTTTGTCTATGGACAACAGTGACCGAGGTTCTTCCATGGAGATCCTGTGAGGAAGCCGAAACAGGTGTGTGAGAGCTGGAGGTAGAGGCTCGAACATGACCTAAAGATGTAGGTGCTGCTGTAGGTTGGCCTACATCTCCAGTGTGTCTTTGGAACTCAGCTACGTGCTTTGTCCGTACATGTGTCCACATATTTGTGGTATTCAGGTTCCTGATATTTTTACCTCTTTTAACTTTTTGCTTACACAGCTTGCATTGAACATAGCAAATATCATGTACAAGTCTGTCAAAAAAGGACCACGCAGTGCAAGTCATGGGAGTGCCAATTTTGACAGTTCTAAGAAAACTGCTCCCAACAGGTGCCAAACTGGAGGCTACAGGCAAGCGAGTCTGCAGCCTACCTCTCCCTCCTCTTTGTACCGTTGGGACAATCTCTTCCTCAGAGCTGCTCCCACCACCTTCCTGTTGCTCACGCCATGTTGAGTCTCGGACTTCATCATCTCCACTACCCTCTTCCAACACCTGCTGCTGTTGGATGGTCTGGGCAGCACCATGCTCCACAAAACCTGGCACCTGAGTCTCATCATCATCATAAGATGCGTTCTGCGGTGTGCTGTCCATCGGCACTGACTCACCCGCCTCTTCAGATTGAGAGAGACACAGCTGTTGCGCATCACTGCATACTCCCTCTTCTTCAAATTGCAGAATGCTGCTTGCCTGTGCCCGTGTTTGCGAGCCAACAGATTCTGAGAACAGAAGCAGAGACTCAGCTGACTCCTGTACAGAACTCTCTGACTGCCTTGGCAATTTGACAGGCGGTGAACAGACAGATGGTTGCTCAACAGTGTTGTGTTCCTGAGAGGAGGTGGAAGGAATTGAAGTCGATGCATTGGCTGCCATCCAACCAACAACGGCTTCAATTTGTTCTTCCCGCAGCAGGGGGGCACGCCGAGCTCCTACCAAAGTGCGCATAAAGGAACGCTCACGGGGATAAATGGTGGATGCTGTGTCACTGAGGGCGGCAGCAGACACAGAATCCCCACGTCCTCTCCCTGCTGAAACTCCACGGCCACGACCACGTGCCTTACTCACTGACTTCTTCATCTTGGTAGATTGATAAAGAAAGTCAGAAAAGTTATAAGGCCTAAGTGTGGTTATTACGCAGAGACTGAAGTGAACACTGAAACACAACTGTTCACAATCTGTGAAAGGCTACTCCTTTGTCTACTTCTATAGTGTTTGCAACCAATGTATTGGATACGGATGGAAGCGCGTCACACTAATAGTTAAATTGCATGGAGCTGCAAGAATTACACTGAAGGAAAAAAAAAATAGTCTGTGAGTGACAGGTGCAGATGCCTACAGACAGCGTTGCATGCAGAGCAAACTGCAGCGTCACCTGCACTCACACACACCTTGCAGAGCTGTTAAAACAACACTGCAGGCAAAAGGAAGCTTTACACAGCGGTTGGTGCTAGCCTGCCTACAGCACAGTACAGTAAATCTCAATCTCTAACTGTCCCTCAGAGTCAGCACAGCAGCGTTCTGTCCCTTACTGAATTCACAGCACAGTGACGCTAAAATGGCGGCGGCGCCTTTTATAGTGCATTCTGACATCATTTCAGCATCCAATCACAGCCATGCCATTAGTTAACATGACCGCAGCAGTACAGGATGTGCCCACACTTCTTAGGATTCCTCATTGGCTGACTAAAATCACATTGCCTCGCAAAGAATTATGGGAACTTCCGATTACGGTATTCGATAAGACGAAAATATCGAAACAAATTATCGAAAGGCCGATAGAGCTAATATCGGCCGATAGCCAATATTTGCATTATCGTATCGCTCAACACTAGTCAGGATGAGTTCTATGATAAGCACGGATAAGTCTCCTAGCATGGATGTCCGAAGCAAACACCCAAGAATTGTCTTCCTGACCATAACCTCTCCATTTAACCAAATACTGGAGTTTCCGTCTAGAAAAACGAGAATCTAATATTTTCTCAACCACATACTCCAGATTGCCCTCAACCAAAACAGGGTCAGGAGGCACAGCAGCAGGAACCACTGGCTCAACAAACCTCTTCAACAAGGACTTGTGGAACACGTTATGGATCTTAAATGTCCCTGGAAGAAGCAAACGAAAAGAAACAGGATTAATAATCTCCATGATCTTATAAGGTCCAATGAACCTAGGCTTAAATTTAGGAGATGCTACTCTCATAGGAATATTCTTTGAGGACAACCAGACCAAGTCCCCCACTTTAAACCGAGGACCATCAGTCCTATGCCGGTTAGCAAACCGCTGGGCCTTCTCCTGAGAGAGGGACAACCTCTCCACTACCTGGTCCCAAATCTATTGCATACGCTCAACAACAGAGTCAACACCTGGACAGACAGAAGCCTCCGTCTGTCCTGAAGAAAATCGAGGGTGAAACCCAGAATTACAGAAAAACGGAGACATCAAAGTGGCAGAGCTAGCCCTATTATTAAGAGCAAACTCAGCCAAAGGCAAAAAAGAGACCCAGTCATCCTGATCAGCAGACACAAAGCATCTTAGATAAGTCTCCAATGTCTGGTTTGTTCTCTCAGTTTGACCATTGGTCTGAGGATGAAATGCCGAGGAGAAAGACAATTGAACACCCAGTTTAGAACAAAAAGTCCTCCAAAATCTGGAAACAAACTGAACTCCTCTGTCAGACACAATGTTCTCAGGAATGCCGTGTAAACGAACCACGTGCTGAAGGAACAACGGCACCAATTCAGAGGAGGAAGGCAACTTAGGTAATGGCACAAGATGTATCATTTTGGAAAACCTATCACAAATTACCCAGATGGTGGTCATTCTCTGAGAAACAGGAAGGTCGGAAATGAAATCCATAGAGATATGGGTCCATGGTCTCTTGGGCACAGGCAATGGCATCAACAAACCACTAGAGCGAGAGCAAGGCTTGGAGCGAGAGCAAGTCCCGCAGGACTGCACAAATTCCCTGACATCACGAGACAAGGTAGGCCACCAAAAGGACCGACTAACCAAGTCTCTGGTACCAAAAATTCCGGGATGCCCAGCCAATGCGGAACAATGAATCTCAGACATCACACTCTTTTTCCACTGGTCCGGGACAAACAATTTTCCAACAGGGCAGCGCTCGGGCCTATCCTCCTGACACCCCTCCAGAGCAAGTCTCAAATTGGGCGAGATGGCGGAAAGAACTACACCCTCTTTCAAAATAACAGAAGGATCAGATAACTCAGGAGAGTCCGCAAGGAAACTCCTCGAGAGGGCATCCGCCTTAACATTCTTAGTGCCAGGAAGAAAGGAAACCACAAAATTAAAACGTGTGAAAAACAAGGCCCACCTGGCCTATCTAGGATTGAGTCGCTTGGCAGATTCCAGATAGACCAGATTCTTATGGTCCGTAAGGACCACCACCTGATGTTTGGCTCCCTCCAGCCAATGTCTCCACTCTTCAAAAGCCCACTTCATGGCCAATAACTCCCGATTACCCACGTCATAATTACGTTCAGTAGGAGAAAATTTTCGAGAGAAAAAGGCACAAGGGTTACTTTTAGAGGTCTCTGGATCTTTTTGGGACAAAACGGCACCTGCCCCAATTTCAGAGGCATCAACCTCCACCTGAAATGGCAGAGAAACATCAGGCTGCCGTAGAACAGGAGCAGAAGTGAATCTCTGCTTAAGTTCCTGAAATGCAGAGACTGCCTCAGGAGGCCAATTCACCACATCAGAACCCTTTCTGGTCAAATAAGTTAATGGTTTAACAATAACCGAGAAATTACCAATAAATTTACGATAAAAATTGGCAAAACCCAAAAATCTCTGAAGAGCCTTTAATGAAGTAGATTGGACCCAATCACAGATGGCCTGAACCTTGACCGGGTCCATTTCAATAACAGATGGGGACAAAATGAATCCCAGAAATGAGATCCTCTGTACGCCAAAAAGACACTTTGATCCCTTCACATACAGAGCATTCTCTCTCAAAATCTGGAATACAGTTCGAACATGTTTCACATGAGAGTCCCAGTCATTAGAAAAAATCAAGATATCATCCAAATAAACAATCAGAAATTTGTCCACAAAATCCCTGAAAATGTCATTCATGAAGGACTGGAAGACGGAAGGAGCATTAGTGAGCCCAAAGGGCATCACTAGGTACTCAAAATGCCCTTCAGGGGTATTGAATGCCGTCTTCCATTCATCCCCATGCTTAATGCGAATAAGGTTATACGCCCCCCTGAGGTCAAGCTTGGTAAACCAAGTAGCGTTTTTCACCCTGGAAAACAGGTCAGAAATCAAGGGTAATGGGTATTGATATTTCACAGTAATATTGTTCAAGAGACGATAATCAATACACGGCCTTAATGAACCATCCTTTTTGGCCACAAAGAAAAAACCGGCACCTAAGGGTGAAGAGGATGGTCTGATATGACCCTTCTCCAATGATTCCTTGATATAAGACCGCATAGCGTCATGTTCAGGTACAGACAAGTTAAAAAGGCGACCTTTAGGGAATTTACTACCAGGCACTAATTCTATAGCGCAGTCATAGCTCCTATGGGGAGGTAAGGATGCAGATTTACTTTTGCTAAACACATCAGAAAAATCAATCAAAAAGTCAGGAACATCCTGAGCCTGGGGGAGGCAGAAAAAACAGGAGTGTTGGTATTAACACATTGGCAGCCCCAACTGGTTACAGACACAGATTTCCAATCCAAAACAGGATTATGAGACTGTAACCAAGGGAAACCCAGCATGATAATGTCATGCAGATTATACAGAACCAAAAATTTGCAGCACTCCTGGTGATCAGGTTCAACCCTCATTATCACCTGAGTAGAAAACTGGGGTTTATTCTCAGCCAAAGGGTAGAATCGATCCCCAGTAGGGGAATAGACTTCTGTAGGGGTATCAAGGGAAACCCACAACGTTTAGTAAAATCATAATCCATCAGGTTAATAGCTGCTCCAGAATCAACGAAAGCCTGAGCAGAAAATGAGGACAGAGAGCATATCAGAGTGACAGTTAATAAAAACTTAGTCTGAACACTACCCAAGACAACTGAGCGTGCAAAACGTCTTCCCCGCTTAGGGCAGACTGAAATAGCATGAGAGCATCACCACAGTAGAAACATAACCCATTGCGCTTTCGAAACTCATGACGCTGTGCCCCAGACACCACTCTATCACACTGCATGGGTTCAGAAGCTGGTTCACAAGGCAACACCATTCCACGCATACTTCTCCGCTCACGCAAACGTCTGTCAATTTGAATCGCTAATGACATAGAATCATTGAGACCAGAGGGGACAGGGAATCCCATCATAACATCCTTTACATTATCTGACAGACCCTTCCGGAAAAGGGCTGCCAAAGCGTCGTCATTCCATTTGGTCAGGACTGCCCACCTACGGAATCTCTGACAGTATAACTCAGCGTCATAAAGCCCCTGATTTAATGCCAACAAGGCTTTTTCAGCTTGATCAGTGACATTAGGCTCATCGTACAATAACCCCAAAGCCTGAAAAAATGCATCAACATCACTCAAAACAGGATCCCCAGGTGTCAGGGAAAAAGCCCAATCCTGAGGATCGCCGCGCAGGAGAGAGATGATAATTTGAACCTGCTGCGCTGCGTTCCCTGAGGACTTAGATTTTAAGGCAAAAAACAATTTACAATTATTTTTGAAATTCTGAAACTTAGCTCGATCCCCTAAAAACAAATCTGGCATGGGAATCCTAGGTTCCACAACAGGCAACCTAGCAAGATAGGTAGCAATACTCCGAACCTCAGCGGCAAGCTGATCCACACGGCCAGACAACTGTGCAAACTCCATTGAGAGAAAAGATCCTCCCCAGCACCCAGAGATACAGAGGGAAAAAAATGCAACAAACAGAAAAATATCTCTGACAACTCTGACAACCTTTTTTCTTCCACAATATTTTTTCCCTTCTGTGAGTACCATACAATTTTCAATTTTTTGGGCCTGTGATACTGTTATGTTTCGGTAGCTGAGGAGTGCAGGTAAAAAAAGGCAATACACCAGAGCAGTTGGAATCTATGAGATTGCAGTACCCTGACTAACCACCACAACTAGAGGCAGCCGTGGAGCGTTCCTACGTTGGTCCTAGACGCCTCGTCACAGCCTAAGAAACTAACTACACCTAAAGATAGAAATAGGAAAGCTATCTGCCCCGGATCAGAACCCCAAAGATAATAGAAAGCCCCCAAACAAGTAATGACGGTTAGACAAGATGAAATACTGACACAGAAAGAAAATAGTATGAGCAAACTCTGGGGCCCAAACTAACTAAATAGAAAAGGATAGGAAGGGTACTTACTGCAATCCCAGAAAACCCTGAAAAGCACCAACTCTACTAATTTCAAAAACACCTGAGATCACACGACCTCTTCCACCTAAATTAGTTCTCTGGTGTAACAAAATCAAAACAGCAGCCACTGAAAAAACTGGAAAAAGCAAAAGTACAAACATCAGTGGCTGAACTAAACTGAGAGGGCAAAAGCCCCCGGAGGGGATTCTGAAGGCCCCCACAGAAGTGCAGGACAAAATGCAAAAATCTAGCACAAAAACAAAAAGAAGAAAATGTCTTATCTGCTAGCAGGAGATGCAGACACGACACAGCAGGCTACAAGGGAAACAGGAATGAAGGATTCAGACCAGAACAATTGATCACCGGCAACCCTGATGGGAAGGTGACTCCCTTATATAAGACCAGTCAGTAACACCTGATTCCCAGTCCTCACAATCTTCACTGGACAGACCAGCACCGCTTGTAACCACCAGAGGAAGCCTCTGCTCAGAACTCATCTCAAACCCATTCACAACAAGAGGCGTCCCATCGTGTCACCAAACTCAGCCTCATGGTACTCGGAGGGAACCACCACTCTCCCCTGACCACTTTTACTGGGAGGACATAGAAATTCAGAGTTTACCTGAGGTATGAGTAGAGTCTTGCCCTTATTCCCCGGTAGCACTTTAGCTACCTCCACCGGAGAAGTAGGGGCAGATTTAAAAAGGATGGCAGAAATCGTAACTCCAAGGCAACCGTTTTTGCAAAACTTACCCCAACTGATTATTTCTCTGGACTGCCAGTCAATGACGGGATTGTTTTTTTTTTCAGTCAGAGAAGGTTAATAATATGATTGGAGTAGGTATACCCTCCAAGACGTAGCACAACAGGAACACTTCATGAAGAGACCGTGTACGCAAGTTCACATTTTGTACAACATGGGTCACACTCTTTTGGCTGACACAGGCAACCTAGTATGAGAGGAGATTCCCCCCTACTGCATGGGTTGATCTGTCAGCACCTGTGTGTCCTCCTTCCTAGGAAGAACAACAGGGGGAATAGTCAGTGTAGGTTTCTTCCTGAGGCGTGTATCCACCCTGATAGCAAGGGATATGGCAGCCTCCAACTACCTTGGAGTAGCTTACTTGTCCTAAAGAATCCTGACGCCTAGCTAATAGACCCTGACAAAAATGACTCCTAAGGGCAAGGTCATTCCACTGAGTGTCAGTGGCCCATCTCCAGAACTGCGAGTAGTACTCATCAGCCGGCTGGCCCCCCTGCTTGATCTTACAGAATTTAGACACAGCCAGGGAGACGTCATCAGATCACCATACACCAGCACCAAATCACAAAAAAATCCTCCAATGACCACAAAGATGGAGAGTCGGTTGGCAGGGAGAAGTCTCAGGACTGAGGATTACCCTTAAGAAGAGAGACTACAATCTCCTTTCATTGTTCCTCACTCTCTGAGGAATGAGGGCAGAGCCTGAAATTCAATTTACAGGCTTCCTTAAAAACCATAAATTTATCTCTCCTTCCAGATAACCTGTTGGGGAGAGAAATCTTAGCTTCATGCCGAGACCATAAAACCAGACACAAGCTGAAGTTGCTGCACCACCTGAGACTGCAACTCCGTGACCTCATACATGAGGGTCTGGACCAGGTGTGCAAAATCCTTCACTTGAGTCATACGGTCTCAGGAAAACGGTACTGTCTGTAATAATGTCACACTCGGACATAGGTAAGTCCAGCGGATGACACAGCATACAAATAGGATGCAATGGAAAAGGGAGAGGAAGGCTCTAAAGGGAGGGAATGAGGGGTGGGAAACCACCTGACACCAACCTGTGGATGTCCTTAAGTTCCCCTAACGCCCTATGCTGGTCCTTCCCCTGCCACTAATACATGCCTAGTCATTGACTGTCACCTCTATATACCCTGGCTAGTGCACTGGCCAGCAAGGACACTAGCCTCACTACTGCAAATGGTAAAACACATGGGAAGTAAAATGCACAGGACAGACAAAGAAAAAGGGAGAAATACTCAGCTTCAGGCTCTGCTGCTAAGCTCCAAAGCAGCAGAGACAATGGCACCAGGAATCTGCACTCCCAGAGCAGCAACCCCACCAATACAGGAACGCTCCAAACTCCTAGGTCATCTGCAAAGAAGTAAGTCTACTACCGATGATCAGCTGATGGATCATGTGGCTATTTAAAGGAAGGTGAGAGTGGGTACCAACCTAAAAGATCAGCCAGCAAGAGACAGACATTAACTCTTGCTGGAACCAAAAGAAAAAAACATTTAAATTTCTGGTCCCTTATCCATCTCCTAATTTCAACTTAATTTGAAAGCTGTAAATGCTGGCCCTGACCCTGTCTCATGCATGACCAATGCCTGACTGCTGCGCCATTATAAAATTTCTACTGTGGGTAAATTGATGCCACTTTTCATGGTGTCTGACCTTAATTTTTGGAAATGTTGGACTCCAGATTGGGTCTCCTTCATGTGTGTTGCCTGAATTTAGCAGGGCTCCCAGCACAGCAGGCCTAGACCGTCGGTCCCTCACCTACCTCCTAATTTCAACTTAATTTCAAAGCCGTAAATGCTGGCCCAGACCCTGTCTCATGCGTGGCCCGTGACTGACTGCTAACAATAGTAGTCTACAAAGCTGATATTTGTGCCACCTGAGTGTAGCTGTGCAGAAAAGCAGTTTGAAGTGTTGCATGAGGTATTACAGCTCCCAGCACAGCAGGTCTACACTAGTCCCTTACCTACCTCTTAATTTTAATGTAAATTAAATTCTGTAAATGCTGTCCCAGACCCTGTCTCATGCATGGCCCATGCCTGACTGCTGTGCTATTATAAAATTTTCACTGTGGTCAATTGATGCCACTTTTTCAGGTGTCTGACCCTATTTGCTGGAAATGTTTGGACTCCAAGCTGGGTCTCCTTCATGTGTGATACCTGAATTTGGCGACCTCTGAGATCAGCAGTCCTACACCTGTCACTCATCCATCTGTTACTTATCAATGTTTAAGTTAGAAATGCTGGTTCAAGCTCTGTCCATCCATGCTGCACAATTATACTATTTGTACTTTATGTCAATTGATGCCACTGTTCCTTGTGTCTGCTCCTAATTTGAGCTGTCTTGGCAGCTGAAGGTGTTGTCTATGTGTTTGGTTTTGCCTCCCATTGAATTCAATGGGGTTCAGATAAGTTTCTGTGAACATCGGTAAGTTCGCCGAACCGAGCCTAACCATACTTTAAAAGGTTCTCTCATCTCTAGTGAAGAATTGGTCTTATTTATTTTTTACGCCATTCCTCATGAGGTATAAGTGATTTGTCGACTTTTATTATGCTTTTTTATGCTTTGCTGCTGTCATACACTAAAAGATGCTTTTTTTTTGCAAAAACTAGTTTTTTCATCACCATATTTTGAGAGCTATAATTTTTACATATTTCTACCATGTGAGGGCTTGTTTTTTGCAGGACGAGTTGACATTTTTATTGGTACCATTTTTAGGCATGCACTTTTTTTTAATCGCTTTCTATTCTGATTTTTGGGAGGCAGAATGAACAAAAATCACAATGCTGTTCCACTTGTGGTAAAATTAATGAGGCAGCTTTAGTCTTTGGGTCAGTACGATAACAGCGACATCACTTTATATCTTTTTTTGGCGCTTTTATGCAATAAAATCTATTTTATTGAAAAAATGATTATTTTTGCATCGCTTTATTCTGAGAGCTATAACTTTTTTATTTTTTCGCTGGTGGAGCAGTATGGCTGCATGTTCTTTGTGGACAAGATGACATTTTCAGCAATTCCATTTTTATTTACATTTGTCTTTTTTAGCACGTTTTATTCCAGTTTTTACTCGTCAGTATTATGAAAAAGCATCTTTTTTGCCTAGCTTTTTATTTATTTTTTTACGGTGTTCACTGAAGGAGTTAACTGACGAGATAGATTTATAGGTCGGGTTAATCCCGATATGACGATACCAGATATGTGTACTTTTTTTCATACAAAATATTTATTTATGGGTACAATATACATATACAATATACTTTTTTTTATTATTTTGTGACTTTTTTAAAAAAAAAGCATTTCCACAATTTTTTACTTTATACATACTTTACTTAGTCTCTTTATGGGACTTTCACTTTCATATTTTTAGCGGCGGCACAAGGATTCAATCGATTGTAATATGTATTGTAGCAGATTGATCAAATTATTAAAACTTAACTTTTATTAACTAAGTAAAATGTAAAATTGCCAGAAGTGCTCAAAGTGCATGTGCAGAATAACAAAACCACATATATGTGTGTATAAAAGATCAAATAGAAAATATACCACTGGTTTACCAAAAACCTATAAGTATACTGAGATTATTCAAGCTTATAATCTTTATTATCACCCACCCGGGGTATCAAAGAACAGCTATTATCTTACTCAGCAAAAAATTACCATGTCAGTATATTGCCCTTGTTATATCTGTGTTCATACTTATATCATTATGATGAACGTGGAATGGGGCATATGATACAAGATAATTGGTATGATATTTTATTAAATACAATATCTGAATCAAGTACATCTAGTATCTACCCAACTTATAGGAGATGTTGTATCAGGTTTTTGTGGTAGATTCAAAAAGTACTCCAGAATATGGAGTTATATAACGGCTGTCACCTGTCTTAGTCGCATGATGCCCTAATTGCAGATATTATCTTCCTACCAATGAAGCAACAGGGTATACATATACCTGTCTATATTAGCTTCTATTGTGGGTATATATTTATACTTATCTGCGGCATCAGTCTTGTATGACTCATTTATCGATGTCCATGCTTATTGCTCAGGGGAGACTCGACATATGCATTTGTATTATGCCGGTCGGTCTCTACCCCTCATGTATACTCCCAAAGTATACCCACAATAGAAGCTAATATAGACAGGTATATGTATACCCTGTTGCTTCATTGGTAGGAAGATAATATCTGCAATTAGGGCATCATGCGACTAAGACAGGTGACAGCCGTTATATAACTCCATATTCTGGAGTACTTTTTGAATCTACCACAAAAACCTGATACAACATCTCCTATAAGTTGGGTAGATACTAGATGTACTTGATTCAGATATTGTATTTAATAAAATATCATACCAATTATCTTATATCATATGCCCCATTCCACGTTCATCATAATGATATAAGTATGAACACAGATATAACAAGGGCAATATACTGACATGGTAATTTTTTGCTGAGTAAGATAATAGCTGTTCTTTGATACCCGGGTGGGTGATAATAAAGATTATAAGCTTGAATAATCTCAGTATACTTATAGGTTTTTGGTAAACCAGTGGTATATTTTCTATTTGATCTTTTATACACACATATATGTGGTTTTGTTATTCTGCACATGCACTTTGAGCACTTCTGGCAATTTTACATTTTACTTAGTTAATAAAAGTTAAGTTTTAATAATTTGATCAATCTGCTACAATACGACTTTCACTTTCAGCACTCTAATTGCAGTTCTAGTGCATTGCAATCCATTAGAACTGTGAGCCTGCTCTCACACAAACTTATTAGATCATGCACTGCACATGATCTAACAAGTTTGCTAGCCCCTGGTGGCCTGAACGTCATCATGATGACATCATCATGTGGGTGCTGATTGGATTGGAAGGCGGAGGGAGCTGAACTTCCAGCCTTTGTTGAGTGCTCGTACAGCCTGGTGAACAGTGCATATACAGCCTGGTATATACTGCCCGTAAATATGTGGAGAGCATCTAATAAGGGACGTGGTTGTGTTGCTGCTGATGGTGATGGTGGAGCTTCTGCAGGTAGAGTACGCAGTCATTCTGTGTCTGTTAAGTGCCCAAGTGAAACATATTCCTCTGGTACACGCAAGCGACAGGACGATCAGCATCATTTCGTAGGCCTAAGTACCACTGGCCTCATGGTGAGGCTAGAAAATGTTGAGGCGGTGTTATATTGGATGGCTGAGAGTGCCTCCAGTTCCGTCGCATTGTCTTCCACCCAGTCCCCTGCAGAAAGCACAGAGTTGACACCTGATTCTTCCACCTCCTCCCCTTACAAAACAGCTAACCTGTCTCAACCCCAAGTCCTGCAACAGTCTCTTCTGTATTTTGATGAGTCCGCTATCTGGGATTCCATGGCCCATCCACCTGGCTCTGCCACAGGAGTGGAAGAGTGGACTGAGTGCTTTGATGCCCAACCACTTGTTATCTCAGAGGATGAGCACTTGGTAGGGCCAGTGCACACAGTCAGTGGACCAACGTAGCACATTTCAGAGGATGAGGAAACACAGGTTCCAACTGCAGCGTCTTTTTGCAGTGAGCAAACCGGCAAGGAGAGCAGGAGTGCGCAGTGGGTGGAAAATGATGTGGGGTATGGATCGAAGGCCATTATAATGACATGCTCAGTTCCGAGGAAAAGCAGGTGGTCACGCTGCCCCAGCAACAAAGCAAAAGAGGGAACAGGGTGGAAAAGCACAATGATCAGCTTATAGCCAAAACATCGTCTGCTACTGCCCACCTTGCCAAGGAAATGAGCACATCAAAGGTAGCTTAAAGGAGTTCCCTGGTGTGGAATATCTTCTGGCAATGTACCGACGACAAGCAACGGGTGGTTTGTACACTGTGCCATTAGAGCCTGAAGTGAGGTATAAATCTTCTGAACTTGAGCACCACCTGCATGATTAAGGCATCTGAAATCTAAGCATGAGGTGCAGAGGAGTACACATCTTAGAAAGCATAACAGATCTGAACCTCCACCTGTTCCCTCTTCTGCTGCAGATTTCTGGACGTTTATCTGTCTAATTTGCCTCTTCCTCTTACTCTGCTTCCTCCACATCCTCCTTATCCATTCACAGTAACACTTGCACCAACAACTTCAGCATAGACAAGGGAAATGACAGAGCAGGAGCTGTGGACAGGGATCAAAGAGAACCTCAAGTCTAGCCTGATTGTGTGCGATAACAGGTGAAATCTCGTAGCAGCTCTGGGCCTAGCTTACTAGACTCACATTCCTATGCCTGGCGCATGTGCTGAATTTGGTGGTGCAGCGCTTCCTCAAAAACTATCCAGGCAATGTGTGTGCACTTTCGGCTTTCTCACCCTGCTGCTGCTCACCTCTCCGCGTCACTTTTGTCTTCCTGATGAATGCCTCATATACGATGCACCAACAAGGTGGGACTCCACTCTGCATATGGTGGAGAGGCAGTTGAGCAGCAGCAGTCAGAAGTGGAGTTTCAGCTGCAGCACGCACAGGTGATTCGCTCTGCGTGACAACCCCATTTCACTACTTGTATGCCTGCTGGAAACAACACTTCTGGCAATGATGCAAGAGGTAGTGGCACAGGAGCTCGAGTAGCAAGCAGTAGGTACAGGGATCATTTTCACTGTTATCAGGCCTGTCGTCCACACATGGCTCGGAGGGTGAGTTCTTCTACCAACAGCAGCCAAGTACACAAGTGTCCAGCCAGGGGACAGTTTTGAAGGATGAGGAGGAGGAATTTGTTCACAGCAGGGTGACACTCAGAGCAGCTCACGAGTACTATTGGAGCATGGCTGGGAGGGACACAGTGGACCCAGATGATACACCTCCCATCTAGAAGAGCTTGTCATTGCCTCTGGGTAGCCTGGCACAGATGAGTCAATTCCAGCTGTGCCTGCGCAACAACAGTTGAGTTGCCCGTATTGTTACCAATGCAGATTACTGGGTGGCCGCCCTGCAGGATCCCTTCTACAAGTACAACATATCATCATTACTTCCATCACTGTAGCAGAAAAGCAAAATGAGTGAATAAAAGCACACACTAGTAGAGAAACTACTGACGGTTTTTACACCTGACAGCTGTGGCTCAGTGGAAGAACAAAGCAGAGGCGGAGGAGGAACTCACTAACATAGATGGGGCAATACAACACCTTGAAAGGCAGGGCTAGCATGGCTGCATTTTGGAAAAACCTCATTACCACGCCACATCTGGCATCACCAGGGCCGGCGTCAGCACCCGGCGCACCCAGCCAAGTGCCGGGGCCCTGAGCAGGCAGGGGGGCCCACTTGACATCAGGGACATCGACACACTATGTGCCAGTGCCGACTCCCGTGAGGGGCCCCCCCACTTGCTCAGGGCCTTGTCATTTGTGATACCTCTCCCCGTTCCATCACTGCGGTGTCTTCAGATTGTAACGTTCAGGTCAGAGGACGCTATGACTGTCTGTGCGCCCTCTGCCTGAACAGTCACAGTGCAGAGAGCTGGAAGATGGCGACACTGAGGAGTCCGTAGCGGAGCAGCAAGGAGAGGTGAGTATTTCATATTTTTTAATGTTTGGAGCATTATATATAGGACCATCATACACCGGTATGAGGCCCATTATACACTGGAGCATCATATATGGGGCTAATTATAAATGGATCATTATATGGGCCCATCATATACTGGAGCATTATAAGGAGTCCATCATATACCGTATGGAACATTATATGGGCCCTTTTATGTATTGAGCAATACATGGGCTCATTATTCTTTATGTAGCAATATATGGGGTCTATTATATACTGTATGGAGCAATATATAGGGCTCATTGTTCTGTATTGAGCAAAATATGGGGTCCATGATTCTGTATGGAGCAATATATGGTGCCCATAATACTGTATGGGGCATTATATGGGCTCATTATACTGTATGGAGCATTATATGTGGCTCATTATACTGTATTAAGCATTATATGGGGTCCATTACTCTGTAAGGAACAATATATGGTGTTCATTATTCTGTATGGATCACTATGTGGTGCCCATAATACTGTATGGAGCAATATATGGGGCTCATTATTCTCTATGGAGCACTATGTGGTGCCCATAATACTGTATGGAGGACTATACTGTCCAATTTCTGATCTATTGTAGAATTTACAATAGATATCACTCATGTACTGTAAGAAGTGAAATCTTTGGCATTGTACTATACCTATATTTTTTTGCCGTATCTGTGCATCATGAATTGTGGTATGTGTTAAAGGGGCCCACTGAGACTCTTTCGCCCAGGGCCTACGAAAACCTGGAACCTGCCCTGGGCATCACCATGTGTTATTGCCTGTAGTAGCAGGAGGCAGCATTTCCACAACATAGTTGAAGAGTACTTGTCTACACATATCCACTTACTAACAAATGGGTCTGCCCCATTTAACTTATGGGTCTCCTAATTGGACACATGGCCATAGTTTGACCAGTATGCCTTGGAGGTACTGGCCTGCTCTGCTGCAAGTGTTCTGTCACAGCTTGTCTTCAGCACCACAGGTGGTGTGATCACAGACAGGTGCATTCACCTGTCTACTGCCAACATGGGGAAGCTTACATTCATTAAAACGAATCAGGCGTGGATCACACAAGACTTGTCCGTACTTTTTGCTGATTAGGCAACTATACCAGCTGCACCCAACCATGATTACATTCATTAAAAAAATGAGTTGGCTACCTCCTACTCCACCCTTTTCACCTACGCTGACACATCCACCTTCTCCTCCACTTGGACCTCTGCCTCATTGTTCTTTTTTTTTTCTTCATTGTTATTTTAAGTTATGTGTCTATAAAAAAAAGTGTTGGCGCCTTCTCTCTCTTCCACCTACATCACCATGTCCACCTCCACCTTCTACTCCACTTGGACTTCTGCCTCATTGTTCTATTCTTTTCTTATTTGTTATCTGCTATTTTAAGTAATTTGCCTAAAAAAAGTGCTGGCTCCATCCCCCTGTTTCACCTACAACACCACATCCAACTCCATTTGCACTTCTGCCTCAAGGTACTATTTTTTATTTTTGTTTATTTATTTTTTTTAGTCTCTATTATTTTAAGTCATTTCCCTATGCACATTTATTTGCAGGGTTCTTTTCCAGCACCCTAACACTTACTACCACAATTTTACAGCCATTATATAGCACTGAAATTCAGGTCTACACTCCTTCTCTTTTTATTATTTTTAAACAAATAAATAATTTAAAAAAGACACTTGGGATCCCCCCTATTTATAATAACCAGCCAAGGTAAAGCAGACAGCTGGGGCTACAGTTCTCAGCTGTCTACATTACTTTGTATGGTTATCAAAAATAGAGTGGCCCCCAAAGTTTTTTTTAATTATTTAAAAAAAATTAAAAAAAATTACGTAGGGTCCCCTCCCATTTTTCATAACCAGCCAAAGCAAAACAAAGAACTTGGGGCTAGTATTTTAAGGCTGCGAAGGTCCATGATTATTTAGCCCTTCCCAGCCTAAAAGTAATGCCCCCCAGCCACCGCAGAAAAGGTGCATCCATTTGATGTGCCAATTCTGGTGCCTTGCCTGGCTCTTCCTGCTTGCCCTGGTGAATCAGAAAATGGAGTAATATTTGGGGGTTGAATTGACATCTGAATCAAGCACAGAGGTTAGTATTGATGTGGCGACTATCATTAATAGCCCAGTAAGTGAATAGTTAAAAACACACACACTCAGGAAATAAAACTATTTGAATAAAAATTCTCCCAACTCTCTCATTCATCCATTTATTATGAAAAATAAAAAATAAATTTAAAAATGACGTATTATCCTCCCATTTTTGATAACCAGCCAAGGTAAGGCAGAAAACTGGGTACAGCAACTCTCAGCTGTCTGCTTTACCTTAGCTGGTTATTAGAAAAAAGGGGAGCCTCAACACCATTTTTTTTAAATTTATTTAAATAAATACATAAAAAACGACATGTGGTCCCCACTATTTTTAATAACCAGCTGAGGGAAAGTAGACAGCTTTGAACTGGTGTGAATTGTTTGTGTAGCTTTAACTGGTTATTTAAAAGGGGGACATTAAAAAAATTCCTTGGGGTTCCCCCCATTTTTAATAACCAGCAAAAGCTAAGCAGACAGTTGTAGGCTGATGTTATTAGGCTGGAAAAGGGCCATGGATACTGGCCCCCTCCCAGACTAATAGCACCAGTCTTCAGCTGTCTCCAAAAGGGCACAACCATTATATGGGCCATTTCTGGCGCTCTGGCACTTATCCTCGCCTCTTTATACTTAATTCTACTCTTAGTGTGTGTCGGATGCTGTGGTAAGCGGTAACATTACCGATGTCACCGCTCACTGCAGCATTCGGATGTAGCAGAGTTAGGGATCGTCGTGGGACGTGGGATGGATTTATGGCGGACCCCTTTGGATTGTTTGATTTTTTAAAGGTAAAAGGGGGTCGGGGAGTGTTTGGACAATTAAAGGACTTTTCTCTGTGTGTGTGTTTATTACTTTTACCTACATGGTTAGTAATGGGAATGTCTGATAGATGCCTGTTCATTACTAACCCTTGGGCTTGATTTCATTACACAGCTGTCATTAACCTCAAAACCAATACAATGCTTGCCAACACATCATGGCGAGCTGGCAGAGCCAAGGCTAAGCTCCAGAATTTGCACATCTAATGGATGCGCCTTTTCTAGTGCGGCTGTCTGATTAGCCTTTGCTAGTTAATAAAAACAGGGCTCCCCACAACATTTTTTAGTGTGTCCCCCTTTTTAATAACCAGTAAAAACTACGCAGACAGCTGTAGGCTGATATTCATAGCCTGAGAAGCTATTTATTGTCCCCTTAACAGAATAATAACATCAACCCCTAGCTGTCTGCTTTACCTCAGCGGGTTATTAAACATATTGGGATCCCATGACATTTTTTTTTATTTCATTTCTTTATTTGGAAGCTAGGTACATGTACAGTAAGCTACACATGCACTGCACTAATTATATATCTCAATAGCATCTTACTTGCTATGCACAGGTGCCGGCTAGTGAATACTCTCATCTGCTTCACCTGCTCTTGCTGCTATCAGCGAGACCTGGCGTACGATGATGAGAGTAACTTTTTCACAGCTGGTCAAAGCTGTTGGTTCACACGCTTTCCTTTCTGTGACATCGTGGGAACTGTGATACCCAGCAGCTGTGACCAGCAGGGACTTCAGTAAGGTTACCGCCGGTCACAGTCGGTGTTTCCCACACTGTCACACAGATGATAGCCTGATGTTCGGGCCTCCCATTCATCTGAATGGGGTCTGGGTTTGGGATCAAGTTCGCGTACCATTCTGGTACCAGAAACAATTTTTTTAAATAAATTTTTGCCTATCACGATGGACCCAAACATACACGTGTCCACCCATCCCTAGGCAGCACTCCAAATAGGGTAATGAGAAACACCAGTCATTCATTCACCCATGTGACAGACATGGTCTTATGATTCCTAAAGTCTTTATTTTCTTCCTCTCTGAAGAATTTATTTGCATATTTCTATATTTTTATTTGCATATTAAATTTTCAGGGGAGCATTACATGGCCTTTAATTCGCCCTATGCTAACTTGGTGATATACACAAAGAGAAACTTTATACCTTTTTCACCTGTCAAAGGCCTATCACACAGTTCTGCTTTACACTGATGAGGGGCAAAACCTCTGAAACATTTATTTGTAAATGTAGCCTCTGGTTTGGATTTCTATGCTAAGTAATGTGGCAATCCCTATTAAAGGGTCGATATTGACTTATAAGATTGCTATCTCTAATAGGTAGTACCTGTCCTTTTTCTCTTTAAGTGTCAATTTGGATGTACAAAATCTCAGTAGAGTATTGCATAGCCTATAAGTCTCCCTATTCCAGTTTGGCACTCTCTACTTTACCTCTTAGACTTACTGTGCACCAGATTCCACCTCCACTATTTTTACTTTTTTAATATTTTAACTTTTACTTTATTTTTCTCAGTTGTTTTCTCTGTAGTTTTAATATATTTATTTTCTTAATTATTTTTTTTGCATCCACCCATTTTCCTTTATTGTAATTTTTAAAATGTAAAAGATGAAGATATATAATTTTTTGGCTTAAAATAGAAAAGATATGTGTCATCTTTAATTTTAAGCCTTTTTATAGATCATCTACAGCCAATATGCAAATTACCTCTTAAGAGAAAAAGAGGACTTGAACTCTATAGCGCCACCTGTTGTGAATGTGTTAGAAATGAATTCTGAGCAGAAGCTCCCTCTGGTGGTTACAAACAGTACTGAACCATTCAATGAGGATTGGCAATCAGGAGTTACGGACTGGTCTTTTATGGGGGAGGTTCCCTCCCATTATGGTTGCCGGTGATCAATTGTTTTTGTCTCAACTGTGGTTCCTGGTTCACTTGGAAGCTTGCTGAGTCTTGCCTCTTCTCCTGCTCTCAGATAAGATATTTTCTGTTTTTATTTTTGTGCTTGCTTTTTGCATTGTTCCCTACACTTCTGTAGAGGTCAGCCAGGTCCCCTCTGGGGGCTTGTGCTCCTCTCAGTTTATCTGAGCCACTGTTATTTGTTCATTTGCCTTTTCCAGTTAACTGTTTGTAACCACCAGAGGGAGCTTCTGCTCAGAATTCATTTATAACACATTCACAACAGCCATCTATTGGAAGTAGCGATCCTACAAGTCACAATTAACCCTTTAACGAGTCTTGTAATGTGACTTAGGATAAAAGCCAAATCAGATCTCAATTTGCAGACACGGTGTTTTGGACTATTGGTCCTCGTCAGTACAAAGTATGAGAAATGATTTGGCTAGCTGAGAGGCTCTGGACTGAGGTCTAAGGGTTAAGGTTTCTCCTTGTGGAGAGTGACATACCAGCTCTGGCGTGTCAAGGTAAGGAGGTTTATTCGCCGTGCAATGCTCCTCTGGGAAATTTAATATGCAAATTGCCTCTTGAGAGAAAAAGAAGACTTGAACTCTATAGCGCCACCTATTGGAAGCAGCGATCCTACAAGTCACTACAGCCAATAGTCTTTCAATTCTTGTTTGAGGGATTTTCATCCATTCTTCTTCGGAAAATTCTTCCAGCTCGGTGAGATTCCTGTGTCGTATTGCATGCACTGCTATTTTGAAGTGTAGTCACAGATTTTCAATGATGCTCAGTTCAGGGGACTGTGAGGGCCATTGTAAAGCCTTCAGCTTACGCCTTTTGAGGTCATCTAGTTTGGATTTTGTCATGTGTTTAGGATCATTATCCATTTGTAGAAGCCATCCTCTTTTCAACTTCAGCTTTTTTACAGATGGTGTTATCTTTGCATCAATAATTTGTTGGAATTTCATTGAATCCATTCTTCTCTCTACCCATGAAATGCTCCCCATGCCATTGGCTGCAACACAACCTCAAAGGTTGATTGATCTATCCCCATGCTAAATAGTTGAAGAGATGTTCTTTTCCTGCAATTTTAAGCCAATTTTTCTCCACACATACTTTTGATCATTATGGCCAAAGAGTTCTATTTTAACCTCATCTGTCCATAGAACCTGTCTCAAAAATGCATAAGGCTTGTTTAGATTTTTTTTCCATACTTCTGATGCTGAATTTTATGATGAGTACACAGTAGAGGTTTTCTACTGATGTCGCTTTCATGAAGGCCATATTTATATAGGTGTCTCTGAACAGTACAACAATGTACCATAATTAAAGAGTCTGCTAAATCTTTCTGAAGGTCTTTTGCATCCATTTATTAATTACTTTTAGAACTGATGAAATGGCAACTTTAAAATGCTTAGCTATCTTCTAATAGCCTTCTCCTGTTTTGTGGGCCTCCACCATTTTTATTTTCAGATTTCTAGGCAGCTGCTTAGAAGAACCCATGGCTGCAATTTTTTGGCACAAGGTTAGAAGAGGCTGGGTTTTTATAAAATTGGGAAATTTGCATCACTCGAACCTTTACTAATGATGATAGTGAACAAGCCATTAGCCTAACAGGCTAATTAAGGTGTGAAACCTTGGTTAAAGTTATTGAGCACACAAATCTCCTTCAGTTCCCAAACTTTTGCGTTTTCTAATTTTTAAAATGTAAAAAAATGACTATATATATATATATATATATATTGTCTAAAATACAAAGGAAATGTGTCATGTTTAACTTTAGTAGGCCTTTTAGAATCATTTCATCTTTAACTTGTTTGACTGTTCACAATAGCAGTAATTTTGACCAGGGGTGCCCAAACTCATACATGCCACTGTACACTTACTTCAAGCACAGGAAGTGACCATTGTATTCTTGTTATCCTGCTGTATCTAGGCTGACTTTGCTGACTTTGTCCAAGGCTATGCAACAAAGCAAAAGTAAAATCAAGAAATATTATCCTACTATCTGTGCGTCAGAAAAGCTGTAGAATTCTAGAGTTCCAAGTATTAAATCTGAAATGATATAACATACCATATTTTTCGGACTATAAGACGCACTGGTACATAAGGCGAACCCCCAAATTTTGAGGTGGAAAATAGGAAAAAAAAAGATTTTTATAAGATGGGGGTCTGTTTTATAGTCCGAACTTATGGTATCTTACCTGGGGGCCGGCGGCAGTGGGGTTGGGTCACAGAGTGCATGGTCCCTTCTTCAGGAGGATGGCAGCAGCAGAAGTGAGGCAATGCTGCGGGCCCTGGGTGGGAGGAGGGGGTATCCCAGTGGTGCGAACCTGCGGGCTCGGTGTCAGTGGTGAGGCAGAGTGCATTGTGGGAAGTAGGGTCCCTTCCTCAGAGAGCCTGCAGTGGCAGAAGTGTACCGATGATGAAGCCCGGTGTCAGCAATGAGCAGAGCGGAGTACATCATTGGTTTCCCGGCAGCCTTAGGCTTCAGGAACATGACCGCCAGCAAACCAATGGCCAGCCAAGGTTTCAATCTGCGAATGGGCGGCCTCCAGAGGCCATTTTCCTGAAGCCCACAGCCTCAGGAAAATGGCTGCTGGAGACGGCACATGGGCAGTTTGAGATCTCGGCTGGGCCTAGATCCCAATCTGCTCATACACCGCCTCTGGCGGCCCACAGCTTTAGGAAAATGGCCACAGGGAAACCAATGATGTACTCCGCTCTGCTCACCGCTGACACTGGGCCGAAGCAAAGCCACACTTCTGCTACTGCCGCCTCCCTCAGTAAGAGACCCTGGTCCACCACCAAGCAACCTCCCCGGTAAGCCTGCCTTTGGACTATAAAACGCACTCCCCATTTTCCTCTTAAATTTTTGGGGAAAAAAGTGTGTTTTGCAGTCCGAAAAATACAGTACCTGTCCCGGGGCCTTGAGCTACAGACTTTTTCCCATGAATAGCCATCTTTTTGCTCTCCTTTGATCACTTCCATCTAGATCATGTTAGTTTTCTAAGTTATGCTGATGTGTATCCAAAAAAATCATGACCTTTAATTACTTTACAAGGTTAGTTCCCAAGCATTGTAACCCTGGTCTTATGTCATCCAAAAAAATGTCTGCCTTTAATCGATTTTAGACACTTTGTTTCATAAGATCTAGATTACTTTCTATACTTGGACTCTACATGGAGAATCAATGACTCTTTTAACTGTGGACATTTGTTTTGTCTGTGTTTTCACATTACACATGCCAGATGTATCCTGCTGTATCAATTTCTGCAGTTGAAAAAAAGATTTCTGTCAGTGGTCAGTTTCTAAATGTTGTCATAATAGAAACACGAGGGAAGACGTGAGTAACTGGGAAACTAGATAGGACACAGCATCTCTATGCCAAAAACAAAGGACCTTATAGTATATTTAATCTATTTTACTAAATTGTATTACAAAAAAACACATTGGATTAAGGTTATAATAGTATTGGTTGATAAATATACAGCCAAACCTATTCCTCATGAGTACAAGAACATACACCTGCATATTAGTCATGACTTGGTGACTTCACACTTGCGGTTAGTCATTTTATATATTTACTCACCTTATGGCAGGGGTCTACATTTTGAACAAAGTGAAAATGAATAGAGAAATGATTAAAAGCATATGGGGCATGGAGAGAATGTTTTAATGCCATTACATCAGTAATCTGTTGTAATTGTTTAGAAAACACGATGTTCGTTGTGAACATCATGTGTATAACGTCCTCTTCCAGTTATGGGATATATGGCTGTTTCATAGTTTTGGGAAAACAAAGCAAGATAACCTACTAGGTAACCTATGATTGTTTTACAGAGTAAAGGGCCCGTCTCACATAGCGATATCGCTACCGAGATCGGTGCTGAGTCACTAGTTTTGTGACGCAGCACCGAGCTCACCAGCTCATCAGGGCGCTGGTATCCACGGTACACTGCGGGTAACTAAGCGATGTTACCCGCAGTGTCGCTGTCCCAGATCGCTGCCTGAGCTGCCTGTTTGACAGCTCAGCAGCGATAATGTAGCGATACACCAGCGATCCTGACAAGTGCATATCGTTGTCGGGATCGCTGGTGTATCGCTATGTGAGACCCAGCCTTAAGGCTGGAGACTAGCGTACACATCCAATGCGATATATTAATGACACTCGGCTCCAGCTCAGCTGAGAAATTAATTTCTCCATCTCCTCCATTGCCGGCATCTTTGGGAATCACACTGCACTCGCATGATATCCGAGTGCAGTGTGATGTTTCACATGCATGCATAGAGTTATATGGGTGAGTGCGATCTGATTCACGGATGCAATCGCAGCATGCTGTGTTTGTTTTCGAATGCTGTATCAGCCTGAGAAAATAATCGCAGATGTGAGCTACCCCATAGGTTAACATTTGGCAGAGAGCAATTCGATTTTTTAACAGAGTGCACTCGTCCTATTACATCGCAAGTGAGAGTGAGCCCTAAAGGTTTGGTTGTTTTGTACCCTATGCCAGGTATGTATCCTACCATAATTGTGAACTGTCCAAAATTTTGGTTCAATCTTCCCTTGATCAGACAGCAAAACGGGCTTATTTTATGCTCATTTGCATTAAACTGGTGTATTTTTTATCAAAAACAGCACAGGGCTTAAAGTATACTGCAATTTGGCATTCAAGAGATAATGCTTAGTACCAAATATGTGGGGTTACTTTATTTTATATTTTTTTAATCCTTCCTGAAATAAGGCATAATAGTATGGATGCTAATAGGACGGTGTTAGGAGGGCTCTGGGCCTGATACAGCTTCACACATGGTGGGTGTCAGCTGTGCTTTACAGCCAGCATTAACCATTAAAGGGAATCTGTCACCCTAAATTGGCGGGATATTTAAATGATGGCAGTCAGGTCAGATGGGCGGTGTTTTGGGTACTTGCCTTAACATGTTGTTCGCCGCTGTCTCCATTATTCCTGGGAATTGTAGTCGTTGCCCTCCATATAACGCGCCTGCAATCTGCGGGCAAAGCATACTGCGCTTGCGCAATTCAAGATTGCAATGTGCAGGCGCGTTATATGGAGGGCAACGACTACAATTCCCAGGAATAATGGAGACAGCGGCGAACAACATGTTAAGGCAAGTTCCCAAAACACCGCCCATCTGACCTGACTGCCATCATTTAAATATCCCTCCAATTTAGGGTGACAGATTCCCTTTAACAGCTGCGACCGGAGCTAGCTCCGATTTCTACTGTTTATCCACTTAATTCCTGCCTGGGCATTCACATGAAGTCTGGGTGCTGATGGGCTGCCATGTTCTTATGTATGAAGCTCAGCCACAGGCTGATGTTCATAGGAAAAGCAAGATATTTGCTCTATATACTAATAATATAGCATTGCATTATATAGAAGTGTTCCCATGGGAAATTAAAAATAAAAGTTTTTGAAGATATTAGAAAAATAACCATAAATGTTTTAATCACTCCTCTTTCCCCCCCACTTTAAAAATAAAGACATTAAAAGCATATTTGGTATCAATTCATCTTCAAAAGTTCCATCTAGATTAATCTAAAACTAATTAGCCTCATACTAAACGCTGTAAAACAAAAACAAAATAATTAAAGCGTCAATATTGTCATTTTTCAGTCACTATACCTTCCCTAAAAATGCAATAAAAAATTATCAAAACATTGTATGTTCCCAAAATGATACCAATAAAAACTGCAGCTCGCCACGCAATACCAAGCCCTTACACAGCTGATTTGATTGAAAAATAAAAAAAAGTTTCAGATTTCAGAAAATTGTAACACCTATCACATTTTTTTTATTAATAAATTTATGATTTTTTTTAACAATGTAATAAAAAAAAATTATGAGTTTGGTATAGCCATAACTGTACTGACGTAGAAGATCATGTTGTCAAATCAAAGTGGTTTTTTTCACCATTTCACTGCAATTTCTTTTCACTGTCCTGCACATTGTATGGTAAAAGAAATGGTGTCCTTCAAAACCACAAATCATTCCACAAAAAAAAACATTGGCCACAGCTGGAAGAGAATCTAAAGTATATCTAGGTTTACTGGAAACCAGTGGGTCATAAAGGAATGTAAAAATGAAAGTGGTTGCAGGAAATAATGTGAAGTGAAAAACATAGACTACTCACCAGCTAAATTCTTCATCTCTCCAGTATTTAAATAATTTAAAAAATGCCGTGTGACTCCTCTATTTTTGATAACCCGCCATTATAAAGCTGACAGCTGGGGGCTGCAGCTCGCAGCTGTCAGCTTTACTTGCGCTGGTTAGCAAAAATAGAGAAGACCACGTGTCACTTTTTTTTCACCCATTGTGTCCCAGTCAATCACAGCCATGCCAATACTTGTCATGTGATTGAGCTTGAAGTGCCCACACCAGCAAAGCTTATGCTGCAGCCTTACAACAAACTTTGTTCAGGCTGCCGAACTCGAACAAAGCATAGCAGTTGTTGTTATGTTTAGGTAGCTGAGGAGTGCAGGTAAAAAAGGCAATACACCAGAGCAGTTGGAATCTATGGGATTGCAGTACCCTGACTAACCACCACAACCAGAGGCAGCCGTGGAGCGCCCCCACGTTGGTCCCAGACGCCTCGTCACAGCCTGAGAAACCAACCACACCCAAAGATAGAAATAGGAAAGCTATCTGCCCCGGAGCAGAACCCCAAAGATAATAGAAAGCCCCCAAACATGTAATGGCGGTTAGACAAGAGGAAATACTGACACAGAAAGAAAATAGAATGAGCAAACGCTGGGGCCCAAACTATCTAAATAGAAAAGGACAGGAAGGGTACTTACTGCAATCCCAGAAAACCCTGAAAAACACCAACTCTACTCATTTCAAAATCACCTGAGATCACACGACCTCTACCACCTAAATTAGCTCTCTGGTGTAACAAAATCAAAACAGCAGCCACTGAAAAAACTGGAAAAAGCAAAAGAACAAAACTCAGTGGCTGAACTAAACTGAGAAGGCAGAAGCCCCCGGAGGGGACCCAGAAGGCCCCCAAAGAAGTGCAGGACAAAATGCAAAAATATAGCAACAACACAAAAGAAGAAAAATTCTTATCTGGTAGCAGGAGATGCAGACACGACACAGCAGGCTACAAGGGAAACTGGAATGAAGGATTCAGACCAGAACAATTGATCACCGGCAACCCTGATGGGAAAATGACTCCCTTATATAAGACCAGTCAGTAACACCTGATTCCCAGTCCTCACAATCTTCACTAGTACCGCTTGTAACCACCAGAGGGAGCCTCTGCTCAGAACTCATCTCAAACCCATTCACAACAGTACCCCCCCCTTGAGGAGGGGTCACCGAACCCTCATTTGAGCAACCAGGTCAGTCAGGATGAGTTCTATGATACGCACGGATAAGTCTCCTAGCATGGATGTCCGAAGCAAACACCCAAGAATTGTCTTCCTGACCATAACCTCTCCATTTAACCAAATACTGGAGTCTTCGTCTAGAAAAACGAGAATCCAATATTTTCTCAACCATATACTCCAGATTGTCCTCAACCAAAACAGGGTCAGGAGGCACAGTAGCAGGAACCACTGGCTCAACAAACCTCTTCAACAAGGACTTGTGGAACACGTTATGGATCTTAAATGTCCCTGGAAGAAGCAAACGAAAAGAAACAGGATTAATAATCTCCATGATCTTATAAGGTCCAATGAACCTAGGCTTAAATTTAGGAGATGCTACTCTCATAGGAATATTCTTTGAGGACAACCAGACCAAGTCCCCCACTTTAAACCGAGGACCATCAGTCCTATGCCGGTTAGCAAACCGCTGGGCCTTCTCCTGAGAGAGGGACAACCTCTCCACTACCTGGTCCCAAATCTGTTGCATACGCTCAACAACAGAGTCAACACCTGGACAGACAGAAGCTTCCGTCTGTCCTGAAGAAAATCGAGGGTGAAAACCAGAATTACAGAAAAACGGAGACATCAAAGTGGCAGAGCTAGCCCTATTATTAAGAGCAAACTCAGCCAAAGGCAAAAAAGAGACCCAGTCATCCTGATCAGCAGACACAAAGCATCTTAGATAAGTCTCTAATGTCTGGTTTGTTCTCTCAGTTTGACCATTGGTCTGAGGATGAAATGCCGAGGAGAAAGACAATTGAACACCCAGTTTAGAACAAAAAGTCCTCCAAAATCTGGAAACAAACTGGACTCCTCTGTCAGACACAATGTTCTCAGGAATGCCGTGTAAACGAACCACGTGCTAAAGAAACAACGGCACCAATTCAGAGGAGGAAGGCAACTTAGGCAATGGCACAAGATGTATCATTTTGGAAAACCTATCACAAATTACCCAGATGGTGGTCATTCTCTGAGAAACAGGAAGATCGGAAATGAAATCCATAGAGATATGGGTCCATGGTCTCTTGGGCACAGGCAATGGCATCAACAAACCACTAGAGCGAGAGCAAGGCTTGGAGCGAGAGCAAGTCCCGCAGGACTGCACAAATTCCCTGACATCGCGAGACAAGGTAGGCCACCAAAAGGACCGACTAACCAAGTCTCTGGTACCAAAAATTCCGGGATGCCCAGCCAATGCGGAACAATGAAACTCAGACATCACACTCTTTTTCCATTGGTCCGGGACAAACAATTTTCCAACAGGGCAGCGCTCGGGCCTATCCTCCTGACACCCCTCCAGAGCAAGTCTCAAATTGGGCGAGATGGCGGAAAGAACTACACCCTCTTTCAAAATAACAGAAGGATCAGATAACTCAGGAGAGTCCGCAAGGAAACTCCTCGAGAGGGCATCCGCCTTAACATTCTTAGTGCCAGGAAGAAAGGAAACCACAAAATTAAAACGTGTGAAAAACAAGGCCCACCTGGCCTGTCTAGGATTGAGTCGCTTGGCAGATTCCAGATAGACCAGATTCTTATGGTCCGTAAGGACCACCACCTGATGTTTGGCTCCCTCCAGCCAATGTCTCCACTCTTCAAAAGCCCACTTCATGGCCAATAACTCCCGATTACCCACGTCATAATTACGTTCAGTAGGAGAAAATTTTCGAGAGAAAAAGGCACAAGGGTTACTTTTAGAGGTCTCTGGATCTTTTTGGGACAAAACGGCACCTGCCCCAATTTCAGAGGCATCAACCTCCACCTGAAATGGCAGAGAAACATCAGGCTGCCGTAGAACAGGAGCAGAAGTGAATCTCTGCTTAAGTTCCTGAAATGCAGAGACTGCCTCAGGAGGCCAATTCACCACATCAGAACCCTTTCTGGTCAAATCAGTTAATGGTTTAACAATAACCGAGAAATTACCAATAAATTTACGATAAAAATTGGCAAAACCCAAAAATCTCTGAAGAGCCTTTAATGAAGTAGGTTGGACCCAATCACAGATGGCCTGAACCTTGACCGGGTCCATTTCAATAACAGATGGGGACAAAATGAATCCCAGAAATGAGATAGAATCATAGAATCATAGATCTTCTGTACGCCAAAAAGACACTTTGATCCCTTCACATACAGAGCATTATCCCTCAAAATCTGGAACACAGTCCGAACATGTTTCACATGAGAGTCCCAGTCATTAGAAAAAATCAAGATATCATCCAAATAAACAATCAGAAATTTGTCCACAAAATCCCTGAAAATGTCATTCATGAAGGACTGGAAGACGGAAGGGGCATTAGTGAGCCCAAAGGGCATCACTAGGTACTCAAAATGCCCTTCAGGGGTATTGAATGCCGTCTTCCATTCATCCCCGTGCTTAATGCGAATAAGGTTATACGCCCCCCTGAGGTCAAGCTTGGTAAACCAAGTAGCGTTTTTCACCCTGGAAAACAGGTCAGAAATCAAGGGTAACGGGTATTGATATTTCACAGTAATATTGTTCAAGAGACGATATTCAATACACGGCCTTAATGAACCATCTTTTTTGGCCACAAAGAAAAAACCGGCACCTAAGGGTGAAGAGGATGGTCTGATATGACCCTTCTCCAATGATTCCTTGATATAAGACCGCATAGCGTCATGTTCAGGTACAGACAAGTTAAAAAGGCGACCTTTAGGGAATTTACTACCCGGCACTAATTCAATAGCGCAGTCATAGCTCCTATGGGGAGGTAAGGATGCAGATTTACTTTCGCTAAACACATCAGAAAAATCAAACAAAAAGTCAGGAACATCCTGAGCTTGGGGGAGGCAGAAAAAACAGGAGTGTTGGTATTAACACATTGGCAGCCCCAACTGGTTACAGACACAGATTTCCAATCCAAAACAGGATTATGAGACTGTAACCAAGGGAAACCCAGCACGATAATGTCATGCAGATTATATAGAACCAAAAATTTGCAGCACTCCTGGTGATCAGGTTCAACCCTCATTATCACCTGAGTAGAAAACTGGGGTTTATTCTCAGCCAAAGGGGTAGAATCGATCCCCAGCAGGGGAATAGACTTCTGTAGGGGTATCAAGGGAAACCCACAACGTTTAGCAAAATCATAATCCATCAGGTTAATAGCTGCTCCAGAATCAACGAAAGCCTGAGCAGAAAATGAGGACAGAGAGCATATCAGAGTGACAGTTAATAAAAACTTAGTCTGAACACTACCCAAGACAACTGAGCGTGCAAAACGTCTTCCCCGCTTAGGGCAGACTGAAATAGCATGAGAGGCATCACCACAGTAGAAACATAACCTATTGCGCTTTCGAAACTCATGACGCTGTGCCCCAGACACCACTCCATCACACTGCATGGGTTCAGAAGCTGGCTCACAAGGCAACACCACTCCACGCATACTTCTCCGCTCACGCAAACGTCTGTCAATTTGAATCGCTAATGACATAGAATCATTGAGACCAGAGGGGACAGGGAATCCCACCATAACATCCTTTACATTATCCGACAGACCCTTCCGGAAAAGGGCCGCCAAAGCGTCGTCATTCCATTTGGTCAGGACTGCCCACCTACGGAATCTCTGACAGTATAACTCAGCGTCATCAAGCCCCTGATTTAATGCCAACAAGGCTTTTTCAGCTTGATCAGTGACATTAGGCTCATTGTACAATAACCCCAAAGCCTGAAAAAACGCATCAACATCACTCAAAACAGGATCCCCAGGTATCAGGGAAAAAGCCCAATCCTGAGGATCGCCGCGCAGGAGAGAGATGATAATTTGAACCTGCTGCGCTGCGTTTCCTGAGGACTTAGATTTTAAGGCAAAAAACAATTTACAATTATTTTTGAAATTCTGAAACTTAGCTCGATCCCCTAAAAACAAATCTGGCATGGGGATCCTAGGTTCCACAACAGGCAACCCAGCAAGATAGATAGCAATACTCCGAACCTCAGTGGCAAGCTGATCCACACGGCCAGACAACTGTGCAAACTCCATTCAGAGAAAAGATCCTCCCCAGCACCCAGAGATACAGAGGGAAAAAAAAAAAAAAATGCAACAAACAGAAAAATATCTCTGACAACTCTGACAACCTTTTTTCTATCACAATATTTTTTCCCTTCTGTGAGTACCATACAATTTTCAATTTTTAGGCCGGTGATACTGTTATGTTTAGGTAGCTGAGGAGTGCAGGTAAAAAAGGCAATACACCAGAGCAGTTGGAATCTATGGGATTGCAGTACCCTGACTAACCACCACAACCAGAGGCAGCCGTGGACGCCCCCACGTTGGTCCCAGACGCCTCGTCACAGCCTGAGAAACCAACCACACCCAAAGATAGAAATAGGAAAGCTATCTGCCCCGGAGCAGAACCCCAAAGATAATAGAAAGCCCCCAAACATGTAATGGCGGTTAGACAAGAGGAAATACTGACACAGAAAGAAAATAGAATGAGCAAACGCTGGGGCCCAAACTATCTAAATAGAAAAGGACAGGAAGGGTACTTACTGCAATCCCAGAAAACCCTGAAAAACACCAACTCTACTAATTTCAAAATCACCTGAGATCACACGACCTCTACCACCTAAATTAGCTCTCTGGTGTAACAAAATCAAAACAGCAGCCACTGAAAAAACTGGAAAAAGCAAAAGAACAAAACTCAGTGGCTGAACTAAACTGAGAAGGCAGAAGCCCCCGGAGGGGACCCAGAAGGCCCCAAAGAAGTGCAGGACAAAATGCAAAAATATAGCAACAACACAAAAGAAGAAAAATTCTTATCTGGTAGCAGGAGATGCAGACACAACACAGCAGGCTACAAGGGAAACTGGAATGAAGGATTCAGACCAGAACAATTGATCACCGGCAACCCTGATGGGAAAATGACTCCCTTATATAAGACCAGTCAGTAACACCTGATTCCCAGTCCTCACAATCTTCACTAGTACCGCTTGTAACCACCAGAGGGAGCCTCTGCTCAGAACTCATCTCAAACCCATTCACAACAAGTTGTGCTCCATTTGAACTGTGTTTATACTTTATGCATTGTGTAGAGCGCTTATGTTCTGTTCTAACTGTCCCAGTAAGTTTTATTGTGGTTTATTGCTATTATCATTATTTTACTGCATCAAGAATATGGTTGGTATAACTCATTTTCAGAATGTTTTTTAGAGGCATGATTGTTTGCTGTGAAGTCCTTTTTCACTTATCTGATACTTGCCTTGTCTACTTGTACATAGTGTTTCCACTAACTGTTCAACAACAACAATGGCATTTGGATAGTGTTGAGCGATACTGCTCGATATCTAAAAATATCGGATCGGAATGGTATCGCCGATATCACTAAATATCGTCGATATCCGATTCCGATACCGGAAGTCCAATGTAAGTCTATGGGAACCAAATATCGACATTAAAAAAAAACATTCTTGCCTTGTTGGTTAATTGTACATGAAGGAAAACAACAAAGACTAATGTAGAATGTATTGGGGAGGTTGAGGAGACAATAAAGGCATACATGTTTAACCCAATGCATTGGAATAGCATTAATATATTTTTTTTTGGAAATACGTTTGGATTGACTAACAAATTGACAATGTTGTTAACCTTTTTTCTATTTTGGCAAATATGTATGTTTCACAACTTCCATGCTCTTCACCTTTTTAACTTTTGCCAGTGCCACACTTTCTCCTTCATAATCTTCAGCAGCAGCATCATCTTTCTCATCAAATTATTCTTCATCTTCACCTTCTTAATCTTCTTCTTAAACTTCTTGCTATTCATGTTTTTATTTACATTACTCATATTGTTATTATTAAACTAATTAATCTTCTTCATATTCAAATTCTTCATCTTCTTCCTCTTCATCTTCTTCATCATATTCTTATTTGTGACAGAGATTCCTGTACTTGTAATCTGTAAAAGTATGAATTGTTCATCCTTCCGTTCTTGCTGTCACAAAAGATTTAAATTACAACAGTATTTGTCCGTGTTCAGTTTAGCCTGCAGCAGCAGGCATTTTCCAGGGGCACCACGAGGAGGAACGGACTCACCCCCATACACTGCTTAGTCTTCTTCTGCTTAGAATTTAGAGCATATATTTTGCTCTTCATTTTGGTCTTATACTTCATGTTCTTCTGCTTTTTGATCTTCTGCTTATTGTTCTTCTGTCCCTTGTTCTGTATCTTGTAGTTTGTCTTAACCTTCTTTGTCCTGTTGGTGATCTTCTTCTGGGTAATCTTTTATTTTTTCTTTGTGATGGTGTTCAGGCTGGTTGGCTTCATGCTCGTCGTCCTTGTTGTCGTCATCTTCTTCTGGGTGGTCTTTAAGGTCGTCTAATTTCCGAGAAACAGCTGACGTTACTGGAACCCTGACGGGTATCAAATGGAGCAAGAGACAATGGAAGTAACGAGGACCAGCTGACTGTGCTGGAACCCGGAGGGGTAGCAGAAGGAAAAGAGGCAATGTCACAACCGAGTACCAGCTGACGTTACTGTGACACGGTTACTAAGCAGGAGGTACCTGTGCTCCAAAGCACTACCAAGGACCAGCAGACGTTGGTGGAACTCGGATACGGAGATGGAGGCACCTAGGCCAAAGGCACTGGGGAGAACCAGTTGACGGTACTGGACCCCGGACGGGTAGCAGAAGGAAAAGAGGCAATGTCACAACCGAGTACCAGCTGACGTTACTGTGACACGGTTACTAAGCAGGAGGTACCTGTGCTCCAAAGCACTACCAAGGACCAGCAGACGTTGCTGGAACTCGGATACGGAGATGGAGGCACCTAGGCCAAAGGCACTGGGGAGAACCAGTCGACGGTACTGGACCCCGGACGGGTAGCAGAAGGAAAAGAGGCAATGTCACAACCGAGTACCAGCTGACGTTACTGTGACACGGTTACTAAGCAGGAGGTACCTGTGCTCCAAAGCACTACCAAGGACCAGCAGACGTTGGTGGAACTCGGATACGGAGATGGAGGCACCTAGGCCAAAGGCACTGGGGAGAACCAGTTGACGGTACTGGACCCCGGACGGGTAGCAGAAGGAAAAGAGGCAATGTCACAACCGAGTACCAGCTGACGTTACTGTGACACGGTTACTAAGCAGGAGGTACCTGTGCTCCAAAGCACTACCAAGGACCAGCAGACGTTGGTGGAACTCGGATACGGAGATGGAGGCACCTAGGCCAAAGGCACTGGGGAGAACCAGTTGACGGTACTGGACCCCGGACGGGTAGCAGAAGGAAAAGAGGCAATGTCACAACCGAGTACCAGCTGACGTTACTGTGACACGGTTACTAAGCAGGAGGTACCTGTGCTCCAAAGCACTACCAAGGACCAGCAGACGTTGGTGGAACTCGGATACGGAGATGGAGGCACCTAGGCCAAAGGCACTGGGGAGAACCACTTGACGGTACTGGACCCCGGACGGGTAGAAGAACGCACCCATGAAAATGTAAGTTGACAGGACGCAAGCCGTCCGCAGTTACCGAATCACACAGTCCTACAGTGGGTGCTTGTCCTATTGTCACAATGGAAACCGCCTTTATTTACATATCCCACAGCACACATAGGAATCACCTAAACTGCAGGCACCATAGAGTCGGCTAACCCGAATGCAACACGACAGCACAACTTATTGGAGGATAATTGACGTTCACACTGCCAGGAAAAAGCTGTCGTGCTGTAAACAGGCTGGCCAGGAGTCAGTACCCCTGCCAATTACTTACGAGCAACAAATGGCGGTGTTGTAGCCCAGGGAGTAGAGTTCAGGTGGTAGAAAGATGAACATAACAGGAGACATGGAAAACGTTGCCAAACAGTTATTTATTCTGAAAACGGACAGGCAAATTCAGGTGAGATCCATGCCTTGTTCATTTTCAGAAAAGTAAGCCGGTCTACATTCTCTGAGGATAGTCGCATGCGACGGTCTGTTACTACACCACCTGCAGCACTAAAGACACGCTCAGATAATACACTGGCAGCAGGGCAAGCCAGCACCTCCAATGCATACTGGCTAAGCTCTGGCCATGTATCCAACTTAGAGACCCAAAATTTGAAAGGGAAAGAGGCATCTGGGAGTACACTTAGAGGAAAGCCAAGTAGTCTGTCACCATCTTACGGAAACGTTTCTTCCTGGTGACTGGAGCCGTCTCGAATGGTGTAGACTTTGCTGGCGCTGTCACAAAACTTTGCCACATTTGTAACATACAGCTCTTGCCCTGTGCAGAGGCGCTGCTTCTGCTCCCTCTTATTGTAGAGGTGTCTACACTGCCTCGACGCACAGAGCTGCTTTGTAAAGCAGTAGCAGCAGCAGCAACTCTCTCGGCTGGAATGTACAACAGTATGGATTGCACCAGTGTGTCTTGGTACTCCTGCATTTTACGGTCCCGGTTCACCGGTGTGATGAGGGTTTGTAAGTTGTCCCGGTAGCGAGGGTCTAGGAGGGTGTACACCCAATAATCTGACGTGGTGAGAATGTGGGCGATGCGGCGGTCGTTTCTCAGGCACTGAAGCATGAAATCAACCATGTGCTGCAGACTCCCAACTGGCCAACAAAGGCTGTCCTCTGGAACAGGCGTCATCTCTGCCTCCTCTGCATCACCCCACCCTCGCTCTACATACTGACTAGAGCGTTGTGTACCTCCCTCTGTAGGGATTTCTTCCTCCTCCATTGACTCCTCCTCCTCCTCATCCTCCTCACAAAGTGAGCCCTGCCCAGCCCTTTGTGAGGAACCACGTTGCGCTGACTGTCCTGAAGGTAATTGAATTTGTGACTCCTCATCCTCCACCTCTTCCAAAACCTCTTCCTTTAGTGCTTTCAGTGATTTCTGAAGCAGGCAGATAAGGGGGACAGTCATGCTGACTAGTGCATCATCTGCACTCGCCATCCGCGTTGAGACATCAAACGCACGCAAAACGTCGCAGATGTCCTTCATAGAGGCCCACTCAGTAGTGGTGAAGTGTGAACGGCGCAAATTGCGAGTTGATTGCGCCTGTTGCAGCTGATACTCCATTACTGCTGGCTGCTGCTCACACAACCGCTCCAACATATGTAACGTGGAATTCCACCAGGTGGGTACGTCACATATGATGCGATGTTCAGGAAGGCGAAATCTGACTTGCAGAGCTGCAATGCGCGATCTGGCCATGCTGGAACGTCGCAAGTAAGCGCACTCTAGGCGGACCTTGTGCAGCAGTGCATCAAGATCCGGATAGTCCCTCAAAAAACTCTGCACGACCAAGTTGAGCACATGTGCCAGACATGGTATGTGAGTGAGGTTGCCAAGGCCCAGAGCTGCCACCAGATTTCGGCCATTGTCACACACTACCAAGCCTGGCTGGAGATTAGCTGACAAAAACCACATGTCGCTCTCCTGCTTGATGGCATCCCAGAGCTCATGCGCTGTGTGGCTTCGATTCCCCATGGAAATTAATTTCAGGATGGCCTGTTGACGTTTGGCCACGGCTGTGCTCATATCGGTCGCAACAGGTAAGCGTTCACGGGTCCATGTGGAGGTATACCGTGACGGCTCGTGCAGCGATGATTCTGAGGAACTGGAGTAGGAGGAGGAATCAATGTGTACAGACTGGATTCCTGCAATCCTTGGAGTTGGCAGAACACGTACAGCGCCACTGGCAAGATCTGTACCCGGCTCCACAACATTGACCCAATGGGCAGTGAGGGAAAGGTATCGTCCCTGGCCATGGGTACTGGTCCACGCATCGGTGGTCAGGTGGACCCTGCTACTGACGGCGTTTAGTAGCGCATGTTTAATGTTTCCCTCGACATGTTTTTGCAGAGCAGGGACAGCTTGCCTGCTGAAATAAAATCGGCTTGGCACATTATATTGTGGGACTGCCAATGCCATAAAGTTCCTGAAACTGTCAGTCTCCACCAGCCTGAATGACAGCATTTCAAGGGACAGGAGTTTTGCAATGCCAGCATTCAGAGCCTGTGCTCGTGGATGGTTTGCCGAGTATGGCCGTCTTTTATCCCATGCCTGTGGTACCGATGGCTGTTTTTTGTTCTGGGAGTGTGACGATGACTGTGAACTTGCTGCTGTGGGTGGAATAACAGTTTGTCTATGGACAACAGTGACCGAGGTTCTTCCATGGAGATCCTGTGAGGAAGCCGAACCAGGTGTGTGTGAGCTGGAGGTAGAGGCTCGAACACGACCTGAAGATGTAGGTGCTGCTGTAGGTTGGCCTACATCTCCAGTGTGTCTTTGTAACTCAGCTACGTGCTTTGTCCGTACATGTTTCCACATATTTGTGGTATTCAGGTTACTGATATTTTTACCTCTTTTAACTTTTTGCTTACACAGCTTGCATTGAACATAGCAAATATCATCTACAAGTCTGTCAAAAAAGGACCACGCAGTGCAAGTCATGGGAGCGCCAATTTTGACATTTCTAAGAGAACTGCTCCCAACAGGTGCCAAACTGGAGGCTACAGGCAAGCGAGTCTGCAGCCTACCTCTCCCTCCTCTTTGTACCGTTGGGACAATCTCTTCCTCAGAGCTGCTCCCACCACCTTCCTGTTGCTCACGCCATGATGGGTCTCGGACGTCATCATCTCCACTACCCTCTTCCAACACCTGCTGCTGTTGGATGGTCTGGGCAGCACCATGCTCCACAAAACCTGGCACCTGAGTCTCATCATCATCATAAGATGCATTCTGCGGTGTGCTGTCCATCGGCACTGGCTCACCCGCCTCTTCAGATTGAGAGAGACACAGCTGTTGCGCATCACTGCATACTCCCTCTTCTTCAAATTGCAGAATGCTGCTTGCCTGTGCCCGTGTTTGCGAGCCAACAGATTCTGAGAACAGAAGCAGAGACTCAGCTGGCTCCTGTACAGAACTCTCTGACTGCCTGGGCAATTTGACAGGTGGTGAACAGACAGATGGTTGCTCAACAGTGTTGTGTTCCTGAGAGGAGGTGGAAGGAATTGAAGTCGATGCATTGGCTGCCATCCAACCAACAATGGCTTCAATTTGTTCTTCCCGCAGCAGGGGGCACGCCGAGCTCCTACCAAAGTGCGCATAAAGGAACGCTCATGGGTAAAACTGGTGGATGCTGTGTCACTGAGGGCGGCAGCAGCCACAGAATCCCCATGTCCTCTCCCTGCTGAAACTCCACGGCCACGACCAAGTGCCTTACTCACTGACTTCTTCATCTTGGTAGATTGATAAAGAAAGTCAGAAAAGTTATAAGGCCTAAGTGTGGTTATTACGCAAGACGAAGGAACACTGAAACACAACTGTTCACAATCTGTGAAAGGCTACTCCTTTGTCTACTTCAATAGTGTTTGCAACCAATGTAAATTTGGAAAACGGATGGAAGCGCGTCACACTAATAGATTATATTTTTAAATGGAAAAGGAGCAGAACCAATTGGAGATAAATGAAAAGGATGAGGCACTGAGACACGCTCAGCAGAGTACAAGCAGCAGTGCCTTGAACAAGTAACTGGAGCGTGATGTGCACTCAAAAAATAAAAACCCCAGACGAAGTGAACACTGAAACACAACTGTTCACAATCTGTGAAAGGCTAAATCCTTTGTCTACTTCTATAGTGTTTGCAACCAATGTATTGGGATACGGATGGAAGCGCGTCACACTAATAGATTATATTTTAAATGGGAAAGGAGCAGAACCAATTGGAGATAAAAAGAAAAGGATGAGGCACGAGACACGCTCAGCAGAGTACAAGCAGCAGTGCTTTAACAAGTAACTGAGCGTGATGTGCACTCAAAAAATAAAAAAAAACGACTGAAGTGAACACTGAAACACAACTGTTCACAATCTGTGAAAGGCTACTCCTTTGTCTACTTCTATAGTGTTTGCAACCAATGTATTGGATACGGATGAAGCGCGTCACACTAATATTTTAAAATTTCATGGGGCTGCAAGAATTACACTGAAGAAAAAAAAAAGAGTCTGTGAGTGACACGTGCAGATGCCTACAGACACGTTGCATGCAAGCAAACTGCAGCGTCACCTGCACTCACACACACCTGCAGACTGTTAAAAAACCTGCAGGCAAAAGGAACTTTCCAGCGTTGGTGCTAGCCTGCCTAAACA
>JARQOD010000001.1:322126742-322189773 GCA_033576555.1 Oophaga sylvatica | reverse complement strand
TTCCCCCATGCTCTGGAACTCCCTGCCGCAAAACATCAGACTTTCACCAACAACGGAAACCTTCAAGAAAAACCCTGAAGACCCACCTTTCCAACAAGCCTACAGCCTAAAATGATTCTCAGTCTACTGAACCATCGCACGACCAGCTCTACCCTTTCCTAGTGTATCCTCACCCATCCCGTAGACTGTGAGCCTTCGCGGGCAGGGTCCTCTCTCCTTCTGTACTTGTGTGTCCCTTGTCTAGCACACGTTTATTGTACTTGTCTATATTTTCCCTTTTTCATATGTAAAGCGCCAGGGAATAAATGGCGCTATATAAATGTGTAATAATAATAAAAAAATAATACATATTAATAATGTGGTTTTGCACACCTTGAGGGGTGCAGGTTTTAGAATGGTGTCACTTGTCAGTATTTTCTGTGATATTGACCCCCCAAACTCACTTCAAATGTGAGGTGGTCCCTAAAAGAATGGTTTTGTAAATTTTGTTGGAAAAATGAGAAATCGCTGGTCAACTTTTAAACCCTTATAATGTCCTAACAAAAAATTTATGTTTCCAAAATTGTGCTGATGTAAAGTAGACATGTGGGAAATGTCATTTATTAACTATTTTTGTGATAGGGACTCTCTGACTTAAGGACACAAAAATTAAAAGTTTGAAAATTGCAAAATTTTCTAAATTTTTTCCAAATTTCTATTTTTTTGATAAATAAACTCAAGCTATATCAAAGAAATTTTACCACTGTCATGAAGTACAATATGTCGTTATAAAAAAACCGTCTCAGAATCAGTGGGATCCGTTGAAGCGTTCCAGAGATATAACCTCATAAAGTGACAGTGGTCAAATTGTAAAAATTGGCTTGATCATTAAACACCAAATTGGCTCTGTCACTAAGGGGTTAAACCTGCTTTGGCATTGCAACATATTGTCAATTTACCCATAGCTTCCCCTGTGGCAGTCCTTCACAGGTTAGTCTCATAGTAATATGAAAATGATGGGGGCCTTCAGCAGATTGAGCCATGTTAACAAATCAGAAGCCTGCAATTGTGCAGCGAAGGGGCAATAGGATGGTAAAAGCCAATTTTTTCTCCTTACCCCTTGAGATTGCTGTCGTTTAACCATTTAGCTTCCATTGTCTTGAGGCAGGTACCCACTATATAACATTTTGAAATGTTTGTATTTGAAACTGTTTAAATTAATGAAGGGCTGTGTAACAATGCTACTCACTGGGGAGCAGAATGCAGTAATCATATTTTTTTAATAGTCCATCTGGTTTATTTCAGTCCACACAAACCATATAACAGGAAAACTTAAATACTGCCCTTGTCCAACATAAAGTGAAACCTAAAATAAAAAAGGGCATAAAACGGTGCGGGTCTGACCGCTTGGGTTAGAGTCCAACTTTTTAGTCCTTTAGCAAAGGTACACAATCCTGGAGGTGTGCACACCTCCACACAGCTACCATGTGTGAGACAAACAGGGGGTGGAGATTATCACGGTGAGGATTGCAAGAAAACTCACCAGTGCAATCTCCTGGAAGACGAGTGCAGAAGAAAGCTTCAGGCTCCTAGGAACGCAGGGTGAGCAAGGCAGGAGAGAGATGGTTTCAGGGCCTGAATCACCTGACAGTTGAGGGGCGTGGCTTCAGCTCCAGGGAGCTAGAAGCTGAGGGAAAACTCCTAGAAAGGTAACTACAGGAAAAAGTTACCCAGGGGCATAGACAGAGACGTAAGACTGAACAAGCCAAGGTCAAAGCACGAGAAGACAGTACAGTACAAAGGATGAGACAGAACGGATAGTCGGGGCCAGGCAGAGGTCAAAACCAAACAGACAGCGAAGGTACAGAAACAGAATCCAACAAGCAGTATCCAGAGATCAGACCGAGTCAAAACCAAAGTATCAGGCAACAGGAACACAGCACAAACACACTCATGGTCAACACACTCAGCCAAGGCGAAAGTATAACTGACAGGGATTGGAGCTTCCTAGGGCTATAAGAAGCTCTCCCCGAACCAAGGAGAGGCCACAATAATAAGCCCAGGTGGTGCAGGTAAGAGCTTGCACTGGGATCAAAACCTTAACCCCTAGCGTGCAGGTCAGCCCTGCACTGGGATCATGACAGTACCCCCCTTTAACGGGGGGCCTCTGGACCCCAGGCTTGCCTGGGAACCTGGCATGGAAAGCCCGAACCAGGCGATCTGCATGCATCAAACGGGCCGGCACCCAGGATCTGTCCTCCGGTCCATACCCCTTCCAATGAACCAGGTACTGTACGACCGCTGCACCAACCTGGAGTCAACGATATGCTCAATCTCATATTCCATGTGTCCCTCAACCAAAACAGGAGGAGCAGCGGACTCGGACTCCCCCCGGACTGCCTCAAAAGGTTTCAGTAGGGATTTATGGAAGACGTTAGGGATCTTGAATGAGACTGGAAGACACAACCTGTAAGCCACTGGATTGATCTTTTCCACAATCTTGTATGGGCCAATGAACTTGGGGCCCAACTTGGCTGATGGAACCTTCAACTTAATGTTTCGCGTGGAGAGCCAAACTTTCTCTCCAACCCGAAACATAGGACCTAGTGTTCTTTTCCTGTCAGCGAAAAACTTGTACCTGCCTTGAGACCTGGCTATATTCCGCTGGACCTCCGCCCATGTATTCTTTAATCGCTGAACAGACCCCTCTGCCCCTGGACACCCAGAATCCAAACGAGAAAACTCACCAAAAATGAGGACTAAAACCATAATTGATCAGGAAAGGAGACATACCAGTAGATTGGCTCACCCGACTATTGAAGGCGAATTCCGCCAACGGCAGTACATCACACAGTCATTCTGTCTTGCAGAAGTCAGACATCTGAGGATCTGTTCCAGAGACTGATTAGTGCGTTCCGTCTGGACCATTGCTCTCAGGATGGTATGCAGACGAAAAAGACAGAGACATCCCCAATTTCTTGCAAAAAGCACGCCAAAACTTTGCCACAAAACTGCACTCCACGAATCAGACACCACATTCAGGGGTACCCCATGCAACCAGATAACATGCTGTACAAACAATCTGGACAAAGTCTCAGCTGAGGGTAGTGCGGATAAGGTAGAAAATGAGCCTGCTTCCAAAACCTGTCCACCACTACCCATACCACCGTATTGCCCTTGGATGGAGGAAGATTAGTAATAAAATCCATGGACAAGTGAGTCCATGGCCTTTCGGGAACTGCCAAGGGCATCAGTTCCCCAGCCGGCCGGCTATGTGAGTTTTTAGAACGAGCGCAGAACCCCACAACCAGAAACAAATTTTTTTTATGTCAGAGCTAAGAGTAGGCCACCAAAAGATCCTAGCCACCGCCCGACGTGTGGCAGATATACCAGGGTGAGCACTGAGCTTGGATTCATGGAACTCCTGGAGGAGTTTAAGCCGAAGCTGCTCTGGGACAAACAACTTACCCCTGGCTTGGCAGCAGGGGCCAGACACTGGGCCCCCTCAATCTCCTGTTCCAACTCAGACGAGACACTGCCAACACAACCCCAGGGTGAAGAATAGAGGAAGGTAGCTCAGGGGGAGACACCGGATGAAAACTGCGAGATAAGGCATCAGTCTTGATATTCTTTGACCCCGGACGAAACGTAATAGTAAACTGAAAACGGAAAAAAAAAAATGACCAACGGGCCTGTCTGGGTGTTAGTCTCTTAGCAGACTCAATATATGATAAATTTTTGTGGTCGGTAATCACAGTAACAGAGTGACTGGCCCCCTCCAAAAAGTGCCTCCATTCTTCAAACGCTAACTTGACCGCAAGAAGCTCTCTATTGCCAACATCGTAATTCCTCTCAGCAGCAGAGAATTTCCGGAAAAAAAAAGCACATGGCCTGAGGTTGGTCAGAGTGGCAGGACTTGGGACAACACAGCACCCACCCCCACCTCAGAGGCGTCCACTTCATGGGCATACCCAGGATCAAAACTTGGGGGGGGTAAGCCATGGTCGTTCAGGTTGTAAAATTTTAGAACGAAAAATGTGAATAAAACGAAACGAAAAACAAATGACCGCCATACACAACATAATTCCTTATACCAAGACCAATAATATCACATACAAGGAGAAATACCACCATGATCAATCCTATTATGTAAAAAAATTCATTGATTTTAGGCTTACCTTTGCAGTTTTCTCTTCTGTTCAGCAGGGGACTTCAAGCTCATGCGTGTTTATCACACACTGACACTGAGCCATTCACACTGCCCTTTCTAAACACAGCAATTGGATTGATCTTTATGGGAAAAAAATGAATATTAGATAGATAGATAAATAGATAGATAGATAGAAATCCAGACAAATTGGAGGCAGCACATAGTTTGTAGTGGAAAAAAAAGCTATTTAATAAGGTCAAAAGGCGACATTTCGGTCCAAACAACAGGAACCTTTCTCAAGCCTTGAGAAAGGTTCCTGTTGTTTGGACCAAAACGTCGCCTTTTGGCCTTATTAAATAGCTTTTTTTTCACTACAGACGGTGTGCTGCCTTCAATTTGTCTGGATTTCTATAATTGATATTTGGTATTTGCCTGGGGGGGCTCTGCACCCGGACTCTTTCTTTGTGCTGCTCTAATTTTCTTCTTTTTAGATAGATAGATAGATTTAAGCATGGAATGCAAGCAGATTCCACCCTGAAATATGCCCCATCATTGTCCCCTTCTTGTAGTAATATGCCCAATCATTGTCTCCTTCTTGTAGTAATATGCCCCATCATTGTCTCCTTCTTGTAGTTATATGCCCATCATTGTCTCCTTCTTTTAATAATGTGCCCCAGACCAGCACCTGTATATACATCAGCCCCAGCCCAGCCCCTGTATATACATCACTACCAGGCCAGCCCCTGTATATACATCACCACCAGGCCAGTCTCTGTATACGTCACTAGCCCCAGCCCAGGACGGTAGGACGGTCGGACCTGTATATACATCACCAGCCCAGCACCTGTATATACATCAGCCCCAGCACCTGTATATACATCACCACCAGGCCAGCCCCTGTATACGTCACCGACACCAGCCCATGACCTGTGTATACATCAGCCCCAGCCCAGCCCCTGTATACGTCACCAGGCCCAGACCAGGACGGTCGGACCTGTATATACATCACCGGCCCAGCACCTGTATATACATCACCACCAGGCCAGCCACTGTATATACATCAGTCCCAGCCCAGCCCCTGTATACGTTACCAGGCCCAGCCCAGCCCTGTATATACATCAGCCCCAGCCCAGCCCCTGTATACGTCACCAGACCCAGCCCAGCCCCTGTATATACATCAGCCCCAGCCCAGCACCTGTATGTCAGATATATATTACTGAAGATATAGAATGTACGGGCTCCTGTCAGGTATATATTACTGTAGATATAGACTGTACGGGCTCCTGTCAGGTATATATTACTGTAGATATAGACTGTACGGGCTCCTGTCAGGTATATATTATTGTAGATATAGACTGTATGGGCTCCTGTCAGGTATATATTACTGTAGATATAGACTGTATGGGCTCCTGTCAGGTATATATTATTGTAGATACAGACTGTATGGGCTCCTGTCAGGTATATATTACTGTAGATATAGACTGTATGGGCTCCTGTCAGGTATATATTATAGTAGATATAGACTGTATGGGCTCCTGTCAGGTATATATTATTGTAGATATAGACTGTACGGGCTCCTGTCAGGTATATATTATTGTAGATATAGACTGTATGGGCTCCTGTCAGGTATATATTATTGTAGATATAGACTGTACGGGCTCCTGTCAGGTATACATTACTGTAGATATAGACTGTACGGGCTCCTGTCAGGTATATATTATTGTAGATATAGACTGTACGGGCTCTGTCAGGTGTATATTACTGTAGATATAGACTGTACGGGCTCCTGTCAGGTGTATATTACTGTAGATATAAACTGTATGGGCTCCTGTCAGGTATATATTATTGTAGATATAGACTGTACGGGCTCCTGTCAGGTATATATTACTGTAGATATAGACTGTACAGGCTCCTGTCAGGTATATATTACTGTAGATATAGACTGTACGGGCTCCTGTCAGGTATATATTACTGTAGATATAGAATGTACGGGCTCCTGTCAGGTGTATATTACTGTTTAGACTGTATGGGATCCTGTCAGGTATATATTATTGTAGATATAGACTGTACGGGCTCCTGTCAGGTATATATTATTGTAGATATAGACTGTACGGGCTCCTGTCAGGTGTATATTACTGTTTAGACTGTATGGGCTCCTCTCAGGTATATATTATTGTAGATATAGACTGTATGGGCTCCTGTCAGGTATATATTATTGTAGATATAGACTGTATGGGCTCCTGTCAGGTATATAATATTGTAGTATAGACTGTATGGGCTCCTGTCAGGTATATATTACTGTAGATATAGACTGTACAGGCTCCTGTCAGGTATATATTATTGTAGATATAGACTGTACGGGCTTCTGTCAGGTATATATTACTGTAGATATAGACTGTATGGGCTCCTGTCAGGTATATATTATTGTAGATATAAACTGTATGGGCTCCTGTCAGGTATATATTATTGTAGATATAGACTGTACGGGCTCCTGTCAGGTATATATTACTGTAGATATAGACTGTACGGGCTCCTGTCAGGTATATATTACTGTAGATATAGACTGTATGGGCTCCTGTCAGGTATATATTACTGTAGATATAGACTGTATGGGCTCCTGTCAGGTATATATTACTGTAGATATAGACTGTATGGGCTCCTGTCAGGTATATATTACTGTAGATATAGACTGTATGGGCTCCTGTCAGGTATATATTACTGTAGATATAGACTGTATGGGCTCCTGTCAGGTATATATTACTGTAGATATAGATTGTATGGGCTCCTGTCAGGTATATATTACTGTATAGACTGTACAGGCTCCTGTCAGGTATATATTACTGTAGATATAGACTGTATGGGCTCCTGTCAGGTATATATTACTGTAGATATAGATTGTATGGGCTCCTGTCAGGTATATATTACTGTATAGACTGTACGGGCTCCTGTCAGGTATATATTACTGTAGATATAGACTGTACGGGCTCCTGTCAGGTATATATTACTGTAGATATAGACTGTATGGGCTCCTGTCAGGTATATTTACTGTAGATATAGACTGTATGGGCTCCTGTCAGGTATATATTACTGTAGATATAGACTGTATGGGCTCCTGTCAGGTATATATTATTGTAGATATAGACTGTACGGGCTCCTGTCAGGTATATATTACTGTAGATATAGACTGTACGGGCTCCTGTCAGGTATTATTATTGTAGATATAGACTGTACGGGCTCCTGTCAGGTATATATTACTGTAGATATAGACTGTACGGGCTCCTGTCAGGTATATATTATTGTAGATAAGACTGTACGGGCTCCTGTCAGGTATATATTACTGTAGATACAGACTGTATTGGCTCCTGACAGGTATATATTATTGTAGATATAGACTGTACAGGCTCCTGTCAGGTATATATTACTGTAGATGGACTGTACGGGCTCCTGTCAGGTATATATTACTGTAGATATAGACTGTATGGGCTCCTGTCAGGTATATATTATTGTAGATATAAACTGTATGGGCTCCTGTCAGGTATATATTATTGTAGATATAGACTGTACGGGCTCCTGTCAGGTATATATTACTGTAGATATAGACTGTACGGGCTCCTGTCAGGTATATATTATTGTAGATATAGACTGTACGGGCTCCTGTCAGGTATATATTACTGTAGATATAGACTGTACGGGCTCCTGTCAGGTATATATTATTGTAGATATAGACTGTACGGGCTCCTGTCAGGTATATATTACTTGACGTTGGTATAGTCGAGTTGTTTACTCGTACGAAACCCAGGACTCTAGAACTGAGCCCCCCTTTACCCTTATCAATATACTCCAGTTATCCATACCCCAATAACGAATTACAGTAATTCTTTGGAATATGTATGGCCACAGCAGCCTTTATTTAAGTACAAACAACAATAACAATAAATAACAATATATAACAATATATATATATATACCAATCACACATCAGGGAGGAGTCCTTGAAGCTACAAAGATCATGGTGAATTAAACCAATATCCTGTGAACAACATCCCACCTCTTACTCCCAGCCGTTACCCTACAGGCTCGGGAGCACCACCATTGAGGTGTGCTGTTCACCCAACCACCTGGGGATCCGCCCACTCCGTGTGAACTCCCCTTCCACCATTCACCAGATCACCACCACATAACTTCAAACAATGGAGACCCTAAACAGAGTCCCCACAAACCAATTTCCACCAACTTCAAGGACTCTCTCCCCACCCCCTTGAGCCGCCATGACCCAAAATTAACCATCCAGTAACATCATCCAATAGGGAGGGAGGGTGGGACTACTGATGGGGCAAGACAGGAACTGCCCTGGGACCGCCCCATCACTGCCTTATAAATCCCCCCCAACCACTCCCCCCTTATTTAAATGTTCCTCCCTCATTTTAAACCCCTCCAAACCCCCGTCATGCCGGCCTCCGCCCACGCCTCTTTCTTGAGGGGAGGGAGGCTCTGCTCCGGCCATTACTTGACGTTGGTATAGTCGAGTTGTTTACTCGTACGAAACCCAGGACTCTAGAACTGAGCCCCCCTTTACCCTTATCAATATACTCCAGTTATCCATACCCCAATAACGAATTACAGTAATTCTTTGGAATATGTATGGCCACAGCAGCCTTTATTTAAGTACAAACAACAATAACAATAAATAACAATATATAACAATATATATATAACAATATATATATATATATACCAATCACACATCAGGGAGGAGTCCTTGAAGCTACAAAGATCATGGTGAATTAAACCAATATCCTGTGAACAACATCCCACCTCTTACTCCCAGCCGTTACCCCACAGGCTCGGGAGCACCACCATTGAGGTGTGCTGTTCACCCAACCACCTGGGGATCCGCCCACTCCGTGTGAACTCCCCTTCCACCATTCACCAGATCACCACCACATAACTTCAAACAGTGGAGACCCTAAACAGAGTCCCCACAAACCAATTTCCACCAACTTCAAGGACTCTCTCCCCACCCCCTTGAGCCGCCACAACGAGGGCCCATTGAAAACCTCAATGGCCCGAGACCCCCTAAGACCGCAAAGCCATGGCCCTTTCAATACCTTCCTGAATACCTAGTGCCCACATATCTGAACCAACAGCATTCAGATGAACCCCATCGGCCAACCAAAAATCCCCCTCCCCCTTCTCCAAATCCTAATGCCGCACCGACACATTACCATTCCGAGCCATGAATGAAGACACAGCCCTGTTAACCTTTATCCTGGCCTTATTGATTTTAACCAGAGACCTCATGTTCCTCCAACGTCTGCGTGGCACAATGTCAGACCAAACTAAAATGACCCCCGGATACAACACCCATAACCGCAAGCAATCCTGCTTGATATCTCGCACTAACTCACGAAAAGGACGCACCGCAAGATCATTCCCCCGACACGGAGTACCAAAACATCGGGAGCACGGTCCAAGCGGGCGCACGCATGAATTTCGGGCAACACCCTTCTCCACTGCATTCCTCGAAAACCGAGCCATCGCACTACCGCCATAGACCGGGAAAATCCCAGTTGCCGACCATCAGTCCTGACATCGGCTCTCAACGCTCCCCAGTGGACGAAGGAGTGACCAAAAATCCAAATCAGCATAGGAAGGGAACCTGAAATGAGAAAATAACACTAAACATCCCAAAAGATCACCCTTAACCAACTCCAAACTTCCCACGCAGGCCCTCAGAACAACCAAATACCACCTCGAAAAATCAAGGCCTAATATAACTCCTAAATCGATTAGACTTCCAACGCCCAATACGTTGTATTGATGCCGCGTCCAACCCCTACCTGCCGCCTCAGTCGCCGCCCCAATCCGGAATGAATGCGTCCCAAAACGAGAATCATCGTAACCTAATGCTCGAATGGACTTTTTGAAATGGCGTTGAACTGATACCTGGACAGGCTACCGCCATCGGCATGGCACAACAATGAGCCCCCCAACCCGGGGCCCAACTCCCAAAAACGCTGCAAACATAACACTGGACACATCGGGTACCCTGATACAATACCCAACACTACCCGACGGCCCCTCCCCTCTTGATCCGTCCTTTGTAAATCCACCCCATCCCCCAGAACTGGAATTGTCATTAAAAACTCTTCCCAGTTACGCCACACTGCCCGATAAGCCGCCCAAGTTTTTGGAGCCAACGATGCCCTAATCAGAGACTCTGCAGACCGTAAACCACCTTCCACAACTCCTCCGGGCAGGCTAGACCCTCGCACTCCGCTTCCGGGGCCAATGAGCGAAAACGATCCCACTGTGAACGAGAAAGAGAATCAGCTATGTCATTCTTCACCCCGGCACGTGCGTCGCCGTCACGTGTGCATTCAATTCCAAACATAACAAGACCAAACGTTGCAAAACTCGCACGACAGGAGGAGAGGACGCAGTAAGCCCATTAATCGCGCAAACAACTCCCATGTTGTCACAATTAAAACGCACTCTGCGATCACGAAACTCACTTCCCCATAAATGCACCGCCACCAGAATTGGAAAAATTTCCAATAATGTTATGTTCCGAACTAAGCCCTCAGCCACCCACTCTGCAGGCCAACGAGACGCACACCATTGCCCCCTGAAATAGGCTCCAAAACCAACCCCTCCGGCCGCGTCCGTAAACAACTCCAACACATCACTCCCAACAACCTCGGCCATGACCAAAGAGCGCCCGTTATATCCTTCTAAGAAGGAATCCCAAACTGCCAAATCCGCCTTAAGTTCCCCAGACAAACGTATGAAGTGATGAGGGGCTTTTATCCCTGCCGTAGCGCTAGCCAGCCTACGTGAAAAAACTCGCCCCATCGGCATCACTCGACATGCGAAGTTCAACTTCCCTAGCAACGACTGCAAATCACGCAACGACAACTTCTTCACCCGGCGCGCTCTACCTACTTCAGCCCGTAAAGCCAACAACTTTTCCTCGGGCAATCTGAACTCCCATGCCACCGTGTCGATGACTATTCCCAAAAAACACAAACAAGAAGATGGGCCCTCAGTTTTGCCTGGCGCCAAAGGAACCCCAAAATGCTCCGCCACCCACTCAACAGTTTTCAAGATCCCATGGCAGCATGAAGAATTTGCTGGGCCTACACACAGAAAATCGTCCAAGTAATGAATAACAGATTCACAACCAGACACCTCTCGCACCACCCACTCCAAAAAAGAACTAAAAGCCTCAAAATAAGCACATGATAAGGAACAGCCCATCGGCAAACATCTGTCAACAAAGAACTCCCCCTCCCAAAAACAACCCAGCAGCTTCAAACTATCAGGATGAACTGGCAAAAGTCGAAAAGCAGATTCAATGTCAGTCTTAGCCATAAGGGCCCCTCGACCACACTTCCTCACCCACCGCGCAGCCTCGTCAAAAGAGGAATAAATAACCGAACAAATTTCCGGATCAATGCCATCGTTCACCGACCTCCCCCGTGGGTAAGAAAGATGCTGAATAAGCCGAAACTTGTTCGGCTCCTTCTTGGGAACAACGCCCAACAGGGAAACCACTAAGTCCTGAAAAGGTGGCGACGAGAAAGGGCCCGCCATACGACCCAACAAAACCTCTTTTGCCAATTTCTCACTGACCACCTCCTTATGCAATAAAGCCGAATGCAAATTCTTAAGTACCCGCGGGATAACAAACGGAGGATGCGGGATAACAAAACCATCCTTAAAACCATTGAACAGTAACGTCGCCTTTTCCCTGTCACCGTATCTATTTAGATAAGGGACCATCTTTTCCAAACTCACCGGAGTCTCTCCCTTGGGAATTACCACCCCCAGGCTTCTGCTTCCCTTTTTTAAAACACTTAGACGCTCCATGGGAGGCGCCATTGCAATTGGAGCAGACATGCTTAAATTTACACCCCGCCCCAAACTTACACTGGCCGTCATTAAACTGCCAGCACACCCCAAATTTGTTCCCACCTCCTTGGTCTTGACCACTTCCTCCCGCTGCCCCAGCGGTATTTCCACTCTGGCCGGCGCCCCCAGTTCCCCCGAGAAAGGAATGCCCAAACTTATTCTGTGCAATGACTCTCATCCACAGACCAATGTCCTTCTGATCCCAACGAATCGCCGGACGCACGGCCTTCCTTTGCCTGAACTGCTCATCATACCGCAGCCAAGCCTGTCCCCCATACACCCTATGCGCCTCCCCAATAGCATCAAAATAACAAAACAAAGCCGAGCAGTTGTCTGAAGCTTTCTCCCCGATAACACTTGCTAAAATAGCAAACGCTTGTTGCCAGTTGACGAACGTCTGAGGAATTAATCGCCACCTCCGTTTCTCCTCCTCCTCCTTCTTACTATCTTCCTTTTTACTTTTATCCAAATTAAACTTCTCCAAAGGCAACAATGAGAATATTTCAACGTACTCATCCTTCCAAATACGCTCCTTAACTTCCTTCTTCAAATGAGCCCCCAAGGGGCCCTCAAAACAAACATATACCTCCCCGTGAGCCCTATCATCTAAACGCACCCGACACTCCTTTTCCTTCTCTGTCTGCACCGACACAGACACCGGTTCAGCACTAAGCCCTTCCTGTTCCGACACGCTCGCCACTATCTGCCCCCCAACCTGTGATCCAACCCACGCCGTCACTGGAGACGGAGAACTTATACCCTTCTCTAATCGGGATAGCAAATTCCGCACATCTACCAGCATATCCGTAACCCCGGCTACCTCGGCCACCCCCCCAACACTATTACTAACTCCCGGCCGAGCTACCCCAAACGGTGAAGAAGACAAAAATGAATGACCAACGCTTAACATAGAATTATACTCACCGGGCTGCGAGGGAGCTGTGAGCCCTCCAGCCGGATAACCTGGTTCCAAAGGTGCGTCGCCACCGCCTTGATCTGACACCACGACTCCGCTGACCTGCTCCTGACATCCGGAAACCGCTCCGTGACTTCCAGATGAAGAAGGCCTAAACCCCATTGGGGATCCAGCCCGCTGATCCTGAAACAACATTGAAGACTGGGTCGCAGCAGCACCCGATGATGGATTAGCAGCAGCAGCCAAACCAAGCCGCCCCGCGTTCACCCCACAGCAACGGCCCTCCGATCCCTCTGTAAACCCTCCGCCTATGGGGGGTAAAAGCTGCTGACCCGTGCCGACCGATGCCACGGCCGCCGAAATTCTGAAGCCGTCCACAGAGGCAGGCCGCAGTGCAGAAAAACTGCCGCTGTGACCCCCCGACGAACCTGGAACCCCGCCGTCACCAAGGGGGGAAAATTGCTGGTCTGATGAGCCGGCCGTTCCGTAATTTGACAACGCACCTGCATGACCATCCGGAACAGATGGCGATGCAAGCCGATCGCAACTGCGACCGCCCGCTAACGCAGCTCTCAAAAAACGCCCATCGCTTAGCAGCTCCAACAACGACGCATCACCGATGCTTCCTGAGGCAGGCCGCCCAGAAGGTCCCTCGCCACTGCGACCTCCCGAAGACGCAATTCTCCCGCGACGCCCGGGACATACCGGCTCCAAAGACGACGCACCCGCAGTGCGATTGGAAGCAGGTCGCACAGCAGGTGACTCAGCACTGCGACCCCCCGAGGACGCAGATCTTCCACGACGCCCGGCGCTTGGAGACACCAACGCCGACGCACCCGCGCTGCTATCTGAAACAGGCCGCAAAAAGGATCGCTCACCACTGCGACCTCCCGAGGACGCAGCTCTCGCTTGACGGCCGGCGCGCAAAGACTCCGCCCCCCGACGTGCACTCGGCGGAGGAGAAGTTACCGCCGCAGGGCCTCGCTGGCTTGGTGGATTCCTCCCAGGCCGAGGCCTGCTAACGCGAGCTCCGCGCGCCGCCCGGCCTGGAGGGGCCCGTGAGGGGCTCCTGTGCCGACGCGAGGCCCGAGGAGCCTGATCCGGCGACAGTCTTTCAGGAGGCCTCACCCTTCTTGGCCGCCTCTCCCTTTGCGATGCCCCAGACGACGGACCAGAAGCTCCCTGAACGATAATCGCCACCTGCGCTTCCAGCCATCCAGGAGGCTGCGACGAGGCCACAGCCCTGAGGCGCTCGATCGCCGCGTTTGCAGACATGGTAAGTTGTACTGCGTCTTACTACTGATGGGGCAAGACAGGAACTGCCCTGGGAACGCCCCATCACTGCCTTATAAATCCCCCCCAACCACTCCAGCCCTTAATTTAAATGTTCCTCCCTCATTTTAAACCCCTCCAAACCCCCGTCATGCCGGCCTCCGCCCACGCCTCTTTCTTGAGGGGAGGGAGGCTCTGCTCCGGCCATTACTGTAGATATAGACTGTACGGGCTCCTGTCAGGTATATATTACTGTAGATATAGACTGTACAGGCTCCTGTCAGGTATATATTACTGTAGATATAGACTGTACGGGCTCCTGTCAGGTATATATTACTGTAGATATAGACTGTATGGGCTCCTGTCAGGTATATATTATTGTAGATGTAGACTGTATGGGCTCCTGTCAGGTATATATTACTGTAGATATAGACTGTACGGGCTCCTGTCAGGTATATATTACTGTAGATATAGACTGTACGGGCTTCTGTCAGGTATATATTACTGTAGATATAGATTGTATGGGCTCCTGTCAGGTATATATTACTGTAGATATAGACTGTACGGGCTCCTGTCAGGTATATATTATTGTAGATATAGACTGTACAGGCTCCTGTCAGGTATATATTATTGTAGATATAGACTGTACGGGCTCCTGTCAGGTATATATTATTGTATATATAGACTGTACGGGCTCCTGTCAGGTATATATTACTGTAGATATAGACTGTACGGGCTCCTGTCAGGTATATATTATTGTAGATATAGACTGTACGGGCTCCTGTCAGGTATATATTACTGTAGATATAGACTGTATGGGCTCCTGTCAGGTATATATTATTGTAGATATAGACTGTATGGGCTCCTGTCAGGTATATATTATTGTAGATATAGACTGTACGGGCTCCTGTCAGGTATATATTACTGTAGATATAGACTGTACGGGCTCCTGTCAGGTATATATTATTGTAGATATAGACTGTACGGGCTCCTGTCAGGTATATATTACTGTAGATATAGACTGTACGGGCTCCTGTCAGGTATATATTATTGTATATATAGACTGTACGGGCTCCTGTCAGGTATATATTACTGTAGATATAGACTGTACAGGCTCCTGTCAGGTATACATTACTGTAGGTATAGACTGTATGGGCCGCTGTCAGGTATATATACTGTAGATATAGACTGCACGGGCTCCTGTCAGGTATATATTACTGTAGATATAGACTGCACGGGCTCCTGTCAGGTATATATTATTGTAGATATAGACTGTATGGGCCGCTGTCAGGTATATATACTGTAGATATAGACTGTACGGGCTCCTGTCAGGTATACATTACTGTAGGTATAGACTGTATGGGCCGCTGTCAGGTATATATACTGTAGATATAGACTGTACGGGCTCCTGTCAGGTATATATTATTGTAGATATAGACTGTATGGGCCGCTGTCAGGTATATATACTGTAGATATAGACTGTATGGGCTCCTGTCAGGTATATATTATTGTAGATATAGACTGTACGGGCTCCTGTCAGGTATATATTACTGTAGATATAGACTGTACGGGCTCCTGTCAGGTATATATTACTGTAGATATAGACTGTACGGGCTCCTGTCAGGTATATATTACTGTAGATATAGACTGTACGGGCTCCTGTCAGGTATATATTATTGTAGATATAGACTGTACGGGCTCCTGTCAGGTATATATTACTGTAGATATAGACTGTACGGGCTCCTGTCAGGTATATATTATTGTAGGTATAGACTGTATGGGCCGCTGTCAGGTATATATTATTGTATATATAGACTGTACGGGCTCCTGTCAGGTATATATTACTGTAGATATAGACTGTACGGGCTCCTGTCAGGTATATATTATTGTAGATATAGACTGTACGGGCTCCTGTCAGGTATATATTACTGTAGATATAGACTGTATGGGCTCCTGTCAGGTATATATTATTGTAGATATAGACTGTATGGGCTCCTGTCAGGTATATATTATTGTAGATATAGACTGTACGGGCTCCTGTCAGGTATATATTACTGTAGATATAGACTGTACGGGCTCCTGTCAGGTATATATTATTGTAGATATAGACTGTACGGGCTCCTGTCAGGTATATATTACTGTAGATATAGACTGTACGGGCTCCTGTCAGGTATATATTATTGTATATATAGACTGTACGGGCTCCTGTCAGGTATATATTACTGTAGATATAGACTGTACAGGCTCCTGTCAGGTATACATTACTGTAGGTATAGACTGTATGGGCCGCTGTCAGGTATATATACTGTAGATATAGACTGCACGGGCTCCTGTCAGGTATATATTACTGTAGATATAGACTGCACGGGCTCCTGTCAGGTATATATTATTGTAGATATAGACTGTATGGGCCGCTGTCAGGTATATATACTGTAGATATAGACTGTACGGGCTCCTGTCAGGTATACATTACTGTAGGTATAGACTGTATGGGCCGCTGTCAGGTATATATACTGTAGATATAGACTGTACGGGCTCCTGTCAGGTATATATTATTGTAGATATAGACTGTATGGGCCGCTGTCAGGTATATATACTGTAGATATAGACTGTATGGGCTCCTGTCAGGTATATATTATTGTAGATATAGACTGTACGGGCTCCTGTCAGGTATATATTACTGTAGATATAGACTGTACGGGCTCCTGTCAGGTATATATTACTGTAGATATAGACTGTACGGGCTCCTGTCAGGTATATATTACTGTAGATATAGACTGTACGGGCTCCTGTCAGGTATATATTACTGTAGATATAGACTGTATGGGCTCCTGTCAGGTATATATTATTGTAGATATAGACTGTACGGGCTCCTGTCAGGTATATATTACTGTAGATACAGACTGCATGGGCTCCTGTCAGATATATATTACTGTAGATATAGACTGTACGGGCTCCTGTCAGGTATATATTATTGTAGATATAGACTGTACGGGCTCCTGTCAGGTATACATTACTGTAGGTATAGACTGTATGGGCCGCTGTCAGGTATATATACTGTATGGGCTCCATGCATAACCCCCTAGGAGCACACACAGACCCACAGCTGTGCATTAACCCTCTAGGAGCACACCCAAACCCCACAAGCGTGCATTAAACCCCATAGGAGCACACACAGACCCCACAAGCGTGCATTAACCCCCTAGGAGCACACACAGACCCCACAAGTGTGCATTAAACCCCCTAGGAGCACACACAGACCCCACAAGTGTGCATTAACCCCTCGGGGCACAATCAGACCGCACAAGCGTGCATTCACCCCCTCAAACCCCACTACACAGCCCCAAGTATTAGACCCAGTCAACCAAAAATCTAAGGAGACATTAACCCATTAATTAATAAATCCTCCTATGTGTCACTGAGGACTCTGACCTCAGATTTCCCTCCTGCAGCAAACAGACGCCGGCATCAGACTGCAGAGACCAATGTATAATGTCTGCTTCTCTTCCTGGCTTTGCAGAACACGCCCCCTATTGGTATGACACGCCCCCGGGAACGATGTCACACCTTGAAAGAGCCCATACAGTCTAGTATGTGCGTCGCAGCCAGCCCAGAAGCACCTTTTAAAGGGGCGGCTGATGCTGATGCCCTCATCTTGGCACGGCGCGCCCCTGCTCCTAGGGGGGGGCAACTGCCCCCTCCTGCCCCACGGTGGGTACGCCCATGGTCCACTTCCACAATAAATGATTTGGACGGATCTGGCTGTACCAACACCGGAGCAGTCATAAAGCATTTTTTCAGACTAGCAAAGGCCTCTTTTGCGAGCGAGGACCAATTTTTCACATCCGCACCTTTGCATGTTAAATCTGTGAGTGGTTTGACCACCTGCGAAAACCCCCGAATAAATTTGCGGTAGTAATTGGCGAACCCCAAGAAGCGCTGGAGCCCTTTAAGATCTCGGGGTTGTACCCAATCCGCAATGGCCTGCACCTTCTTGGGGTCCATACGAAAACCCTCACAGGACACAATCAATCCCAAAAAAGATAATTCTTGAACAAAAAACACACACTTCTCCAATTTAGCAAACAGATGATTTTCCCTAAGTCTTTGGAGAACAGTTCGTACATGATTCATATGAGAATGACTGTCGGGGAATATATCAGAATATCATCTAAGTAAATTACAACAAAACGACCAATGAGATCAGAAAACACCACGTTGATGAAATTCTGAAATATGGCGGGAGCATTGGTAAGACCAAACGGCATGACTAAATTCTCAAAAAGTCCCTCGAACGTGAGGAACGCAGTTTTCCATTCATCCCCCTTCCTGACCCTTATCAAATTATATGCTCCCCGAAGATCCAATTTAGAGAACCATTTTGCCCCTGATAGTTGGTTACATAAATCAGGAATCAACGGAAGGGGATACGTATTTCGTACATTAATCTTATTTAGTTCACGAAAGTCGAGACAGGGACGTAGACCGCCATCTTTTTTCTTCACAAAAAAGAACCCCGCCGCCACAGGTGAAACTGAGGGACGTATGTGTCCCTTGCGAAGACTTTCAGCAATATACACTGTAATCCTTCATAGCTAAGCGTTCAGGTCCAGACAAATTAAACAGGCGGGCTTTAGGTAGTTTAGCCCCCGGGACTAGCTCGATGGCGCAGTCAAAGGGTCTATGTGGCGGCAACGTCTCGGCCTCGCTTTCTGAGAATACATCTTCGAAGTCTTTCAGGTACTCCGGAATACCTTCCAGCTCGACAGATGACACAGACACAGATTTAACAGGTTTAACCAGCAGTGCAGAATCATAACATAACTTAGAATCATTAAACCCCCATTGAACAATCTCCCCCGTTTTCCAGTTAATAACTGGGTTATGGCGTTGTAACCGGGGCATGCCCAACACCAACCCTGCTGGTAGATTGTCCAGAACAAAACAACTTAATTTTTCCTCGTGAGCAGCGCCCACTCTGAGCGAAAACAAGTCAGACATAAAGAGAATTCCCTCTTTTGTGAGGGAGGAGGAGTCAATGGCCACCACCTTGATCGGAGTCTTAAGCCTAGCTGTCCCTATCTTGCAGTGTGTGACCAATTGGGAGTCAATCAGATTGATGGAGGACCCGCAGTCCACAAAGGCTGTAGAGGAAAAAGAATAACCGTCCACTAACAGTTCCACATGAAGCAACACCTTAGAGAATGAGGAAAAGTGTACCTGAGGGTCTGAGTAGTCTCCTCGCTGACTACCCAGACCTAGTCATTTCCCGCCGACCGGGTTGAGGACGGGCAGACAGGACACTCCTTTTTCCAATGTCCAGCTTTAACCGCAGTAGAAGCACAACTGTTCTTCCCGACGGCGTTTTCTCTCCTTTTCCTTCAGAGTGATAGCGCCCACATCCATGGACTCAGAGACAGTCTCTTTTCCACTGGGGAACAATGTAGTCTCCACCTGCATCACCCCCCTGGCCCGCAACCTGCGGTCCATCCGGACGGCCTGGGTCATGGCGTCTTCGAGAGAGTTAGGTGGGGGGTGTAACGCCAAGGCATCCTGCAGCCGTTCGGACAAGCCTCTGCGAAATAGCCCTCGGAGGGCGGCGTCCTCCCAAGAAATCTCTGCAGCCCAGCGGCGTAACTCAGTACAAAACCACTCGGCCGAGTGCTTCCCCTGACAGACGCTCATCACCATGTCCTCTGCCAATCGCACTCGGTCAGGCTCATCATATATGTGCCCGAGGGCCTCAAAGAATGCATTCACCGACACTCTCTCAGGGGCAGTGGGAGGAAGGGAATATGCCCATGCTTGTGGGGATCCTCTTAATAAAGACATGATGACCCCTACCCTCTGACTTTCATCCCCAGAGGACCATGGTCTCAAACTAAAGAAAAGTTTGCAACCCTCCATGAAGATCCTAAACTCCTTTTTGTTCCCAGAAAAGAAGTCAGGCAGTTTAACAAGTGGTTCTGAGGACACGAGCGCAACATCACTCGCCATAGCCCTCAGAGAACCAGCAGATAAAGCCCCCTGCACAGTCTCAGAAACCTGCCGCGTGGAACATGACAGCGCTTGCTGTTCCAGAGATAAATCCTGAAACATGTGACTCAGATTTTTCATCTGTTCGGACAGCGACTGTATGGGATCCATAACTCTCTGCACAACCTGCGCCCCAAACACAGCCGTGAAGCAAAAAAAAAAAAAAAAACTTAGTGGTCAGTTATAATATCACGGTGAGGATTGCAAGAGAACTCACCAGTGCAATCTCCTGGAAGACGAGTGCAGAAGAAAGCTTCAGGCTCCTAGGAACGCAGGGTGAGCAAGGCAGGAGAGAGATGGTTTCAGGGCCTGAATCACCTGACAGTTGAGGGGCGTGGCTTCAGCTCCAGGGAGCTAGAAGCTGAGGGAAAACTCCTAGAAAGGTAACTACAGGACAAAGTTACCCAGGGGCATAGACAGAACGTAAAACTGAACAAGCCAAGGTCAAAGCACGAGAAGACAGTACAGTACAAAGGATGAGACAGAACGGATAGTCGGGGCCAGGCAGAGGTCAAAACCAAACAGACAGCGAAGGTACAGAAACAGAATCCAACAAGCAGTATCCAGAGATCAGACCGAGTCAAAACCAAAGTATCAGGCAACAGGAACACAGCACAAACACACTCAGGGGTCAACACACTCAGCCAAGGGCGAAAGTATAACTGACAGGGATTGGAGCTTCCTAGGGCTATAAGAAGCTCTCCCCGAACCAAGGAGAGGCCACAATAATAAGCCCCAGGTGTGCAGGTAAGAGCTTGCACTGGGATCAAAACCTTAACCCCTAGCGTGCAGGTCAGCCCTGCACTGGGATCATGACAGAGATATGGTGAGCAGCCGTCCCCCCAACTCTTAAGCTGCTCACATTAAACCCGACCCTGAAATGGTTAATTAACCCGTTAGTACTATGTGTACTAGATGATTACTCCAGGTTTACATCACAGTGGACATCCACCTCTGTGATACATATCTCCTATCCACTATGTGTCCAGCTGTCATCTTACAGGCTGCTTTGTATATTTAATCCATGTCATGCAGTGGTCAGTCTTCATTTCTGTTTCAGCAGAGTATCATTAGTCATGAGTGAACAGTCTCTTTCTGTCATCGTCTAAAAGGCTAAAGTAGTCTGTGGTTTATGATCTAAAGTGCAACAATGAAGGTGTAAGCATTTTAGCACAACTTAAAGAGGTTGTCCACTACTTTTACATTGATGACCTATCCACAGGATAGGTCATCAATGTCTGATCGGTCAGGGTCTGACACTCTTCAGCCCTGGAAATCAGCTCTCATCAGTGTCAGCGGCACCTGATGGTGGACGAAAGTACTCACTTGCCGAGCTGCTACGTCTCCTTTTCGTGGCAGCCGCAGTGTACTGGACACCCACAGAACCAAGTCTCGGCCACTATAAGTAGACAGAGCAGCTTGGTAAGTCAATACTTCCTGCTGGAGAGCCGCCACCAATAAGATAACAGCTGAACGGCTGGGGTGCTTGAAAGCGGCTGGTCAGACATTGATGACAGATCCTAAGGATAGGTCATCAATGTAAATGTAGTAGTAGTGGACAACTCTTCAATGTTTTTAGTAAATTATGCAAAAAATTGTTTTTTGCTTTAGATTTAATTGATATGGAAGCAAAGATATTGCATCTATTTTGTGTATATTTGCTATATTACATAATATTCAAACCAAAATAGCTGCATAGAATGCGTAGAAACAGACCATCATTACCTTCTTAAGTTATAGATTGCCAAATATGGCCTACAGCACCCTGACAAGCAAGGTTTATATTCATGTTGTTCTACCATATTGGTACTGATCTGCTTCCTGTATCGCCTCTTTGTGCTTTGTAAAATATACTTATTTTATTGCCCTTATGTCATGTGTATGTGTCAGCTGTGAGAATATAATTTATATAATATATATGTATATATACAGCTCTGGCAAAAATTAAGAGACCACTGCACAGTTTTATAAAAATCAGCTTCTCTACATATCTGACAACCATTCCATTCCAGTGGCAGGTGAATTCCAACCAAAATACACCTCATTCTACTTACTGTGCTTCTGATAAGGTGATCACCTGAACCAAATCTTATTTAATGAAGGTAAGTATAAAAAACACTGCTGTGGTGTTCACAATCCTCTTGCAATAAGCTGGATGGCAAAAAAAGTGCTAGTAATATCCCAAAAGTAAAAGGAATGAAAAAATAACTTTTTACCATGACAAAGGAGTTGAAAAGAAATGTCGTGAGTGAGGAAAAGAAGGGCTCAATTCTGGCTTTACTAGCAGAGGGATACAGTGGGCGTCATGTTGCCTCCCTCCTTAAAATTTCTAAGACGGCAGTCCATTACAACAAGGTCAAGCAGCAGAGATTAGGGACAGCAAAGCTACAGACCGGCAGAGGGCGAAAACAACTCTCCACTGACCAGGATGACCATCATCTTATTTGAAAGTCACTCAGCAACCGCAGGATGACATCAAGTGACTTACAAAAGGAATGGCAAATGGCAGCTGGGGTGAAGTGCACGGCAAGAACATTTCGTAACAGGCTCCTGGAGGCAGGGCTCAAGTTATGTAAGGCTAGAAAAAAGTCTTTCATCAATGAGAAGCAAAGGAGAGCCGGGCTGAAGTTTGCCAAAGACCATAAGGATTGGACCATAGAGGACTGGAGTAAGGTAATCTCTGATGAGTGTAATTATCAGCTTTGCCCAACAACTGGTCATCTAATGGTTAGATGGAGACCTGGAAAGGCGTAGAAGCCACAGTGTCTTGCACCCACTGTGAAATTTGGTGGAGGATTTGTGATGATCTGGGAATGCTTCAGCAAGGCTGGAATTGGGCAGGTTAATCTTTGTGAAGGATGTATGAATCAAGCCGCATACAAGGCTATCCTGGAAAAACAGTTGATTCCTTCTGCTCAGGCAATGTTCCCCAACTCTGAGGACTGGTTTTTCCAGCAGGACAATGCGCCATGCCCCACAGCTAGGTCAATCAATTTGTGGATGAAGGACCATCACATCAAATCCCTGTCATGGGCAGCCCAATCTCCAGACATGAACCCCATTGAAAACCTCTGGAATGTAATCAAGAAGAAGATGGATAGTCACAAGCCATCAAACAAAGAACTGCTTAATTTTTTGTACCAGGAGTGGCATAAGGTCACCCAGAAGCAGTGTGAAATACTGGTGGAAAGCATGCCAAGACGCATGAAAGCTGTGATTAAAAATCATGGTTATTTTTCAAAATATTGATTTCTGAACTCTTCCTGAGTTAAAACATTAGTATTGTTGTTTCTAAATGATTATGAACTTGTTTTCTTAGCATTATTTGAGGTCTGCAAGCACTGTTTTTTTTCTTATTTTGATAATTTCTCATTTTCTGAAAATAAATACAAAATTTATTGCTTGGAAATTTGGAGACATGTTGTCAGTAGTTTATCCCCTTTCTGCCATATGACGTACTATCCTGTCCATGTGCCCTGGGACTTAATTCCCAAGGACGGGATAGTACGTCATCACCAATCAGTCGCGCTCACGGGGGGAGCGCGGCTGATCACGGCCGGGTGTCAGCTGATTCTCACAGCTGACATCTGACACTAAGTGCCAGGAGCGGTTACGGACCGCTCCTGGCACTTTAACCCCAGGAACACTGCGATCAAACATGATCGCAGCATTCTGGAGCCAGCAGAGGGGCTGATAGCCCCTCTGCCTTTAGATCATAGACCCCGCGGCATGATGCTGGGTCCCGATCGCTCCCATGGTAACCCAAAGTTGTCATGACGACATCCGGGTTACCAGAGCTGAGAGACTTCCTGTCATGTGCAGTGCTGAATGCTATATAAGCGATCAGCCTGCACAAAATGAGTGTCCCATAGTGGGACAAAGTGTAAAAGTAAGAATTAAATAAAAAAATTTAAATAATTGTAAAAATATAAAAAAAATAATAAAAAATCAATTTATTATATCACTAAATAAATATTTGAATATTCAAAAAATAGGCAGCACTCCATAGAATCTCAGTAGCAGTGGATATTTATTAGACCCACATCACAGGCAACGTTTCGGCTTCATGAGCCTTCCTCCAGCTCATGGAGCCGAAACGTTGCCTGTGATGTGGGTCTAATAAATATCCACTGCTACTGAGATTCTATCGAGTGCTGCCTATTTTTTGAATATTGGAATTGGCAAGTATTGGATTATTGCTGAGAAGGATTTGCACCCAACCAGAAGATATACTCTATGCTGCTCCATTTTTTTGTCTGACTAAATAAATATTTGAATAAATTTGAATGAAAAAAAAATCTAAACAATAAAAGTACACATATTTGGCATCGCTGCATCCGTAACGACCCGACCTATAAAACTGTCCCACTAGTTAACCCCTTTAGTGAACACCATTTTAAAAAAAAGACAAAAAACAATGCTTTATCATCATAGCGCTGAACAAAAAGTGGAATAACACGCGATTAGTGATGGGCGAGCACTAACATGCTCGGGTGCTCGTTATTCGGGTTAAGCAAATTGGAATACTCGGGTACTCGGACAGAATAACGAGCCCAATGTAAGTCTATGAGAGGCCCGAGTATTTTTGCCGCGATCCCCGCGGGGGTCCTTTTAAGGTCTAAATGTGTCTGAAAATCATGGAAACACTGTTCAAATGACACGGGGACATCATGGGGATCGCCTCTGGAAGCATTCCTGACTACTAGTTCACAGCTTTAAACAATGTTGTCAGTTTCGTGCCATTTTTACCAGTGCACCAAGAAACATACCAAAACTAAACCAAAACAGATTTTGCAGGGAAATATGTTAAGGTACATCCTTTGCAGGTTAATGACTTGTACATAACGCAAAATAATTAACCCAAGACCAAAATGTTCCACCACCACTTCGGCTATGTTCAGACGCAGCATTTTTGAAACGTTTTTCAACATTAATATTGCTTACAACCAAAACAAATGCATTCACTGGGAAATGTCATTGTAACATTTACCAACCCTAGCTGGCCATGTGGTGTGTGACACATAACCAGACATATTTTGTTTCATTTATGAATGAGGGACTCTTAAAGTCACAGAGCCTATTTTTACAGGGGCATCATGCAGCATTAATCTGCTTAAAGAGCCATTATTAAAAAGTGAGTCTCCTAAACTGTTATAGCCTATGCAGTGAGAGGATGGGCTGCCAAGAATGAAGGCGCACACCAATACCCCTTTCACGAGCTGTCCAGGACAGCTTCCATAAAAAATGTTGCATTGAATGCAAGGCCTGCCCTGCTACCAAGTCATATGCAACCCAATAAGCCCAAGAACCCAGGTAATGGATGAGCCCAGCAAAATCCCCTTCACATTATTCATTTTGTCCTCCCTTTCTGTTTTTTTTGCATTGACTGCAAGTCCTGCCCTGCTACCAAGTCATCTGCACCCCAATAAGCCTTTGAACCCACATACTGGAAGGGCACGGGAAAATCCACTTCACATTATTCATTTTGTACTCCCATTCTGTTTTCTTATGCATTGACTGCAAGGCCTGCCCTGCTACCAAGTCATATGCAACCCAATAAGCCCAATCCCCCCTTGGAAGAAACATGGAGGAGGGCTTCTTAACAAAAAATGTCCCATCAAAAAGGAGCAGGTCTCCTAGACTTGTAATGCCCATACCCTAAGTGTGTTGGCTGGCAAACATTTTCTCCTGTGGGGTACACCTGAACCTTTTCCATAAAAAGTATTTAACACCCAGCATAACCACCCACCCTTGTTAGGAAATTGACACTGGCTGTAGCAGCACGGAACACGTTAACCCTGGTTATCTACTGGCAGTGGATGATGAGATGTGGAGGAAAGCCTGATTAAAAACGAGGCCCAATTTAATGGAGTGGGTCTGCTAGACTTGGAATGGCCTTACACTAAGTGTATGGGCTGTCAAACATTTCCCCTTGAGGGTGTACATATTTTTTGTATTTTGGTGACGGGCATCATAACACCCTTGCCAAAACATAGAGTGACCAGAGCATGACTGAATACGTTTACCCTGGTGTTCAAATGGTGGTGGACGGTGAGGATGAGGAGGAGGAGGACACCAAGTAGCCAAAATCAGGAAGCGTATATCTGTTGTGAATGGGTTTGAGATGAGTTCTGAGCAGAGGCTTCCTCTAGTGGTTACAAGCGGTGCTGGTCTGTCCAGTGAAGATTGTGAGGACTGGGAATCAGGTGTTACTGACTGGTCTTATATAAGGGAGTCACCTTCCCATCAGGGTTGCCGGTGATCAATTGTTCTGGTCTGAATCCTTCATTCCTGTTTCCCTTGTAGTCTGCTGTGTCGTGTCTGCATCTCCTGCTAACAGATAAGACATTTTCTTCTTTTTGTTTTTTGTGCTATATTTTTGCATTTTGTCCTGCACTTCTGTGGGGGCCTTCTGGGTCCCCTCCGGGGGCTTTTGCCCTCTCAGTTTAGTTCAGCCACTGATGTTTGTACTTTTGCTTTTTCCAGTTTTTTCAGTGGCTGCTGTTTTGATTTTGTTACACCAGAGAACTAATTTAGGTGGAAGAGGTCGTGTGATCTCAGGCGTTTTTGAAATTAGTAGAGTTGGTGCTTTTCAGGGTTTTCTGGGATTGCAGTAAGTACCCTTCCTATCCTTTTCTATTTAGTTAGTTTGGGCCCCAGCGTTTGCTCATACTATTTTCTTTCTGTGTCAGTATTTCATCTTGTCTAACCGCCATTACTTGTTTGGGGGCTTTCTATTATCTTTGGGGTTCTGCTCCGGGGCAGATAGCTTTCCTATTTCTATCTTTAGGTGTAGTTAGTTTCTCAGGCTGTGACGAGGCGTCTAGGACCAACGTAGGAACGCTCCACGGCTGCCTCTAGTTGTGGTGGTTAGTCAGGGTACTGCAATCTCATAGATTCCAACTGCTCTGGTGTATTGCCTTTTTTGCCTGCACTCCTCAGCTGCCGAAACATAACAGTATCACCGGCCCAAAAGTTGAAAATTGTATGGTACTCACAGAAGGGAAAAAATATTGTGAAAGAAAAAAGGTTGTCAGAGTTGTCAGAGATATTTTTCTGTTTGTGGCTTTTTTTTTCCCCTCTGTATCTCTGGGTGCTGGGGAGGATCTTTTCTCTCAATGGAGTTTGCACAGTTGTCTGGCCGTGTGGATCAGCTTGCCGCTGAGGTTCGGAGTATTGCTATCTATCTTGCTGGGTTGCCTGTTGTGGAACATAGGATTCCCATGCCAGATTTGTTTTTAGGGGATCGAGCTAAGTTTCAGAATTTCAAAAATAATTGTAAATTGTTTTTTGCCTTAAAATCTAAGTCCTCAGGGAACGCAGCGCAGCAGGTTCAAATTATCATCTCTCTCCTGCGCGGCGATCCTCAGGATTGGGCTTTTTCCCTGACACCTGGGGATCCTGTTTTGAGTGATGTTGATGCATTTTTTCAGGCTTTGGGGTTATTGTACGATGAGCCTAATGTCACTGATCAAGCTGAAAAAGCCTTGTTGGCATTAAATCAGGGGCTTTATGACGCTGAGTTATACTGTCAGAGATTCCGTAGGTGGGCAGTCCTGACCAAATGGAATGACGACGCTTTGGCAGCCCTTTTCCGGAAGGGTCTGTCAGATAATGTAAAGGATGTTATGGTGGGATTCCCTGTCCCCTCTGGTCTCAATGATTCTATGTCATTAGCGATTCAAATTGACAGACGTTTGCGTGAGCGGAGAAGTATGCGTGGAATAGTGTTGCCTTGTGAACCAGCTTCTGAACCCATGCAGTGTGATAGAGTGGTGTCTGGGGCACAGCGTCATGAGTTTCGAAAGCGCAATGGGTTATGTTTCTACTGTGGTGATGCCTCTCATGCTATTTCAGTCTGCCCTAAGCGGGGAAGACGTTTTGCACGCTCAGTTGTCTTGGGTAGTATTCAGACTAAGTTTTTATTAACTGTCACTCTGATATGCTCTCTGTCCTCATTTCTGCTCAGGCTTTCGTTGATTCTGGAGCAGCTATTAACCTGATGGATTATGATTTTGCTAAACGTTGTGGGTTTCCCTTGATACCCCTACAGAAGTCTATTCCCCTACTGGGGATCGATTCTACCCCTTTGGCTGAGAATAAACCCCAGTTTTCTACTCAGGTGATAATGAGGGTTGAACCTGATCACCAGGAGTGCTGCAAATTTTTGGTTCTGTATAATCTGCATGACATTATCGTGCTGGGTTTCCCTTGGTTACAGTCTCATAATCCTGTTTTGGATTGGAAATCTGTGTCTGTAACCAGTTGGGGCTGCCAATGTGTTAATACCAACACTCCTGTTTTTTCTGCCTCCCCCCAGGCTCAGGATGTTCCTGACTTTTTGATTGATTTTTCTGATGTGTTTAGCGAAAGTAAATCTGCATCCTTGCCTCCCCATAGGAGCTATGACTGCGCTATTGAATTAGTGCCGGGTAGTAAATTCCCTAAAGGTCGCCTTTTTAACTTGTCTGTACCTGAACATGACGCTATGCGGTCTTATATCAAGGAATCATTGGAGAAGGGTCATATCAGACCATCCTCTTCACCCTTAGGTGCCGGTTTTTTCTTTGTGGCCAAAAAGGATGGTTCATTAAGGCCGTGTATTGATTATCGTCTCTTGAACAATATTACTGTGAAATATCAATACCCGTTACCCTTGATTTCTGACCTATTTTCCAGGGTGAAAAACGCTACTTGGTCTACCAAGCTTGACCTCAGGGGGGCGTATAACCTTATTCGCATTAAGCACGGAGATGAATGGAAGACGGCATTCAATACCCCTGAAGGGCATTTTGAGTACCTAGTGATGCCCTTTGGGCTCACTAATGCTCCTTCCGTCTTCCAGTCCTTCATGAATGACATTTTCAGGGATTTTGTGGACAAATTTCTGATTGTTTATTTGGATGATATCTTGATTTTTTCTAATGACTGGGACTCTCATGTGAAACATGTTCGAACTGTGTTCCAGATTTTGAGAGAGAATGCTCTGTATGTGAAGGGATCAAAGTGTCTTTTTGGCGTACAGAGGATCTCATTTCTGGGATTCATTTTGTCCCATCTGTTATTGAAATGGACCCGGTCAAGGTTCAGGCCATCTGTGATTGGGTCCAACCTACTTCATTAAAGGCTCTTCAGAGATTTTTGGGTTTTGCCAATTTTTACCGTAAATTTATTGGTAATTTCTCGGTTATTGTTAAACCATTAACTGATTTGACCAGAAAGGGTTCTGATGTGGTGAATTGGCCTCCTGAGGCAGTCTCTGCATTTCAGGAACTTAAGCAGAGATTCACTTCTGCTCCTGTTCTACGGCAGCCTGATGTTTCTCTGCCATTTCAGGTGGAGGTTGATGCCTCTGAAATTGGGGCAGGTGCCGTTTTGTCCCAAAAAGATCCAGAGACCTCTAAAAGTAACCCTTGTGCCTTTTTCTCTCGAAAATTTTCTCCTACTGAACGTAATTATGACGTGGGTAATCGGGAGTTATTGGCCATGAAGTGGGCTTTTGAAGAGTGGAGACATTGGCTGGAGGGAGCCAAACATCAGGTGGTGGTCCTTACGGACCATAAGAATCTGGTCTATCTGGAATCTGCCAAGCGACTCAATCCTAGACAGGCCAGGTGGGCCTTGTTTTTCACACGTTTTAATTTTGTGGTTTCCTTTCTTCCTGGCACTAAGAATGTTAAGGCGGATGCCCTCTCGAGGAGTTTCCTTGCGGACTCTCCTGAGTTATCTGATCCTTCTGTTATTTTGAAAGAGGGTGTAGTTCTTTCCGCCATCTCGCCCAATTTGAGACTTGCTCTGGAGGGGTGTCAGGAGGATAGGCCCGAGTGCTGCCCTGTTGGAAAATTGTTTGTCCCGGACCAGTGGAAGAAGAGTGTGATGTCTGAGATTCATTGTTCCGCATTGGCTGGGCATCCCGGAATTTTTGGTACCAGAGACTTGGTTAGTCGGTCCTTTTGGTGGCCTACCTTGTCTCGTGATGTCAGGGAATTTGTGCAGTCCTGCGGGACTTGCTCTCGCTCCAAGCCTTGCTCTCGCTCTAGTGGTTTGTTGATGCCATTGCCTGTGCCCAAGAGACCATGGACCCATATCTCTATGGATTTCATTTCCGACCTTCCTGTTTCTCAGAGAATGACCACCATCTGGGTAATTTGTGATAGGTTTTCCAAAATGATACATCTTGTGCCATTACCTAAGTTGCCTTCCTCCTCTGAATTGGTGCCGTTGTTCCTTCAGCACGTGGTTCGTTTACACGGCATTCCTGAGAACATTGTGTCTGACAGAGGAGTCCAGTTTGTTTCCAGATTTTGGAGGACTTTTTGTTCTAAACTGGGTGTTCAATTGTCTTTCTCCTCGGCATTTCATCCTCAGACCAATGGTCAAACTGAGAGAACAAACCAGACATTGGAGACTTATCTTAGATGCTTTGTGTCTGCTGATCAGGATGACTGGGTCTCTTTTTTGCCTTTGGCTGAGTTTGCTCTTAATAATAGGGCTAGCTCTGCCACTTTGATGTCTCAGTTTTTCTGTAATTCTGGGTTTCACCCTCGATTTTTCTTCAGGACAGACGGAGGCTTCTGTCTGTCCAGGTGTTGACTCTGTTGTGGAGCGTATGCAACAGATTTGGGACCAGGTAGTGGAGAGGTTGTCCCTCTCTCAGGAGAAGGCCCAGCGGTTTGCTAACCGGCATAGGACTGATGGTCCTCGGTTTAAAGTGGGGGACTTGGTCTGGTTGTCCTCAAAGAATATTCCTATGAGATTAGCATCTCCTAAATTTAAGCCTAGGTTCATTGGACCTTATAAGATCATGGAGATTATTAATCCTGTTTCTTTTCGTTTGCTTCTTCCAGGGACATTTAAGATCCATAACGTGTTCCACAAGTCCTTGTTGAAGAGGTTTGTTGAGCCAGTGGTTCCTGCTGCTGTGCCTCCTGACCCTGTTTTGGTTGAGGGCAATCTGGAGTATGTGGTTGAGAAAATATTAGATTCTCGTTTTTCTAGACGGAAACTCCAGTATTTGGTTAAATGGAGAGGTTATGGTCAGGAAGACAATTCTTGGGTGTTTGCTTCGGATATCCATGCTAGGAGACTTATCCGTGCGTATCATAGAACTCATCCTGACCGACCTGGTTGCTCAAATGAGGGTTCGGTGACCCCTCCTCAAGGGGGGGGTACTATTGTGAATGGGTTTGAGATGAGTTCTGAGCAGAGGCTTCCTCTAGTGGTTACAAGCGGTGCTGGTCTGTCCAGTGAAGATTGTGAGGACTGGAAATCAGGTGTTACTGACTGGTCTTATATAAGGGAGTCACCTTCCCATCAGGGTTGCCGGTGATCAATTGTTCTGGTCTGAATCCTTCATTCCTGTTTCCCTTGTAGCCTGCTGTGTCGTGTCTGCATCTCCTGCTAACAGATAAGACATTTTCTTCTTTTTGTTTTTTGTGCTATATTTTTGCATTTTGTCCTGCACTTCTGTGGGGGCCTTCTGGGTCCCCTCCGGGGGCTTTTGCCCTCTCAGTTTAGTTCAGCCACTGATGTTTGTACTTTTGCTTTTTCCAGTTTTTTCAGTGGCTGCTGTTTTGATTTTGTTACACCAGAGAACTAATTTAGATGGAAGAGGTCGTGTGATCTCAGGCGTTTTTGAAATTAGTAGAGTTGGTGCTTTTCAGGGTTTTCTGGGATTGCAGTAAGTACCCTTCCTATCCTTTTCTATTTAGTTAGTTTGGGCCCCAGCGTTTGCTCATACTATTTTCTTTCTGTGTCAGTATTTCATCTTGTCTAACCGCCATTACATGTTTGGGGGCTTTCTATTATCTTTGGGGTTCTGCTCCGGGCAGATAGCTTTCCTATTTCTATCTTTAGGTGTAGTTAGTTTCTCAGGCTGTGACGAGGCGTCTAGGACCAACGTAGGAACGCTCCACGGCTGCCTCTAGTTGTGGTGGTTAGTCAGGGTACTGCAATCTCATAGATTCCAACTGCTCTGGTGTATTGCCTTTTTTGCCTGCACTCCTCAGCTGCCGAAACATAACATATATCCATGTTTGGCGGTGAAGAGATGCATGGGAATACACCTCCCAAAAAGCCACTACATTGGAGTTTAGCTTCTCTGTCACCATTTGGTGGTGTCGAGAAGTCAGGCCCAATCCATCCCTTGTTCATTTTTGTAAGAGTCAGCCTTTCCGCATTTTCCGTAGAAAGATGAATGCGCTTATCTGTGATAATGCCACCAGCAGCACTAAAAACCTGCTCAGACAAAAGCTAGCGGCAGGGCAGGACAGGACCTTCATGTCATGGGTGTATCGCCACGAAGATCGTCGCGATTACACATTCTGACTTTGCAGCTGAGTTGCTGTTTCTTTGTGTTTGGCAGTGAGGGAGTTAATTCTACCTAGCTCTGTGCTAAGACTAGGTCCAGCCTCGCCCGCTGCAGTTTGATTATGCACTAATTAGCTTCCTTTATATACCTGCCAGTCTGCTTGGGAGATGCCGGTGAAAGCATTCATACAGACCAGCAGATAGGATCGGTTCTGAGAAGACTTAAGCTAAGAGATCCTTTGTGGTTTCTCCTCTCCTCGCTTATAGTTTATCTCGTAGTTTCCCAGGGGCCGGGAAGACGGATGACCCGGTTCCTATCCTTCAGGAGGGAGTTGTGGTGTCGGCAGTATGCTCTGAGCTTGAGGAGGAGGTATTGGAGGCTCAGGGGGACGCCCCTGTAGGACCTCCAGGGAAACTGTTTGTTCCAGATCAGTTAAGACAAAAAGTTATCGAGGCACATCATAATTCTGCTTTGGCAGGACACCCAGGGAGTAAAGCAACTGTGGATCTCCTTTCTCGCCGGTTTTGGTGGCCTAACTTAAATAAAGAGGTAGTAACTTTTGTCGCGTCCTGTGGGGTTTGTGCTCGCTCTAAGACCCCACATACCCGTTCGTCTGGGACCCTCTTACCTTTGAAAATTCCGGAGCGTCCATGGACTCATCTGTCTATGGACTTCATTACAGACCTCCCTCCGTCGTCAGGGAAAACTGTCAACTAGTTGTAGTTGACAGGTTTAGTAAGATGGCACATTTCATTGCTCTTCCTGCTCTTCCTAATGCTAAAACTCTGGCGCAGGTGTTCATTGGGGAGATTGTGAGACTTCACGGGTTGCCTTCTGATGTGGTGTCAGATAGGGGGTCTCAGTTTGTGTCCAAATTCTGGAGGGCATTTTGTTCACGTCGGGGGATGCAATTGTCATTTTCCTCGGCTTTTCATCCGCAGACCAATGGTCAGACAGAGCGTCTGAATCAGAGCCTAGAGACATATCTTCGGTGTTTTGTCTCAGAGAACCAGGAGGACTGGTCTTCTTTCTTGCCGCTGGCAGAGTTCGCTCTTAACAATAGGCGGAGCGAGTCCACTGGTAAGTCCCCGTTTTTTGGGGCATATGGTTTTCATCCCCAGTTTTGTACTTTCAATGGGGGGGGCCCTTCTGGGGTTCCTGAGGAGGAACGATTCTCGTCGTCACTTGCTTCAGTGTGGAGAGGAGTGCTGAATAATCTGAGTGCTATGGGGAACCGTTACAAACGTATGGCTGATAGGAGGAGAGTGTCTGGTCCGGACCTTAGTGTGAACGATCTGGTATGGTTGTCTACCAAGAATATTAAACTCAAGGTTCCCTCCTGGAAACTGGGTCCCAGGTTCATCGGGCCGTACAGGATCAGTTCTATAATTAATCCTGTGGCATTTCGTCTGGACCTCCCTCCTACGTTTAAAATCCACAATGTGTTCCACAAATCCTTGCTTAAGAGGTACGTGGCGCCAGTTATACCGTCACCTCTACCTCCTCCTCCAGTGGTGGTCAATGGTAACTTGGAATTTCAGGTGTCGAAGATCATTGACTCACGTCTGAATCGCCGGTCCCTTCAGTATTTGGTTCATTGGAAGGGGTATGGTCCTGAGGAGAGGACGTGGGTTCCTGCGTCTGATATTAACGCAGATTGATTGGTTCGGACCTTCCACACAACTCACCTGGGCAAACCTGGCCCTGAGGGTCCGGAGGCCCCTCGTAGAAGGGGGGTACTGTCATGGGTGTATCGCCACGAAGATCATCGCGATTACACATTCTGACTTCTCGCAGCTGAGTTGCTGTTTCTTTTGTTTGGCAGTGAGGGAGTTAATTCTACCTAGCTCTGTGCTAAGACTAGGTCCAGCCTCGCCCGGCTGCAGTTTGATTATGCACTAATTAGCTTCCTTTATATACCTGCCAGTCTGCTTGGGAGATGCCGGTGAAAGCATTCATACAGACCAGCAGATAGGATCGGTTCTGAGAAGACTTAAGCTAAGACTCCTTTGTGGTTTCTCCTCTCCTCGCTTATAGTTTATCTCCTAGACCTTTTGTGTTCCCTCTGTGTTTAAGTGTTGTATGCAAGACAGTATTTACTTTATCCCCTGTCTGTCTCCTTTGTCTTTACTGTTTATTAAGCGGTGACCTGCCCATATCCCTGTGGTGGTAATCAGGGTCCTTCTAAGGACTAGATTACAGTGGTCAGGGACTTATAGGAGATAGGGTTACGCTGGCGGCCTGGACCTCTGTACCATTAACAGTACCTCCAGGTAGAGGGACTAGTCAGGACCCCAGTTTAGGGTCAGTATAGACCCCGGTCCACCTCTAGCCTGAGACAGCGTGAAACAGATCCAGTATAGATCCTCAGTACTTCGGATCTTATGTCAGGTAATACTATGTTATCAAATACTATATGTTCATGTTGATATAACCTATTTATATGGTATATAGAATGTTGTCCCACTTGATATAGATTACTGACATTATCTATAACTGTTATACAGCGTGATATTTCAAGGCATAGAGAGACAGCTAATGCCATGTGTACAGCTTGGATACCCAATAATTAAAAGGCACAGAGGAATTATGGAGGATGTTGGTACAGTCTTCAAGGTACTCCCTCAGCATCTTAGAGAAGACTGCATTCCTTGTCAGATTACCCACGCCTCAATGCATGGGCGATGGGAGGGTCTTATAAAACTGTCCCAGAACTTTGCCAGTGTTCCCCTGCCTCTGCTGGAGTGGACTTGTGTCTGTCTTGCCTGTCCTGTTTGGTTGGCCAACAAACTGTTATCTCAGCCACCAGTATTTTGAGATGGGAATTTTTTTAATAATTCTGCAACAATGGCCCTATGGTACTGCACCATTTTGCTACACCTGTCTGCCTCTGGAACAAGTGATTGAAAGTTATCCTTGTACCGTGGGTCTAAAAGTGTCACTAGTAGTGTTGAGCGATATTGCTCGATATCTAAAAATATCGTATCGAAATTGTATCGCCGATAGCACTAAATATCGTCGATATCGGATTCCGATTGCGGAAGTCCAATGTAAGTCTATGGGAAAAAAATATGCAACTAAAAAAAACCTTTATTCCTTGTAAACACTAAATATACACACATAGAATACATATATATATATACATATATATATATACATGTCATTGTGACATATATATATACATATATGTATAGTTTATACACTTCTACATAGTAAAATATCCTGATTCAATTGCCGGGTAAAGCCGGCTTCTGTGAAAAGACAGAAGCACCCGACATGAAATGACACTTGGTGTACATAGGGTTAACCATGTCTTTTCATGTCGTTTGCAATCTGATTTGCACAAACAATTACATCAGTCTATGTGTGCAAAATTTCACACCTGTAGGGGTTAATTAAAGGTGTAAATTCGTTGTAAAAAAAAACGGACTTTTTGATACGAATTTACACCTTTAATTAACCCCTACAGGTGTGAAATTTTGCACACTTACACTCATGTAATTGTTTGTGCAAATCAGATATCAAACTACATGAAAAGACATGGTTAACTCTATGTAAACCAAGTGTCATTTCATGTCGGGTTCTGCATTTTCACAAAAGCCGGCAATTGAATTAGCGGCTATTATACTATGTAGAAGTGTATGAACTATAAATATAAATATATATATATAATATATATATATATGTGTCACAAATTTAATGACATGTATATATATATATGAGGTGTAAAATTGCTGAAAAAAAATGCGTGGGCTCCCGCCCTATTTTCGCAACCAGACAGACAAAGCCAGTGAGTGGGGGCAGATAATAACAGCCCAGAGAGGGACCATTATTTTTGCCCCCCCCCGGCTACTAACATCTGCCCCCAGACACCCCAGAAAGGGCAAATCTCTAATTAGATTTGCCCTTTCTGGCACTTTGCCCGTCTATTCCCATTGCCCTGTAGCGGTGGCGAATGGGTTAATAAGGGGTTAAAATGACCTTGCAATTGAAAGGTCACTTTAAGCCAGGTTAATAATTGAGAGCTGTCAATTAGACAACTATCAATTATTAATCCTATTGTATGAAAGAAAAATCAAACACACACACTTTAATAAAAAAGAAGTTTAATGAAATAATCACACAGTTTTTGACCATATTTTATTTTCCTGCTAAAACCATTTCCTGTAATAAAAATAAAATAATAAAGCAAAATTATTCTTACCAATCCGATGTACAGTCAGGTCCCACGGTGTAATCCTTCAGAAAGGGTTAATGTTTACTGCAGGGACCGCAGCTAATGCTGCAGCCTCACAGTAAACCCCCAAATGAATGAGTTCCTCTCCTGGCTGACAGGAGAGGAAGTGGAAAGCTTAATTGATTGCTTTCCACTTTCACTTCAGGTCAGCCAGGGACACAATCAGTGACGTCAGAGGGAACTGGTTAACAAAAATAGGGGATCCCCTCAAAAAAAAATTGGCGTGGGGTCCCCCCTATTTTTGTTAACCAGCCAGATGAAGCAGACCGCTGAGGCCTGGATTTTCAGGCTGTTAAGGAGCCAAGATCCATGGACCTTGCCAGCCTGATAATACCAGGCCACAGCAGTCTGCATATCTTGGCTGATTAACAAAAATAGGGGATCCCCTCGAAAAAAATTGGCGTGGGGTCCCCCCTATTTTTGTTAACCAGCCAGATGAAGCAGACCGCTGAGGCCTGGTTTTTCAGGCTGGTAAGGATCCAATATCCATGGACCTTGCAAGCCTGATAATACCAGGCCACAGCAGTCTGCTTAGCTTGGCTGGTTAACAAAAATAGGGGATCCCCTCGAAAAAAAAACGGCGTAGGGGTCCCCCTATTTTTGTTAACCAGCCAAGTAAAATGCAGACTGCTGCGGCCTGGTATTAAAAGACTGTCAAGGCCCATGGATTTTGGCCCTCAACAGCCTGATAATACCAGGCTACAGCAGCCCCACATTTGGCGCATCAAAAGATGTGCCAATTGTGGCACTTTACCCGGCTCTTCCCACTTGCCCTGTAGCGGTGGCAAGCGGGGTAATAAGGGGTTAGTGTCACCGTTGATTGCACAAGTGACAATAAGCCCGGTTAATAATGGAGAGGCGTCAATAAGACACCGATCCATTATTAATCCCAAAGTTATTAAATGCATAAAAAAAGACAAAGCAAGAAAAAAGTATTTTAATGAAATAAAAGAGACAACACACTTTTCATTTCTTTTATTGTACTCTCATTCCTGCGACGCCATCGATCTCCTGTAAAAAAGAAAAAAAACAAACCAACAGTATACCACCTGTCCGACGCAGTCCATAACGACAGTCCCACGACGATCCAGCTCTGCTACATCGCAATGACAGGCAGAGCCTGTCATCCCGGCGCAGCACAGCTGATTACCTGCTTCCCCGGCGGTGACGTCATCGGACTGACTGCTTTACGGCCGGGATTACCCAGCAGTCACTGCAGTTATCGCGAGAAACTGCATGTGACCGCCGGGGAGAAGAGGATGGGGCCATTAAGCAGTCCGGGATGTGACCGCCGGAGATCTTCTGCCGGGTAAGTGCCGCTGACTCCTGACAGACCCGACCGACGGACACTGACAGTGACAGACCCGACCGACGGACACAGACAGTGACAGTGACAAATCCGATTCCGTATTCGATAAGACGAAAATATTGAAACAAATTATCGAAAGGCCGATAGAGCTAATATCGGCTGATAGCCGATATTTGCATTATCGTATCGCTCAACACTAGTCACTAGCCAGTAATGACTGGTTCCCAATATTTTGACAATGCGAGGATCAGGGAAAGGCAGCGCAACATATAGTCAGCCATGCATGCCAGACTGGTAACAGGCAAGCCTTCCATGTCCTCACCAACAGGACCACTGACCAAGGTGTCCTCCTCCTCCTCCTCTTCCTCTTCCTCTTCTTCCCTGTCCTCAGGCCATCCACGCTGAACAAACGATATGACAGTTGTGGTTGTAGTCCCGTCTATAGCGCATGAAAGTATCTCCTGTTCTTCCTCCTCCTCTTCCTCATTGTCAACCAATCCACGTTGGGATGACACGAGGCTGGGCTGTGTGTAATCACCCTGTATGGTTCCTTGATCCATGCCCTCGTGCTTCACCTGCAATGCCTCCTTTTTCATTGTGAGCAGAGAGCTTTTCAGAATGCAGATGAGCGGGATGATGCTAATTATGGCGTCATCGCAGCTCACCATCTTGGTGGACTCCTTAAAGTTTTGGAGGATGCTACATATGTCTGACATCCATGTTCACTCCTGAGGTCTTATGTGTGGAGTCAAACCTGACAAACGACGGCCTTGTCGATGCTGGTATTCAGCAACTGCCCTCTTCTGCTCAAACCTTAATTGCAGTGTAGAGTTCCAACGCTTGGGGACATAACACACCAGTCGGTGAGCCGGAATCTGCAATCGCTGCTGAACCACGGCAAGGGCGGCTGAAGCTGTAGCTGACATTCTAAAATGTGCACACAGGCGGCGTACTTTAACCAGCAGATCCAGCAGCTCTGGATAGCTTTTTAGAAAACATTGAACAACGAGGTTCAGCACATGGGCCAGGCATGGTATGTGTGTCAGTTCGCCTCGCCTCAAAGCCGCCACCAGTTTCCTGCCATTGTCACACACAACCATGCCTGGCTGGAGATTTAGTGGTGTCAGCCACACATCTGCCTGCTCTTTCAGAGCTGTCAACAACTCTTCAGCATTGTGCGGTTTGTCACCTAAGCAAATAGCTTCAGCACAGCCTCTTGCCGCTTTGCTTTTGCAGTGCTTCCTGCTTTGACTGATGTGCTCATTTCTGACAAGGAGGCTGAAGAGGAGGAGGAGGTGCAGGAGCTGTACACAGTGGGGGCAACCCTGATTGACGTAGGGCCCGCAATCCTTGGCATCGGGAGGACGTGTTGCATCCCAAGGTCTGACTGGGTACCGGCTTCCACTATGTTAACCCAGTGCGCGTCAGCGAGATGTACCATCCCTGGTCACAAGTACTTGTCCACGCGTCCATGATTTGGTGTTGTGAATGTTTTAGAAATGAATTCTGAGCAGAAGCTCCCTCTGGTGGTTACAAACAGTACTGAACCATTCAATGAGGATTGGCAATCAGGAATTACAGACTGGTCTTATATAAGGGAGGTTCCCTCCCATCATATTTGCGGTGATCAATTGTTCTTGTCTCAACTTTGTTTCCTGGTTCACTTGGAAGCTTACTGAGTCTTGCCTCTTCTCCTGCTCTCAGATAAGATATTTTCTGTTTTTTGTTTTTGTGCTTGCCATTTGCATATTTCTCTGCATTTCTGTGAAGTTAGCCAGGTCCCCCTCCCCGGGGGCTTGGGCTCCTCTCAGTTCCTCTGGAGCCACTGTTATTTGTTCATTTGCCTTTTCCAGTTTTTTCAGTGGCTGCGGCTTAGTTTTGTTACACCAGAGAACTAATTTAGGTGGTAGAGGTCGTGTGATCTCAGGTGTTTTTGCAATTAGTAGCGTTTTTTTTTTTTTAGGGTTTTTTTGGATTGCAGTAAGTATCCTTCCTATCTTTTTCTGTCTAGGCAGATTGGGCCCCAATGTTTGCTCATACTATTTTCTGTCTGTGTCTGTATTTCCTCTTGTCTAACCGCCATTACATGTTTGGGGGCTTCCTATGTTCTTTGGGGATCTGCTCCGGAGCAGATAGCTTTCCTCTTTCTATCTTTAGGTGTAGTTAACCTCTCAGGCTGTGACGAGGCGTCTAGGACCAACGTAGGAACCTCCACAGCTGCCTTTATTGTGGTGGTTAGTCAGGGTACTGCAATCCAGTAGATTCCAACCTCTCTGGTGTATTGCCGTTTTTGCCTGCTCTCCTCAGCTACCAAAACATAACAGTTTGGTGTACTTTCCCAGTAACTACATTGTTGAGGGCACAGGTAATGTTGTGGGACACATGCTTGTGTAATGCCGGGACGGCATAGCGGTAGAAATAGTGGCGGCTGGGGACAGAGTACCTTGGGATGGCCACCGTCTCCATGAGCCTAAAAGGCAACATTTCGACCGCAAGCAGATGAGAAATATGAGAATTGAGTACTGCAGCCTGTGGGGCATTGGCTGCGGATTTCCACTTACGTTCCAATGACTGGGGTATGGACAACTGAAGGCTGCACAAGGACGTGGACGTGCTTGATGATTGTGCGATTTGACTGTAGTCAACGGCAGGTGCAGGGCACGAGGCATCTTCGCATACACCGTGGACAGGGGATTGACTTGCACGCACAACAGTGAAAAAAGCAGTGGTGTCACCTGCAGACACTGTTCCTCTAGCCTGGGTTTGGGCCCACAAAGTCGGGTGCTTTGCTGCCATGTGCCTGATCATGCTGGTGGTGGTAAGGCTAGTAGTTTTGCTACCCCTGCTGATGGTGGAATGACAGGTATTGCAAATGGCCTGTTTGGGGTTATCATCAGAGTCTTTAAAACATAACCAGACTCGGGAAGACCTAACAGTTGGACTGGCAACTTCCGTCAGGTTGGTGTTACTGGGAAGCCTTCTGTCTGTGGCCACCACACTGCTTCTTCCTGCCTGAAGGGGTGTGGCGCCTACCTCCCCCTGTGTGCTGCTGTCCTCGCTCTGCATGTCCTCCTACCAGGTTGGGTCTGTTACTACATCATCCACCACCTCATCTTCCACTTCCCCACCCTGGTCCTCCTCCTGATTTTCCGGTAGTTATGTCTCATCATCGTCCACCTCTTGTGACCGTGACTGCTCAAAGATTTGTGCAATACTACATGGAATATCATCTTGCCCCACTTCTAGTGGAGCGTGCGAGAGGCACGAATCTCCAAATGGAAAACTGAACAACTCTTCGGAGTGTCCGATTGTGGGATCAGTTGTCTCAGGGCACTCAGCATGGTGAGAGAAAGGAGGATCAGGGTAAGGAATATGCGGTCCAGATTCACGGCTACTGTGACTTGAGCATTTTGAAAACAGAGTGCTAGTCGTGATGGATAAGTAACTGGAAGTATTATCCGCTATCCAACCAACAACCTTTTCACACTGCTCGGGCTTGAATAGTGCTGTCTTGCCGCGGTCCCCTAGGATTTCGGACACTAAGGTCCAGCGAGAAGATGTGGGTGTTTTCGGTGGGCCAATTTCAGCTTGCCCACGGCCTCGGCCTGCACCATCACCAATCATGTCCACTTCCCCGTCCCTTGACACGTGCCTTGCCCATTGAAAATGGAATAGAATATTATACACGTTCACTACAAAAGGGTGATTTGGGAGTCAACTTGTATGTGATACATGTGCTTGAAAACCACACTTTTACCTCTCTGGACTTTAGGTAAAAATGTTTTTGGCCTTATCAGATTTAATAATTACGTAAGCAGACTGCAAAAAAAATACAATGTTTTGGCCTAAACTGGCCAAACTTTGAGCACACACAGATATGAGCTGCCACGGAGATACCAATACGATAAATATGTGGCCTGTATTTTTTTTATTTTTTTGTGAAATACTGCTGTATATAAGTACACTGACACCCAGGACAAAAAAAATAAAACTGCCGTAAACTGCCCAAACTCTGAGCACACACAGATATGAGCTGCCACGGAGATACCACTACGATAAATATGTGGCCTGTATTTTTTTTATTTTTTTGCGAAATACTGCTGTATATAAGTACACTGACACCCAGGACAAAAAAAAGAAAACTGCAGTAAATTGCCCAAAATTTGAGCACACACAGATATGAGCTTCTACTTGAGATAACACTACGATAAATGTGGGCCCTGTTTTTTATTTTTGGGCTAACTAGTGCTGTATATCAGGACTGTGACACCCAGGACAAAAAAAAGGAAAACGAGCCTACACTGCCCAAACTTTGAGCACACACAGATATGAGCTGCCACGGAGATACCACTACGACAAATGTGTGGCCTGTATTTTTTTATATTTGGGGTAACTAGCGCTGTATATCAGGACTGTGACACCCAAGACAAGAAAAAGGAAAACTGGCCTACACTGCCCAAACTTTGAGCGCACACAGATATGAGCTGCCAGGGAGATATCACTACGACAAATGTGTGACCTGTATTTTTTTATATTTGGGGTAACTAGTGCTGTATATCAGGACTGTGACACCTAAGACAAAAAAAAAAAAAGGAAAACTGGCTTACACTGCCCAAACTTTGAGCTCACACAGATATGAGCTGCCACGGAGAAACCACTGTGACAAATGTGTGGCCTGTATTTTTTTTTATTTTTTGCGGAATACTGCTGTATATAAGTACAGTGACACCCAGGAGAAAAAAAATAAAACTACCGTAAACTGGCCAAACTTTGAGCACACAAAGATATGAGCTGGCATGGCGATAACACTACGACAAATGTGTGCCCTGGCTTTTTGGGGTTTTTTTTGGGCTAACTAGTGCTGTATATAAGTACAGTGACACCCAGGACAAAAAAAGCTGGCACGGAGATACCACACTGAAAAATGTATGGTCTGTATTCCAATTACACCTGGGGCTAGCTATAGACAGCCAATATATCATACAGGTAGCAGCAGCACCAGAACTCAGGAAAAGAGTGGACCCTCTTGATGTATGCAGTTATCTATATACACACATACAGTGCCTGCAGGTCTTGCACTGATGTGTATAGAGCGAAGTACACTCCCCTGCCTACCTAACACTGGAACCTATATACTCCGGAATTAGTCTTTAGAAGGACTGTTGGTTTAGCTGGATTTGAGTAGTTTAGGATGGTAGACCCCACACTGGCTAAAAAATCCCCAAATCTGACCCTATCTCGGCAGCAGCTCTCCCTACATTATCTCAATCCGGAGCTGAATGCGGCGAGCAGGGCAACATCCGGTCTCTTATACCACTGATGATGCTGTGCGGCCAAGCCAATCACTGCACGACCACAACAAAGATGGCTGCGGCGTTTCATTGCCTGGCAGACAATCCCTGCATTGTGATTTAGTCTGTAAAGTCTGCCAAAAAAGCTGGGTGGAGACCCGAATTCCCGCCGAGTAATCCCGGAAATGATCGGTGCTCGCCGAGTACACCAAGTTTCGTGATACTCGGGCGAGTAACGAGTAGTGGCGAGCGCGTTCGCTCATCACTATTTGTAAGCTCTTATGGTCAGCTGGGTCCTATCACGCTCTCTGTTGTAAATCAGAGCGGTCCTCTCTCTCTTTATTGTAGTGTGTAAGCTCTTATCGTCAGCAGGGTCCTCTCTCTAATAATTGCATTGTGTAAGCTCTTGTGGTCAGCAGGGTCTTCTGTTTCTCCTGAAGAGTGTAAGGTCTTATGGTCAGCGGGTTCCTTTTTCTCCTGTTGAGTGTAAGCTCTTATGATCAGCGGTGTCCTCTTACTTCTGTAACGCATACGTTCTTATGATCAGAGGAGCCCTCTATCATTTTCTTAGTGTGTACGCTATTTTTTGGGGTTCTCTCTATTCTCTTGCCATGTGCATTTTATTAGCAATTACAAGTATTTCAGTATAAAGACTTGCACAAATTTATTAGCCACAATTTTAATCTTTTGAGAAAATTTGGTGAAGCCTGCAAATTCAAGTTTCACAAGATTCACTCATCTCTACATGTCACCCACCTGGACAGCGCGGCTGCGGGAGGTAATTATACATTATATTTGTTTTCTATAGGGCACCTGAATTGATTAAGCAGATTGTCCATTATTAGGTAACCACTTTAATGGTAAAATTAACTGCCTGGCTACATTGTCATCAAACATGGTATACAGGTAATATTTCAGATACAGTATTTGTTTGTATTGACTCAGGTACAGTAGATAATTGATTATTCTGGCTCTCATGGAGTTACATTGAAAAATGACCTTTGTCTTGCCTAGTAAACACTGGAGCGATCCAGCAGGTCACAAACTGCAGAAGACCAACTTGAGCGGTGCAGATAACGAAAGACTCAGATTATTGGCGTGCACTCGGTCAGTTTTCGAGGTGCAGGTGTAACCAGGTATATAACCCCAAAACTTGAAGTAAGAGAAATTCATTGCACACATTTTATTTCATAAGTCCAAAAAAGTTTATTTGTGGGAGCGGGTAAGGACAAAGTTATAGCTCTGTGTTTGAGCGACAAAGCTAAGACGTTTTGAGTGGATGGAGCAAGAAAATAGGAATTTTTTAATGATGGGACTTTGCATAAGGCATGTGCAGTACTATGCTGCTGGTGCTTGATACGGTACTCCCTCTCCTGTCTGGCTGTCAGGCAGAAGATGACGGCTGGTGAGTATAATACTAGGGGCAGTTAACTTGTACTAGTGCCACCACTCCAGCAGTGAAATAAAAAAGCTCTGGATTGGTGCTTTAAACGTTTCCCCTGCTGTAACTGGTATCCAATTAATTACACAACTTGGACCCACCTATGTGGTGTACTGGACTTTATTCATTAGTAAAAATGTTTAACTGACAAATAATGATTTACACTTAAAGCAAACCTGTCAGCAGGATTTTGCTAAGTAAACTACAGGCACTGTCATGTTGACATTGTTACACTGATTAAAATTATACCTGGGGTGTAGAAATCCATCTAATATCAGTCTAATAGAGGTATGTTCACATAGGTCAGGGACTCACCAGACTTGAGACCACCTTGACGATGGTTGGTGAGCTTTTAATATTTGGCCAAATGTTATACTAAGCGTCTCAAATTTTTCCTTATACTCCAAAGCCATATTGCTATTCAAAATTTCATGTATTCCATATTGTCATGCTTTAGTATTTTAGAGTGCAACCTTTTCTCGTATGTTTTACATGGGGGTAGCACCCCTTGGTTTGCACCTAGTTCACATTAGTCTGGATGTGCCAGTCAGGTTTTTTGTCTTTTGAATGTTAGCTTACTGACCGAGCACTCTGCCCCCACCAGGTGGTGATTTTAATTACAGCAGGTCTCTACTTACCCATATATGCAGGCATTACTAACAGAGGTGTCCACATTCACCCAGAAATTCAGATATCAGTCTAAGAGAGGTATGTTCACATAGGTCAAGGACTCACCAGACTTGAGACCACCTTGACGATGGTTGGTGAGCTTTTAATATTTGGCCAAATGTTATACTAAGCGTCTCAATTTTTTCCTTATACTCCAAAGCCATATTGCTATTCAAAATTTCATGTATTCCATATTGTCATGCTTTAGTATTTTAGAGTGCAATCTTTTCTCGTATGTTTTACATGGGGGTAGCACCCTTGGTTTGCACCTAACTCACATTAGTCTGGATGTGCCAGTCAGGTTTTTTTGTCTTTTGAATGTTAGCTTACTGACCGAGCACTCCGCCCCCACCAGGTGGTGATTTTAATTACAGCAGGTCTCTACTTACCCATATATGCAGGAATTACTGACAGAGGCGTCCACATTCACCCAGAAATTCAGATATCAGTCTAATAGAGGTATGTTCACATAGGTCAGGGACTCACCAGACTTGAGACCACCTTGACAATTGTTGGTGTCAGCAGGATTTTGCTAAGTAAACTACAGGCACTGTCATGTTGACATTGTTACACTGATTAAAATTATACCTGGGGTGTAGAAATCCATCTAATATCAGTCTAATAGAGGTATGTTCACATAGGTCAGGGACTCACCAGACTTGAGACCACCTTGACGATGGTTGGTGGGCTTTTAATATTTGACCAAATGTTATACTAAGCGTCTCAAATTTTTCCTTATACTCGAAAGCCATATTGCTATTAAAAATTTCATGTATTCCATATTGTCATGCTTAAGTATTTTAGAGTGCAAGCTTTTCTCGTATACTCTGATTTCCTGTCAGATATTGAGAAAAACATGCAGATGTGTCTTTTTATATAGTGTATGTAAACTTCTGGTTTCAACTGTACAACTTCTCTTTAGGGAAAAATCCTCAGGTCATATAAAAGTAGATTTTTTTTCCAAACTGTATTTATTTCTTATTCACATTTGATACATGAACAACATCAATGACAATAACTAAATAGAAGCAGTTGCTTGTTTAGATACAATGTGCAACTTAACTCATACACAGATTTAGTTTTCAAAATATAAACAAGCTCATTATTATTCTCCTTTGGTTTTAAAGGGAATCCATCACAAGGTTTTTACTTTTAATCTGAGTGCAATATGATGTATGGGCAGAGACTAAGAAGAAAAAGGATTTTATGGCACTTCCATCCATAAAATTCATCTTTTTTTAATAGAAATTAATTTCAAAACAGGAGGATCCATCACGAGAATAAAACCTTATGTGTTTCTGGTGTACACTATGTACTTGGTCAAGGACAGATACCTTGATTTCAGTGATGTATCTTTTACTAGGCTGTGTGTTGTTGCTTCATTAAAATCAGTTTTTTATCAACAGATTATCATAAGAGTACTAGATGTCTTATGCTGTGTAGATCTCCTGCTCTGTATAACCCTGCCCACATCACTGATTGGCCAATGTACAGTATACACAAAAAGCTGCCAATCAGTGGTGTGGGCGGGGTTATACAGAGCTCAGCATTCAGAGAACTGCTAGATCTGCAGCAGATAAAACAGTAATTTTATAAAAACGACATCAAGCAGACCAGTAGTTGATACATTTAAACCTAAAAAAGATGTCCACTTGGCTAGATGGAATATACCCTTAAGCCATAACATTAAATCAACCAAAAATAAGGATTTCTAACTAGCTAATCTCAAGTTATTAAACAAAATTTCCTAATAATAAGATGTAGCACAAAATCCAACAAAAAAAAGGGTTTTAGGAAAAAAATATTGAAATTTTATTAAACATAAATAACAGACAAAAACAGGTAATATCGTAAAGTAAATGCAGCAACTAAAAGACCGATGTGAGTGGAGATGGAGATAGTGTCACATCGGGAATAGAGAAACACGTCATCCCTGATAACCTCTGCACATATGTTTGAGATTATGCTGGTATATAGTTTGATTGGCTCATGAATATGAAATAAGTTGTCAGTGTTATCAGGAAATTTAAGCATGGTAGCCTGATAATAAAGTTTCTCTTAGAAATAGCTTCTAAAATAGGTGCTGCCTGTGCACTGGACTGCTGTAAACTAGGAGCAATAGTATCCGCATAAATATCTCAGGGTATAAAGGTTTTTAATCAAATAGCAGACAATGTTAGATGAAAATACTTTGAGACATCTCGTAACTGAAGAGCGGGAGTGCAGTTAGGACGCGTTTCACCGCCTTGGCTTCATCAGAAGGCATGGCTTATTGAAAGGGCAGGGAGTATTTATATGTGATAGTGAGGATCCTTGGCAAATCGGCGCACTTCCCGGCATGATATCCCTCCTCCGTGATGCTGGAATCTGTGTCTGCCACCACATTATGCTACTCTCAGATTACATAGTGAATACCTGCTGACAGATTCCTTTTAAGAGAAGTATTTGTCAATGAGTTTTTTAATGATCCAGTACAAAGTGTCAAAAGGGAAAGAAAAATCTTCCGTCTTCTGTTCATGTTTCACCAATTAACAACCTTAGTGTTGAGCGATACTGCTCGATATCTAAAAATATCGGATCGGAATGGTATCGCCGATATCACTAAATATCGGCGATATCCGATTCCGATACCGGAAGTCCCATGTAAGTCTATGGGAACAAAATATCGCAACTAAAAAAAACCTTTATTTCCTTGTAAACACTAAATATACACACATAGAATACATATATATATATACATGTCATTGTGACATATATATATATACATATATGTATAGTTTATACACTTCTACATAGTAAAATATCCTCTGATTCAATTGCCGGGTAAAGCCGGCTTCTGTGAAAAGACAGAAGCACCCGACATGAAATGACACTTGGTGTACATAGGGTTAGCCATGTCTTTTCATGTCGTTTGCAATCTGATTTGCACAAACAATTACATCAGTCTATGTGTGCAAAATTTCACACCTGTAGGGGTTAATTAAAGGTGTAAATTCGTTGTAAAAAAAACTGACTTTTTTGCTACGAATTTACACCTTTAATTAACCCTACAGGTGTGAAATTTTGCACACTTACACTCATGTAATTGTTTGTGCAAATCAGATAGCAAAGGACATGAAAAGACATGGTTAACCTATGTACACCAAGTGTCATTTCATGTCGGTTCTGCTTTTTCACAAAAGCCGTCAATTGAATTAGCGGCTATTATACTATGTAGAAGTGTATGAACTATAAATATAAATATATATATATATATATATGTGTCACAAATTCAATGACATGTAATATATATATATTATATATATTATATATATATATATATATATGAGGTGTAAAATTGTTTAAAAAAAATGTGTGGGCTCCCGCCCTATTTTCGCAACCAGACAGACAAAGCCAGCGAATGGGGGCAGATAATAATAGCCCAGAGAGGGACCATTATTTTTGGCCCCCCCTGGCTACTAACATCTGCCCCCAGACACCCCAGAAAAGACAAATCTATAATTAGATTCGCCCTTTCTGGCACTTTGCCCGTCTATTCCCATTGCCCTGTAGCGGTGGCGAATGGGTTAATATGGGGTTAAAGCCACATTGCAATTGAAAGGCGACCTTAAGCCAGGTTAATAATTGAGAGCTGTCAATTAGACAACTATCAATTATTAATCCTATTGCATGAAATAAAAATAAAACACACACACTTTAATTAAAAATCATTTTAATGAAATAAAGACACATGTTTTTGACCATCTTTTATTTGACTGCAAAAACCATTTCCTGTAATAAAAATAAAATAAAGTAAAATTATTCTTACCTATCCCATGCACAGTCAGGTCCCACGGTGTAATCCTTCAGAAAGGGTTAATGTTTACTGCAGGGACCGCAGCTAATGCTGCAGCCTCACAGTAAACCCCCAAATGAATGAGTTCCTCTCCTGGCTGACAGGAGAGGAAGTGGAAAGCTTAATTGATTGCTTTCCACTTTCACTTCAGGTCAGCCAGGGACACAATCAGTGACGTCAGAGGGAACTGATTAACAAAAATAGGGGATCCCCTCGAAAAAAATTGGCGTGGGGTCCCCCCTATTTTTGTTAACCAGCCAGATGAAGCAGACCGCTGAGGCCTGGATTTTCAGGCTGTTAAGGAGCCAAGATCCATGGACCTTGCCAGCCTGATAATACCAGGCCACAGCAGTCTGCATATCTTGGCTGATTAACAAAAATAGGGGATCCCCTCGAAAAAAATTGGCGTGGGGTCCCCCCTATTTTTGTTAACCAGCCAGATGAAGCAGACCGCTGAGGCCTGGTTTTTCAGGCTGGTAAGGATCCAATATCCATGGACCTTGCAAGCCTGATAATACCAGGCCACAGCAGTCTGCTTAGCTTGGCTGGTTAACAAAAATAGGGGATCCCCTCGAAAAAAAAACGGCGTAGGGGTCCCCCTATTTTTGTTAACCAGCCAAGTAAAATGCAGACTGCTGCGGCCTGGTATTAAAAGACTGTCAAGGCCCATGGATTTTGGCCCTCAACAGCCTGATAATACCAGGCTACAGCAGCCCCACATTTGGCGCATCAAAAGATGTGCCAATTGTGGCACTTTACCCGGCTCTTCCCATTTGCCCTGTAGCGGTGGCAAGCGGGGTAATAAGGGGTTAATGTCACCGTTGATTGCACGGTGACAATAAGCCCGGTTAATAATGGAGAGGTGTCAATAAGACACCGATCCATTATTAATCCCAAAGTTAGTAAATGTATAAAAAAAAGACAAAGCAAGAAAAAAGTCTTTTAATGAAATAAAAGAGACAATACAGTTTTCATTTCTTTTATTATACTCTCATTCCTGCGACGCCATCGATCTCCTGTAAAAAAAGAAAAAAAACAAACCAACAGTATACCACCTGTCCGACGCAGTCCATAACGACAGTCCCACGACGATCCAGCTCTGCTACATCAGAATGACAGGCAGAGCCTGTCATCGCAACGCAGCACAGCTGATTACCTGCTTCCCGGCGATGACGTCATCGGACTGACTGCTTTACGGCCGGGATTACCCAGCAGTCACTGCAGTTATCGCGAGAAACTGCATGTGACCGCCGGGGAAAGATGATGGCGGCCATCAAGCAGTCCAGCCCGTGACCGCCGGAGATCTTCTGCCAGGTAAGTGCCGCTGACTCCTGACAGACCCGACCGACGGACACTGACAGTGACAGTGACAATCCCGATTCCGGTATCCGATAAGACGAAAATATCGGAACTAAGTATCGAAAGGCCGATAGAGCTAATATCGGCCGATACCCGATACTTGCGGTATCGTATCGCTCAACACTACCTGTGATACAATAAAAATGGATTGTGAAACTTAAAAAGCCAAAAATTCTACTAAAATTTGGAATTCTAACACAACGTGATCTTTATCTTCTGTCTCCGTTACTACCCTTTATTCTCTACTCTACATTATGTGCAAACCCTTATGTGTCCTTCGCCATACAAATCTTTATCTGCTCAATGCTCTACAAGTTTCTTTTATTATCACAGTTTTTATTTTACCTTTTCCTCATCTGTGTAGGTCATGTGGAATTTGAGTTGACAGCTCTATGGTTTTTTACATGTTGATAAATGACAAAGTGATTTTACATGTGTAAACTAATGAAAACAGTACATAGTCATAGTCAATAGTGGAGTTAATGGATGCTAAGAAAAACAGGGTTTTTTTTAACAAAAACACAAATGTAATCACATTTTGGAGTACTGGTATTTGTGGTAAAGAATAGTCATAATAAAAAAAACAGTATTGTAGGAATGATTTATAGTAGACAATTTCTCCTAACATCTGAAGCACTATATGTACTGTTTATTTCATATCATTAATTTTAGCTATCACCTACTATCAACTTTATAAATGTACTTAGTGCTATTGCAGAAATGGATGTTAATCGGCTTTGCCTGACATTTCAATAATGAGAAAGCATCATTTTTATAATACATTGTCTCATTACAGCACTGTCAGAAGCTTCACCAGTTCCACATCCCTCAGGTATGATAAGATCTTGCTCTACTTTGCATGCTAATTTGGAACTTGTCCAGAAAAGCACTATAAAACCAGGTGGAGCATTTGACCCTGGTGCACCACATATCTGTTGGATAATCCCAGCTGCTTACACGTATCAACGTGACAGACCATGGAACACATTTTCATTGAGTTATACTTACCCATTTTGTCCGGTTTGCCTAAAACTTATCTTAGAAAGAAGTGATTGCTTCATTAGTGTGGTATATTACATTCAAGGAAACGGGAACAGTGAGCTGCAATTGTAGTGTTCTCATGATTTAAAAATGATCTGTACATCTTTGTAAGTCCACGTTCACACGTTCAGTATTTGGTGAGTATTTTACATCAATATTTATAAGCCAAAACCAGGAGTGGGTGATAATACAGAAGTGGTGCCGTGTTTCTATTATACTTTTCCTCTGATTGTTCTACTCCTGGTTTTAACTGACCCAATACTGATAGTGTGCATGTGGCCTTACAGACACATACGGAAACATCACAAAAATGGTGCATCTGTGTTTGTCCGATAAAGATAGATTTCCACGAATGCGAGTTTTTTATGTTCTAGGTATCCAATGGAAAATGTTTGATGTATTGGTCATACATACCCCAAAAGGGCATACTTTTGACATATGTTTTTCCGGTACAGCTGTATTGAACTGTTTAAGAAATCAGTCAAGTTTGAGTTTTCAAAACAAGGGGTTTCACAAAAAATGTATAGTACTTCATTCACACTAATGTATTATTGTTCAGTTTGCTGTCTGTATACGCAACTGACTGCACACAGACCACATACTGACCAATGAATGTCGATGCACTAGTGCACATGAGCGATGAGTCTTCTTTGTTTTCCAAATGAGACCGATCCTGCCACCATCTCCGATGTGGATGAGCCAAAACAGCTGCAAATGGATGCAATGATTTCTCAACCCGAGAAACCACATGTGTGATCTCAGGCTATGGGTAGAGGAATACATCTAAGGCTTTATTCACACATCAGTATTTTTGGTCAGTATTTCATCAGTGTTTGTATGCCAAAACCAGGAGTGTCTCCAAAACACAGAACAGTTGTCAAACTTTCAATCACAGCTTTTCTCTGTAAGTTCCACTCCTGGTTCATGGCATACAAGCACTGATATAAAATACTGACGGGTGTGAATAAGCCCTAAGACAAGCTATTGAAAGATGTACAACAAATGCATACGGCACACAGACTACTGCAGGAAACCAATACAAATGAGGACACCAAGCACTGATTAATGATCCAGGGTTACACCAATGATGCGGTATTACTGATATTACTGTCCAATCAAAGAGAATGACAGAGTGTAAGAGAACAATTCTGGTCATGTGATTAAAGGAGCACTACATGTGACAGCGGTATACAGTTATCACAGATTTGTTACCTTGGTAACTGAATTCTGATTAGATATTGGAAGCAAGAGAAGAGGAAGTAAATGAAAGACCACTGGTAAAATAAGGCAAATTGATACTTTTTCAAGACATTGCGCCTTATCTCATAATTGTGAGCATAGCATTGTGAAATAACACTGTATTTCCATTTTATCCATTCAGCAAAGTTTGAGGGATGCCCCAAACCAAATTTTCAAACTTAAACAAAGAAATATATTGAATAAAAAATGTATCTTGCTTACATCCTAGTGAATCTCATAAGACTATTGAAATGTACTTCTAGCTATCATTTGACTTTATTTGTACTTTAAAGAGGACCAATAATTTACAGGGAAACTTCAAGGCGTAAAAGTTTTTTTAAAAATATATATTAAAAAAAATATCTCAAATGTAATGATAAAAGCTCTGTCCCTTTAAGGCTTGAGCTGGTTCTTACTGTGTGACTATTTTGACAGCTGTGTAAGACTTCCCAGCTCTGAGCTGGAAGATACCAATATGTGGAGGTAGTGCAGAGAACAGTAGAGACATAATAAAAAAAAAGGCTAGTATATATTGGAAAATGGCACTAAATAGATGTGAAAAATTAAAAGAGCACTACTCCCATCAAAGTTTTCATCCTCTTAATATACTGCAATCATCATGTTATATAGCACTGTGCACTTACTATTGTTCATTTTGTCCTTCTACCCAGGTAATTATTCTCTCTTACATTAGGTCTATGACATCACATGATGAAAAACTGACTAGCTGAATCCTTCTAAGCTCTATGTTTAAACAGGAGGTCAATTTTACCTGCATGAGTCATCAGCCACTGCCAGGGGGAGGAGCAATCAGCTGAGTCAGTAGTTGAAGAGAGAAATGATTTATGTTGAGAAAAGAGACTTTCTGTTTTTACATACAGCAGGGAAAAGAGAAAAACTAGCTGGGTAGAAAGGCAAAATGAGCAATTGTAAGTGCACAGTGCAATATGATATGATGATTGCAATATATTAAAAACCATCAAGGGAGCTCACCTTATAGAGTTTGTATGATGGCTAGTCATAATACTACTGAAGTCTGTATCATAGAATCAATGTTGAAATTGTCCTAGTCCTTACTATGGAGGTAATAAGCCTCTGCAAGGTTGAAATCCAAGTAGAAACATTATTTGTGAGGTTTGTACATGTCGAAGGCTAAATGGACATTACTGAGGCGCAGAGATGCAAGAAGAGAATAACTCATTCAACAATGAAACAACATTTTTTTTATTCTATTTATTGATGAAAGGCAGTCTACATAAACGCAACATAATTCAGGACACTGTAGATCCTTTTTTAAGTCAAGATGTAACAAGGGCTTCTTTAAATAGTCATAAATGGCACCTAAAGAGGCAGGTGCACGATGGGGAATGACCCCTGGGACATGACAACTACTAAATAATGTGAATAATATAAATATAATGCATAAAGGGATAAATCATAAATGAATATACACAAAAATACAAAAATGGTCTTAGGTCTATAAAGAATATGTTTCAGGTTCCAGTCACATGGCCCATCTGACAATTCAAGTCCTACACATGTGAGCAGAATGCTTTGGGCCATTGTGTTGCTGGAAGGTGAACTTCTGTCCCAGTTTCAAATCACTGACAGACTGAAAAAGGTTTTTCTCAAGAATATTCCTGTATTTCACACCATCCATCTTCCCCTCTGGGAACTGGACCTATCTGACCTTTCTCAGCGCCTGCGCACTGTAGCGCTCTGCTCTGCCCTCACCAGGGCAGAGCAGTGCGCCTGCGCAGGAGCCGCAACGGGACAGAAAGAACACGCCGGCTTCGTCACAAGATGGGAGGCCCCAGACCTGACCGCGACGCCCATCTGACCCAAAGGGACGGCGGAATGCCCCTGGGTGAGTATAATATAACTTGTTTTTCTTCACTTTCAGGTGACATCGGGGGCTTATCTGCAGCATTGCAGAATGCTGTAGATAAGCCCCTGATAGCGGTGGCCCTATCTCATAGGGCGAAAATGGGGTGACAGATTCCCTTTAAGAAGCCCTCCAACTATAACCTCCCTCTAATGGTCCTATCCTATTCTACATACCACTCTTGAGCTATGAGCCTACAGTTAAATGGACAAACATGTCTCTCCCGGGGTATGAGCCTACAATTTAAATGAGCCAATAGAATTGATTAAAATCACCTGCAGGTTAATGGGAGAATTTCAGAATCAGACACAAGGCAGTCACAACCTCCAATAGTAAAATATAAAGGAAACCTGAGCAGCACCTCCTAGGTGCAGTCTGCGATGACTGCATTATATTTTAAAAGGAAACACAGCTGCAATCTGTATGAGCCAAGATATATGTAAACACTGAAAACATTAACCCCTTAACCTCCAAGGGTGGTTTGCATGTTAATGACCAGGCCAATTTTTACAATTCTGACCACTGTCCCTTTATGCGGTAATAACTCTGGAACACTTTCATGGATCCCGGTGATTTTGACAGTGTTTTCTCGTGACATATTGTACTTCATGATAGTGGTCAAAATTTCTTTGATATGAAATTTTCCAACTTTGAATTTTCATCCCCTTAAATCACAGAGATATGTCACACAAAATACTTAATCAGTAACATTTCCCACATGTCTACTTTACATCAGCACAATTTTGCAACCAAAATTTTTTTATGTTAGGAAGTTATAAGGGTTAAAAGTTAAACAGCGATTTCTCATTTTTACAACACCATTTTTTTAGGGACCACATCACATTTGAAGTCACTTTGAGTGGTCTATATGATTCTAAAAACTGAACCCCTCAAGGTGCTCAAAACCACATTCAAGAAGTTTATTAACCCTTCTGGTGCTTCACAGAAATTTTTGGAATGTTTAAAAAAAAGAACATTTAACTTTTTTTCACAAAAAAATTACTTCAGATCCAAATTTTTTTTTTTTACTAAGTGTAACAGGAGAAATTGGACCCCAAAAGTTATTGTGCAATTTTTCCTGAGTATGCTGATACCCCACATGTGCAGGTAAACCACTGTTTGGGCGCATGGCAGAGCTCGGAAGGGAAGCAGCGCCATTTGACTTTCAATGCAAATTGGCTGGAACTGAGAACGGATGCTATGCCGCGTTTGGACAGACCCTGATGTGCCTAAACAGTGGAAACCCTCCACAAGTGACACCATTTTGGAAACTAGACCCCCCAAGGAAGTTATCTAGCTATGTGGTGAGCACTTTGAACCCCCAAGGGCTTCACAGAAGTTTATAACGTAGAGCCATAAAATTAAAAAAATCATATTTTTTTCCACAAAAATTATCTTTTCACCCCAATAATTTATTTTCCCAAGGGTAACAGGAGAAATTGGACCACAAAAATTATCGTGAAATTTGTCCTGAGTACGGTTATACCCTATATGTGGAGGTAAACCACTGTTTGGGCACATGGCAGCGCTCGGAAAGGAAGGAGCACCATTTGACTTTTTCAATGCAAAATTGGCTGGAATTGAGATCGGACGCATTGTTGCGTTTGGAGAGCCCCTGATGTGCCTAAACAGTGAAAAAAACCCACACGTGACCCCATTTTGGAAATTAGAACCCCAAGAAACTTATCTAGATGTGTGGTGAGCACTTTGAACCCCAAGTGTTTCACTAATTATCTTTTAGTCCCCAATTTTTAATTTTCCCAAAGGTAACAGGAGAAATTGGACCCCAAAAGTTGTTGTCCACTTTGTCCTGAGTACGCTGATACCCCATATGTAGGATAAAACTACTGTATGGGCACATGTCGGGGCTCGAAAGGGAAGTAGTGATGTTTTGGAATGTAGACTTTGATGGAATGGTCTGCGGGCATCATGTCGCATTTGGATGTGCCTAAACAATGGAAGTGCCCCACAAGTTATATATATAAAATGAGATTGTCAGCTCACCTCCTTCTCCGCTTACCGAGTCCTCCAGGCTGCACGGATCCACTGGGTGAAAGTTGATGTGCACAAAATTTCAGGTCGAAACATGTTGGTTTCTATGCCTTTTTTATAATCATCGGTGTATCCAAACTGCCTTACCTTCCTGTTAGCTGATTTTAATATGAAGAAATAAACGGATGTTTTAAGAAACCTTGGATTTCCTGGGATCATTCATCCAAAGAGGAGCTGGATGTTAATGATTTTGTGCCCCACAAGTGACCTCATTTTAGAAACTAGACCCCCAAGGAACTTATCTAGATGTGCCTTAACAGTGGCAATGCCCAACAAGTGCCCATTTTTGGAACTAATCTACTGTTTCCTTGTATGTGAATTTTATAAGTGACCATGGATCTCACTGCAGCTCAGCTTGGCTGGGATCAGAGCCCGGTGACCAGAGGTAACCTCTATGACGTCACCCCCAGCTACTGACGCTGCATTCCCAGCAGCTCATGCACCAGTGGTTCTCAGCGTGGATGGTCTCATCTTGGCACTGTCCAGGTTGAAATCAAATTATCCCCCAGACATGGATTGCGGTGTGGGACAGAACCATGGACAGCTATGGTATATTGATGCTTTTTTATTTTACTTTTATTACAGGAGATCGAGAGCTTCGGTGGAATAGGTTGTAAGTATGGTTAAATTGAGAATATTAAAGGAGTCTGTGTCATTTTTTTCAATTAAAGGATTTTATTCTTTGAGCAGTCATCGCAAGTTGAACTGTATTGGCTGTGTGCCGATAAAGTTGAAAGCAATGACAAGACAAGGAGCGACATGCTCCCTCGCCCATCATTCCCCCTGTGCGTCTGACATAAATGATGCAGACACTGGCAGCAGGCAAAATGACGTCAGTACATGATGCCTGCTGTGCTGAGATGAGCAGGAACTCAGAGCAGCGGGGGGAATGTGAAGGAGAGGTTAGTGGTATTTTTTATGAGGAGTGCATTATACTGTATGGAGGCCTATGGGGAGCGCATTATATTATATAGAGGCCTTTTGTTAGTGTATTATACAATATAGAGGCCTATGGGGCGTGCATTATGCAATATAGTGGCCTATAAGGAGTGCAGTATATTATATGGAGGACTATGGGGTGCATTATACTATATGTAGGCCTATGGGGAGTGCATTATACTATATGGAAGCCCATGGGGAGTGCATTATAATATATGCAGACCTATGGGGAGTGCATTATACTATATGGAGGCCTATGGAGAGTGCATTGTATTATGTAGAGGCCTATGGGGAGTGCATTATACTATATGGCGGCCTATGAGGAGTGCATTATACTGTATGAAGTCCTATGGGAAGTGCATTATACTGTATGGAGGCCTATGGGGAGTAAATTATACTGTATAGAGGTCTATGGGGAGTGCATTATACTATATTGAGGTCTATGAGGAGTACATTATACTATATGGAGGGTTATGGGATGCATTATACTACATGGAGGTATATGGGGAGTGCATTATACTATATAGAGGTCTATGAAGAATGCAGATTATATAGAGGACTTTGGGGTGCATTATACTATATGTAGGTTATTTAGGGGGACATCCTACAGTGAGGAGGACATCATACAGTGTGGGAATTACAGCTAGGGGGCCATCATATAGTGTGGGAGCTAATGTGGGGTCTTTTTACAGTGTGGGGGCCATCCTACAGTGTTGGAGCCATCAGTTTGTTGGGCAACTAAGGGGTTATTACACTGTGTGAGGGGTACTATACACTGAGGGAGCACTATACTGTGTATACGGGAGTATCTTAGTGTGTAGAGGGGGTTTGTACAGGGGAGAGACTAGGATCATTATTTAATGTTAAGTGGGCACTTATTGTCAAAGGGGCACTCTGGTTATTGTGTCTGTCAAAGGGGTACATAGAGGACACTATTACTTTCTGGAGGGCAAAATGTGGGCACTGCTTTCTAGGGCACTTGATAATTACACCTATAGTGTCACAATATTATAATGTAGAAACTCAGATTCAACCTCGTACACTGGATACTGATATAATAGCTTATTAATAAAACTATAAAGGGAGGGATAATCAACAGTAGGCAGTGATGGTGCAGGCCCTAGCGGCTTATGTGATGTTTTAATGAAACGTTTTGAGATTGATAGCAGAGCATAGAGGAGAGAGAAGCAGAGTGAAATTTGAATTTCAAGAAGTTCGCGAAGGGAAGAAACGGGTTTTGAAGTGCACGAAAGTAAGTACACTATATAAAAGATGTGCAGAGTGTAATAGGTAACCAGTTGGGGGGGGTAACAGTAATGGAAATAATGGAGTGGTTCTTTAAAAAAGAGAGACTGGAGTGAGTTGGAAAGGGGCTCTCACTATTTCACTATTTTGACAGCTTTGTGAGACTTCCTGCTTCTGAGCAGGGATAGACCATTGTGTTGGTAAAGACTGAGTGTGCAACATGTAAACACAGCAAGATCTGTAATTCACACTTAATGTATATGTGTATAAGACATAATATAAGATGGATTCCTCTGTATTACGGGGCAGCTGAAAAAAGAGAAAACCAGAAGCAATAGCAAGGCTAAATACACACTGCATCTGGGCACTAAGCTTAAGGCCGGTGTCACACTTGCGTGTGTGATGCGAGAAATTCATGCGAGTCTCACGCATCAACACCCGGCACTACCGCCGGCACTCGGACAGGAGCGTGCAGCTTCATGTTTTCCTATGCAGCCGCACGCTCCGGTCCGACTGTCAGCGGCAGTGCCGAGTGTGGATGTGAGAGACTCGCGCGAGTTTCTCAGATCACACACGCAAGTGTGACACCGGCCTAAAGGTCATATCAGGAGCTTATTCCGGCATATACTATAACAATGCTATAGGCGCCTAATCACTAGACGGAGGTCAAAAGTGAGTTCTTTTGTCATCTGTCTGGCCAATATGTGTCTGCATAACATTTATTTAAATGTATAGGAAATTCCAGCAGACTACACTTTCCTATACAGATAGATATCACAAAATAAGTATTCCATGCTAAGCCTATGCGCAAAACAGTGGCCATAAACACAGTGTGTCCCTATCCGAACAGAGCTAAACACTGTCACAGGCTTTTATTAAAGGAGTTGTTCACTGCTGAACAACCCTGCTTAATCACTTAAGCGCCCCACAGGAAATAAAATCAATGTATACTCACCTCCCTCAGTGGTGTTCTAGCGATATCAGCACTGCTATTACTGCCAAATCATGTGACCACCGCAGTCAATCAATTGCCGCTGATCGGCTACAGCCTTTACTTTTCTCCTCCAAACATAGGAAGCTGTATCTAGACCATAAAACACACACATAAAAAGTACATCTTATCGTCCAAAAAATATGGTAAACTCATTACAAGCATCTACACACTCCTCAACATTGAATTTAAAACACCAAGAAAGAAAAGACATGGAGTTAAAGGGGTTGTCCGGTCCAAATATAAGTCTGCAGTCACTCTGTGTGACTTATGAATTCCTGCATGCACACTGTGCGCTGCGGGAATTGGCCTTTTCTTACCCGTGAACAGAGAGTACAGTGGCATGTAAAAACTTGGGCATACCTGGTCAAATTACTGTTATCGTGAACAGTCAAGCTGCAGATGAAATGATCTCTAAAAGGCCTAAAGTTAAAGATGCCACATTTCCTTTGTATTTTAGTAAAAAAAAAAGATATATATATATATATATATATATATATATATATATATACAGTATATATTACAGCTCTGGCTGTATATGGCAGCCCATTCTCCAAACCTGAACCCCATTGAAACCTCAGGAATGTTATCAAGAGGAAGATGGATAGTCACAAGCCATCAAACAAAGAACTGCTTACATTTTTGTACCAAGAGTGGCATAAGGTCACCCAAAAGCAGTGTGAAAGACTGGTGGAAAGCATGCCAAGACGCATGAAATCTGTGATTAAAAATCATGGTTATTCCACAAAATATTGATTTCTGAACTCTTCCTGAGTTAATCATTTAGAAACAACAATACTAATGTTTTATGAACTTGTTTTCTTAGCATTATTTGAGGTCTGAAAGCACTGTTTTTTTATTTGGCTAGAAAATGAACTTTATCCCCCAAAACACATTTCAAGATCATTGCAGCCCTGCCTTAAAAGGACCAGCTAACCTCTTTTCAGTGATTGCTCCATTAACACAGGTGTGGGTGTTGATGAGGACATGGCTGGAGATCAATCTGTCATGATTAAGTAAGAATGACACCACTGGACACTTTAAAAGGAGGCTGGTGCTTGGCATCATTGTTTCTCTTCAGTTAACCATGGTTATCTCTAAAGAAACACGTGCAGTCATCATTGCAATGCACAAAAATGGCCTAACAGGGAAGAGTATCGCAGCTAGAAAGATTGCACCTCAGTCAACAATCTATCGCATCATCAAGAACTTCAAGGAGAGAGGTTCCATTGTTGAAAAAAAAAATTCAGGGCGCCCAAGAAAGACCAGCAAGCGCCAGGACCGTCTCTTAAAAGTGTTTCAGCTGCGGGATCGGGCTACCAGCAGTGCAGAGCTTGCTCAGGAATGGCAGCAGGCAGGTGTGAGTGCATCTGCACGCACTGTGAGGCGGAGACTCTTGGAGCAAGGCCTGGTCTCAAGGAGGGCAGCAAAGAGGCCACTTCTCTCCAGAAAAAACATCATGGACAGACTGATTTTCTGCAAAAGGTACAGGCAGTGGACTGCTGAGGACTGGGGTAAAGTTATTTTCTCTGATGAATCCCCTTTTCGATTGTTTGGGACATCAGGAAAACGCCTCATTCGGAGAAGACAAGGTGAGCGCTACCACCAGTCTTGTCTCATGCCAACTGTTAAGCATCCTGAAACCATTCATGTGTGGGGTTACTTCTCAGCCAAGGGAATCGGCTCTCTCACAGTCTTGTCTAAAAACACAGCCATGAATAAAGAATGGTACCAGAATGTCCTCCAAGAGCAACTTCTCCCAACCCTCCAAGAGCAGTTTGGCGATCAACAATGCCTTTTCCAGCATGATGGAGCATCTTGCCATAAAGCAAAGGTGATAACTAAATGGCTCAGGGAACAAAACATAGAGATTTTGGGTCCATGGCTGGAAAACTCCCAGATCTTAATCCCATTGAGAACTTGTGGTCAATCATCAAGAGACAGGTGGACAAACAAAAACCTAAAAATTCTGACAAAATGAAAGCATTGATTGTGCAAGAATGGACTGCAATCAGTCAGGATTTGGTCCAGAAGTTGATTGAGAGCATGCCAGGGAGAATTGCAGAGGTCCTGAGAAGAAGGGTCAACACTGCAAATATTGACTTGCTGCATTAACTCATTCTAACTGTCAATATAAGCTTTTGTTACTCATATGTTTGCAATTATTATATTTCTGTCTGTGATAAAAACATCTGTCAAAACACACATAAAAAACCAGAGGGCAGCAGATCATGTGAAAATATAATATTTGTGTCATTCTCAAAACTTTTGGCCATGACTGTATTGTCATCATGTGTCCATAACATCAAGGTGACATCTGTTATTATATATCGACATTTAAGAATGTACATGACAAAATACCAATTTACTAGGTTGATAATGGCAATTATCTGTAAAACCAGATGCTATACAGTTAATTTGTATGGATCCAATTTTTTTGCTCACCTATAGACAAGTGAGTCTCATCTCATATATGGAAGACACTTGTGCGTGATGCGATTTTTTCACATGCAGATTCGGTCCATAAAAGAAAAGCTCAATAACGATGGTCTTAGTGGAATCCACAATATTTTTTTTCATGGACAGCATTCAGTTGTGTAAACTTATCCTGATACTTACAGTTTGCTCAAGCTGCTTCTTTTTATCAATCATTTTTGCTTTTCTATTATTTTGATTATTCTCCTCATTGCTGCCCTTATGCTGACCCTTTATGTTTTTTTTGTTTTAACTTTAGACCTACATACCACATTTGTTATGTAAATTCATGTTAATGAGTTCCAGGGTCACTTCATCTAGTCGTTTTTGTAGTCTAGGCAACTTTCACATTGCGTTTTTTTGCGCTGCGTTTCGTGCGCACATGAAGTGCATTAAAAAACGCATGCAAACGCTTGTAAACGCTGCGATATTTAGTCACATCAGCA
>JARQOD010000001.1:322068198-322126642 GCA_033576555.1 Oophaga sylvatica | reverse complement strand
ATTTTCCTGCTTAAAACCATTTCCTGTAAAAAAAATAAAATAATAAAGCAAAATTATTCTTACAATCCGTATGTACAGTAGGTCCCACGGTGTAATCCTTCAAAAGGGTTAATGTTTACTGCAGGGACCGCGCTAATGCTGCAGCCCTCACAGTAAACCCCCAATGAATGAGTTCCTCTCCTGGCTGACAGGAGAGGAAGTGGAAAGCTTAATTGATTGCTTTCCACTTTCACTTCAGGTCAGCCAGGGACACAATCAGTGACGTAGAGGGAACTGGTTAACAAAAAAAGGGGATCCCCTCAAAAAAATTGGCGTGGGGTCCCCCCTATTTTTGTTAACCAGCCAGATGAAGCAGACCGCGAGGCCTGGATTTTCAGGCTGTTTAAGGAGCCAAGATCCATGGACCTTGCCAGCCTGATAATCCAGCCCAGCAGTCTGCATATCTTGGCTGATTAACAAAATAGGGGATCCCCTCGAAAAAAATTGGCGTGGGGTCCCCCTATTTTTGTTAACCAGCAGATTGAAGCAGACCGCTGAGCCTGGTTTTTCAGGCTGGTAAGGATCCAAATCCATGGACCTTGCAAGCCTGATAATACCAGGCCACAGCAGTCTGCTTAGCTTGGCTGGTTAACAAAATAGGGGATCCCCTCGAAAAAAAAACGGCGTAGGGGTCCCCTATTTTTGTTAAACCAGCCAAGTAAAATGCAGACTGCTGCGGCCTGGTATTAAAAGGGACTGTCAAGGCCCATGGATTTTGGCCCTCAACAGCCTGATAATACCAGGCTACAGCAGCCCACATTGGCGCATCAAAAGATGTGCCAATTGGGCACTTTACCCGGCTCTTCCCCAATTGCCCTGTAGCGGTGGCAAGCGGGGTAATAAGGGGTTAATGTCACCGTTGATTGCACAATGACAATAAGCCCGGTTAATAATGGAGAGGCGTCAATAAGACACCGATCCATTATTAATCCCAAAGTTATTAAATGCATAAAAAAAAGACAAAGCAAGAAAAAAGTATTTTAATGAAATAAAAGAGACAACACACTTTTCATTTCTTTTATTGTACTCTCATTCCTGCGACGCCATCGATCTCCTGTAAAAAAAAAAAAAAAAAAACAACAGTATACCACCGTCCGACGCAGTCCATAACGACAGTCCCACGACGATCCAGCTCTGCTACATCCAATGACAGGCAAGAGCTGTCATCCCGGCGCAGCACAGCTGATTACCTGCTTCCCCGGCGGTGACGTCATCGGACTGACTGCTTTACGGCCGGGTATTACCCAGCAGTCACTGCAGTTATCGCGGAAAACTGCATGTGACCGCCGGGGAGAAGAGGATGGCGGCCATTAAGCAGTCCGGGATGTGACCGCCGGAGATCTTCTGCCGGGTAAGTGGCCGCTGACTCCTCCGACAGACCCGACCGACGGACACTGACAGTGACAGACCCGACCGACGGAACAGACAGTGACAGTGACAAATCCGATTCCGGTATTCGATAAGACGAAAAATATGAAAGAATTATCGAAAGGCCGATAGAGCTAATACGGCGATAGCCGATATTTGCATTATCGTATCGCTCAACACTAGTCACTAGCAGTAATGACTGGTTCCCAATATTTTTGACAATGCGAGGATCAGGGAAAGGCAGCGCAACAAATTAGTCAGCCATGCATGCCAGACTGGTAACAGGCAAGCCTTCCATGTCCTCACCAACAGGACCACTGACCAAGGTGTCCTCCTCCTCCTCCTCTTCCTCTTCCTCTTCTTCCCTGTCCTCGGCCATCCACGCTGAACAAACGATATGACAGTTGTGGTTGTAGTCCCGTCTATAGCGCATGAAAGTATCTCCTGTTCTTCCTCCTCCTCTTCCTCATTGTCAACCAATCCACGTTGGGATGACACGAGGTGGGCTGTGTGTAATCACCCTGTATGGTTCCTTGATCCATGCCCTCGGCTTCACCTGCAATGCCTCCTTTTTCATTGTGAGCAGAGAGCTTTCAGAATGCAGAATGAGCGGGATGATGCTAATTATGGCGTCATCGCAGCTCCCATCTTGGTGGACTCCTTAAAGTTTGGAGGTGCTACATATGTCTGACATCCATGTTCACTCCTGAGGTCTTATGTGTGGAGTCAAACCTGACAAACGACGGCCTTGTCGATGCTGGTATTCAGCAACTGCCCTTCTCTGCTCAAAAATCCTTTCTAAAATGCAGTGTAAGTTCCAACGCTTGGGGACATAACACACCAGTCGGTGAGCCGGAATCTGCAATCGCTGCTGAACCGGCAAGGGCGGCTGAGCTGTAGCTGACATTCTAAAATGTGCACACAGGCGGCGTTACTTTAACCAGCAGATCCAGCAGCTCTGGATAGCTTTTTAGAAACATTGAACAACGAGGTTTCAGCACATGGGCCAGGCATGGATGTGTGTCAGTTCGCCTCGCCAAAGCCGCCACCGTTTCCTGCCATTGTCACACACAACCATGCTGGTGGAGATTTAGTGGTGTCAGCCACACATCTGCCTGCTCTTTCAGAGCTGTCAACAATCTTCAGCATTGTGCGGTTTGTCACCTAAGCAATAAGCTTCAGCACAGCCTCTTGCCGCTTTGCTTTTGCAGTGCTTCCTGCTTTGACTGATGTGCTCATTTGACAAGGAGGCTGAAGAGGAGGAGGAGGTGCAGGAGCTGTACACAGTGGGGGCAACCCTGATTGACGTAGGGGCCGCAATCCTTGGCATCGGGAGGACGTGTTGCATCCCAAGGTCTGATGGGTTACCGGCTTCCCTATGTTAACCCAGTGCGCGTCAGCGAGATGTACCATCCCTGGTCACAAGTACTTGTCCACGCGTCCATGATTTGGTGTTGTGAATGTTTTAGAAATGAATTCTGACAGAAGCTCCTCTGGTGGTTACAAACAGTACGAACCATTCAATGAGGATTGGCAATCAGGAATTAACAGACTGGTCTTATATAGGGGGTTCCCTCCCTTCATATTTGCGGTGATCAATTGTTCTTGTCTCAACTTTGTTTCTGGTTCACTTGGAAGCTTACTGAGTCTTGCCTCTTCTCTGCTCTCGATAGATATTTTCTGTTTTTTGTTTTTGTGCTTGCCATTTGCATATTTCTCTGCATTTCTGTGAAGTTAGCCAGGTCCCCCTCCCGGGGGGCTTGGGCTCCTCTCAGTTCCTCTGGAGCCACTGTTATTTGTTCATTTGCCTTTTCCAGTTTTTTCAGTGGCTGCGGCTTAGTTTTGTTACACCAGAGAACTAATTTAGGTGGTAGAGGCGGTGTATCTCAGGTGTTTTTGCAATTAGTAGCGTTTGGTTTTTTTTTAGGGTTTTTTTGGATTGCTGTAAGTATCCTTCCTATGCTTTTTCTGTCTAGGCAGATTGGGCCCCAATGTTTGCTCATACTTTTTTCTGTCTGTGTCTGTATTTCCTCTGTCTAACCGCCATTACATGTTTGGGGGCTTCCTATGTTCTTTGGGGATCTGCTCCGGAGCAGATAGCTTTCCTCTTTCTATCTTTAGGTGTAGTTACCTCTCAGGCTGTGACGAGGCGTCTAGGACCAACGTAGGAACGCTCCACGGCTGCCTTTAATTGTGGTGGTTAGTCAGGGTACTGCAATCCAGTAGATTCCAACCTCTCTGGTGTATTGCCGTTTTTGCCTGCTCTCCTCAGCTACCAAAACATAACAGTTTGGTGTACTTTCCCAGTAACTACATTGTTGAGGGCACAGGTAATGTTGTGGGACACATGCTTGTGTAATGCCGGGACGGCATAGCGGTAAAAATAGTGGCGGCTGGGGACAGAGTACCTTGGGATGGCCACCGTCTCCATGAGCCTAAAAGGCAACATTTCGACCGCAAGCAGTTGAGAAATATGAGAATTGAGTTACTGCAGTGTGGGGCATTGGCTGCGGATTTCCACTTACGTTCCAATGACTGGGGTATGGACAACTAAAGGCTGCACAAGGACGTGGACGTGCTTGATGATTGTGCGATTTGACTGTAGTCAACGGCAGGTGCAGGGCACGAGGATCTTCGCATACCCGTGGACGGGGGATTGACTTGCACGCACAACAGTGAAAAAAGCAGTGGTGTCACCTGCAGACACTGTTCCTCTAGCTGGGTTTGGGCCCACAAAGTCGGGTGCTTTGCTGCCATGTGCCTGATCATGTGGTGGTGGTAAGGCTAGTAGTTTTGCTACCCTGCTGTTGGTGGAATGACAGGTATTGCAAATGGCCTGTTTGGGGTTTCATCAGAGTCTTTAAAACATAACCAGACTCGGGAAAACCTAACAGTTGGACTGGCAACTTCCGTCAGGTTGGTGTTACTGGGAATGCCTTCTGTCTGTGGCACCACCTGCTTCTTCCTGCCTGAAGGGGTGTGGCGCCTACCTCCCCCTGTGTGCTGCTGTCCTCGCTCTGCATGTCTCCTACCAGGTGGGTCTGTTACTACATCATCCACCACCTCATCTTCACTTCCCACCCTGGTCCTCCTCCTGATTTTCCGGTAGTTAGTCTCATCATCGTCCCCTCTTGTGACGTGACTGCTCAAAGATTTGTGCAATACTACATGGAATATCATCTTGCCCCACTTCTAGTGGAGCGTGCGAGAGGCACGACTCTCCAAATGGAAAACTGAACAACTCTTCGGAGTGTCCGATTGTGGGACAGTTGTCTCAGGGCACTCAGCATGGTGAGAGAAAGGAGGATCAGGGTAAGGAATTGCGGTCCAGATTCACGGCTACTGTGACTTGAGCATTTTGAAAACAGAGTGCTTGTCGTGATGGATAAGTAACTGGAAGTATTATCCGCTATCCAACCAACAACCTTTTCACACTGCTCGGGCTTGAATAGTGCTGTCTTGCCGCGGTCCCCTAGGATTTCGGACACTAAGGTCCAGCAGAAGATGTGGGTGTTTTCGGTGGGCCAATTTCAGCTTGCCACGGCCTCGGCCTGCACCATCACCTTCATGTCCACTTCCCCGTCCCTTGACACGTGCCTTGCCCATTGAAATGGAATAGAATATTAAAACACGTTCACTACAAAAGGGTGATTTGGGAGTCAACTTGTATGTGATACATGTGCTTGAAAACACACTTTTACCTCTCTGGACTTTAGGTAAAAATGTTTTTGGCCTTATCAGATTTAATTTAAATTTCGTAAGCAGACTGCAAAAAAAATACAATGTTTTGGCCTAAACTGGCCAAACTTTGAGCACACACAGATATGAGCTGCCACGGAGATACCAATACGATAAATATGTGGCCTGTATTTTTTTTATTTTTTTGTGAAATACTGCTGTATATAAGTACACTGACACCAGGACAAAAAAAAATAAAACTGCCGTAAATGCCCAAACTCTGAGCACACCAGATATGAGCTGCCACGGAGATACCACTACGATAAATATGTGGCCTGTATTTTTTTTATTTTTTGCGAAATACTGCTGTATTATAAGTACACTGACACCAGGACAAAAAAAAGAAACTGCAGTAAATTGCCCAAAATTTGAGCACACAAGATATGAGCTTCTACTTGAGATAACACTACGATAAATGTGGGCCCTGTTTTTTATTTTTGGGCTAACTAGTGCTGTATATCAGGACTGTGACACCCAGGACAAAAAAAAGGAAAACGAGCCTACACTGCCCAAACTTTGAGCACACACAGATATGAGCTGCCACGGAGATACCACTACGACAAATGTGTGGCCTGTATTTTTTTATATTTGGGGTAACTAGCGCTGTATATCAGGACTGTGACACCCAAGACAAGAAAAAGGAAAACTGGCCTACACTGCCCAAACTTTGAGCGCACACAGATATGAGCTGCCAGGGAGATATCACTACGACAAATGTGTTGACCTGTATTTTTTTATATTTGGGGTAACTAGTGCTGTATATCAGGACTGTGACACTAAGACAAAAAAAAAAAAGGAAAACTGGCTTACACTGCCCAAACTTTGAGCTCACACAGATATGAGCTGCACGGAGAAACCACTGTGACAAATGTGTGGCCTGTATTTTTTTTATTTTTTGCGGAATACTGCTGTATATAGTACAGTGACACCCAGGAGAAAAAAAATAAAACTACCGTAAACTGGCCAAACTTTGAGCACACAAGATATGAGCTGGCATGGCGATAACACTACGACAAATGTGTGCCCTGGCTTTTTGGGGTTTTTTTTTTGGGCTAACTAGTGCTGTATATAAGTACAGTGACACCAGGACAAAAAAAAGCTGGCACGGAGATACCACACTGAAAAATGTATGGTCTGTATTCCAATTACACCTGGGGCTAGCTATAGACAGCCAATTATCATACAGGTAGCTGCAGCACCAGAACTCAGGAAAAGAGTGGACCCTCTTGATGTATGCAATTATCTATATTACACACATACAGTGCCTGCAGGTCTTGCACTGATGTGTATAGAGCGAAGTACACTCCCTGCCTACCTAACACTGGAACCTATATACTCCGGAATTAGTCTTTAGAAGGACTGTTGGTTTAGCTGGATTTGAGTAGTTTAGGATGGTGACCCACACTTGGCTAAAAAATCCCCAAATCTGACCCTATCTCGGCAGCAGCTCTCCCTACATTATCTCAATCCGGAGCTGAATGCGGCGAGCAGGGCAACATCCGTCTCTTTACCACTGATGATGCTGTGCGGCCAAGCCAATCACTGCACGACCACAACAAAGATGGCTGCGGCGTTTCATTGCCTGGCAGACAATCCCTGCATTGTGATTTAGTCTGTAAAGTCTGCCAAAAAGCTGGGTGGAGACCCGAATTCCCGCCGAGTAATCCCGGAAATGATCGGTGCTCGCCGAGTTCACAAGTTTCGTGTTACTCGGGCGAGTAACGAGTAGTGGCGAGCGCGTTCGCTCATCACTATTTGTAAGCTCTTATGGTCAGCTGGGTCCTATCACGCTCTCTGTTGTAAAATCAGAGCGGTGCTCTCTCTCTTTATTGTAGTGTGTAAGCTCTTATCGTCAGCAGGGTCCTCTCTCTAATAATTGCATTGTGTAAGCTCTTGTGGTCAGCAGGGTCTTCTGTTTCTCCTGGAGAGTGTAAGGTCTTATGGTCAGCGGGTTCCTTTTTCTCCTGTTGAGTGTAAGCTCTTATGATCAGCGGTGTCCTCTTACTTCTGTAACGCATACGTTCTTATGATCAGAGGAGCCCTCTATCATTTTCTTAGTGTGTACGCTATTTTTTGGGGTTCTCTCTATTCTCTTGCCATGTGCATTTTATTAGCAATTACAAGTATTTCAGTATAAAGACTTGCACAAATTTATTAGCCACAATTTTAATCTTTTGAGAAAATTTGGTGAAGCCTGCAAATTCAAGTTTCACAAGATTCACTCATCTCTACATGTCACCCACCTGGACAGCGCGGCCTGCGGGAGGTAATTATACATTATATTTGTTTTCTATGGGCACCTGAATTGATTAAGCAGATTGTCCATTATTAGGTAACCACTTTAATGGTAAAATTAACTGCCTGGCTACATTGTCATCAAACATGGTATACAGGTAATATTTCAGATACAGTATTTGTTTGTATTGACTCAGGTACAGTAGATAATTGATTATTTGGCTCTCATGGAGTTACATTGAAAATGACCTTTGTCTTGCCTAGTAAACACTGGAGCGATCCAGCAGGTCACAAACTGCAGAAGACCAACTTGAGCGGTGCAGATAACGAAAGACTCAGATTATTGGCGTGCACTCGGTCAGTTTTCGAGGTGCAGGTGTAACCAGGTATATAACCCCAAAACTTGAAGTAAGAGAAATTCATTGCACACATTTTATTTCATAAGTGCAAAAAAGTTTATTTGTGGGAGCGGGTAAGGACAAAGTTATAGCTCTGGGTTTGAGCGACAAAGCTAAGACGTTTTGAGTGGATGGAGCAAGAAAATAGGAATTTTTTAATGATGGGACTTTGCATAAGGCATGTGCAGTACTATGCTGCTGGTGCTTGATACGGTACTCCCTCTCCTGTCTGGCTATCAGGCAGAAGATGACGGCTGGTGAGTATAATACTAGGGGCAGTTAACTTGTACTAGTGCCACCACTCCAGCAGTGAAATAAAAAAAGCTCTGGATTGGTGCTTTAAACGTTTCCCCTGCTGTAACTGGTATCCAATTAATTACACAACTTGGACCCACCTATGTGGTGTACTGGACTTTATTCATTAGTAAAAATGTTTAACTGACAAATAATGATTTACACTTAAAGCAAACCTGTCAGCAGGATTTTGCTAAGTAAACTACAGGCACTGTCATGTTGACATTGTTACACTGATTAAATTATACCTGGGGTGTAGAAATCCATCTAATATCAGTCTAATAGAGGTATGTTCACATAGGTCAGGGACTCACCAGACTTGAGACCACCTTGACGATGGTTGGTGAGCTTTTAATATTTGGCCAAATGTTATACTAAGCGTCTCAAATTTTTCCTTATACTCCAAAGCCATATTGCTATTCAAAATTTCATGTATTCCATATTGTCATGCTTTAGTATTTTAGAGTGCAACCTTTTCTCGTATGTTTTACATGGGGGTAGCACCCCTTGGTTTGCACCTAGTTCACATTAGTCTGGATGTGCCAGTCAGGTTTTTTGTCTTTTGAATGTTAGCTTACTGACCGAGCACTCTGCCCCCACCAGGTGGTGATTTTAATTACAGCAGGTCTCTACTTACCCATATATGCAGGCATTACTAACAGAGGTGTCCACATTCACCCAGAAATTCAGATATCAGTCTAAGAGAGGTATGTTCACATAGGTCAAGGACTCACCAGACTTGAGACCACCTTGACGATGGTTGGTGAGCTTTTAATATTTGGCCAAATGTTATACTAAGCGTCTCAATTTTTTCCTTATACTCCAAAGCCATATTGCTATTCAAAATTTCATGTATTCCATATTGTCATGCTTTAGTATTTTAGAGTGCAATCTTTTCTCGTATGTTTTACATGGGGGTAGCACCCCTTGGTTTGCACCTAACTCACATTAGTCTGGATGTGCCAGTCAGGTTTTTTTGTCTTTTGAATGTTAGCTTACTGACCGAGCACTCCGCCCCCACCAGGTGGTGATTTTAATTACAGCAGGTCTCTACTTACCCATATATGCAGGAATTACTGACAGAGGCGTCCACATTCACCCAGAAATTCAGATATCAGTCTAATAGAGGTATGTTCACATAGGTCAGGGACTCACCAGACTTGAGACCACCTTGACAATTGTTGGTGTCAGCAGGATTTTGCTAAGTAAACTACAGGCACTGTCATGTTGACATTGTTACACTGATTAAAATTATACCTGGGGTGTAGAAATCCATCTAATATCAGTCTAATAGAGGTATGTTCACATAGGTCAGGGACTCACCAGACTTGAGACCACCTTGACGATGGTTGGTGGGCTTTTAATATTTGACCAAATGTTATACTAAGCGTCTCAAATTTTTCCTTATACTCGAAAGCCATATTGCTATTAAAAATTTCATGTATTCCATATTGTCATGCTTAAGTATTTTAGAGTGCAAGCTTTTCTCGTATACTCTGATTTCCTGTCAGATATTGAGAAAAACATGCAGATGTGTCTTTTTATATAGTGTATGTAAACTTCTGGTTTCAAACTGTACAACTTCTCTTTAGGGAAAAATCCTCAGGTCATATAAAAGTAGATTTTTTTTCCAAACTGTATTTATTTCTTATTCACATTTGATACATGAACAACATCAATGACAATAACTAAATAGAAGCAGTTGCTTGTTTAGATACAATGTGCAACTTAACTCATACACAGATTTAGTTTTCAAAATATAAACAAGCCCATTATTATTCTCCTTTGGTTTTAAAGGGAATCCATCACAAGGTTTTTACTTTTAATCTGAGTGCAATATGATGTATGGGCAGAGACTAAGAAGAAAAAGGATTTTATGGCACTTCCATCCATAAAATTCATCTTTTTTTAATAGAAATTAATTTCAAAACAGGAGGATCCATCACGAGAATAAAACCTTATGTGTTTCTGGTGTACACTATGTACTTGGTCAAGGACAGATACCTTGATTTCAGTGATGTATCTTTTACTAGGCTGTGTGTTGTTGCTTCATTAAAATCAGTTTTTTATCAACAGATTATCATAAGAGTACTAGATGTCTTATGCTGTGTAGATCTCCTGCTCTGTATAACCCTGCCCACATCACTGATTGGCCAATGTACAGTATACACAAAAAGCTGCCAATCAGTGGTGTGGGCGGGGTTATACAGAGCTCAGCATTCAGAGAACTGCTAGATCTGCAGCAGATAAAACAGTAATTTTATAAAAACGACATCAAGCAGACCAGTAGTTGATACATTTAAACCTAAAAAAGATGTCCACTTGGCTAGATGGAATATACCCTTAAGCCATAACATTAAATCAACCAAAATAAGGATTTCTAACTAGCTAATCTCAAGTTATTAAACAAAATTTCCTAATAATAAGATGTAGCACAAAATCCAACAAAAAAAAGGGTTTTAGGAAAAAAATATTGAAATTTTATTAAACATAAATAACAGACAAAAACAGGTAATATCGTAAAGTAAATGCAGCAACTAAAAGACCGATGTGAGTGGAGATGGAGATAGTGTCACATCGGGAATAGAGAAACACGTCATCCCTGATAACCTCCGCACATATGTTTGAGATTATGCTGGTATATAGTTTGATTGGCTCATGAATATGAAATAAGTTGTCAGTGTTATCAGGAAATTTAAGCATGGTAGCCTGATAATAAAGTTTCTCTTAGAAATAGCTTCTAAAATAGGTGCTGCCTGTGCACTGGACTGCTGTAAACTAGGAGCAATAGTATCCGCATAAATATCTCAGGGTATAAAGGTTTTTAATCAAATAGCAGACAATGTTAGATGAAAATACTTTGAGACATCTCGTAACTGAAGAGCGGGAGTGCAGTTAGGACGCGTTTCACCGCCTTGGCTTCATCAGAAGGCATGGCTTATTGAAAGGGCAGGGAGTATTTATATGTGATAGTGAGGATCCTTGGCAAATCGGCGCACTTCCCGGCATGATATCCCTCCCCCGTGATGCTGGAATCTGTGTCTGCCACCACATTATGCTACTCTCAGATTACATAGTGAATACCTGCTGACAGATTCCTTTTAAGAGAAGTATTTGTCAATGAGTTTTTTAATGATCCAGTACAAAGTGTCAAAAGGGAAAGAAAAATCTTCCGTCTTCTGTTCATGTTTCACCAATTAACAACCTTAGTGTTGAGCGATACTGCTCGATATCTAAAAATATCGGATCGGAATGGTATCGCCGATATCACTAAATATCGGCGATATCCGATTCCGATACCGGAAGTCCCATGTAAGTCTATGGGAACAAAATATCGCAACTAAAAAAACCTTTATTTCCTTGTAAACACTAAATATACACACATAGAATACATATATATATATACATGTCATTGTGACATATATATATACATATATGTATAGTTTATACACTTCTACATAGTAAAATATCCTCTGATTCAATTGCCGGGTAAAGCCGGCTTCTGTGAAAAGACAGAAGCACCCGACATGAAATGACACTTGGTGTACATAGGGTTAACCATGTCTTTTCATGTCGTTTGCAATCTGATTTGCACAAACAATTACATCAGTCTATGTGTGCAAAATTTCACACCTGTAGGGGTTAATTAAAGGTGTAAATTCGTTGTAAAAAAAAACGGACTTTTTTGCTACGAATTTACACCTTTATGTCGGGTTCTGCATTTTCACAAAAGCCGTCAATTGAATTAGCGGCTATTATACTATGTAGAAGTGTATGAACTATAAATATAAATATATATATATATATATATGTGTCACAAATTCAATGACATGTATATATATATATATATATATATATATTATATATATGAGGTGTAAAATTGTTTAAAATTGTTTAAAAAAAATGTGTGGGCTCCCGCCCTATTTTCGCAACCAGACAGACAAAGCCAGCGAATGGGGGCAGATAATAATAGCCCAGAGAGGGACCATTATTTTTGGCCCCCCTGGCTACTAACATCTGCCCCCAGACACCCCAGAAAAGACAAATCTATAATTAGATTCGCCCTTTCTGGCACTTTGCCCGTCTATTCCCATTGCCCTGTAGCGGTGGCGAATGGGTTAATATGGGGTTAAAGCCACATTGCAATTGAAAGGCGACCTTAAGCCAGGTTAATAATTGAGAGCTGTCAATTTAGACAACTAACAAATTATTAATCCCTATTGCATGAAATAAAAAATAAAACACACAACTTAATTAAAAATCATTTTAATGAAATAAAGACACTTTTTGACCATCTTTTATTTGACTGCAAAAACCATTTCCTGTAATAAAAATAAAATAAAAAAGCAAAATTATTCTTACCTATCCCATGCACAGTCAGGTCCCACGGTGTAATCCTTCAGAAAGGGTTAATGTTTACTGCAGGGACCGCAGCTAATGCTGTAGCCTCACAGTAAACCCCCAAATGAATGAGTTCCTCTCCTGGCTGACAGGAGAGGAAGTGGAAAGCTTAATTGATTGCTTTCCACTTTCACTTCAGGTCAGTCAGGGACACAATCAGTGACGTCAGAGGGAACTGATTAACAAAAATAGGGGATCCCCTCGAAAAAAATTGGCGTGGGGTCCCCCCTATTTTTGTTAACCAGCCAGATGAAGCAGACCGCTGAGGCCTGGATTTTCAGGCTGTTAAGGAGCCAAGATCCATGGACCTTGCCAGCCTGATAATACCAGGCCACAGCAGTCTGCATATCTTGGCTGATTAACAAAAATAGGGGATCCCCTCGAAAAAAATTGGCGTGGGGTCCCCCCTATTTTTGTTAACCAGCCAGATGAAGCAGACCGCTGAGGCCTGGTTTTTCAGGCTGGTAAGGATCCAATATCCATGGACCTTGCAAGCCTGATAATACCAGGCCACAGCAGTCTGCTTAGCTTGGCTGGTTAACAAAAATAGGGGATCCCCTCGAAAAAAAAAACGGCGTAGGGGTCCCCCTATTTTTGTTAACCAGCCAAGTAAAATGCAGACTGCTGCGGCCTGGTATTAAAAGACTGTCAAGGCCCATGGATTTTGGCCCTCAACAGCCTGATAATACCAGGCTACAGCAGCCCCACATTTGGCGCATCAAAAGATGTGCCAATTGTGGCACTTTACCCGGCTCTTCCCACTTGCCCTGTAGCGGTGGCAAGCGGGGTAATAAGGGGTTAATGTCACCGTTGATTGCACGGTGACAATAAGCCCGGTTAATAATGGAGAGGTGTCAATAAGACACCGATCCATTATTAATCCCAAAGTTATTAAATGTATAAAAAAAGACAAAGCAAGAAAAAAGTCTTTTAATGAAATAAAAGAGACAATACAGTTTTCATTTCTTTTATTATACTCTCATTCCTGCGACGCCATCGATCTCCTGTAAAAAAAGAAAAAAAACAAACCAACAGTATACCACCTGTCCGACGCAGTCCATAACGACAGTCCCACGACGATCTAGCTCTGCTACATCGCAATGACAGGCAGAGCCTGTCATCGCGACGCAGCACAGCTGATTACCTGCTTCCCGGCGGTGACGTCATCGGACTGACTGCTTTACGGCCGGGATTACCCAGCAGTCACTGCAGTTATCGCGAGAAACTGCATGTGACCGCCGGGGAAAGATGATGGCGGCCATCAAGCAGTCCAGCCCGTGACCGCCGGAGATCTTCTGCCAGGTAAGTGCCGCTGACTCCTGACAGACCCGACCGACGGACACTGACAGTGACAGTGACAATCCCGATTCCGGTATCCGATATGACGAAAATATCGGAACTAAGTATCGAAAGGCCGATAGAGCTAATATCGGCCGATACCCGATACTTGCGGTATCGTATCGCTCAACACTACCTGTGATACAATAAAAATGGATTGTGAAACTTAAAAAGCCAAAAATTCTACTAAAATTTGGAATTCTAACACAACGTGATCTTTATCTTCTGTCTCCGTTACTACCCTTTATTCTCTACTCTACATTATGTGCAAACCCTTATGTGTCCTTCGCCATACAAATCTTTATCTGCTCAATGCTCTACAAGTTTCTTTTATTATCACAGTTTTTATTTTACCTTTTCCTCATCTGTGTAGGTCATGTGGAATTTGAGTTGACAGCTCTTTGGTTTTTTACATGTTGATAAATGACAAAGTGATTTTACATGTGTAAACTAATGAAAACAGTACATAGTCATAGTCAATAGTGGAGTTAATGGATGCTAAGAAAAACAGGGGTTTTTTAACAAAAACACAAATGTAATCACATTTTGGAGTACTGGTATTTGTGGTAAAGAATAGTCATAATAAAAAAAACAGTATTGTAGGAATGATTTATAGTAGACAATTTCTCCTAACATCTGAAGCACTATATGTACTGTTTATTTCATATCATTAATTTTAGCTATCACCTACTATCAACTTTATAAATGTACTTAGTGCTATTGCAGAAATGGATGTTAATCGGCTTTGCCTGACATTTCAATAATGAGAAAGCATCATTTTTATAATACATTGTCTCATTACAGCACTGTCAGAAGCTTCACCAGTTCCACATCCCTCAGGTATGATAAGATCTTGCTCTACTTTGCATGCTAATTTGGAACTTGTCCAGAAAAGCACTATAAAACCAGGTGGAGCATTTGACCCTGGTGCACCACATATCTGTTGGATAATCCCAGCTGCTTACACGTATCAACGTGACAGACCATGGAACACATTTTCATTGAGTTATACTTACCCATTTTGTCCGGTTTGCCTAAAACTTATCTTAGAAAGAAGTGATTGCTTCATTAGTGTGGTATATTACATTCAAGGAAACGGGAACAGTGAGCTGCAATTGTAGTGTTCTCATGATTTAAAAATGATCTGTACATCTTTGTAAGTCCACGTTCACACGTTCAGTATTTGGTGAGTATTTTACATCAATATTTATAAGCCAAAACCAGGAGTGGGTGATAATACAGAAGTGGTGCCGTGTTTCTATTATACTTTTCCTCTGATTGTTCTACTCCTGGTTTTAACTGACCCAATACTGATAGTGTGCATGTGGCCTTACAGACACATACGGAAACATCACAAAAATGGTGCATCTGTGTTTGTCCGATAAAGATAGATTTCCACGAATGCGAGTTTTTTATGTTCTAGGTATCCAATGGAAAATGTTTGATGTATTGGTCATACATACCCCAAAAGGGCATACTTTTGACATATGTTTTTCCGGTACAGCTGTATTGAACTGTTTAAGAAATCAGTCAAGTTTGAGTTTTCAAAACAAGGGGTTTCACAAAAAATGTATAGTACTTCATTCACACTAATGTATTATTGTTCAGTTTGCTGTCTGTATACGCAACTGACTGCACACAGACCACATACTGACCAATGAATGTCGATGCACTAGTGCACATGAGCGATGAGTCTTCTTTGTTTTCCAAATGAGACCGATCCTGCCACCATCTCCGATGTGGATGAGCCAAAACAGCTGCAAATGGATGCAATGATTTCTCAACCCGAGAAACCACATGTGTGATCTCAGGCTATGGGTAGAGGAATACATCTAAGGCTTTATTCACACATCAGTATTTTTGGTCAGTATTTCATCAGTGTTTGTATGCCAAAACCAGGAGTGTCTCCAAAACACAGAACAGTTGTCAAACTTTCAATCACAGCTTTTCTCTGTAAGTTCCACTCCTGGTTCATGGCATACAAGCACTGATATAAAATACTGACGGGTGTGAATAAGCCCTAAGACAAGCTATTGAAAGATGTACAACAAATGCATACGGCACACAGACTACTGCAGGAAACCAATACAAATGAGGACACCAAGCACTGATTAATGATCCAGGGTTACACCAATGATGCGGTATTACTGATATTACTGTCCAATCAAAGAGAATGACAGAGTGTAAGAGAACAATTCTGGTCATGTGATTAAAGGAGCACTACATGTGACAGCGGTATACAGTTATCACAGATTTGTTACCTTGGTAACTGAATTCTGATTAGATATTGGAAGCAAGAGAAGAGGAAGTAAATGAAAGACCGCTGGTAAAATAAGGCAAATTGATACTTTTTCAAGACATTGCGCCTTATCTCATAATTGTGAGCATAGCATTGTGAAATAACACTGTATTTCATTTTATCCATTCAGCAAAGTTTGAGGGATGCCCCAAACCAAATTTTCAAACTTAAACAAAGAAATATATTGAATAAAAAATGTATCTTGCTTACATCCTAGTGAATCTCATAAGACTATTGAAATGTACTTCTAGCTATCATTTGACTTTATTTGTACTTTAAAGAGGACCAATAATTTACAGGGAAACTTCAAGGCGTAAAAGTTTTTTTAAAAATATATATTAAAAAAAATATCTCAAATGTAATGATAAAAGCTCTGTCCCTTTAAGGCTTGAGCTGGTTCTTACTGTGTGACTATTTTGACAGCTGTGTAAGACTTCCCAGCTCTGAGCTGGAAGATACCAATATGTGGAGGTAGTGCAGAGAACAGTAGAGACATAATAAAAAAAAGGCTAGTATATATTGGAAAATGGCACTAAATAGATGTGAAAAATTAAAAGAGCACTACTCCCATCAAAGTTTTCATCCTCTTAATATACTGCAATCATCATGTTATATAGCACTGTGCACTTACTATTGTTCATTTTGTCCTTCTACCCAGGTAATTATTCTCTCTTACATTAGGTCTATGACATCACATGATGAAAAACTGACTAGCTGAATCCTTCTAAGCTCTATGTTTAAACAGGAGGTCAATTTTACCTGCATGAGTCATCAGCCACTGCCAGGGGGAGGAGCAATCAGCTGAGTCAGTAGTTGAAGAGAGAAATGATTTATGTTGAGAAAAGAGACTTTCTGTTTTTACATACAGCAGGGAAAAGAGAAAAACTAGCTGGGTAGAAAGGCAAAATGAGCAATTGTAAGTGCACAGTGCAATATGATATGATGATTGCAATATATTAAAAACCATCAAGGGAGCTCACCTTATAGAGTTTGTATGATGGCTAGTCATAATACTACTGAAGTCTGTATCATAGAATCAATGCTGAAATTGTCCTAGTCCTTACTATGGAGGTAATAAGCCTCTGCAAGGTTGAAATCCAAGTAGAAACATTATTTGTGAGGTTTGTACATGTCGAAGGCTAAATGGACATTACTGAGGCGCAGAGATGCAAGAAGAGAATAACTCATTCAACAATGAAACAACATTTTTTTTTATTCTATTTATTGATGAAAGGCAGTCTACATAAACGCAACATAATTCAGGACACTGTAGATCCTTTTTTAAGTCAAGATGTAACAAGGGCTTCTTTAAATAGTCATAAATGGCACCTAAAGAGGCAGGTGCACGATGGGGGAATGACCCCTGGGACATGACAACTACTAAATAATGTGAATAATATAAATATAATGCATAAAGGGATAAATCATAAATGAATATACACAAAAATACAAAAATGGTCTTAGGTCTATAAAGAATATGTTTCAGGTTCCAGTCACATGGCCCATCTGACAATTCAAGTCCTACACATGTGAGCAGAATGCTTTGGGCCATTGTGTTGCTGGAAGGTGAACTTCTGTCCCAGTTTCAAATCACTGACAGACTGAAAAAGGTTTTTCTCAAGAATATTCCTGTATTTCACACCATCCATCTTCCCCTCTGGGAACTGGACCTATCTGACCTTTCTCAGCGCCTGCGCACTGTAGCGCTCTGCTCTGCCCTCACCAGGGCAGAGCAGTGCGCCTGCGCAGGAGCCGCAACGGGACAGAAAGAACACGCCGGCTTCGTCACAAGATGGGAGGCCCCAGACCTGACCGCGACGCCCATCTGACCCGAAGGGACGGCGGAATGCCCCTGGGTGAGTATAATATAACTTGTTTTTCTTCACTTTCAGGTGACATCGGGGGCTTATCTGCAGCATTGCAGAATGCTGTAGATAAGCCCTGATAGCGGTGGCCCTATCTCATAGGGCGAAAATGGGGTGACAGATTCCCTTTAAGAAGCCCTCCAACTATAACCTCCCTCTAATGGTCCTATCCTATTCTACATACCACTCTTGAGCTATGAGCCTACAGTTAAATGGACAAACATGTCTCTCCCGGGGTATGAGCCTACAATTTAAATGAGCCAATAGAATTGATTAAAATCACCTGCAGGTTAATGGGAGAATTTCAGAATCAGACACAAGGCAGTCACAACCTCCAATAGTAAAATATAAAGGAAACCTGAGCAGCACCTCCTAGGTGCAGTCTGCGATGACTGCATTATATTTTAAAAGGAAACACAGCTGCAATCTGTATGAGCCAAGATATATGTAAACACTGAAAACATTAACCCCTTAACCTCCAAGGGTGGTTTGCATGTTAATGACCAGGCCAATTTTTACAATTCTGACCACTGTCCCTTTATGCGGTAATAACTCTGGAACACTTTCATGGATCCCGGTGATTTTGACAGTGTTTTCTCGTGACATATTGTACTTCATGATAGTGGTCAAAATTTCTTTGATATGAAATTTTCCAACTTTGAATTTTCATCCCCTTAAATCACAGAGATATGTCACACAAAATACTTAATCAGTAACATTTCCCACATGTCTACTTTACATCAGCACAATTTTGCAACCAAAATTTTTTTATGTTAGGAAGTTATAAGGGTTAAAAGTTAAACAGCGATTTCTCATTTTTACAACACCATTTTTTTGGGACCACATCACATTTGAAGTCACTTTGAGTGGTCTATATGATTCTAAAAACTGAACCCCTCAAGGTGCTCAAAACCACATTCAAGAAGTTTATTAACCCTTCTGGTGCTTCACAGAAATTTTTGGAATGTTTAAAAAAAGAACATTTAACTTTTTTTCACAAAAAAATTACTTCAGATCCAAATTTTTTTTTTTACTAAGTGTAAAAGGAGAAATTGGACCCCAAAAGTTATTGTGCAATTTTTCCTGAGTATGCTGATACCCCACATGTGCAGGTAAACCACTGTTTGGGCGCATGGCAGAGCTCGGAAGGGAAGCAGCGCCATTTGACTTTCAATGCAAATTGGCTGGAACTGAGAACGGATGCTATGCCGCGTTTGGACAGACCCTGATGTGCCTAAACAGTGGAAACCCTCCACAAGTGACACCATTTTGGAAACTAGACCCCCCAAGGAACTTATCTAGCTATGTGGTGAGCACTTTGAACCCCAAGGGCTTCACAGAAGTTTATAACGTAGAGCCATAAAATTAAAAAATCATATTTTTTTCCACAAAAATTATCTTTTCACCCCAATAATTTATTTTCCCAAGGGTAACAGGAGAAATTGGACCACAAAAGTTATCGTGAAATTTGTCCTGAGTACGGTTATACCCTATATGTGGAGGTAAACCACTGTTTGGGCACATGGCAGCGCTCGGAAAGGAAGGAGCACCATTTGACTTTTTCAATGCAAAATTGGCTGGAATTGAGATCGGACACATTGTTGCGTTTGGAGAGCCCCTGATGTGCCTAAACAGTGAAAAAAACCCCACACGTGACCCCATTTTGGAAATTAGAACCCCCAATAAACTTATCTAGATGTGTGGTGAGCACTTTGAACTCCCAAGTGTTTCACTAATTATCTTTTAGTCCCCAATTTTTAATTTTCCCAAAGGTAACAGGAGAAATTGGACCCCAAAAGTTGTTGTCCACTTTGTCCTGAGTACGCTGATACCCCATATGTAGGATAAAACTACTGTATGGGCACATGTCGGGGCTCGAAAGGGAAGTAGTGATGTTTTGGAATGTAGACTTTGATGGAATGGTCTGCGGGCATCATGTCGCATTTGGATGTGCCTAAACAATGGAAGTGCCCCACAAGTTATATATATAAAATGAGATTGTCAGCTCACCTCCTTCTCCGCTTACCGAGTCCTCCAGGCTGCACGGATCCACTGGGTGAAAGTTGATGTGCACAAAATTTCAGGTCGAAACATGTTGGTTTCTATGCCTTTTTTATAATCATCGATGTATCCAAACTGCCTTACCTTCCTGTTAGCTGATTTTAATATGAAGAAATAAACGGATGTTTTAAGAAACCTTGGATTTCCTGGGATCATTCATCCAAAGAGGAGCTGGATGTTAATGATTTTGTGCCCCACAAGTGACCTCATTTTAGAAACTAGACCCCCCAAGGAACTTATCTAGATGTGCCTTAACAGTGGCAATGCCCAACAAGTGCCCATTTTGGAACTAATCTACTGTTTCCTTGTATGTGAATTTTATAAGTGACCATGGATCTCACTGCAGCTCAGCTTGACTGGGATCAGAGCCCGGTGACCGGAGGTAACCTCTATGACGTCACCCCCAGCTACTGACGCTGCATTCCCAGCAGCTCATGCACCAGTGGTTCTCAGCGTGGATGGTCTCATCTTGGCACTGTCCAGGTTGAAATCAAATTATCCCCCAGACATGGATTACGGTGTGGGACAGAACCATGGACAGCTATGGTATATTGATGCTTTTTTATTTTACTTTTATTACAGGAGATCGAGAGCTTCGGTGGAATAGGTTGTAAGTATGGTTAAATTGAGAATATTAAAGGAGTCTGTGTCATTTTTTTCAATTAAAGGACTTTATTCTTTGAGCAGTCATCGCAAGTTGAACTGTATTGGCTGTGTGCCGATAAAGTTGAAAGCAATGACAAGACAAGGAGCGACATGCTCCCTCGCCCATCATTCCCCCTGTGCGTCTGACATAAATGATGCAGACACTGGCAGCAGGCAAAATGACGTCAGTACATGATGCCTGCTGTGCTGAGATGAGCAGGAACTCAGAGCAGCGGGGGGAATGTGAAGGAGAGGTTAGTGGTATTTTTTATGAGGAGTGCATTATACCGTATGGAGGCCTATGGGGAGCGCATTATATTATATAGAGGCCTTTTGTTAGTGTATTATACAATATAGAGGCCTATGGGGCGTGCATTATACAATATAGTGGCCTATAAGGAGTGCAGTATATTATATGGAGGACTATGGGGTGCATTATACTATATGTAGGCCTATGGGGAGTGCATTATACTATATGGAAGCCCATGGGGAGTGCATTATAATATATACAGACCTTGGGGAGTGCATTATACTATATGGAGGTCTATGGAGAGTGCATTATACTGTATGGAGGCTATGGGAGTAATTATACTGTATAGAGGCCTATGGGGAGTGCATTATACTATATGGCGGCCTATGAGGAGTGCATTATACTGTATGAAGTCCTATGGGAAGTGCATTATACTGTATGGAGGCCTATGGGGAGTAAATTATACTGTATAGAGGTCTATGGGGAGTGCATTATACTATATTGAGGTCTATGAGGAGTACATTATACTATATGGAGGGTTATGGGATGCATTATACAACATGGAGGTATATGGGGAGTGCATTATACTATATAGAGGTCTATGAAGAATGCAGAATATTATATAGAGGACTTTGGGGTGCATTATACTATATGTAGGTTATTTAGGGGGACATCCTACAGTGAGGAGGACATCATACAGTGTGGGAATTACAGCTAGGGGGCCATCATACAGTGTGGGAGCTAATGTGGGGTCTTTTTACAGTGTGGGGCCATCCTACAGTGTTGGAGCCATCAGTTTGTTGGGCAACTAAGGGGTTATTACACTGTGTGAGGGGTACTATACACTGAGGGAGCACTATACTGTGTATACGGGAGTATCTTAGTGTGTAGAGGGGATTTGTACAGGGGAGAGACTAGGATCATTATTTAAATGTTAAGTGGGCACTTATTGTCATAGGGGCACTCTGGTTATTGTGTCTGTCAAAGGGGTACATAGAGGACACTATTACTTTCTGGAGGGCAAAATGTGGGCACTGCTTTCTAGGGCACTTGATAATTACACCTATAGTGTCACAATATTATAATGTAGAAACTCAGATTCAACCTCGTACACTGGATACTGATATAATAGCTTATTAATAAAACTATAAAGGGAGGGATAATCAACAGTAGGCAGTGATGGTGCAGGCCCTAGCGGCTTATGTGATGTTTTAATGAAACGTTTTGAGATTGATAGCAGAGCATAGAGGAGAGAGAAGCAGAGTGAAATTTGAATTTCAAGAAGTTCGCGAAGGGAAGAAACGGGTTTTGAAGTGCACGAAAGTAAGTACACTATATAAAAGATGTGCAGAGTGTAATAGGTAACCAGTTGGGGGGGGTAACAGTAATGGAAATAATGGAGTGGTTCTTTAAAAAAGAGAGACTGGAGTGAGTTGGAAAGGGGCTCTCACTATTTCACTATTTTGACAGCTTTGTGAGACTTCCTGCTTCTGAGCAGGGATAGACCATTGTGTTGGTAAAGACTGAGTGTGCAACATGTAAACACAGCAAGATCTGTAATTCACACTTAATGTATATGTGTATAAGACATAATATAAGATGGATTCCTCTGTATTACGGGGCAGCTGAAAAAAGAGAAAACCAGAAGCAATAGCAAGGCTAAATACACACTGCATCTGGGCACTAAGCTTAAGGCCGGTGTCACACTTGCGTGTGTGATGCGAGAAATTCATGCGAGTCTCACGCATCAACACCCGGCACTACCGCCGGCACTCGGACAGGAGCGTGCAGCTTCATGTTTTCCTATGCAGCCGCACGCTCCGGTCCGACTGTCAGCGGCAGTGCCGAGTGTGGATGTGAGAGACTCGCGCGAGTTTCTCAGATCACACACGCAAGTGTGACACCGGCCTAAAGGTCATATCAGGAGCTTATTCCGGCATATACTATAACAATGCTTAGGCGCCTAATCACTAGACGGAGGTCAAAAGTGAGTTCTTTTGTCATCTGTCTGGCCAATATGTGTCTGCATAACATTTATTTAAATGTATAGGAAATTCCAGCAGACTACACTTTCTATACAGATAGATATCACAAAATAAGTATTCCATGCTAAGCCTATGCGCAAAACAGTGGCCATAAACACAGTGTGTCCCTATCCGAACAGAGCTAAACACTGTCACAGGCTTTTATTAAAGGAGTTGTTCACTGCTGACTTAATCACTTAAGCGCCCCACAGGAAATAAAATCAATGTATACTCACCTCCCTCAGTGGTGTTCTAGCGATATCAGCACTGCTATTACTGCCAAATCATGTGACCACCGCAGTCAATCAATTGCCGCTGATCGGCTACAGCCTTTACTTTTTCTCCTCCAAACATAGGAAGCTGTATCTAGACCATAAAACACACACATAAAAAGTACATCTTATCGTCCAAAAAATATGGTAACTCATTACAAGCATCTACACACTCCTCAACATTGAATTTAAAACACCAAGAAAGAAAAGACATGGAGTTAAAGGGGTTGTCCGGTCCAAATATAAGTCTGCAGTCACTCTGTGTGACTTATGAATTCCTGCAGTGCACACTGTGCGCTGCGGGAATTGGCCTTTTCTTACCCGTGAACAGAGAGTACAGTGGCATGTAAAAACTTGGGCATACCTGGTCAAATTACTGTTATCGTGAACAGTCAAGCTGCAGATGAAATGATCTCTAAAAGGCCTAAAGTTAAAGATGCCACATTTCCTTTGTATTTTAGTAAAAAAAAAAAGATATATATATATATATATATATTATATATATATTATATATATATACAGTATATATTACAGCTCTGGCTGTATATGGCAGCCCATTCTCCAAACCTGAACCCCATTGAAAACCTCAGGAATGTTATCAAGAGGAAGATGGATAGTCACAAGCCATCAAACAAAGAACTGCTTACATTTTTGTACCAAGAGTGGCATAAGGTCACCCAAAAGCAGTGTGAAAGACTGGTGGAAAGCATGCCAAGACGCATGAAATCTGTGATTAAAAATCATGGTTATTCCACAAAATATTGATTTCTGAACTCTTCCTGAGTTAATCATTTAGAAACAACAATACTAATGTTTTATGAACTTGTTTTCTTAGCATTATTTGAGGTCTGAAAGCACTGTTTTTTTATTTGGCTAGAAAATGAACTTTATCCCCCAAAACACATTTCAAGATCATTGCAGCCCTGCCTTAAAAGGACCAGCTAACCTCTTTTCAGTGATTGCTCCATTAACACAGGTGTGGGTGTTGATGAGGACATGGCTGGAGATCAATCTGTCATGATTAAGTAAGAATGACACCACTGGACACTTTAAAAGGAGGCTGGTGCTTGGCATCATTGTTTCTCTTCAGTTAACCATGGTTATCTCTAAAGAAACACGTGCAGTCATCATTGCAATGCACAAAAATGGCCTAACAGGGAAGAGTATCGCAGCTAGAAAGATTGCACCTCAGTCAACAATCTATCGCATCATCAAGAACTTCAAGGAGAGAGGTTCCATTGTTGAAAAAAAATTCAGGGCGCCCAAGAAAGACCAGCAAGCGCCAGGACCGTCTCTTAAAAGTGTTTCAGCTGCGGGATCGGGCTACCAGCAGTGCAGAGCTTGCTCAGGAATGGCAGCAGGCAGGTGTGAGTGCATCTGCACGCACTGTGAGGCGGAGACTCTTGGAGCAAGGCCTGGTCTCAAGGAGGGCAGCAAAGAGGCCACTTCTCTCCAGAAAAAACATCATGGACAGACTGATTTTCTGCAAAAGGTACAGGCAGTGGACTGCTGAGGACTGGGGTAAAGTTATTTTCTCTGATGAATCCCCTTTTCGATTGTTTGGGACATCAGGAAAACGCCTCATTCGGAGAAGACAAGGTGAGCGCTACCACCAGTCTTGTCTCATGCCAACTGTTAAGCATCCTGAAACCATTCATGTGTGGGGTTACTTCTCAGCCAAGGGAATCGGCTCTCTCACAGTCTTGTCTAAAAACACAGCCATGAATAAAGAATGGTACCAGAATGTCCTCCAAGAGCAACTTCTCCCAACCCTCCAAGAGCAGTTTGGCGATCAACAATGCCTTTTCCAGCATGATGGAGCATCTTGCCATAAAGCAAAGGTGATAACTAAATGGCTCAGGGAACAAAACATAGAGATTTTGGGTCCATGGCCTGGAAACTCCCCAGATCTTAATCCCATTGAGAACTTGTGGTCAATCATCAAGAGACAGGTGGACAAACAAAAACCTAAAAATTCTGACAAAATGAAAGCATTGATTGTGCAAGAATGGACTGCAATCAGTCAGGATTTGGTCCAGAAGTTGATTGAGAGCATGCCAGGGAGAATTGCAGAGGTCCTGAAGAAGAAGGGTCAACACTGCAAATATTGACTTGCTGCATTAACTCATTCTAACTGTCAATATAAGCTTTTGTTACTCATATGTTTGCAATTATTATATTTCTGTCTGTGATAAAAACATCTGTCAAACACACATAAAAACCAGAGGGCAGCAGATCATGTGAAAATATAATATTTGTGTCATTCTCAAAACTTTTGGCCATGACTGTATTGTCATCCATGTGTCCATAACATCAAGGTGACATCTGTTATTATATATCGACATTTAAGAATGTACATGACAAAATACAATTTACTAGGTTGATAATGGCAATTATCTGTAAAACCAGATGCTATACAGTTAATTTGTATGGGATCCAATTTTTTTGCTCACCTATAGACAAGTGAGTCTCATCTCATATATGGAAGACACTTGTGCGTGATGCGATTTTTTCACATGCAGATTCGGTCCATAAAAGAAAAGCTCAATAACGATGGTCTTAGTGGAATCCACAATATTTTTTTTCATGGACAGCATTCAGTTGTGTAAACTTATCCTGATACTTACAGTTTGCTCAAGCTGCTTCTTTTTATCAATCATTTTTGCTTTTCTATTATTTTGATTATTCTCCTCATTGCTGCCCTATATGCTGACCCTTTATGTTTTTTATTGTTTTAACTTTAGACTCTACATACCACATTTGGTTATGCTAGTTAGCATGTTAATGAGGTCCAGGGTCACTTCATCTAGTGCCGTTTTTGTAGTCTTAGGCTACTTTCACACTTGCGTTTTTTTGCGCTGCGTTTCGTGCGCACATGAAGTGCATTAAAAAAACGCATGCAAACGCTTGTAAACGCTGCGATATTTAGTCACATCAGCATGCACATTTCGACAAAAAACGCAGCGTTTGTCTGCGATTTCATGCGTTTTTGCATGCGTTTGCGTTTTTTTGGCGCATGTGTTGTCTATGTGTCACATTTCTATCATCTGTCTCTATCATCTATCATCTGGCTCCATCATCTCTGGCTCCATCATCTCTGGCTCCATCATCTCTGGCTCACTCGGCTCCATCATCTCTGCTCCATATCTAGCTCCATCATCTCTGGCTCCATCATCTGTCCATCATCTTGTCTCCATCATCTCTGTCTCCATCTCTGTCTCCATCATCTCTGGCTCCATCATCTCTGGCTCCATCATCTCTGTCTCCATCATCTCTGGCTCCATCATCTCTGGCTCCATCATCTCTGGCTCCATCATCTGTCTCCATCATCTGTCTCCATCATTTCTGGCTCCATCATCTCTGGCTCAATTATTTACAGAAAAATCGTGTGCGTGCAAAAGCGCTGACGAGCGCAAAGCCATGCGCACGCCAGCGCCCCCATAGACTGCAATGTTATTTTTTGTGCATGCGTTTTTTTAAAGCGGTTGGCCGAAAAAAAAAATGCAACATGTAGCGTCTAGCGCGTATGGGCGCACACCGGGAAAATGCGCAGCGCACGACAAACGCACATGAACGCGTGCAAGCGCTAGACCCTGCGCCCACCATGTTAAAGATAGGGGAACATTGCGCATGCGTCCGATAGCGCAAGATGCGCTGCGCCAAAAAACGCAAGTGTGAAAGTAGCCTGAGTATATTTATTGTGAATACCTGGCTATGTATTATAGTGTCTGATGAAGACACCACTGCAGTGGGGAAACGTGTGTCACGCCAGAGCAAGGATATGCATGGTGTGTGGCGCAAACTAGGAAAAGAAGGTAAAGGGTGGTCTGACAATAGGGAAAGGAGAGAAGGGACACCCCTAAACACTTACCTGAGACTGCACCCTGTGCTCCCTATTTTCGCTAGATGGGTTCTTTTCCCCATGCGCGATCACGTGCCTAAGTCCTGGCTGGCCCTGAGCTAGCTCTAACTAGTGAGTAAGCACAGCAAGACACTAGTCTCACTACTAAAGTAAGGAATCACAGTGAGGGAGACAAAAAGGGAGAAATCAAACAACTGGAACGCCACAGCTTAAAATGGAACAACTTCTCCAGGGAGGTCAGCATAGAAAACCTATAACCGGCACAGAAGAGCTAGGAGTGAGTTTAAATAATGGAAAGGTGTGGCAGCAAGTTGCAGCAGCTGAGATTAGAGCCATATGGATTTCCAGCAGGTTCAAAAAGGAACTCTTAACCCCTTCCACGCCAAGTGAAAAACAATATGCACCGCTCTAGTTAAACGCAGACTCCAAAGAAGAACTGCAACCTGCCAACTACTGCAACCTACTGATGACAGATACCCCAAAGGTCTCAGCAGGATGCGGCACATTTATGACAACATGCTGTCTGGTGCTATGTGCTAAAATAGCTGTTCATACAACGACCTACCGGGATCCTTCAGTAGCACTTGGAATCCACATATTTATTTCCTGCACTACACAAAAAATGGTGACTGGTCCAGTCAGAGGAAGAGCACCACTGAATCATATGAAAATACTAAAAGACCAAACAGAACTGTGCTTTCAATGGTGTAATGTGCAGCTTTGGGGCTCCAATACAAAATCACCAATACGGACCCAAACTATCTGCGGTCTGTAACAGTATTGGTCTCATATGGGATCTTTTGAGCCCCTCGAAGCTTCACAGTCAAGGTGTGACTGTTTAAGGTGGTCTGGGGGAATTAACCCTTTAAGGCCTCATCTCTTTAAGTGTGTTAATATAAATGTATAAATGCTTTGTATATTGCTATGTAGGTATATGTGTGGGGATTTAGTGATAGGTAGTCAGTGCATCCTAGGGGGTCACTAGAGGAGGGCACTGGGAGCATAGTGTATATAGTCAGGGGTTAACTGTTATCTGCGAGGGATCACTAAGGGGGGCACATTAGGGATCTAGTTAGAACGTTATAAAAAGTACATCAGGGCAGTATTAGGGTTGACCACTAGATGGGGCAGTTAGCAAATCCATACGGTTAGGGACAGTAGTTAGGGACGGGTTGCTAGGGAAAGTTTCCCTCCAAGCGGGAACCTGTCAGGAAGCTCTCCTCGTAGCGGAGATCAGTCGGGGGTGGACCTTGCTACTGTAAGGACGTCCACGTTCCTGGGCCCTGAGCATAGGGTAGAAGTGAGTGGGGACCAGCATCCCTGAAGAAGCCGGTGAAGGAATCACCATGGTGGACGTGAGCCCAAAGAGAGCGGGTTTACGTAGCAGTAGTCCAGTGGAAGGACCACTGTGGGAACGCTCAGCAGAAGAGGTCATGCTGAAGCATAGCAGCGAGTGGGCCATCAGAAGTATCAAGGCAGGATAACCAGAGAGGGGTGGACGACCTAGTAAATGTGTCGTTTTTATGCTGGATTGAGGTGTCTCCAGGGGAAGAGATCGAAGTGCCGTTTTCATCGGGCTCCTAGTCCCATCAATACTTATTGGTACATTCTGGTGTGGCAGCGGAGAAGACGAAGCTTTGTGAAGAATGTATTTCTGGTATCGTATGAGAGATGCTTATGGTGTCTTGGATGTGCTGTGCCCGGAGGAAAATAAAGCAGAACTGTTTGACGTGATTCTGGACTCTGACTCTAATTGCTCTGTACGCTCCCTCACGGGAGAAGACCACCTCCACGCCATAGACATGACAGAGGTAAAACATCACATAGCTTCCAGTACATCGGCCCTGCAGCCGTCCCTTTACAAGTGGTGTAGTCGGCAGGATCTCACTGCCCCATATGGCAGTGACACCGTGACAACGATGAAGTACATGGGAGCCGCGATGTTGGAAGCTATTACCCTGTTTCTGGAGATTGAGGAATGCTGTGAAAAGTTCCAAGAGTTAGAGGTGATTGATCGTACAGATGTGACTAAAACACCGGACTTGGCTAAAGGAAAGATTGAGGAAGATGCTACAGATCCCAAGATGGCGTCTGACAAGATGGAGAATTCTGGCGCCAAAAAGGACTGTCCTTGTCATCACCCTGCACTTCGTGGGCGTGATGCGGTGCCTCGGTGGCGCCAAAGGAGAGCTGTCAGCTCAGATGGGACAGCCCCTGCGAGGAGGAGAATGCTGAGACAGTCATGTGCGATGTTACCTGGTGCTGAAGGAGGGGTGGGGAGGCCGATGAGAGCCCCACCCTGGGGCGGTGTTGTCCCTGAAGATGGCCCTGGGTAACCTGAAACGTCATCTCTGACAACTGAGACGGCCGGGACGATGTGACGGGGCCACGGGCAGGGCGTGGGCCGGCTGGAGTGGAGGTGGCGCTGGGAGCAGGAGCGGGTACAGCTTACGCTCCTGCTGGATGAGGTGTCGGACGAGGAGGTGGGCCGAAGGTTGGGTCCCGCGCCCCCCCAGGTCCGATATACGGGGCCTCCTGCCCCTTCGTTGCTTGCCCCGGTTCCTCCGGCTGGGTCGAGGCCTCGCATGAAAGTGCCTCCCCTGCCGATAGGGCCTGGAGTAGAGCTGCAGCCAGATGCGGGGGCAGAGCAGCCGAGCACGGGAGCAGGGCGGTATGCACCCCCCTGGCCAATGATTGAGGATGCAGGTCCCCACTCAGACGTTGTCCCAGCGATCACCATCCTAAGGATCCAGCGCGTCTGGACATTAGTCCCGGCGGAATCCCCGTCTCCCCGTCCCCGCCGCAGGAGAATTAAAGGAGCGGAGGAGCGGCCTGGAGAAGTGGAACTCTGAGCATGCCGCTGAGCCTGCGGCCCACGGTTGTTGATTGGGCCAGTTTTACGGACTCCCCACGTGCCCCTGCGGCGTCTTGCGGGAAGTTGCCTGTTGCAACATGGACTGTTAGAGGACTCTGTTCCGCGCACCCTCTGCTGTGGGGATCCACGGCATAAGGACGCCATCCCGAGGCCATGTGAGAGGAGTCCTGCTGTTTGTTTTATGTTTCCTGAGACTGAACCCCTGCTACCCTTAAAGGGAAGGGGAGTGCTGGACACTCTCCCTCCGTTCCACTAATTTATTAAAGAAGACGTTTTTATGGTTAATGAGTGCCTCAATGTAAATATGTATATACAGTTAGGTCCATATATATTTGGACAGAGACAACATTTATGTAATTTTGGTTCTAGACATTACCACAATGAATTGTAAACAAAACAATTCAGCTGCAGTTGAAGTTAAGACTTTCAGCTTTCATTTGAGGGTATCCACATTAAAATTGGATGAAGGGTTAGGAGTTTCAGCTCCTTAACATGTGCCACCCTGTTTTTAAAGGGACCAAAAGTAATTGGACAGATTAAATAATTGTAAATACAATGTTCATTTCTAGTACTTGGTTGAAAACCCTTTGTTGGCAATGACTGCCTGAAGTATTGAACTCATGGACATCACCAGACGCTGTTTGCTCTTTTTGACGCTCTGCCAGGCCTTCACGCGGTGGTTTTCAGTTGCTGTTTGTTTGTGGGCCTTTCTGTCTGAAGTTTAGTCTTTAACAAGTGAAATGCATGCTCAATTGGGTTGAGATCAGGTGACTGACTTGGCCATTCAAGAATATTCCACTTCTTTGCTGAATAAACTCCTGGGTTGCTTTGGCTTTATGTTTTGGGTCATTGTCCATCTGTAGTATGAAACGACGACCAATCAGTTTGGCTGCATTTGGCTGGATCTGAGTACAAAGTATGGCTCTAAATACCTAGAATTCATTCGGCTCTTCTGTCCTGTGTCACATCATCAATAAACACTAGTGACCCAATGCCACTGGCAGCCATGCATGCCCAAGCCATCACACTGCCTCCGCCGTGTTTTACAGCTGATGTGGTATGCTTTGGATCATGAGCTGTACCACGCCTTCGCCATACTTTTCTCTTTCCATCATTCTGGTAGAGGTTGATCTTGGTTTCATCTGTCCAAAGAATGTTCTTCCAGAACTGTGCTGGCTTTTTTAGATGTTTTTTAGCAAAGTCCAGCCTAGCCTTTTTATTCTTGATGCTTATGAGTGGCTTGCACCGTGCAGTGAACCCTCTGTATTTACTTTCATGCAGTCTTCTCATTATGGTAAATTTTGATATTGATACTCCTACCTCCTGGAGAGTGTTGTTCACTTGGTTGGCTGTTGTGAAGGGGTTTCTCTTCACCATGGAGAGTATTCTGTGATCATCCACAACTGTTGTCTTCTGTGGGAGCCCAGGTCTTTTTGGATTGATGAGTTCACCAGTGCTTTCTTTCTTTCTTTCTCAGGATGTACCAAACTGTAGATTTTGCCACTGCTAATGTTGTAGCAGTTTCTCAGATGGGTTTTTTCTGTTCTTGCAGCTTAAGAATGACTTGTTTCACCCGCTTGGAGAGCTCCTTTGACCGCATGTTTCCTTCACAGCAAAACCTTTCAAATGCAAACACCACACCTCAAATCAACTCCAGCCCTTTTATCTGCTTAATTGAGACTGACATAACAAAGAGATTGCCCACACCTGTCCATAAAATAGCCTTGGAGTCAATTGTCCAATTACTTTTGGTCCCTTTAAAAACAGGGTGGCACATGTTAAGGAGCTGAAACTCCTAAACCCTTCATCCAATTTTAATGTGGATACCTCAAATGAAAGCTGAAAGTCTGAACTTCAACTGCATCTGAATTGTTTTGTTTAAAATTCATTGTGGTAATGTCTAGAGCCAAAATTAAATAAATGTTGTCTCTGTCCAAATATATATGGACCTAACTGTATGTATATTAAAGTGGTCACATTGCCGGGACGGCAATGGTTAAAGGGAAGGGAAGTGTAAGGAGGTCTGGGGGAATTAACCCTTTAAGGCCTCATCCCTTTAAGTGTGTTAATGTAAATATATATATGCTTTGTATATTGCTATGTAGGTAAATGTTTGGGGATTTAGTGATAGGTAGTCAGTGCATTCTTGGGGTCACTAGAGGAGGGCACTGGGAGCATAGTGTATATAGTCAGGGGTTAACTGTTATCTGTGAGGGATCACTAAGGGGGGCACATTAGGGATCTAGTTAGAACGTTATAAAAAGTACATCAGGGCAGTATTAGGGTTGACCACTAGATGGGGCAGTTAGCAAATCCATACGGTTAGGGACAGTAGTTAGGGACGGGTTGCTAGGGAAAGTTTCCCTCCAAGCGGAAACCTGTCAGGAAGCTCTCCTCGTAGCGGAGATCAGTCGGGGGTGGACCTTGCCAGTGTGAGGACGTCCACGTTCCTGGGCCCTGAGCATAGGGTAGAAGAGAGTGGGGACTAGCAACCTCTGAAGAAGCCGATGAAGGAATCAGCGTGGTGGACGTGAGCCCAAAGGGAGTCGGTTTAAGTAGCAGTAGTCAAGTGGAAGAACCACTGTCAGAACGCTCAGCAGAAGAGGTCATGCTGAAGCGTAGCAGCGAGTGGGCCATCAGAAGTATCCGGGCAGGATAACCAGAGAAGGGGTGGACGACCTAGTAAATGTGTCTTTCTAATGCTGGATTGAAGTGTCTCCAGGAGAAGCAATTGAAGTGCCGTTTTCACCGGGCTCCTCGTCCCGTCAATACTTAGTGGTCCATTCTGGTGTCGCAGAGGAGAAGAAGCAGAGTTGTGAAGAATGTATTGCTGGTATCGTATGAGAGATGCTTATGGTGTCTTGGATGTGCTGTACCCGGAGGAAAATAAAGCAGAACTGTTTGACGTGATTCTGGACTCTGACTTTAATTGCTCTGTACGCTCCCTCACGGGAGGAGAACACCCCAGGTGAATGGAGACTACAGAGGTAAAACATCACATAGATTCCAGTACATTGGCCCCGCAGCCGTCCCTTTACAACTGCAACACCTGGATCCATCATAGTTACACCTCTGTGTGTTTGCCGATGTAGGAGCAGATACCCTGATTCCAGCATTATAACACTTACGGAGCTGCCTGCTGTTTTATCTGCTACAGATCCACCAGTTCTCTAAATGCTTAGCTCTGTATAACTCAGCCCATGCCATTGATTGGCAGTTTTTTATATATACTGTGCATAGGTAGAAGTCTGCCAATCAGTGGTGGGGGCAGGGTTACACAGAGCTCAAGAATATGGAGGACTACATGGCTAAGTTTACCCAGTCCTCTAGTGACAATCTCCTATTAAATCAGTGATTTTATCAAAACTACAGCAAGCAACCCAGTACATGACACATTGCTAGAATAAGGGTATTTGCCCCACACTCTACATTATGGTGGCAAAAACCTGATGACAGATTACGTTAAATAGTATTGGCCTCATATGGGACAAATGGGACCTTTGGGCTCCTATAAACTGTAGGGATTGGGCATGGCTACCAACTTAATTTTTTTTTTCCAGACAGCTTCTCAAAACATCACAGGCAGCCAACTTTTTTTTATAGACGCAGTACAAAACATAATAAATCACTGAGATTAGTGATATATGTCTACAGACTATTAATCCTATAGGAAGACATTTGCTGCATTCAGGGTGGTAAATACTGTCATAAAAATCTGAATCTTCAGCTTCAAAAAAAAATCACGGACGCATCAAATTTCTTTTATGGACAGGGGAAAAAAAGGTGCCTTATTTTTATGGACTGTCCAGGAGTTTTTGGATGTTTGGCATTATCTTCAGGGGTGCCACTACAACTCCTGAAGCCAAAGTTACACCCCTGGGCGCCTGTCATGTAACCATCATACCCAGGTGGGCAGATTACCAAACCCCCCAGAAACATTGTCTTCAATAACCATTTAAGGTTCTTCTGCACTACGGAGCGCTTTGGATTTATTCTTCTGTTAACCTGTGAAGGTCCTCAGCCTGGATCTTCTCACCACCCTGGAAACCTCTGCATAATAATGACCATCAGCTCCCAAAATATGAGGTAATCCTGCTGCCTGCCTGGACTATTGTGCAGCGTGTAACCTTTTTATTTGCAAACACAACCCAATGATGCTCAATGTAGAGGAAATATTTCTTCTTAGAAGCAAAATAAAAGAACAGTGAGTGCAAATAAAAGGTAAACAGCCCTGGAAGTACACATGGCTGAGGCTGAGGGCTGCTGCTCCTCCTCCCTCTCTTCTGCATGTGTAAGTGTGCATCTGTGTGTGTCCCTGCCTCAGTCTGTAGCAGCAGCCTCAGCCGCAGCATCCCTTCACTCCACACAGGAGGTTTGGTCTCCATAAACCATTCAGCTACAGACTCTGGCTCTCCTCCTCCATGCAGAAGCGTCAGGACTTGGCTACAGCATCATCTCCCTGAAAACCCTACATCTGATTCCTCTTAGAATTTTTTCCTCTCTCGCCTCTATTTTTCTCCTGGGCTTGTTGGAAATGTACTAACCCAATTCAGCCAACCCTCCTCCTCCTCTCTGCTCTTCTCATTCTCATCATCACCAACCTCAAGTCTACTGGGTCCTGCAAAACCTCCGCCCCATCAACCTCTTGTTGCTGCACCAAGAAATAACCTCTGCTTCCCCCTCCCAAAAGGCATCCTCCATTCAATCAGGTCTCCTGCCATCTCCCCAGGAGCCCCAGCACTAGGCTGGGGGGTGAGGTGTGTGCTTACCATGAGATTGCAATGCACATCCTCCTCTTCTTCCTCCTCCACATCATCCCTGGCTGCTGGGCTTGCACCTTGCCTGCTGCCTGGTCCAGGTTCTGGTCTTGCAGGTGGTGGCTACTCCTGTTGTTGGGGTTGTTGCTATGGTGCCCTCCTGTTTTTTCTATGGACTTCGGCTGCAGTGACTGCCTCCTCCTCTTCTTCTTCATCTTCTTCTGCTGGAGGTGCTGGAGCAGGTGGTGCTGCAGTGACCGGTGCCCTGGTAGTGCTGGTGGCTCTGGTGCTGCAGCATCTACTCATTCTCCAGCTCCTCCTCTCCCTGCTGCAGTGGTAGCTGGAGGGGCACTCCTGGCTGCTGTAGTAGCAGGTGCTGCTGGTGGTGGAGGTGGTGGGCTGCTATCTTCAGGTACAGGTGGAGCTCTATGTTATTCCTCCCCAAGTGCAGGCTCTGTTCAGGAACTGGCTCAACGCTCTCGGGTGGTGATTGAGGGCAAAGTGCAGCAACAGCAGGCACCAGAGGGGCGCAAGAGGAAGGTGCCAGAGGAAGGGGACTTGGTTACTTCTGGGAAGAGAAGAGGACAGGTGGTTAAAGGGCAGGTGAATGGAACCATAGATAAGCAGCAGACAGTGTCAGTGGTGAGTACTGCATCCCAAGAACAGGTAGCCACTGCCAACAGTTGGACAGCTCATTCTGCAGGCATCTTTACTACTGCTGCCACAATAACACTCAGTGGCTTTTCTGACTTCACCACCTTTGATGGTCCAGCTTCCTCTGTGGCTCCTGGAATCCCACAGTCTTACCTGGTGAAGGTGCATCAGGTCTGGGCAGTGAAATCTGCAGGCTTGGAGAAAGACTCTATTATCACAGTGCAAGGGGATTTCGCTTCAAGCTGTACCAAACTGAAGGAGGACAGCAGGTATATTTTCTTCATGGATCCAACCAACAGCAGCTCAATCTTCAGAACATCCTTCCCACCACTGGAGACTGGCAGGAATATGAAGAAGGATGTTGGCAGGGTGCTATGCAGAGGTTGTGGTAAGTTACTGAGTTGTGCTGCTCATGCTATGCTTCTACGCCTTCATAGAAGTGTTTCTGTTCATTAGCTCTGCCATTCTTATAGAAAGTATGGAAAAGTTTATGCAATGTGCAATTTTTTGTATTGTCATATTTGGATCAATGGGAGGTGTTTATGTAGAGAACGACAGTTGATTTAGTAGTTTGTCAGAAACAGCAGGTGAACAAGCAATGGAGAGTCACTCAATTATATCACCTTCACAGTATGAACAGACAATATTTTAGCATAACTTTTGCCTTTAAAATTAAAAAAAGGAAAAAAAAAAAAACATCAGACAATTCTAGTAAACTACCCTGGTGGTTGATATAGAATGGGTATCATTGGCTTTAATGCAATGTTGGGTTTTAATATGAAGATTTGACAGTGTAATGTGGGTAAGAAAGAGTAAATGGAGTGGTTCAACAAGTTATATATCTGTCAAATGGTGAGAGTATGTATTACTATATATTAAGTGGCAACTTAACTACGTCACCCTTCACCAATCAGAAATGCAGCCGTTTATAAACATTATTGCCAAATGCAAAGTGTTAGGCCTCTTTCACACATCCGGTGTGCGCCTGACGGCGCCCCCGGCATTTTGCCGCAGCGCCGCATCACAAAACCTGATGCGCCGCTTGCGTTTTTTTTGGCATTGACTTGCATTAGCGCCGGATGGCGCCGCATGTCAGTGCGTTGTATGCGGTTTTGTCTGGATGCGGCGGAATTGTACATTCCGGCGGCCGGACAAAACGCAGCATGTAACGTTTTTTGTTTTTGCCGGATGGTTTCTGTTGTCTCCGGGCATCAAAAGCCATCCGGCAAAAAAATGCAGGCGGCGCAAGCGGCGCATCAGGTTTTGTGATGCGGCGCTGCGGCAAAATGCCGGGGGCGCCGTCAGGCGCACACCGGATGTGTGAAAGAGGCCTTAGACTATAGTAGGTATACTTATGTATATGTACAGTATATATATATATATTATATATATATATACCGGTATATATATATTGTAAGGTTTCACTCACTCGGCTGCTTCAGAGGCAAATCAGGAGACACTTTCTTATGCAAAAAGTCCTTAGGTTTATTACATCATAAACCATAGTACCGTACAATTCAAATCTTCAATGTTTCAGCTCCTGCCTGGAGCTTCACTCCTCAGTCACAGAGACCTCTCTGTAATGTCCCGCCTGGACACATGGAAGTCTGTCCACCCTGGAAGACTCCCACAACACTCTCCCCCAGGTGCCAAACACACTCCATTACATAGGTGTAACTCCACCCACAGGTGAGGTCAGGAATCAGGATCACATGGTTAGATCACATGGTCATGACCTCACCACAGGTCCTTTAGATACACCATTACATACAGGTTTTATCCCGGGTTTTTAGACACATACCCCTTGGGTGGGTTTGTAGGTGACTGGACCCACCCAGCTCTCCTAGTCACCTGGAAGCCTCCCAATATATAGCACAACTCTCAGCAATAGATCTGCTGAGCAAAAACATATCCAGGCTTCCATCACAGGGCCACCCACCTCTGCGATACATACCGTCCATCCATCACATGCCTCCATGCATATCCCGAGGGCCATATACAGTGCCCCCTAGCTGCATCAGGGGTCATTACATCACAATATATATAAGATCATCCTATGCATAGTCACCAGCAGCGATTAGAATGGCGGAGCCCAAACATATACAAAACATAAAGTAGTTGAAAAATGTAATTTTTGAATTATTGATGGAAGAATATTTGCGATGTTTCCAGTAGATATGTGTAGAATTAGTTTCAGCAGACACAGCTGTTGTATTTGAAGTTAGGGTTATAAATCTGGCAATCACTTATTCCACAGGTCACTTTAGGATTTGAAGGCCGGGCGCTGCTGATCTCCTCTTGCATTCTATATTTCTAGTGCAATCATTTTGGTCTAAATTTGCCTATTCCAGATTGATTTGGAGCAATTAAAGCATCCAAATTTACATTTTTGTTTTGAGTAAGCTTCTTTATACATGTTCCCATGCTAATATGGGTATCAGAAGTTCCCTTGAACATATATGATTGTGTACTGTTTGAAGTTAGAGTCATAGATCTGAGGACTAGCTTCTCCATACTCAGGCCTGTTCAAGATTTCATCACAGATTTGATGACCCGGTGATGCTCATCTCCTTTTACATGACATATTCTCAGTGCCATAAGTTTCGTCTATATCTGTCTACTTGCCATTCATTTGGTCCACATAAAGTCCCCATATACAAAGTGTCAATTTGCACAAACTTGTCATTTTTGCCATATTTACTATATACAAGATCTTAGTTTTTAATCATTTGCATAAGTTTCCATTTAACCGTGGGTATCATTTTATCCAGCAGATTTATAATATTTGGTAAATTTTAATCTTAGGATAACAGATCCTTAGAAACGATGCAGGAGAACAAACAGGAAGGGGTGGATATTCAACACAAGAATTCTCTTCCTGCCGAGCGCCACTCGCGAGTCAGGCCACTCGTGTGTTAGGCCACTCGCGTGTTAGGCCACTCGTGTGTTAGGCCACTCGTGTGTTAGGCCACTCACATGTTAGGCCACTCGTCACTCGCGTTTTAGGCCACTCACGTGTTAGGCCACTCGTGTGTTAGGCCACTCGCGTGTTAGGCCACTCGTGTGTTAGGCCACTCGTGTGTTAGGCCATTTGCGTGTTAAGCCACTCGTCACTCACGTGTTAGGCCACTCGCATGTTAAGCCACTCAGGTGTTAGGCCACTCGCGTGTTAGGCCACTCGCATGTTAAGCCACTCAGGTGTTAGGCCATTTGCGTGTTAGGCCCCTCAGGTGTTAGGCCACTCAGGTGTTAGGCTACTTGCTTTTCTGTGTAGTTGGGCTATTAGTTGACTCATTTGATTATGGTCAAAAAAATGTCCCTTATGCATGCATCCACAGCTGAGACAGGATAACATCACCAAATAAAATGTTTTAGGATTGTTTTCTAGTATCTTTTAGTTCACACAACCACTAAAGGTCCTTGTTTAAGGCTAAATATAAGATGTATCTATGGGATGCTAGCAATGTCTTACCCAGAATATCCAGGTGATCCTGGAGACCCTATCAGACCTTGATGGGGAAAGACTGTTCTAAGTCCAGTTTTGTTTTCACTGCTGTGCTGTCAGTATTAATATATTCACAACAAAAAGTATACTTGTTTGTAGTGTAGGAATTTTTGTTATAGGCAAGCCAGGAGTAAAAGTTTTAATATTGTATGCGTATACTGTGAAGGTCTAGCTGTTAGTGTTGGCCTTAAGTGATTCAAATGGGTGCTGACTGAAATATTGAGATAAATGGCCTTATCTATGTTATTTTTTTAGCTGAAGGGGTTACCCCGCTTTTTAAAGTTGATAGCCTACTGTAGATATAAGATTGATGGGGGTCTGACTCTCAATACTCTACCAATTAGCTGGCCTTTTCAATATTACCATAGACTCATTTTTCCTTGTGATGTATTTTTCTTAGGGCTGTGCAAAGTTTTGCAATATTATCCCATGTCCTATCCACTTGGGACCACTCAAGTGGAAAGAATGGTATTGGCAAATATAAGCTAGACTGAAAGAGGCTGCAACGCTGAGGCAAGCGCGATGGCCTCTAACCTGCTGATTGGCAAGGAATGCTTAGAATCACAACCCCACTGATCTAATATTAATCTTAAAGGTGATATTCAGGACTATTTTTTTTTTTACTATGAGAAAAAAAACTTACAGGTAGGTAGTTGCTAAGTAATTACAGCTACATTCCTGCTCTGTCCGGCGTTGGCTCAGAGTGGTCACTGGCAGCTCCTGTGGGCAATTCAACTTCTCCATGTCAACAGAGAAGCTCTTCTTCCAGGCTGCTCTGTTGACAGGGCGTAACTTGCTGACATCATGTTGATTGACAGCCGGCTTCCCACAGTTATGCAGCAAGGAGCCTGACTGTCCATCAGCATGACGTTGGCAGTCACGCCTTGTCAACAGAGCAGAGCCGAAGAGAATCTGCTGCTCTGTCAACGTGATGTTAGCAGGAACCACAGAAATGTTGACAGGAGCAGTCAATGCCGGCAAAGATCTGTTCTGGGAAGAACAGGAAGATAGCAACTACCTGCCTGTTACTGTAGTTCTTAGGCCCACTGTTAAAAACTAATATAGTCCTGATAACCCCTTTAAGAAGAATCAGTTTTAAAATTCTGGATAATCCTTTTAATGTTTCCAAAATTGGCAACAACAAACTGTGTGTGAATATATACAATCATAGGTTTTATGAACGCTGGAGGCTTTGCCTGTGGTTAGAAGTGGTATTTTTATACTGTTTAACAATAGTCAAGTCATTTTCTGTCTTATCAAATAGTCATCCAGGGAACAGTTTGTGACAGTATATAATGCCATACTTTGGTATAGTGTTTTGGGCACTATATGGAATAGGTTTTTAGTAGTTTTAGTTTTATGATGGCTCGATGTGTTATGCAGTCATAAAGCATGGTTATCACTCTACTGTATGATATTTCTTCGCATGCTGATGAACTTGTGCGTTAAACAGATATATTAACTAGTGAGGATATAACAGCCCAGAATGTGCAGCATGGATTGATATTAGCGGTTTATTCACCATGGGATTTTGGTGAAATGTAACAGAAGACACAGATGGGAAAAATGTGAAAGCAATATACAACTTTATGATATATAAGCTTGCTGTTTATAAAATAATAGTACATCAACTACGGTATTTTTAAGCTTTTTTGCACCTGCAATGGCCAATAGGCTGTAGGGAGCTGTTCAGCTGGTGTGGTGCTGAAGAGAGCTAGGAATCCCCAGCTCTGGCTGATAGATGTCAGTGTGAAACATGGAAAATACCCTTCTGGGACTTTACTTAATAGCTGACATAAAAGCTGAACATTGCTATGTAGCAAGCACAATGTTTTTTTTTTCTATTGAAGAATATATTGTGTATTTTCACTTTGCGAGTACACATGCTGAAAGCATTTAAAGCTAATTTGAATGCATGGTCAACTGAGCCTATACACTGTGCATGTCTATTATATTTATTATGTATATTTCTATTCTGCAACATTCCACAAATATTTGGGTTCCTCAGCATTATTTCACCATGGTGCATTGATTGGATTCAGCAGTTGTGTTAGCTATGATGCATTACAATTGAACATGGATGTCATTCCGATGCTTTATTATAGTGGTCACTGCCACTGACAATATCAGTAATTCATGGGATTCTCCTTTGGTTAGTTGGTGTTAATAATGCAGTCTACATTTACTATTGTTGATCAGGATGAGCAGTTATGGATTATTATAATTCTCTTTGCGCTGAAACATAAAAGGCCACAATGGAAACATGATATCAGCAAGTAAGGATGTTTTTTAAGTATTTGTTTTTATCAGTTTTTCATAAACTCTCCCACAATAGCAGAAAATGACTTAACACTTATGTGGCCTAGGGTATTATGGTGTTCCAGAGGGAAGCTTTTAGTGATTATTATGATTTAACTTTTAGATAAGAGGAATACAACAGAGGACTTACACAAGATGTCCAATGAATAGGCTTAATGAACTAGATTAATGTATTTGCCTCGTGTCCCCCACATAGTAATGATCTACAATGACAGTCGTGTTGTATAGTATTTAATTATCGAGAACTAAACTATAGTTTCGCAAGCAAGTCAAGCAGTTAGAGCTTAGCATTTCTACTCCCATGTTATGAGATCAGTCAGCTCTGCATTATAATCAAAGGGGATATCTTGGAGTATTTTTTTTACAATGTGCCTAAGAACTATCATGTAGGTAGTTGGTAACTACGTGCCTGTTGTGTCCAGCACCGATCTGTGCCGGAGATTCTGCATCTTCCACCGATGTCACGTGCATAGAGCAGCGGCTTCTCTTCGGCTCTACACTGTTGACAAGGCATGACTGCTGAAGTCATGCTGATTGACAGCCACCTCCCCGCTGCCTAACTGCACCTTGTCGATAGAGCCGCCCGGAAGACGAAAAGTGGCTCCATTGACGTGAAGCAACTGAATCGCCAGGAGGAGCGGTATCTGAACCTGCCCCAGGCACAACAGACATGTAGTTAGCAGCTACCTGCCTGTTCCTGTTAGTTTTTAGGCACATTGTAAAACAAAAAAGTTCTGGACAACCTCTTTATAGAGGTTTTCCATTACTTTATCATTGAAGACCTTATCCTAGGATAGGCCAGCTATGTCTGATCGGTTGAGGTCTGACACCCAGCACCTCCGCCCATTAGCAGTTCTCTTTGGCGACTGCAACTGATCACTTGCTGAGCTGCTCCACCTTCCGATAGTGGCAATGGCCCGGAACTGCACGTCCGCCTCCTAATGAGTTGAATAGGAGGCAGAAATGTAGTACCCAGCTGCTACCACTGTCAGAAGATGGAGCAGCTCCGCAATTGAGCAGTTCCAACCCTAGACACTGAGACAACTGATCGTGTAAGTGCCAGGTGTTGGACCCTGACCGATTGATATCCTAACGATAGGTCATCAATGATAAGGTTGTGGACAACTTCTTTAAGTCTACACATATATATACAAGTACTGTATATACACTAAGCTGTAATATGCCTTACTGCATAGATATGTAGTAAACGGAAACAAGCATGCATTTATGGACTTGAATTTACTTGTCCATTGTATTCAAGTACTTTGGGATAATTTACAGCAACTGGCTTTCAAAAATATAAAATTGGAAGTTGTGCTATATAGTATAGTATATAGTCTGCATTAAACTTTAACTTGTAATATTTCTTGTGTAAGGGAAGAATTAAACATGGCAAACCTTTCTTTAGTGAACATGAGTTCATATATTTAGGAATGGTAATATTTTTTACGCAGAACTCCAGCTGACACAAAAAGTACATTTAATCCATAACCCCATATTTGCTCTCATTATTTATGTTCCCCATTATCGCCAAGTCTTAGATCAGCTGCAAATCATCCCAGGAGATGAGGTCAGCTTGTCAAATGTATCAAAGGACAGAAGAAAAATGTATCCAGGAAGTAACAAAACATTTCAAAAGTGAATTGAAAGATTGTAGACTCCAACCTTATCAAAAATTATTGTTCATTTCTCACTAATAGAAAAAAGATAGAAAAAAAGATTGGGTGAAATTATAAATCACAAGCTTCATAAATGGTGACGATGGTCCTCACAGTCTATGGATGCCACATCATAGCAGTGTGTACATGTACAGTATACAGAGGTCCTGTGAAATGGGACATTAACATGATATTTAAAGGGAACCTGTCATCCCCCAGGGCCTTTTTAAGTAAAAGAGCCACTTTCACCAGCACTAAGGCTGCATTCTGGGAAGGTGGCTCTTATGCTTCTGATCACTAGGAATGCTGAAATATACACTTTTATAATCTGTCCGACATACCTCTTTTGTGTCTATTGCCTCCTCTCCTTGCAACGTCACCGGCGGCGCTTCGTGTATCGGCGGCCCCAGATCCCGCACCTGCAGTGTGTTATTATGTATTCACACTGCGGGGCTGGGAATCTGGCGCCTGCTCAGTGAGGATCTCTGCGCCTGTCCCTCATCTCCTTCCGCCTCTTTCCTCACTGCGCAGGCGCCGGATTCCCAGCCCCGCAGTGTGAATACATAATAACACACTGCGGGGCAGGATCTGGGGCCGCCGATACATGAAGCGCCGCCTGCGACATAGCAAGGAGAGGAGGGAGGCAGAAACAAGAGGGGATGATTGACACCGCTGATGCCACTGACACAGAATGAGAAGATATACCTCCCTGACACAATAGAGGTATGTCGGACAGATTATAAAAGTATATATTTCAGTGTTCCTAGTGATCAGAAGCATAAAAGCCACCTTCACTGAATGTAGCCTTAGTGCTGCTGAAGGTGGCTCTTTTACTTAAAAAGGCCGTGGGTGAAAGGTTCCCTTTAAATTGTGCAGACCTGGCCTAAAACTTTACCCTTTTTTTTCAATGTGGTAATTAGGGATGAGCGGAACCCATGGAAGTTCGGGTTCTGGTACCCAACTTTATTCCAATGTTCGGTTTCGGTACCATAACTGTACCGAACTTGAAACAGAACCCCACTGCCATCCCTGTGATACATACCTCCCGTTCACTATGCGACCATTAGTATCGCTGCATACCTCCCCCCTCTGCCTAAAGTCGTGGGGCTCGGCACCTTCCATTACCCGACCAGAGACTCTTCTCGGTCGTCTCTGACAGTTAAACTTTCTGTCAAAGTGGGGCCCTGCTACTGAACCATTTTGTAGGCATCCGTCATCTGACTCCGTCATGTCCTTTGATAGCGATGCCCCCTTGTCAGACCACCCGCATCCCCGGCGATCAGTACGGCGTCGCAATTCCCTTGCACCCATACGTCCTGTCTGGTCTGACTCTGTCATTTTGTCCACTACAGGGTCTCCTGCTTAGGTCACTCAGCCCTGAGCTAACTGAGGCCTCACTACTTCTACCTCTCGCATCAGGCCACCTATGTCCTGTATTAGCTCCAGCTTGAGGACTTCCAGTACTAAGCGAACCTCTTTGCCTCTCTATACCGCGAGTTGAAGGTGGCAGTCGTCTTCTTCCATTTCCCGCAGCTCTCTGTTGATCTGCTCCCTCTCAAGTCTTAGCTGCTCTACTTCTTTCAGGTACGACAGGCGATACTCCAGGAGCATCCGGATATTCCCAAGGCTCTCCATGGATCCGACAACGAGGAATGGAACCATCCCATCTTCACCCACGACCTGGGCTTCGTCATCAGCCGGAATCCTCACTCTCATCACACCAGACCTATTCACAATCTCCTGCATCACTTTCCCAAGTTTTCCGATGACTTTCCTCACCAGACCTCTGGGCACTTGAACTATGTCTTCCACCAATCCAAGCCGACTTTGAGCCTTACTTGCTTGCTCCAGACGTTGAGCAGCTTCCTTATTCCTCAACAGGATCATCTGCTTCGTGCGGAGGCATTGTAGGTGCATATCCCTCAGGATAGCCACCCACTTCATTGTGACTTCCCTAGTCGACAGTATGACCAACTGTTTCGTCTCTGGTGCCCAGTTCACACTACATGCTTCTACCGCCTTTCTAAAGGCCTCATGCACATCCTCACTGGCACAAGCTTCTCGCATGTTTTCGGGTATCTCTATTACGCACTTGAAAACCGAAGTCTCACCTCCTTGGACAGACTGTTGGATCTCCTCATCCTGAGAGTCAGTGCAGTTTTCCAAGACATCAATCTCCGTTGTGTGGCCATCTGCGTGGCACTTCCCCTGCTGGATTTCTTTCTCCATCGAGGCCCCTTCTTTGGTCAGCCTCTCCAGCTCTCCTTCATTGCGATCAGATCGGGAGAGCGCAACAGTTCGATTTCCCGGTCATCCGTGGATTTCTGGAGCTGGGCATTAGTCTCCTTCTCTATCTTGAGCTCTCGGAGGACTTTATCCTATGCCAAGCAGCCACACTCATCCTCTCTCTGGAGAAGCTCCTGCTGATGCTTCTCTTGGGCCTCTCTGAGCACCTCCGTATCTTTCAACAGGGCCTTGTCCATAGTCTGACACGCTGACAGGTGACCTCTGAGCTTAGAACTTCCTTCTCCAGCTCATCCACTCTCTGCTGAATCACTTGTCTTAGGACCTTTTCTCGCGCGACTGTCTCTTTCACTGTTTCTTTAAACAGCTCTATCTCAGGGTCCTGCTCTCTATTAGCCAGCACATGTCGCACCATCACTTCTTTAATTAAATTTTCAGATAGGCTCTCTTGCCCACCCACACTCTGCCTCTTCAGAGTTCCGCTTGTTCCTACATCCGCAGGTTCAACTGTCTCTCGACACTCGGTAACTTCAGAGAACTCCAGCTCTTCAGCAACTGGTACTCTGTAGCCTTCATCATACTGAGCCATGTCACCCTTTCCGGGCATTGCAGATGTGGGTCTACTACAGGTCTGTTCTAATTCCAGCCCTACCTCTGGGCTGGGCTTTGTCAGAGATAAAGTGGCCTCCTTATCAAGGACAGTAACCTGATCTGTACCTGACCCTGACTCTTCCTCATCATTTCTCTTCTTAGAGGGTGTAGCCTGTCCCGCCTTTCCGCGGCCCCTGCGGCGAGAGGAAGATCTGCCATTTTTACTCGGCTCCACCTTATTGCACTCGCATTCCCTTGCGTTTGAGTCATAGTCTGCATAGGCGTCACTCCCACTCACCCTGTCATCCTGGAACAGCAAGTTCCCACTTAAACTGGTGTCGGCCCCATTCCTGGAGCTACCCAGTTTCCCACGGTCACACGTTTGGTCACCCCAAAGTCCCCGAGTTGGTCTGACCCACACTTTCTTCCGGTCACCTGGAACTCGGGATTATCTACATTATGTGTCGCTATCTACTTTTTACACATCCACCACCAGGAACCACTACAGCCATCTGCTGTGGTGGGGCTCCCTTAGGGTCATTCGGTCTCTCCTTTGAGCAACCCCACACTTCATCAACTTCCCATGCATCTTCAAACAATATCAAGTCCCGATCCCTCTCAAAGGGGTACAATAAGTTCGGTGGTATACCGCCATCTTGATCCTCGACACTTGTGGACATATCAAGCATCACTCTGTCCACAACATAGTCCACAGTGAGCCCATGGATGCAGCAAACCTTGACCTTTTTCTCGGTCAGACAGAGAACGAGAGGAGTTACTGTCAGAGTCACCTGACTCTTTGAGTCCAACCGTCCAGAGACTCCTTCCCGATGTAATATCACAGTTCACACCTGTGGGCTGTTATCAAATGGGAAGTCTATGCCACATGCGGAATACGAATAACACACACAACGTTGTTCCTCAGACATGTCCACTGAGGTAACTGGTGCCTCCCCTTTTGGAAGCACCGCCCCTTTTTGGGCCACCATCCTAATTTTGGGTTACCGCCCCCTTTTTGGCAACTGTTCTGGTTTGGGCTACCACCCCCTTTTGGGACTCCGCCCCTTTTTGGCAATCATCCCTTATTTGGGTCACCGCCCCCTTTTGGGACTCCACCCCTTTTAGGGACACCACCACTCTCTATGGTACACACCGCGGACTCCCCCACAGCTCTCCAAGGCCTCAGTTCACACAGACCCTTATGTCTCTTTGGAGCTGGTACTGTTCCTTTAAGAGTTCACCCACTCTGGACCTCTGATGTCCTTTTGGCACTTCACCAGCTTCTACTTGCACTGCCTCAACTCCTGCTGTATCCACAACCGCCTGCACCTCCGGTAGCCGCTCACAAGCCGCTGCTGCCACTGCAGCTCCTGCTGCTGCAGAACCTCTTGCTGTAACTTGCCACTGCAGCTCCCACTGCCGCAAGTCCCTGCACAGCTCCGCACCGCAGACTTCATGGACCCGCCGATCCACAGCCAGCCGCTTGTCACCTTCGTGACCCTGCCGAGCCACAGCAAGTTGAGACAAAAAACAAAAAACTTTATGACCCCGCCGAGCCACAGCAAACACCTCACATGTGTTTTATAAGGAAAAAAAACAGTCTCTCACTGATCCCGATCAGCACAACACAGACTCCTGTCTGTTACACTCTCAGCCACACAGGTTCCCGGACACCTCTTCTCCTCAAAGGCATCCCACAAACGCCAATGTATATAGTCTCTTCCTGACCCCAGTCAGCACAACACGGACTCCATTCTGTTACCAGTTGGTGTCAGCCACACTGGTTCCCGGACACCTCTCTCCTCAGAGGTATCCCACAAATATGAATATACAGGCTATTCTTGACCCCGGTCTGTACAACACGGACTCTCTTCCGTTACCTGTTGGCCACACAGGTTCCCGGACACCTCCTCTGCTCAGAGGTATCCTATCAGCATGCTCATTTCTCAATGACCCTGGCCAGCATAACACACTCACGGTTTTCAAACCGTCCATCCCTCCTCTGGCTCCTGATAACCAGCACTGCAACATGTGCTCCTCCTCCGTTGCCTGCAGTCTAGCACCCATTGTGAGGGTTTGACTTGCTCAGCTGCGACGGGAGGTAATCAGGAGGCACGTTCCTTTAAAAGTTCATCAGGTTTATTGCTCCATAAACCCACAAAGCAAAACATAGTACCAATGTCCAGTACTTCAGGCTCGGTCCTGGAGCCTCAACACACACAGGAGGCTTCCACCTCCCCACATACAGACCCTGTGTTAAGCCATAGCCTCCATTATATAGCTATGACCATAGCTAACAACATCACATGATTAGTCATGTGGTAGTGACATCACCACAGGTCCTTAAAACACATTCAAAGGTACGGTGATGCCCCTACACAGGGCTGAGGTACATGGGCAGCCCGACCCTCCCATCTCTCAGTGCTGCCCGTAACCTGGACCCAAGTGTATTAAACCAACCCTTAGTGCTTACGTGCACTAGAGAAAACACTCCGGGTTACATCACCGGGAGCTGGCATCCCTGTGATACATACCTCCCATTCACTATGCGACCATTAGTATCGCTACTGACTCTAGGGGAAGAGTGCGAGGGGTTATTAGATGGAATTTCCAGCTTGTTCTCACTGCTGGCTTGTAGTCCAAGAAATGATTGGAAATGTAGTAAGAAAGGAACAAAGGGTTCTGAAGAGCAAGCAGTCACTATGACATCAGAGCTGGTGCCAGGGCACAGAAAGCAAGGCAGAAAGGCATAAAAGAACACAAAACTAGGCAGAAAGGGTATATGGGGACCTTTAGTGGCATTGTCCTTAAGAATTTATCTATCTGTTGTACTGAAGCGGCTAATGAACCTGTGCAAATTGCTGTATGAAGGAAGAAGGAGCAGGAGGAGTTATTGTGAAGGGTGGATCCTGTGTTATCAGCTGTAGATAGTAATGTTACCAATCATTGTAATCCTGCCTCTGATGATAAGGAGTCTGCTGTAAACTGTTTCTGAAAGAACAGGAAGTATGAGTCTAAAAATGGTCCCAGTGGCCAAATTTGAAAATTGCTAAATACTAATTTTGTTTTTTCAGTAAAAAGATTGAGATATGAAAAATATGTTTTTTTTTTAATAACACAATAACCCAAGTCAGTAGTTACTTTTTTCAGGTTAGGTTCCTTAAATGTCTTGTAATAATTTAAGTAATAAGAAACTAGTTAGCTAAATATTCACTAAGAAGAATCATCTAGATGAAAGAGGGGCAAATATTTTTTTATAACGCTATCACCAAATCACTGTCCGTAAATAGGAATGTTCCAATATTATGGGAGAACAGTGGCAAGACAGTCAAAGTCTTTGCCCTGCCAGCTCATCAGCAGGAACAAGGTCGCTATCTATTGCCCCGTGGGTTCGATGGCATGGCAGACTTTAGGCTGATTTTATACTTGCCGTATTTTTTGCAGGCCGTTTTTGCTGTCCTTTTTTGCGGGACATATGGCCGTAATTTTCATGTTCTTCCGCAAAAACGGGCCGCAAAAAACTTCTCGGATTGCCATTTTTCCCTATTATAACAAATAGCAGGGAAAAAACGGCGATCCGCAAATACGGTGTACCGCAAAAACAAGCTCGATATTTTTTCACTGTCTCAAATACGGCCCTCACGGCCATACAGAGCACGGCCCTCCTACTAATTTTTGCGGCCCGTTTTTGTGGCCCCTTAGAAATGCATTGGGGCCGCAAAAACGGCCAGCAAAAACACTGCAAGTATAAAACCAGCCTAAGTTGTATACAGGATATATGTTAAGCTGACTCACGAAGGTGCAGATTAAGAGAAAATAAAAGGATATTAACTATTTATGCTTTATATCTCTGAGCATTGTTTATTTAGCTTGTTCATACTACAGTTTGAGCCAAAAAAATTATAGCAGAATTGGCAAGAAGAATGCAACTTATAGTCCAAAAAGCTTGTTATAGATTACAACTGTGGCACGGCCTCTCCAGGTTTATTACTTTCTATACCACGATGTGTGTTTAATATTTACTCTCTTTTTTCATTTATTTTTACATTCTGTATCTTATATGCCATTTATTTGTATTCTTTTTATCGCGTGTATTTAGGGTGCAGACTGTTAAGTCTCTGGTGACTAATTGCTTGGTTGCGCTAATAAATAACTCCTGATATCCTAATATCTGAATTTCCGGTGTCCCTATAACAATAGAAAGGATGAATAGCCCTTAGGATTCATTCTCCATGTTTGGGCTTTATCAGCCAACGTATTGTACGTGCAGGCATTAGTCTTCAGTATTTATTTTTGTTTGGAGAACAGTTTTTGTGAGCCTTGGTTAAAACTGGTCTTTAATCTGATGATAAGTCAAATCAAATTACAAATAAATTATATGAGCCATTACTTGACGGCCTGAGTGTCGCTGATTACATAGGCACAAGGGATGATGAAGAGGACTGCAGTGGTCATGAGGCTTCATTTGTCAACTTGTTTTATATACACAACGTGCGAGGAACAATATGTAATAGATTGTTTAGTGCACGTAGGCTGTCATTGTTCTCGGCAGCGCGAATCCTGTTTACACAGGATGATGTGCTGCTGAGAACGATGATCATTAAGCAAGCTTAAAAATCATTTCTCCCTGCTAACAAGATATTTGCTTTGTTCATCAGGTGATCGGCAGCCTGTTTACACTGAAGGATTATTGTGAAATTATTGATCCTAGGGACTCTTGTTCACAACGATCGTTACAGGGCCGGACTGGCCATCTGGCAATTCTGGCAAATGCCAGAAGGGCCTGTCTAGTTGTGGGCTGCCTTGTCTGCTACGTTGTTAACAGAATCGGTGTCCTCAAGACACCCATACTGTTAAGAATAGTGACGAAGCACAACGTCACTGACTCGGTCACTTACCCCAGCAGGCTATGGATATTATTAGAAATATTGGTCTTGTAGTAAATCTTCCTTTCCTCCATCCAGAGTAATATTAATAGTAATATATCCCATCTGATGCTTGGGGACGGGGGTCAGCATGGGCCTGTGTGATTTCAAATGTCAGGGCTGAATGTCAGCCCCACTCCATACCTAGTTACAGGTGAACTGAACAGAAGAATACAGTGGATAAGGAAAAGAACTGTTCACTCAATTAGGAGATGAAGTCCTTTTCGGAAATTACTGCTTCTAAAAATAATGGAATACAGTAAAACAGCGTTTAATTTTTGTTGCCAAATTCCATATTTTCCCTAATTTGTGCTGTCATGATCATGGGTTAGATATGCAGATGTTGCAGTGCTTTGTTGTCAATGTAACAACCCTAAGGCTATGTGCACACGTTCAGGATTATTCGCTTTTTTTTCGCTGCAAAAACGCGTAAAAAACGCATGAATTAAGCATCCCATTATTTAAAATGAATTCTGCAATTTTTGTGCACATGATGCGTTTTTTTCCGCGCAAAAAACGCATTGCGGAAAAAAAAGCAGCATGTTCATTAATTTCGCGGAAAACTTGGGTTTTTCTCCGCTATATTATTGAGCTAGAATGTTCAGGAAAAATTTGCGGTAAAAACGCGCAAAATCCACGCAAAAAAACGCACCAAAAAGGCGCAAAATCCACAACAAAAATGCATGCGTTTTTCCCACGAAAAAAGTCCGGTTTTGCTCAGGAAAATTCTGCACACATTCCTGAACGTATGCACTTAGCCTGAGTGTTCCATTTGGTACCACTCATCAAAGTATCTTAGTCTGTCTACTATGGTTATCCATAGGACTACAAATAAATCAATTACATTATTTTAAGGCATCACTCAGTCCAAAAAATTAAAAATTCATCTCTCGTCATAATCCACAAAGATAGTCTTTAAAGGGATAGTCCCGCAAAGAAAGTACATTGTAATCAATAGATCTCAGAATAATAATACAATGTCCCTGTGCTGAGATAATCTTATAAATGTGCCCCTGCTGTGTAATGGCTGTGTGTGACCGTACAGGCACATGGTCTGATCATACCACAGCTCCTGAGCAGGGGGAGAATGCAAACGAGTATACAGACAGGACAGTACAGGATATTTTTTTAATAAATCCAATTGTGGAACTTATTATTATTCCAAGATTTATTGATAATAATTAATCTGGGATGTAAAGAGGTCATCCACGACTAATTATTTTTTACTATGGGCTTAAGAACTGTCAGTTAGCTGCTAAGTATCTGCCTGCTGTACCTGTTGCAGCTCCTGCCAGAGATTCAGCAGTTTCCGCTAACGTCACTTCAACAGGGCGGTGTCTTCTGTTCCATTCTGCTCTGTCAGCGAGGCGTGACTGCTGACGTCATGCTGATTGACAGCTGGTTCCCTGCTGCCTAACTGTGAGGAGCTGGCTGTCAATCAGCATGACGTCAGCAGTCACGCCCCATCGACAGAGCAAATCAGAAGAAGAAGTTGTACTCTGTTGACATGGAGCAGATGAATCGCAGCAGAAGCTATCAATGACCAATCTGTGCCGACACCGGGTTGAACAGGTAGACAGTTACCAACTACTTGTCTGTTAGTTTTTAGGCCCGTAGTAAAACAAAAGTTGTGGATACAGCCTTTAAAATCTACTATTTTGTTCATGCGACAACCCCATTCCTTTAAAGTTGAAATACTTTTTTTTGCCAAACAGCAGTGATGACCTGTCTACCACACCTGACTGCTGCAGCCAATGACTGGACTTTGCGGTGATCTGCTGCTGCGCTCAGAGGCCCATTGAATGCAGCAACCTCATGTTATAGATGATATGTGAATGCTCCGACCCTGGAAACAGAGACCATCAGGGACCAGCAGAAACCCCACGCACTAATGGCAAGGGCTTTAACTCTTAAGTGATTACCTATCTGCGGCCCGGATGGACAACCCCTTTTAAAATATTCTGCTTGTTGTTTTGTAATGTTGCTGAAAATATGCATAGTTTTTCCTATGTTACAAAATTAGAAGAATTGCTGTATTTTTCCTTTGTTGCCAAATTAGAAGCTAAAAGAATTTCCCAGTCATACAGGTGTCACTACAAGTGCAGGGGTGTATATGGAAGCTGGGCATACTCTGCAGACAGAGGTCGTGCTGACTAATTTCCCAGCATGCAGTGCTCTGTGATCAATGAGTGCAGCGGGTTGGAAAGCAACTAGTGTCAGTTAGAAGAGGGGATGCGGATCGATTTCTGTCTATAACCCAGAATAGACAGAGCAGCTTTGGGAACCAGAGTGATGATACCAGTTACATAGTGAGAATCCATCTACTAATTGTACAGGTTTTCTTGAAGTGCAGACAAATCATGCTTAAAGGGGTTGTCATGCTTTAGGGAAAGTTTTCTTTTTACTTAAATGAATTTATTTTGGTCTAACAAATAATTTTTTGCAATTATCTGTGTGTAACAATTTTGCACTTTTTGCTAGTTATAAAATGAGTTAAGTGAGAATCTGTCAGTGAGCTCGGTTTAATATACAGTCATGGCCAAAAGTTTTGAGAATGACACAAATATTAATTTTTACAAAGTTTACTGCTTCACTTTTTCTAATGGCAATTTGCATATACTCCAGAATGTTATAAAGAGTGATCAGCTTAACAGCAATTACTTGCAAAGTCAATATTTGGCTAGAAAATGAACTTTATCCCCAAAACACATTTCAACATCATTGCAGCCCTGCCTTAAAAGGACCAGCTAACCTCTTTTCAGTGATTGCTCCATTAACACAGGTGTGGGTGTTGATGAGGACATGGCTGGAGATCAATCTGTCATGATTAAGTAAGAATGACACCACTGGACACTTTAAAAGGAGGCTGGTGCTTGGCATCATTGTTTCTCTTCTGTTAACCATGGTTATCTCTAAAGAAACACGTGCAGTCATCATTGCAATGCACAAAAATGGCCTAACAGGGAAGAGTATCGCAGCTAGAAAGATTGCACCTCAGTCAACAATCTATCGCATCATCAAGAACTTCAAGGAGAGAGGTTCCATTGTTGCCAAAAAGGCTCCAGGGTGCCCAAGAAAGACCAGCAAGCGCCAGGACCGTCTCTTAAAAGTGTTTCAGCTGCGGGATCGGGCTACCAGCAGTGCAGAGCTTGCTCAGGAATGGCAGCAGGCAGGTGTGAGTGCATCTGCACGCACAGTGAGGCGGAGACTCTTGGAGCAAGGCCTGGTCTCAAGGAGGACAGCAAAGAAGCCACTTCTCTCCAGAAAAAACATCATGGACAGACTGATATTCTGCAAAAGGTACAGGCAGTGGACTGCTGAGGACTGGGGTAAAGTTATTTTCTCTGATGAATCTCCTTTTCGATTGTTTGGGACATCAGGAAAACGCCTCATTCGGAGAAGACAAGGTGAGCGCTACCACCAGTCTTGTCTCATGCCAACTGTTAAGAATCCTGAAACCATTCATGTGTGGGGTTGCTTCTCAGCCAAGGGAATCGGCTCTCTCACAGTCTTGCCTAAAAACACAGCCATGAATAAAGAATGGTACCAGAATGTCCTCCAAGAGCAACTTCTCCCAACCCTCCAAGAGCAGTTTGGCGATCAACAATGCCTTTTCCAGCATGATGGAGCACCTTGCCATAAAGCAAAGGTGATAACTAAATGGCTCAGGGAACAAAACATAGAGATTTTGGGTCCATGGCCTGGAAACTCCCCAGATCTTAATCCCATTGAGAACTTGTGGTCAATCATCAAGAGACGGGTGGACAAACAAAAACCTAAAAATTCTGACAAAATGAAAGCATTGATTGTGCAAGAATGGACTGCTATCAGTCAGGATTTGGTCCAGAAGTTGATTGTGAGCATGCCAGGGAGAATTGCAGAGGTCCTGAAGAAGAAGGGTCAACACTGCAAATATTGACTTGCTGCATTAACTCATTCTAACTGTCAATATAAGCTTTTGTTACTCATATGTTTGCAATTATTATATTTCTGTCTGTGATAAAAACATCTGTCAAACACACAGAAAAACCAGAGGGCAGCAGATCATGTGAAAATATAATATTTGTGTCATTCTCAAAACTTTTGACCATGACTGTATTACAGGAGTTTGTAACTCTTTTATCCGTTTTTTTGCTGAACTCTTCTTTGCAGATATATGGCCATGAACCACATCAAAGAAACCAAAAGCCTCTAAAAGCCTAACTATACAATGTTTTTAATTAAACCTAACTGCAAAAGAAATTTTGAGCCTGAAATCCATGCATTTAAGTAAAGAAAAAATGTCCCCAGACATTGGGTAGTGCAGATCTTTGTTTTTTTTTATCTCATACCGATTCGGCATGAGAAAAAAAATCTCAGGATTCTGCAAGTTGCTGCGCAAATTGGACTACGTGTACCCATTCAGGTCTATGGATGCATGGAAAAACATTGGACTGCACTCGAATGACATCTGAGTGCAGTCCAATTTCCGCAGACTCACACATTGAGGCCGGGGTCAGACTAGAGTATGGCATCCGGTGCAAGAGCATCGGATGTGATATGCTAATGACGCTTGGATCCTGCTCTGCTTTGTGCGGGAGCCGAGTGTCATGTGACTGTGCTCCGAGCCTCTCACACCGAGTGAATCGGAGCACAGCTGTGGAGGAGGCAAAAAAACTAATTTCTCTATTTCTTCCATTGCCGGGGTCAGCGTATATTGCACAGCACTCGGATGATATCTGTGTGCTGTGTCACTCGCACCCATAGACTTATATGGGTGCGTGTGAGCCGAGACTCAGCCGAGTGTCGGTGACAATCGCAGCATGCTGCAATTTCACTCGCACGTAGAATACGGCCGAGAAAAAAAACGTTGATAGGAGCTGTCCCATAGATGAATACTGGTCCGAGTGCTATGCAATGTTTTATTGCATAGCACGCATCCGTATTCATCGCTAGTGTGATACTGGGCTGAAAAATATATAATTCTCTCATCCGAGATCAAAATAAGCTGAAGGTCAGATCAATCTCTGATCCGAGTGTCACTTACATAATTGGCCCAAATCTCACGCATGAGAGAATCTACGTCCATGTGACCCTGGCCTAAGGGCCCCGTCACACATAGCGACGCACCAGCGATCCTGTCAACGATATGCACTTGTCAGGATCGTTGGTGTGTCGCTACATGATCGCTGCTCAGCTGCCAAACAGGCAGCGATCAGCACAGCGACACTGCGGGTAACGTCGCTTAGTTACCCGCAGTGTACGTTGGATACCAGCCCGTTGATGCTGGTAACCAAGGTACACATCAGGTTTCTAGGCACTGCGCGGTGCCTGGAACCCGATGTGTACCTTGGTTACCAGCTCCCCTGCAGCAGCGCACTGGTATCCAACGTACACATCGGGTTTCCAGGCGTCGCCCGGCGCCTGGAAACCCGCTGTGTACCTTGGTTACCAGCGGATCGCTGGTCTCCCGCCTGTCACACGCAGCGATGCGTGCTGGCCAGCAAGAGACCAACGATCAAAAAAATGTCCAGGACATTCAGCGACGATCAGCGATACCCGGCAGGGGGGCTGATCGTCGCTGAATGTCACACACAGCGATATCGCTGGGGAGATCGCTGTTGCGTCACAAAACTAGTGACTCAGCAGCGATCTCGCTAGTGAGATCGCTGTGTGTGACAGGGGCTTAATTCCCGTGATGAGTATTTGGTGTGTATCTGTGCTAATTAGCTAATTAAGGTAATTTGCATTTTTTTTATTATGTTTTTGGTGATTTTTTTTGCATGCGCGTTTATCCATTTGGTCTCTTATTAGTATGCCATCTTTTAAATAAAACTACTTTTTTTGTTTCTTGAATTACCTAGCTTTTATAAAACTTGATTAATTAAGTCGTGAAGATTACATGCAGTTTTATCTGTAGATTTTCACAATCTCATTCAAGTAAACGGGAAAAATGTGCAAATAAAACGCAAATTTACCGAAAGAGAAATTGACATGTTGCAGATTTCTGAATCTGGACCCCAAGACAGATACCGCAGCATCTATATAATCCCAGAGGCTTTGCTGGAAATGTATTATGCTGCGTAAACCCCCCCCCCCCACAAAATACTCATCATGGGAACTTAGCCTAAAAGGGGTTGTCCAGTCTTGTGGTGAAAGTCAGCAGTTACTCTACGTGACACGCAGATATCTTAATCCCTACAGCACGCACACCTTGAGGATTCTCTGGTGTCACTGCCAGTTGTGTCACCGCATGTATGCGATTCGCATAGTCCTGGCCACATTCCGACTAGAAGTACTAGACTTCACTCAGTTCTCTTGTATTGAGAGAGGCCAAGCACTTCTAGTCGGCATGTGCCTGCATGTATGCAAATAGTATAATTGCAGTCATGTGACTGGCCACTCTCACCGGCAACACCAAACAGTCCTGACATCATGCCGTGCACATGCTGTATGGATGCAGAATTTCGCCACAAAACCAGACAACCCCTTTAAAGCTTCGGAATGTTATTTAAAGGGAATCTGTCTACAGGTTTTTTCTATGTAATTTGAGGAAAGTACGATGTAGAGGTTAAAACACAGATTTCAGCGATGTGTCACTTTTCAAGCTGTGTGCTGCTGTTTATTTACAGTAAAGATTTTATCACTAGGACATTATCATAGCTGTGACTAGCTGCCTTGTGCCAAGCACTCTGACCACGCCCCCTCTGTGATAAGCAGCTCAGTGTCAATAGACAATGGACATAAACAGCCTGGTGTGGGCGGGGTTAGCTTTCTGAGAATTGCTACATGCTGCATCTATGAACTCGCATTGTGTCACAACTGCTGAACCCAGTAAACTAAGTGACACATCACTGGAATCAGGGTCTCGCTTCCTACATTATTCTGCTCTCAGGTTAGGTAGCAAAAACCTGGTGACAGATTCTTTTTAAAATGCATACGAATTCCACTACTGGCAGTTATTGAGGATGTGAAGAATTGATTACCTAATAAACAGTCACATTGGAGTTCTTCAGAACCCTATTCTAGGGGTCAGTTGAGGTCCCAGCCAGATAAGTTCCAATGGAGATAAGTCCAGGTTTAGCAGCCTGCAGTCTGCTGCATTAGGAGCAATGAATGGTGCACTACACTACAGCTGCCACATTGGCGACTGCTATACCGGGTGACTATGCTCCATGTGTTCCTACCAACCACTAGCAAAGTTCAGGAGATCAGCGACAGCTTCTCTCTCCTATACGAGGTGCATGGACTGCCCCTCTGGAGCACAGCATTGCATTAGTAGATGCAGGTTCAGTCATTACAAACATTGCATATTTCGGAGGTCCAGAATGAGAGCAATCAATTGCTGTATATTGTAATTATAAAATGCATCTTTGAGTTAAATAATTTTTTCCTCCTCTCCTGTGGGAAACAAAAATGATATTAAAATACATGTCTGGCATCTGCAGAGAGGATGACGGTGTTACAATTCATCATCATTTGTTGAGACTGTCAGGTCATTTGCTGCAATACCAATTTTTTTGCTCCAGTTTTACATAGAAGCGGATAGTGCTGTATTCTTATACTAATATGAGGCTATTGGTAAACCTACATAAATGATAGTACAACAAAAGGGAATGCCGTGATTAATTCTACACTGCCATTGTATGTGTTCTTTGCAGCAAACTGTATAATAAGAACATAGGTTATGATAGTATGAGCATGGAAGAATTAGTGTATGTCTACAAGGCCTTATGTGTCAGAGATAGGGAGTCGGAATGTGGCCGGGAGTATGCATATTACATACTCACAGTCTGTGACCACATTCCTGGTGCTGACACCGAAAATGCTCCCAGCGCACAGTGTGCG
>JARQOD010000001.1:321857720-322068098 GCA_033576555.1 Oophaga sylvatica | reverse complement strand
TAAAAAATTGGGCCCCCTTCCTTATCAAGGACATTAACCTATCTTTTCCCTACCCTGACTCTTCCCCATCATTTCTCTTCTTAAGGGTGTAGCCTGTCCCCCCTTTTCCCGGGGCCCCCCCTGCGGGAAGGAAATCTGCCATTTTTCTGGGCCCACTTATTGCACTCCCCTTCCCTTCGTTTGATCATAGCCCTGCATAGGGCGTCACCCCACTCACCCTGTAAACCTGGAACAGCAAGTTCCCATTTAAAACTGTGTGGGCCCCCTTTTCCGGGAAAGCTACCCAGTTTCCCAGGGTCACACGTTTGTCCCCCCAAATCCCGAGTTGGTTTTAAAACCCACCCTTTCTTCCGGCCCACCGGGAACTGGGGGTTTATCTACATTATGTGTCGCTTCTATTTTTTTACACAATCCCCCACCAAACCACTACAGCCATCTGCTGTGGGGGGGCCCCTTTGGGGCCAATTCGGTCCCCTTTGACCCAACCCCACCTTCATCAACTTCCCATGCATCTTCAAAAAATATCAAGTCCCGATCCCCCAAAGGGGTACAAAAATTCGGGGTTTACCCCATTTTTGTTTCCTTTCGACACTTGTGGACATATCAAGAAACCCCCCTTTCCACAACATAGTCCACAGTGACCCCCCATGGATGCAGCAAACCTTGACCTTTTTCTCGTCAGACAGAGAACGAGAGGAGTTACTGTCAGAGTCACCTGACTCTTTGAGTCCAACCGTCCAGAGACTCCTTCCCGATGTAATATCACAGTTCACACCTGTGGCTGTTATCAAATGGGAAGTCTATGCCACATGCGGAATACGAATAACACACACAACCGTTGTTCCTCAGACATGTCACACTGAGGTAACTGTGCCTCCCCTTTTGGAAGCACCGCCCCTTTTTGGGCCACCATCCTAATTTTGGTTACCCGCCCCCTTTTTGGCAACTGTTCTGGTTTGGGCTACCACCCCCTTTTGGGACTCCGCCCCTTTTTGGCAATCATCCCTTATTTGGTCACCGCCCCCTTTTGGGACTCCACCCCTTTTAGGGACACCACCACTCTCTATGGTACACACCGCGGACTCCCCCACAGCTCTCCAAGGCCTCAGTTCACACAGACCCTTATGTCTCTTTGGAGCTGGTACTGTTCCTTTAAGAGTTCACCCACTCTGGACCTCTGATGTCCTTTTGGCACTTCACCAGCTTCTACTTGCACTGCCTCAACTCCTGCTGTATCCACAACCGCCTGCACCTCCGGTAGCCGCTCACAAGCCGCTGCTGCCACTGCAGCTCCTGCTGCTGCAGAACCTCTTGCTGTAACTTGCCACTGCAGCTCCCACTGCCGCAAGTCCCTGCACAGCTCCGCACCGCAGACTTCATGGACCCGCCGATCCACAGCCAGCCGCTTGTCACCTTCGTGACCCTGCCGAGCCACAGCAAGTTGAGACAAAAAACAAAAAACTTTATGACCCCGCCGAGCCACAGCAAACACCTCACATGTGTTTTATAAGGAAAAAAAACAGTCTCTCACTGATCCCGATCAGCACAACACAGACTCCTGTCTGTTACACTCTCAGCCACACAGGTTCCCGGACACCTCTTCTCCTCAAAGGCATCCCACAAACGCCAATGTATATAGTCTCTTCCTGACCCCAGTCAGCACAACACGGACTCCATTCTGTTACCAGTTGGTGTCAGCCACACTGGTTCCCGGACACCTCCTCTCCTCAGAGGTATCCCACAAATATGAATATACAGGCTATTCTTGACCCCGGTCTGTACAACACGGACTCTCTTCCGTTACCTGTTGGCCACACAGGTTCCCGGACACCTCCTCTGCTCAGAGGTATCCTATCAGCATGCTCATTTCTCAATGACCCTGGCCAGCATAACACACTCACGGTTTTCAAACCGTCCATCCCTCCTCTGGCTCCTGATAACCAGCACTGCAACATGTGCTCCTCCTCCGTTGCCTGCAGTCTAGCACCCATTGTGAGGGTTTTGACTTGCTCAGCTGCGACGGGAGGTAATCAGGAGGCACGTTCCTTTAAAAGTTCATCAGGTTTATTGCTCCATAAACCCACAAAGCAAAACATAGTACCAATGTCCAGTACTTCAGGCTCGGTCCTGGAGCCTCAACACACACAGGAGGCTTCCACCTCCCCACATACAGACCCTGTGTTAAGCCATAGCCTCCATTATATAGCTATGACCATAGCTAACAACATCACATGATTAGTCATGTGGTAGTGACATCACCACAGGTCCTTAAAACACATTCAAAGGTACGGTGATGCCCCTACACAGGGCTGAGGTACATGGGCAGCCCGACCCTCCCATCTCTCAGTGCTGCCCGTAACCTGGACCCAAGTGTATTAAACCAACCCTTAGTGCTTACGTGCACTAGAGAAAACACTCCGGGTTACATCACCGGGAGCTGGCATCCCTGTGATACATACCTCCCATTCACTATGCGACCATTAGTATCGCTACTGACTCTAGGGGAAGAGTGCGAGGGGTTATTAGATGGAATTTCCAGCTTGTTCTCACTGCTGGCTTGTAGTCCAAGAAATGATTGGAAATGTAGTAAGAAAGGAACAAAGGGTTCTGAAGAGCAAGCAGTCACTATGACATCAGAGCTGGTGCCAGGGCACAGAAAGCAAGGCAGAAAGGCATAAAAGAACACAAAACTAGGCAGAAAGGGTATATGGGGACCTTTAGTGGCATTGTCCTTAAGAATTTATCTATCTGTTGTACTGAAGCGGCTAATGAACCTGTGCAAATTGCTGTATGAAGGAAGAAGGAGCAGGAGGAGTTATTGTGAAGGGTGGATCCTGTGTTATCAGCTGTAGATAGTAATGTTACCAATCATTGTAATCCTGCCTCTGATGATAAGGAGTCTGCTGTAAACTGTTTCTGAAAGAACAGGAAGTATGAGTCTAAAAATGGTCCCAGTGGCCAAATTTGAAAATTGCTAAATACTAATTTTGTTTTTTCAGTAAAAAGATTGAGATATGAAAAATATGTTTTTTTTTTAATAACACAATAACCCAAGTCAGTAGTTACTTTTTTCAGGTTAGGTTCCTTAAATGTCTTGTAATAATTTAAGTAATAAGAAACTAGTTAGCTAAATATTCACTAAGAAGAATCATCTAGATGAAAGAGGGCAAATATTTTTTTATAACGCTATCACCAAATCACTGTCCGTAAATAGGAATGTTCCAATATTATGGGAGAACAGTGGCAAGACAGTCAAAGTCTTTGCCCTGCCAGCTCATCAGCAGGAACAAGGTCGCTATCTATTGCCCCGTGGGTTCGATGGCATGGCAGACTTTAGGCTGATTTTATACTTGCCGTATTTTTTGCAGGCCGTTTTTGCTGTCCTTTTTTGCGGGACATATGGCCGTAAATTTTCATGTTCTTCCGCAAAAACGGGCCGCAAAAAACTTCTCGGATTGCCATTTTTCCCTATTATAACAAATAGCAGGGAAAAAACGGCGATCCGCAAATACGGTGTACCGCAAAAACAAGCTCGATATTTTTTCACTGTCTCAAATACGGCCCTCACGGCCATACAGAGCACGGCCCTCCTACTAATTTTTGCGGCCCGTTTTTTGTGGCCCCTTAGAAATGCATTGGGGCCGCAAAAACGGCCAGCAAAAACACTGCAAGTATAAAACCAGCCTAAGTTGTATACAGGATATATGTTAAGCTGACTCACGAAGGTGCAGATTAAGAGAAAATAAAAGGATATTAACTATTTATGCTTTATATCTCTGAGCATTGTTTATTTAGCTTGTTCATACTACAGTTTGAGCCAAAAAAATTATAGCAGAATTGGCAAGAAGAATGCAACTTATAGTCCAAAAAGCTTGTTATAGATTACAACTGTGGCACGGCCTCTCCAGGTTTATTACTTTCTATACCACGATGTGTGTTTAATATTTACTCTCTTTTTTCATTTATTTTTACATTCTGTATCTTATATGCCATTTATTTGTATTCTTTTTATCGCGTGTATTTAGGGTGCAGACTGTTAAGTCTCTGGTGACTAATTGCTTGGTTGCGCTAATAAATAACTCCTGATATCCTAATATCTGAATTTCCGGTGTCCCTATAACAATAGAAAGGATGAATAGCCCTTAGGATTCATTCTCCATGTTTGGGCTTTATCAGCCAACGTATTGTACGTGCAGGCATTAGTCTTCAGTATTTATTTTTGTTTGGAGAACAGTTTTTTGTGAGCCTTGGTTAAAACTGGTCTTTAATCTGATGATAAGTCAAATCAAATTACAAATAAATTATATGAGCCATTACTTGACGGCCTGAGTGTCGCTGATTACATAGGCACAAGGGATGATGAAGAGGACTGCAGTGGTCATGAGGCTTCATTTGTCAACTTGTTTTATATACACAACGTGCGAGGAACAATATGTAATAGATTGTTTAGTGCACGTAGGCTGTCATTGTTCTCGGCAGCGCGAATCCTGTTTACACAGGATGATGTGCTGCTGAGAACGATGATCATTAAGCAAGCTTAAAAATCATTTCTCCCTGCTAACAAGATATTTGCTTTGTTCATCAGGTGATCGGCAGCCTGTTTACACTGAAGGATTATTGTGAAATTATTGATCCTAGGGACTCTTGTTCACAACGATCGTTACAGGGCCGGACTGGCCATCTGGCAATTCTGGCAAATGCCAGAAGGGCCTGTCTAGTTGTGGGCTGCCTTGTCTGCTACGTTGTTAACAGAATCGGTGTCCTCAAGACACCCATACTGTTAAGAATAGTGACGAAGCACAACGTCACTGACTCGGTCACTTACCCCAGCAGGCTATGGATATTATTAGAAATATTGGTCTTGTAGTAAATCTTCCTTTCCTCCATCCAGAGTAATATTAATAGTAATATATCCCATCTGATGCTTGGGGACGGGGGTCAGCATGGGCCTGTGTGATTTCAAATGTCAGGGCTGAATGTCAGCCCACTCCATACCTAGTTACAGGTGAACTGAACAGAAGAATACAGTGGATAAGGAAAAGAACTGTTCACTCAATTAGGAGATGAAGTCCTTTTCGGAAATTACTGCTTCTAAAAATAATGGAATACAGTAAAACAGCGTTTAATTTTTGTTGCCAAATTCCATATTTTCCCTAATTTGTGCTGTCATGATCATGGGTTAGATATGCAGATGTTGCAGTGCTTTGTTGTCAATGTAACAACCCTAAGGCTATGTGCACACGTTCAGGATTATTCGCTTTTTTTTTCGCTGCAAAAACGCGTAAAAAACGCATGAATTAAGCATCCCATTATTTAAAATGAATTCTGCAATTTTTGTGCACATGATGCGTTTTTTTCCGCGCAAAAAACGCATTGCGGAAAAAAAAGCAGCATGTTCATTAATTTCGCGGAAAACTTGGGTTTTTCTCCGCTATATTATTGAGCTAGAATGTTCAGGAAAAATTTGCGGTAAAAACGCGCAAAATCCACGCAAAAAACGCACCAAAAAGGCGCAAAATCCACAACAAAAATGCATGCGTTTTTCCCACGAAAAAAGTCCGGTTTTGCTCAGGAAAATTCTGCACACATTCCTGAACGTATGCACTTAGCCTGAGTGTTCCATTTGGTACCACTCATCAAAGTATCTTAGTCTGTCTACTATGGTTATCCATAGGACTACAAATAAATCAATTACATTATTTTAAGGCATCACTCAGTCCAAAAAATTAAAAATTCATCTCTCGTCATAATCCACAAAGATAGTCTTTAAAGGGATAGTCCCGCAAAGAAAGTACATTGTAATCAATAGATCTCAGAATAATAATAACAATGTCCCTGTGCTGAGATAATCTTATAAATGTGCCCCTGCTGTGTAATGGCTGTGTGTGACCGTACAGGCACATGGTCTGATCATACCACAGCTCCTGAGCAGGGGGAGAATGCAAACGAGTATACAGACAGGACAGTACAGGATATTTTTTTAATAAATCCAATTGTGGAACTTATTATTATTCCAAGATTTATTGATAATAATTAATCTGGGATGTAAAGAGGTCATCCACGACTAATTATTTTTTACTATGGCTTAAGAACTGTCAGTTAGCTGCTAAGTATCTGCCTGCTGTACCTGTTGCAGCTCCTGCCAGAGATTCAGCAGTTTCCGCTAACGTCACTTCAACAGGGCGGTGTCTTCTGTTCCATTCTGCTCTGTCAGCGAGGCGTGACTGCTGACGTCATGCTGATTGACAGCTGGTTCCCTGCTGCCTAACTGTGAGGAGCTGGCTGTCAATCAGCATGACGTCAGCAGTCACGCCCCATCGACAGAGCAAATCAGAAGAAGAAGTTGTACTCTGTTGACATGGAGCAGATGAATCGCAGCAGAAGCTATCAATGACCAATCTGTGCCGACACCGGGTTGAACAGGTAGACAGTTACCAACTACTTGTCTGTTAGTTTTTAGGCCCGTAGTAAAACAAAAGTTGTGGATACAGCCTTTAAAATCTACTATTTTGTTCATGCGACAACCCCATTCCTTTAAAGTTGAAATACTTTTTTTTGCCAAACAGCAGTGATGACCTGTCTACCACACCTGACTGCTGCAGCCAATGACTGGACTTTGCGGTGATCTGCTGCTGCGCTCAGAGGCCCATTGAATGCAGCAACCTCATGTTATAGATGATATGTGAATGCTCCGACCCTGGAAACAGAGACCATCAGGGACCAGCAGAAACCCCACGCACTAATGGCAAGGGCTTTAACTCTTAAGTGATTACCTATCTGCGGCCCGGATGGACAACCCCTTTTAAAATATTCTGCTTGTTGTTTGTAATGTTGCTGAAAATATGCATAGTTTTTCCTATGTTACAAAATTAGAAGAATTGCTGTATTTTTCCTTTGTTGCCAAATTAGAAGCTAAAAGAATTTCCCAGTCATACAGGTGTCACTACAAGTGCAGGGGTGTATATGGAAGCTGGGCATACTCTGCAGACAGAGGTCGTGCTGACTAATTTCCCAGCATGCAGTGCTCTGTGATCAATGAGTGCAGCGGGTTGGAAAGCAACTAGTGTCAGTTAGAAGAGGGGATGCGGATCGATTTCTGTCTATAACCCAGAATAGACAGAGCAGCTTTGGGAACCAGAGTGATGATACCAGTTACATAGTGAGAATCCATCTACTAATTGTACAGGTTTTCTTGAAGTGCAGACAAATCATGCTTAAAGGGGTTGTCATGCTTTAGGGAAAGTTTTCTTTTTACTTAAATGAATTTATTTTGGTCTAACAAATAATTTTTTTGCAATTATCTGTGTGTAACAATTTTGCACTTTTTGCTAGTTAATAAATGAGTTAAGTGAGAATCTGTCAGTGAGCTCGGTTTAATATACAGTCATGGCCAAAAGTTTTGAGAATGACACAAATATTAATTTTTACAAAGTTTACTGCTTCACTTTTTCTAATGGCAATTTGCATATACTCCAGAATGTTATAAAGAGTGATCAGCTTAACAGCAATTACTTGCAAAGTCAATATTTGGCTAGAAAATGAACTTTATCCCCCAAAACACATTTCAACATCATTGCAGCCCTGCCTTAAAAGGACCAGCTAACCTCTTTTCAGTGATTGCTCCATTAACACAGGTGTGGGTGTTGATGAGGACATGGCTGGAGATCAATCTGTCATGATTAAGTAAGAATGACACCACTGGACACTTTAAAAGGAGGCTGGTGCTTGGCATCATTGTTTCTCTTCTGTTAACCATGGTTATCTCTAAAGAAACACGTGCAGTCATCATTGCAATGCACAAAAATGGCCTAACAGGGAAGAGTATCGCAGCTAGAAAGATTGCACCTCAGTCAACAATCTATCGCATCATCAAGAACTTCAAGGAGAGAGGTTCCATTGTTGCCAAAAAGGCTCCAGGGTGCCCAAGAAAGACCAGCAAGCGCCAGGACCGTCTCTTAAAAGTGTTTCAGCTGCGGGATCGGGCTACCAGCAGTGCAGAGCTTGCTCAGGAATGGCAGCAGCAGGTGTGAGTGCATCTGCACGCACAGTGAGGCGGAGACTCTTGGAGCAAGGCCTGGTCTCAAGGAGGACAGCAAAGAAGCCACTTCTCTCCAGAAAAAACATCATGGACAGACTGATATTCTGCAAAAGGTACAGGCAGTGGACTGCTGAGGACTGGGGTAAAGTTATTTTCTCTGATGAATCTCCTTTTCGATTGTTTGGGACATCAGGAAAACGCCTCATTCGGAGAAGACAAGGTGAGCGCTACCACCAGTCTTGTCTCATGCCAACTGTTAAGAATCCTGAAACCATTCATGTGTGGGGTTGCTTCTCAGCCAAGGGAATCGGCTCTCTCACAGTCTTGCCTAAAAACACAGCCATGAATAAAGAATGGTACCAGAATGTCCTCCAAGAGCAACTTCTCCCAACCCTCCAAGAGCAGTTTGGCGATCAACAATGCCTTTTCCAGCATGATGGAGCACCTTGCCATAAAGCAAAGGTGATAACTAAATGGCTCAGGGAACAAAACATAGAGATTTTGGGTCCATGGCCTGGAAACTCCCCAGATCTTAATCCCATTGAGAACTTGTGGTCAATCATCAAGAGACGGGTGGACAAACAAAAACCTAAAAATTCTGACAAAATGAAAGCATTGATTGTGCAAGAATGGACTGCTATCAGTCAGGATTTGGTCCAGAAGTTGATTGTGAGCATGCCAGGGAGAATTGCAGAGGTCCTGAAGAAGAAGGGTCAACACTGCAAATATTGACTTGCTGCATTAACTCATTCTAACTGTCAATATAAGCTTTTGTTACTCATATGTTTGCAATTATTATATTTCTGTCTGTGATAAAAACATCTGTCAAACACACAGAAAAACCAGAGGCAGCAGATCATGTGAAAATATAATATTTGTGTCATTCTCAAAACTTTTGACCATGACTGTATTACAGGAGTTTGTAACTCTTTTATCCGTTTTTTTGCTGAACTCTTCTTGCAGATATATGGCCATGAACCACATCAAAGAAACCAAAAGCCTCTAAAAGCCTAACTATACAATGTTTTTAATTAAACCTAACTGCAAAAGAAATTTTGAGCCTGAAATCCATGCATTTAAGTAAAGAAAAAATGTCCCCAGACATTGGGTAGTGCAGATCTTTGTTTTTTTTTATCTCATACCGATTCGGCATGAGAAAAAAAATCTCAGGATTCTGCAAGTTGCTGCGCAAATTGGACTACGTGTACCCATTCAGGTCTATGGATGCATGGAAAACATTGGACTGCACTCGAATGACATCTGAGTGCAGTCCAATTTCCGCAGACTCACACATTGAGGCCGGGGTCAGACTAGAGTATGGCATCCGGTGCAAGAGCATCGGATGTGATATGCTAATGACGCTTGGATCCTGCTCTGCTTTGTGCGGGAGCCGAGTGTCATGTGACTGTGCTCCGAGCCTCTCACACCGAGTGAATCGGAGCACAGCTGTGGAGGAGGCAAAAAAACTAATTTCTCTATTTCTTCCATTGCCGGGGTCAGCGTATATTGCACAGCACTCGGATGATATCTGTGTGCTGTGTCACTCGCACCCATAGACTTATATGGGTGCGAGTGAGCCGAGACTCAGCCGAGTGTCGGTGACAATCGCAGCATGCTGCAATTTCACTCGCACGTAGAATACGGCCGAGAAAAAAAACGTTGATAGGAGCTGTCCCATAGATGAATACTGGTCCGAGTGCTATGCAATGTTTTATTGCATAGCACGCATCCGTATTCATCGCTAGTGTGATACTGGGCTGAAAAATATATAATTCTCTCATCCGAGATCAAAATAAGCTGAAGGTCAGATCAATCTCTGATCCGAGTGTCACTTACATAATTGGCCCAAATCTCACGCATGAGAGAATCTACGTCCATGTGACCCTGGCCTAAGGGCCCCGTCACACATAGCGACGCACCAGCGATCCTGTCAACGATATGCACTTGTCAGGATCGTTGGTGTGTCGCTACATGATCGCTGCTCAGCTGCCAAACAGGCAGCGATCAGCACAGCGACACTGCGGGTAACGTCGCTTAGTTACCCGCAGTGTACGTTGGATACCAGCCCGTTGATGCTGGTAACCAAGGTACACATCAGGTTTCTAGGCACTGCGCGGTGCCTGGAACCCGATGTGTACCTTGGTTACCAGCTCCCCTGCAGCAGCGCACTGGTATCCAACGTACACATCGGGTTTCCAGGCGTCGCCCGGCGCCTGGAAACCCGCTGTGTACCTTGGTTACCAGCGGATCGCTGGTCTCCCGCCTGTCACACGCAGCGATGCGTGCTGGCCAGCAAGAGACCAACGATCAAAAAAATGTCCAGGACATTCAGCGACGATCAGCGATACCCGGCAGGGGGGCTGATCGTCGCTGAATGTCACACACAGCGATATCGCTGGGGAGATCGCTGTTGCGTCACAAAACTAGTGACTCAGCAGCGATCTCGCTAGTGAGATCGCTGTGTGTGACAGGGGCTTAATTCCCGTGATGAGTATTTGGTGTGTATCTGTGCTAATTAGCTAATTAAGGTAATTTGCATTTTTTTTATTATGTTTTTGGTGATTTTTTTTGCATGCGCGTTTATCCATTTGGTCTCTTATTAGTATGCCATCTTTTAAATAAAACTACTTTTTTTGTTTCTTGAATTACCTAGCTTTTATAAAACTTGATTAATTAAGTCGTGAAGATTACATGCAGTTTTATCTGTAGATTTTCCACATCTCATTCAAGTAAACGGGAAAAATGTGCAAATAAAACGCAAATTTACCGAAAGAGAAATTGACATGTTGCAGATTTCTGAATCTGGACCCCAAGACAGATACCGCAGCATCTATATAATCCCAGAGGCTTTGCTGGAAATGTATTATGCTGCGTAAACCCCCCCCCCCCCACAAAATACTCATCATGGGAACTTAGCCTAAAAGGGGTTGTCCAGTCTTGTGGTGAAAGTCAGCAGTTACTCTACGTGACACGCAGATATCTTAATCCCTACAGCACGCACACCTTGAGGATTCTCTGGTGTCACTGCCAGTTGTGTCACCGCATGTATGCGATTCGCATAGTCCTGGCCACATTCCGACTAGAAGTACTAGACTTCACTCAGTTCTCTTGTATTGAGAGAGGCCAAGCACTTCTAGTCGGCATGTGCCTGCATGTATGCAAATAGTATAATTGCAGTCATGTGACTGGCCACTCTCACCGGCAACACCAAACAGTCCTGACATCATGCCGTGCACATGCTGTATGGATGCAGAATTTCGCCACAAAACCAGACAACCCCTTTAAAGCTTCGGAATGTTATTTAAAGGGAATCTGTCTACAGGTTTTTTCTATGTAATTTGAGGAAAGTACGATGTAGAGGTTAAAACACAGATTTCAGCGATGTGTCACTTTTCAAGCTGTGTGCTGCTGTTTATTTACAGTAAAGATTTTATCACTAGGACATTATCATAGCTGTGACTAGCTGCCTTGTGCCAAGCACTCTGACCACGCCCCCTCTGTGATAAGCAGCTCAGTGTCAATAGACAATGGACATAAACAGCCTGGTGTGGGCGGGGTTAGCTTTCTGAGAATTGCTACATGCTGCATCTATGAACTCGCATTGTGTCACAACTGCTGAACCCAGTAAACTAAGTGACACATCACTGGAATCAGGGTCTCGCTTCCTACATTATTCTGCTCTCAGGTTAGGTAGCAAAAACCTGGTGACAGATTCTTTTTAAAATGCATACGAATTCCACTACTGGCAGTTATTGAGGATGTGAAGAATTGATTACCTAATAAACAGTCACATTGGAGTTCTTCAGAACCCTATTCTAGGGGTCAGTTGAGGTCCCAGCCAGATAAGTTCCAATGGAGATAAGTCCAGGTTTAGCAGCCTGCAGTCTGCTGCATTAGGAGCAATGAATGGTGCACTACACTACAGCTGCCACATTGGCGACTGCTATACCCGGGTGACTATGCTCCATGTGTTCCTACCAACCACTAGCAAAGTTCAGGAGATCAGCGACAGCTTCTCTCTCCTATACGAGGTGCATGGACTGCCCCTCTGGAGCACAGCATTGCATTTAGTAGATGCAGGTTCAGTCATTACAAACATTGCATATTTCGGAGGTCCAGAATGAGAGCAATCAATTGCTGTATATTGTAATATATAAAATGCATCTTTGAGTTAAATAATTTTTTCCTCCTCTCCTGTGGGAAACAAAAATGATATTAAAATACATGTCTGGCATCTGCAGAGAGGATGACGGTGTTACAATTCATCATCATTTGTTGAGACTGTCAGGTCATTTGCTGCAATACCAATTTTTTTGCTCCAGTTTTACATAGAAGCGGATAGTGCTGTATTCTTATACTAATATGAGGCTATTGGTAAACCTACATAAATGATAGTACAACAAAAGGGAATGCCGTGATTAATTCTACACTGCCATTGTATGTGTTCTTTGCAGCAAACTGTATAATAAGAACATAGGTTATGATAGTATGAGCCATGGAAGAATTAGTGTATGTCTACAAGGCCTTATGTGTCAGAGATAGGGAGTCGGAATGTGGCCGGGAGTATGCATATTACATACTCACAGTCATGTGACCACCATTCCTGGTGCTGACACCGAAAATGCTCCCAGCGCACAGTGTGCGTGTTGTGAGGTTTCACAAGTCTGCAGTCACATACAGTGACTGCAGACTTGTCGCTTTAGACCAGACAACCCCTTTTAATTAGTTTTGCTGGGACTTGTGGTGCTGTCCAGGCTGGGAGATTGTAGATTAGTACCCTGGTATCATTTACTCTAATAAATCCTTTGATGTTAGACAAGGGCAGGGCCACATTTTCTTTAAACCTCTGCAGCTTGTTCCTAGTTGCCAGTTACCGCTTTATTCTGACCCTGGTTGATACCTTTTACTTCTGCTCTCTATATTCTATTTCTGACCCCAACTGACTTGAACCGTTTTCTGCCTTATGATTCTACCTCGGACTCTGTCCTCTTAGTTTTTGGATACATCCCGATTTTGTGTCAGTCTCCCTTTTTGTCCTGTTACTGCCTTTCTTGTCTTGGTCTGGCTAATATGACCCTTTTCTGCCAGCTCAGTTGACTGGCCAGCAGCCCTTCCGTAGACGTAATTCAGGTGCCCTGCGTAAGTCCAGATCCCTGTAAAGGGGTTAACACTAGGACTACTGGACTCGTGACCCCGCCTAGAACTACTGAAAGGAGTCATTTTGACTCCTTGCTTGTTTTCGTTTATTTTTAGAGTTTCATTTGTGGTTATTTATTAATAATTATATTTTTTGTAATGTATTATTATTGTGAGATCCAACAGTAATGCTTTTGATTGTTTTTTTTCTGCTTTTCTTATTTTTCTACAGAAAATAACAATAATTATAATAGACGTTTTTCAAACATTTTTTTTTATTCAAGTGCACACATATAAACAACAACTGAAGAACAAAAAGCAGAGAAAATGTAGGTGGAGGAGCATAAAAATGAAAATATGGCGCAGAATTCACCTTCTAAACATTTGGTGTTTCGCATTTTAGGCATTGCCTTTGATTTATGGCAGTACATTGCCCACACAAAGACTTACCACAAGTCTTACAATTGCCGACAGATCTATTTTTCTTGCACTTTTCTTTGCTCTGGCAAAATTTTGTTTGAACCATCACTTCTGAGCATGTAGAAACTAGGGACGTGGAACCCTTTTCCCTATCTGTGACATAAGGACCACTCAACTCTCTCACAAGCGTTTGCAAAAATGCCTTGCGTGACATTTTTTGGTGGGTTATCTCATTGAATATTATCCATGCATTTATACCCGCAAAGTCTAAGGCATTTTCAAATGCATGAACAGGCCATCTCCTTGTGCATGTTCGTGTGGTATATTTTCGTGCCATCTGATCCACTACATCTACTCCATATTTTGTTTCATTGTAAAACTTTACCGTTTCTGGAGTTTTTTTAGCGGAATCAGACGCAACAACAACATCTGGATGGACGGAACTCAAAATGACAACATTTTTGTTGGGCTTTCCTTGATATACTGTAAGTGTAAAATTGTCTTCATTTCTAAACACTGTAGTGTTGTACAATTCCTCTTTCATGGATTTTATTTCTTTAGGCACTTCTCGCCTTATCTTGTTCAGTGTTCCCACGATGGTTGTTCCTTTGCTTTTTAGCTGTTTAGCTAATTTTACTGAAGTAAAATAATTATCGGTTGTAACATTGCGACCTTTTTTCAAAACGGGTCCAATAACTTCATTACCACATGGTCAGCTAAACGGTCCTCAGCACGGCGTGTGTCATCTTTGCCTAGATAAGGGAAGCCATTTGCCAGATATTTGCTCTCCTTATCAACAGCTAGCCAATATTTGTGGCCATATTTATCTGGTTTGGAAGGCATGTACTGCGTGAATGGACACCTAGTTTTGCTTGGGAAAAGTTGCTCATCCACCGTTATGTATGGGCCAGGTTTGTAACACGCAATACAATTTTCAATAAACCTGTCCCACACAGTAGAAAATAGAGCAAACTTGTCCGTTTGCAGTCTCTCCGATCGAGTAGATTTCTCATCAAATCTGAGAAACCTCATAATTTCAACAAAGCGGTCCCTAGACATTGTCGCTTTGCAAAACGGTATTCCCCAGTCATTACACCAAATACTGCTAATCGAGTGACGGTTCGTGCCAGATATTCCACGAGCATAGAATATCGCAATGAATGCATCTAGCTCCTCATCAGATAGAGTAAACTGTAAATTATTGTTCCTGCATGCTTCTGCAAGCGTACAGTTCTTTATATGTGTCAATATATATGAATCAAAAATTAGCATAAGATAAGAGCCTAGAGTAAACAAGCTATTTTGTTCAGCATTACACAGTAATACAAGCAGGTAAAACACAAGGAAAATGTGAAAAGTTGACATGTAAATTGAACTACATCTATATGAACATCAGGGTAAATAAGACAGAGTGAAAAAAATATGCACAAAACTTTATAGCAACATTTAGTGACAAAAGGACCTCAAAATATAGTAGGGAGTCAAAATGACTCCCTTCAGTAGTTCTTGGTAAATTTTGAAAAAAATGCGCAAATTTTTCACCAAAATTATTTATTCTCACAAAATCTTTTTTCACATCATATTTGAGGAAAAGTCACCGAGTTTCAAGCCGGAATTCTGAAAAATGTAGTCACAGAAGAGAAATAAAAAACGAAAGGAGTCAAAATGACTCCATCAGTAGTTCTAGTGTTAAGGAGTGATGGCCAAGGTTCTCCTGTGATCTATCGGTGTAAACCCTATTAAGAGCTGTCAGGCTTTCACGTACAGAGCGCCGTTACACAAAGTCTAGAAGAAATCATGACTCCGGGCCTCACTGAAATTGAATGTGCATCACACACTTTAATATGCTGCCATACAGAAGGAAATCACAGATGACGTGTAAATTCTCCAGTATATGCAAGGAAGCAAGCACTAATTATAAAATGGCATAGAACGAACATTGAATATAGATTAAGTATGGATGCATGCATACCTTCATGCAGCGCAAGAATATGCATTTACACACAATTCATACACACAGCATACAGACATTTAATATACGCATAAAAAGAATGTTTGCATACTGTACATGTTATATACCTAGATTCACCGTAAACTTGTATTGCTGACAATATATTTTTACGCTCACTACACACTAATAAGGATACATACCTTATCAATGCCAATCATTTACTATTTGCATTCTTTCGTGAATCAGTACATACTTGCTGACGTTTGTTCCATTATTTGTGTCTGTGCACTGGTCCTAGGTTCAGTCGTCATCTTCTTAGTTAGCAGTCTGTGACAAGTTCGGCCCCACTCCAGCCTGCACTGCCCACTGCAATCACTGCTCCACATCTTTGTCTTGGCAATATATTTAACGGCAGTCAGGATTACATTTCGCTCCCGACTGCTGTCATTGTCACAGCACTGAGTAGAGGAGCACTGAGGTGGCTGCTGCATTAGATGTCAGCCAGCTCACTCTGTTGCCACTGTTGATTGACTTGCGGAAAATGGAAAGGGACGCCTTGCTCCTCTTCATCTTGGCCCATGAGTCACCGACTGAAAATTCATGCCTGCTCACAACTACTCGACTTCAAAAAGAGGGCAGGATAAAATACAGAAATTCAAGGCCCCTGTTGATGGCATGTGATGGTAGCTATCTATATATATATATATATATATATATATATACTGTATATATACAGTGTCTTGAGAACGTATTCATACCTCGTGAACTTTTCCACATTTTTCACTTTTACTCACAAACTTAACTGTATTTTATTTGAACCCCTTAACCCCCAAGGGTTGTTTGCACGTTAATGACCGGGTCAATTTTTACAATTCTAACCACTGTCTCTTTATGAGGTTATAACTCTGGAACGCTTCAACGGATCTTCGCGATTCTGAGACTGTTTTCTCGTGACATATTGTACTTCATGATAGTGGTAAAATTTCTTCGATATAACTTGCGTTTATTTTTGAAAAAGCGCAAATATGGCGAAAATTTTTAAAATTTTGCAATTTTCAAGCTTTGAATTTGTATTCCCTTAAAACAGAGAAATATGTCACACAAAATAGTTAAATAACATTTCCACATGTCTACTTTACATCAGCACAATTTTGGAACCAAAATTTTTTTTTCTTAGAAAATTAGAAGGGTTAAAAGTTGACCAGTGATTTCTCATTTTTACAACAAAATTTACAAAGCCATTTTTTTTAGGGACCACCTCACATTTGAAGTCACTTTGAAGGGTCTAAATTGCAGAAAATACCCAAAAGTGACACCATTCTAAAAACTGCACCCCTCAAGGTACTCAAAACCACATTCAAGAACTTTATTAACCCTTCGGGTGCTTCACAGGAGCTGAAGCAACGTGGAAGGAAAAAATGAATATTTAACTTTTTAGTCACATAAATGATCTTTCACAAACTTTTTTTATTTTCACCAGGGTAAAAGGAGAAAATGGACAGATAAAGTTGTTGTGCAATTTCTCCTGAGTACACAAATACCCCATATGTGGGGGAAAACCACTGTTTGGGCGCACAGCTGGGCTCGGAAGGGAAGGAGCGCCGTTGACTTTTTCAAACCAAAATTGGCTGGAATTGAGATTGGACGCCATGTCGCGTTTGGAGAGCCTCTGATACGCCAAAACAGTGGAAACTCCCCACAAGTAACACCATTTGGGAAACTAGACCCCCTATGGAACATATCTAGACCTGTTGTGAGCACTTTGAACCCCCAAGTGTTTCACAAAAGTTTATAATGCCTGGGTGTGAAAAAAAAACAAAACTATTTTCCACAAAAATGATTTTTTAGTCCCAAATTTTTGATTTTTCCCAAGGAAATTGGACCCAAAAAGTTGTTGTCCAATTTGTCCTGAGTACGCTGATACCCCATATGTGGGGGGAGGAAACTGTTTGGGCGCACGGCAGAACTCGGAAAGGAAGTAATAACGTTTTGGAATGCAGACGTTGATGGGGTCATGTTCCATTTGCAGTGCCCCAGATGTGCCTAAACAGTGGAAACCTCCCACAAGTGACCACATTTTGGAAACTAGATCCCCTAACAAACTTATCTGTGGTGAGCACTTTGAACCCCCAAGTGCTTCACACAAGTTTATAACGTAGAGCCGTGAAAATAAAAAATCCTATTTTTTTCCCACCAAAATTATCTTTTAATCACCAATTTTTTATTTTCCCAATGTTAACAGGAGAAATTGGACCACAAAAATTGTTGTCCAATTTGTCCTGAGTACGCTGATACCCCATATATGGGGGGGAACCACTGTTTGGGCGCACGGCAGAGCTCGGAAAGGAAGGAGCACCATTTGGCTTTTTCAATGCAAGATTGGCTGGAATTGAGATCGGACGCATTGTTGCGTTTGGAGAGCCCCTGATGTGCCTAAACAGTGGAAACCCCCCACAAGTGACCCCATTTTGGAAACTAGACCCCCTAAGGAATTTATCTAGATCTGTGGTGAGCAATTTGAACCCCAAGTGCTTCACATAAGTTTATAACGTAGAACCGTAAAAATTAAAAAATCATATTTTTTCCACAAAAATGATCTTTTCACCCCAATTTTTATTTTCCCAAGGGAATCAAGACCCCAAAAGTTATAGTGCAATTTGTCCTGAGTACGCTGATACCACATATGTGGGGGTAAACCACTGTTTGGGTGCATGGCAGAGCTCGAAAGGGAAGGAGCGCCGTTTGGCTTTTTCAACGCAGAATTGGCTGGACGCCATGTCGTGTTTGGAGAGCTCTTGATCTGCCTAAACAGTGGAAACCCCCCACAAATGACACCATTTTGGAAACTAGACCCCTCAAGGAACTTATCTAGATGTGTGGTGAGAACTTTGAACCCCAGGTGTTTCACTAAAGTTTATAATGCCCGAGCATGAAAATAAAAAAAATCATATTTTTTCCACAAACATGATCTTTTAGTCCCCAACTTTTTATTTTCCCAAGGGTAACAGGAGAAATTGGAAAGTTGTTGTCCAATTTGTCTTGAGTACGCTGATACCCCATATGTGGGAGAAAACTACTGTTTGGGCACACGTCAGGGCTCGGAAGGGAAGTAGTGGCGTTTTGGATTGCAGACATTGATGGAATGGTCTGCCGGTGTCATATAGCGTTTGGAGAGCCCCTGATGTGCCTAAACAGCGAAAACCCCCCACAAGTGACCCCATTTTGGAAAATAGACCCCCCCAAGGAACTTATCTAGATGTGTGGTAAGCACTTTGAACCCCGAAGTGCTTCACAGAAGTTTATAACGTACAGCCGTAAAAATAAAAAATCTTTTTTTTTTTTTACCAAAATGATTTTTTCACCCCCAATATTTTATTTTCACAAGGGTAACAGGAGAAATTGGACCCAAAAAGTTGTTTTCCAATTTGTCCTGAGTACGCTGATGCCCAATATGTGGGAGAAAACTACTGTGTGGGCACACGTCGAGGCTTGGAAGGGAAGTAGTGACATTTTGGATTGCAGACTTTGATGGAATGGTCTGCGGGCGTCATGTTGCATTTGGAGAGCCTCTGATGTGCCTAAACAGTGGAAACCCCCACAAGTGACCCCATTTTGTAAAATAGACCCCACAAGGAACTTATCTAGATGTGTGGTGAGTGCTATGAAGGCTCAAGTGCTTCACAGAAGTTTATAACGTACAGCCGTAAAAACAAAAAAATCATTTTTTTTAACAAAAATTATATTTTTGCCCCCAATTTTTTATTTTCCCAAGGGTAACAGAAGAAATTGGACCCCAAGAGTTATTGTTCAATTTGTCCTGAGTACGCTAATACCCCATATGTGGGGGTAAACCACTGTTTGGGCGCATGGCAGAGCTCAGAAGTGAAGGAGCACCGTTTGACTTTTTCTAAGCAGAATTGGCTGGAATTGAGATCAGATGCCATGTCACATTTGGAGAGCCCCTGAAGTGCTTAAACAGTGGAAACCCCCAATTCTAACTCCAACCCTAACACCAACACATCCCTAACCCTAGTCCCAGCCCTAACCATAACCCTAACGACAAGCGTAACCCTAACACACCCCTAAGGGTATGGCTTCACGTTCAGGATGGCAGGCGCTTTTGACGGAGCGGAAAGTCCGCTCCGCCCAAAGCCCTGCCCTCTTCTGAACACGCGGTGAATCCGGATGTGCTCATTGAACACATCCGGATACACCGCAGCGCTACATAGGCCTGTGCTATTTCCCTTGCGGCGACGGAGCGTCGTCGCAAGGGAAAAGGACATGCTGCGATCTGAAAAGACTCGCCGCATGTCCGTTAATGCAGGTCTGCCGCCTGCGTGTTTTTACGCATAGTGGAGACTGGATTTCTTAAAATCCCCTCCACTATGCTTTAACATCTGGACGCTGCGTGTTTGACGCTGCAGCTGTATGCAGTGTCAAACACGCGGCATTTACGGTGTTTACATACCCTAACCTTAATCCTAACTTTAGCCCCAACCCTCACCCTAACTTTAGCCGCATCCCTAACCCTAATGGGAAAATGGAAATAAATACATTTTTTTAATTTTATTATTTTTCCCTAACTGAGGAGATGATAAAGGGGGGTTTATTTACTATTTATATCGGGTTTTTATGATTGGCAGCTGTCACGCTAAAAGACGCTTTTTATTGCAGAAAATAGTTTTTGCTTCACCACATTGAGAGCTATAATTTTTGCATATTTTGGCCCACAGAGTCATGTGAGGTCTTATTTTTTGCGGTACGAGTTGACGTTTTTATTGGTACCATTTTTGAGCACGTGACATTTTTTGATCGCTTCTTATTTCGATTTTTGGGAGGTTAGAATGAACAAAAATCAGCAATTCATGAATTTCTTTTGGGGGGGGCGTTTATACCGTTCCGCATGTGGTACAATCGATAAAGCAGTTTTATTCTTCTGGTTAGTATGATTACGGCGATACCTCATTTATATGATTTTTTTATGTTTTGGCGCTTTTGTACAATAAAAACAATTATATATAAAAAATAATTATTTTTGCATTGCTTTATTCTGCGAGCTATAACTTTTTTATTTTTTCACTGATGATGCTGTATGGTGGCTCGTTTTTTGCGGGACAAGATGACATTTTCAGCGGTACCATGTTTATTTATATCCGTCTTTTTGATCGCATGCTATTCCACTTTTTGTTCGGCGGTATGATGATAAAGCATTGATTTTTTGCTTTGTTTTTTTTTTAAAGGGTTCACTAAAGGGGTTAACTAGTGGAACAGTTTTATAGGGCGGGTCGTTACGGACGCGGCGATACTAAATATGTGTACTTTTATTGTTTTTTTTTTTTATTTATAGGAAGAAATAAATTTATTGGGGAATTTTTTTTTTTTTCATTATTTAGGAATTTTTTTAACAAATATTTATTTTTATTTTTTTTACATTTTTACTTTGTCACAGGGTGTGACATTACTGTGTAGGGTCAGATCTCTGGTGTGACAGTGTGCACAGCACACTGTCACACCAGCGATCGCTCTGGCAGTGCTGCAGGCTTCTCAGTGCCTGCTCTCAGCAGACACTGAGGAAGCCACCTCCCTGCAGGACCTGGCGGCCATCTTGGATCTGGGGTCCTGCAGTGAGGAGAGTCCCCCGGAGCAGCGCGACACATCGCGCTGTTCTGAGGGTCTCAGGGGAGCGCGCAGGGAGCCCCCTCCCTGTGCGATGCTTCCCTGTGCCCCAGGTACAAACATGATCGCGGTGTGCCGGGAGCGGTCCGTGGCTGTGATAATCAGCTGACACCCGGCCGCGATCGGCCGCGCTCCCCCCGGGAGCGCATCCCGATCGCTGCGACGTACTATCCCGTCCCTGGTCATACGGGCCGAGGTACCATGGACGGGATAGTACGTTGCATGGCAGAAAGGGGTTAAAAACATGAATATGAAAATTGTGACGTGCATTTGTATTCAGCCCTCCTGAGTCAATACTTTGTAGGACCACCTTTCTCTCCAATTACTGATGCTAGTCTTTTGGGGTATGTCTCTACCAGCTTTGCACCTCTAGAGGCTAAATTTTTTCCCTTTCTTTGCAAACCTTCTCTACCTCGGTGAGATTAGATGGAGAACAGCAATGAACTGTGAACAGCAATTTTGAAGTCTTGAAACAGATTTTTAATGGGATTTGATCTAAACCTTTCCATTGTAGATCTGGCAGTGTTTTTATTTCATTGTCCTGCTGGAAGGTGAACCTAAGCTTTGTCCTGCGTTTACCTCCTTTTTCCCATCAAGTTTGACCAGCTTCCCAGTCCCTGCTGAAGAAAAGTATTCCCACAACATGATGCTGCCATCATCATTTTTGACAGTGGGGATGGTGTTTTGAGAGGTATGAATAATTTTTCAAGGCACGATATATATACAGTGGTGGCCAAAAGTATTGGCACCCCTGCAATTCTGTCAGATAATACTCAGTTTCTTCCTGAAAATGATTGCAATCACAAATTATTTGCTATTTTTATCTTCATTTAATTTGCTTGCAAGGAAAAAAACACAAAAGAGAATGAAGCAAAAATCAAATCCTTGATCATTTCACACAAAACTCCAAAAATGGGCCAGACAAAAGTATTGGCACCCTCAGCCTAATACTTGGTTGCACAACCTTTAGCCAAAATAAATGCGAACAACCGCTTCCGGTAACCATCAATGAGTTTCTTACAATGCTCTGCTGGAATTGTAGACCATTCTTCTTTGGCAAACTGCTCCAGGTCACTGATATTTGAAGGGCGCCTTCTCCAAACTGTCAGTTTGAGATCTCTCCACATGTGTTCTATGGGATTCAGGTCTGGACTCATTGCAGGCCACCTTAGAAGTCTCCTGTTGTGAATGGGTTTGAGATGAGTTCTGAGCAGAGGCTCCCTCTGGTGGTTACAAGCGGTGCTGGTCTGTCCAGTGAAGATTGTGAGGACTGGGAATCAGGTGTTACTGATTGGTCTTATATAAGGGAGTCACCTTCCCATCAGGGTTGCCGGTGATCAATTGTTCTGGTCTGGATCCTTTATTCCTGTTTCCCTTGTAGCCTGCTGTGTCGTGTCTGCATCTCCTGCTAACAGATAAGACATTTTCTTCTTTTGTGTTTGTTCTATATTTTTGCATTTTGTCCTGCACTTCTGTGGGGGCCTTCAGGGTCCCCTCCTGGGGCTTCTGCCCTCTCAGTTTTGTTCAGCCACTGATGTTTGTACTTTTGCTTTTTCCAGTTTTTTCAGTGGCTGCTGTTTTGATTTTGTTACACCAGAGAACTAATTTAGGTGGAAGAGGTCGTGTGATCTCAGGTGTTTTTGAAATTAGTAGAGTTGGTGCCTTTCAGGGTTTTCTGGGATTGCAGTAAGTACCCTTCCTATCCTTTTCTATTTAGTTAGTTTGGGCCCCAGCATTTGCTCATACTATTTTCTTTCTGTGTCAGTATTTCATCTTGTCTAACCGCCATTACATGTTTGGGGGCTTTCTATTATCTTTGGGGTTCTGCTCCGGGGCAGATAGCTTTCCTATTTCTATCTTTAGGTGTAGTTAGTTTCTCAGGCTGTTACGAGGCGTCTAGGACCAACGTAGGAACGCTCCACGGCTGCCTCTAGTTGTGGTGGTTAGTCAGGGTACTGCAATCTCATAGATTCCAACTGCTCTGGTGTATTGCCTTTTTACCTGCACTCCTCAGCTACCGAAACATAACAGTATCACCGGCCTAAAAATTGAAAATTGAATGGTACTCACAGAAGGGAAAAAATATTGTGAAAGAAAAACGGTTGTCAGAGTTGTCAGAGATATTTTTCTGTTTGTTGCATTTTTTTTTTTTTCCCTCTGTATCTCTGGGTGCTGGGGAGGATCTTTTCTCTCAATGGAGTTTGCACAGTTGTCTGGCCGTGTGGATCAGCTTGCCACTGAGGTTCGGAGTATTGCTATCTATCTTGCTGGGTTGCCTGTTGTGGAACCTAGGATTCCCATGCCAGATTTGTTTTTAGGGGATCGAGCTAAGTTTCAAAATTTCAAAAATAATTGTAAATTGTTTTTTGCCTTAAAACCTAAGTCCTCAGGGAACGCAGCGCAACAGGTTCAAATTATCATCTCTCTCCTGCGCGGCGATCCTCAGGATTGGGCTTTTTCCCTGATACCTGGGGATCCTGTTTTGAGTGATGTTGATGCGTTTTTTCAGGCCTTGGGGTTATTGTACGATGAGCCTAACGTCACTGATCAAGCTGAAAAAGCCTTGTTGGCATTAAATCAGGGGCTTGATGACGCTGAGTTATACTGTCAGAGATTCCGTAGGTGGGCAGTCCTGACCAAATGGAATGACGACGCTTTGGCAGCCCTTTTCCGGAAGGGTCTGTCTGATAATGTAAAGGATGTTATGGTGGGATTCCCTGTCCCCTCTGGTCTCAATGATTCTATGTCATTAGCGATTCAAATTGACAGACGTTTGCGTGAGCGGAGAAGTATGCGTGGAATGGTGTTGCCTTGTGAACCAGCTTCTGAGCCCATGCAGTGTGATGGAGTGGTGTCTGGGGCACAGCGTCATGGGTTTCGAAAGCGCAATGGGTTGTGTTTCTACTGTGGTGATGCCTCTCATGCTGTTTCAGTCTGCCCTAAGCGGGGAAGACGTTTTGCACGCTCAGTTGTCTTGGGTAGTGTTCAGACTAAGTTTTTATTAACTGTCACTCTGATATGCTCTCTGTCCTCATTTTCTGCTCAGGCTTTCGTTGATTCTGGAGCAGCTATTAACCTGATGGATTATGATTTTGCTAAACGTTGTGGATTTCCCTTGATACCCCTACAGAAGTCTATTCCCCTACTGGGGATCGATTCTACCCCTTTGGCTGAGAATAAACCCCAGTTTTCTACTCAGGTGATAATGAGGGTTGAACCTGATCACCAGGAGTGCTGCAAATTTTTGGTTCTGTATAATCTGCATGACATTATCGTGCTGGGTTTTCCTTGGTTACAGTCTCATAATCCTGTTTTGGATTGGAAATCTGTGTCTGTAACCAGTTGGGGCTGCCAATGTGTTAATACCAACACTCCTGTTTTTTCTGCCTCCCCCCAGGCTCAGGATGTTCCTGACTTTTTGATTGATTTTTCTGATGTGTTTAGCGAAAGTAAATCTGCATCCTTGCCTCCCCATAGGAGCTATGACTGCGCTATTGAATTAGTGCCGGGTAGTAAATTCCCTAAAGGTCGCCTTTTTAACTTGTCTGTACCTGAACATGACGCTATGCGGTCTTATATCAAGGAATCATTGGAGAAGGGTCATATCAGACCATCCTCTTCACCCTTAGGTGCCGGTTTTTTCTTTGTGGCCAAAAAGGATGGTTCATTAAGGCCGTGTATTGATTATCGTCTCTTGAACAATATTACTGTGAAATATCAATACCCGTTACCCTTGATTTCTGACCTGTTTTCCAGGGTGAAAAACGCTACTTGGTTTACCAAGCTTGACCTCAGGGGGGCGTATAACCTTATTCGCATTAAGCACGGGGATGAATGGAAGACGGCATTCAATACCCCTGAAGGGCATTTTGAGTACCTGGTGATGCCCTTTGGGCTCACTAATGCTCCTTCCGTCTTCCAGTCCTTCATGAATGACATTTTCAGGGATTTTGTGGACAAATTTCTGATTGTTTATTTGGATGATATCTTGATTTTTTCTAATGACTGGGACTCTCATATGAAACATGTTCGAACTGTATTCCAGATTTTGAGAGAGAATGCTCTGTATGTGAAGGGATCAAAGTGTCTTTTTGGCGTACAGAGGATCTCATTTCTGGGATTCATTTTGTCCCCATCTGTTATTGAAATGGACCCGGTCAAGGTTCAGGCCATCTGTGATTGGGTCCAACCTACTTCATTAAAGGCTCTTCAGAGATTTTTGGGTTTTGCCAATTTTTATCGTAAATTTATTGGTAATTTCTCGGTTATTGTTAAACCATTAACTGATTTGACCAGAAAGGGTTCTGATGTGGTGAATTGGCCTCCTGAGGCAGTCTCTGCATTTCAGGAACTTAAGCAGAGATTCACTTCTGCTCCTGTTCTACGGCAGCCTGATGTTTCTCTGCCATTTCAGGTGGAGGTTTATGCCTCTGAAATTGGGGCAGGTGCCGTTTTGTCCCAAAAGATCCATAGACCTCTAAAAGTAACCCTTGTGCCTTTTTCTCTCGAAAATTTTCTCCTACTGAACGTAATTATGACGTGGGTAATCGGGAGTTATTGGCCATGAAGTGGGCTTTTGAAGAGTGGAGACATTGGCTGGAGGGAGCCAAACATCAGGTGGTGGTCCTTACGGACCATAAGAATCTGGTCTATCTGGAATCTGCCAAGCGACTCAATCCTAGACAGGCCAGGTGGGCCTTGTTTTTCACACGTTTTAATTTTGTGGTTTCCTTTCTTCCTGGCACTAAGAATGTTAAGGCGGATGCCCTCTCGAGGAGTTTCCTTGCGGACTCTCCTGAGTTATCTGATCCTTCTGTTATTTTGAAAGAGGGTGTAGTTCTTTCCCCATCTCGCCCAATTTGAGACTTGCTCTGGAGGGGTGTCAGGAGGATAGGCCCGAGCGCTGCCCTGTTGGAAAATTGTTTGTCCCGGGCCAGTGGAAAAAGAGTGTGATGTCTGAGATTCATTGTTCCGCATTGTCTGGGCATCCCGGAATTTTTGGTACCAGAGACTTGGTTAGTCGGTCCTTTTGGTGGCCTACCTTGTCTCGTGATGTCAGGGAATTTGTGCACTCCTGCGGGACTTGCTTTCGCTCCAAGCCTTGCTCTCGCTCTAGTGGTTTGTTGATGCCATTGCCTGTGCCCAAGAGACCATGGACCCATATCTCTATGGATTTCATTTCCGACCTTCCTGTTTCTCAGAGAATGACCACCATCTGGGTAATTTGTGATAGGTTTTCCAAAATGATACATCTTGTGCCATTACCTAAGTTGCCTTCCTCCTCTGAATTGGTGCCGTTGTTCCTTCAGCACGTGGTTCGTTTACACGGCATTCCTGAGAACATTGTGTCTGACAGAGGAGTCCAGTTTGTTTCCAGATTTTGGAGGACTTTTTGTTCTAAACTGGGTGTTCAATTGTCTTTCTCCTCGGCATTTCATCCTCAGACCAATGGTCAAACTGAGAGAACAAACCAGACATTGGAGACTTATCTAAGATGCTTTGTGTCTGCTGATCAGGATGACTGGGTCTCTTTTTTGCCTTTGGCTGAGTTTGCTCTTAATAATAGGGCTAGCTCTGCCACTTTGATGTCTCCATTTTTTTTGTAATTCTGGGTTTCACCCTCGATTTTCTTCAGGACAGACGGAGGCTTCTGTCTGTCCAGGTGTTGACTCTGTTGTGGAGCGTATGCAACAGATTTGGGACCGGGTAGTGGAGAGGTTGTCCCTCTCTCAGGAGAGGGCCCAGCGGTTTGCTGGCCGGCATAGGACTGATGGTCCTCGGTTTGAAGTGGGGGACTTGGTCTGGTTGTCCTCAAAGAATATTCCTATGAGAGTAGCATCTCCTAAATTTAAGCCTAGGTTCATTGGACCTTATAAGATCAGGGAGATTATTAATCCTGTTTCTTTTCGTTTGCTTCTTCCAGGGACATTTAAGATCCATAACGTGTTCCACAAGTCCTTGTTGAAGAGGTTTGTTGAGCCAGTGGTTCCTGCTGCTGTGCCTCCTGACCCTGTTTTGGTTGAGGGCAATCTGGAGTATGTGGTTGAGAAAATATTAGATTCTCGTTTTTCTAGACGGAAACTCCAGTATTTGGTTAAATGGAGAGGTTATGGTCAGGAAGACAATTCTTGGGTGTTTGCTTCGGACATCCATGCTAGGAGACTTATCCGTGCGTATCATAGAACTCATCCTGACCGACCTGGTTGCTCAAATGAGGGTTCGGTGACCCCTCCTCAAGGGGGGGTACTGTTGTGAATGGGTTTGAGATGAGTTCTGAGCAGAGGCTCCCTCTGGTGGTTACAAGCGGTGCTGGTCTGTCTAGTGAAGATTGTGAGGACTGGGAATCAGGTGTTACTGATTGGTCTTATATAAGGGAGTCACCTTCCCATCAGGGTTGCCGGTGATCAATTGTTCTGGTCTGGATCCTTTATTCCTGTTTCCCTTGTAGCCTGCTGTGTCGTGTCTGCATCTCCTGCTAACAGATAAGACATTTTCTTCTTTTGTGTTTGTGCTATATTTTTGCATTTTGTCCTGCACTTCTGTGGGGGCCTTCAGGGTCCCCTCCGGGGGCTTCTGCCCTCTCAGTTTTGTTCAGCCACTGATGTTTGTACTTTTGCTTTTTCCAGTTTTTTCAGTGGCTGCTGTTTTGATTTTGTTACACCAGAGAACTAATTTAGGTGGAAGAGGTCGTGTGATCTCAGGTGTTTTTGAAATTAGTAGAGTTGGTGCCTTTCAGGGTTTTCTGGGATTGCAGTAAGTACCCTTCCTATCCTTTTCTATTTAGTTAGTTTGGGCCCCAGCGTTTGCTCATACTATTTTCTTTCTGTGTCAGTATTTCATCTTGTCTAACCGCCATTACATGTTTGGGGGCTTTCTATTATCTTTGGGGTTCTGCTCCGGGGCAGATAGCTTTCCTATTTCTATCTTTAGGTGTAGTTAGTTTCTCAGGCTGTGACGAGGCGTCTAGGACCAACGTAGGAACGCTCCACGGCTGCCTCTAGTTGTGGTGGTTAGTCAGGGTACTGCAATCTCATAGATTCCAACTGCTCTGGTGTATTGCCTTTTTTACCTGCACTCCTCAGCTACCGAAACATAACATCTCCAGTGCTTTCTCTGAAACCATTTTATAGTGCTTTTGGAAGTGTGTTTTGGGTCATTGTCCTGCTGGAAGACCCATGACCTCTGAGGAAGACCCAGCTTTCTCACACTAGGCCCTACATTATGCTGCAAAATTTGTTGGTAGTCTTCAGACTTCATAATGTCATGCACACGGTCAAGCAGTCCAGTCCCAGAGGCAGCAAAGCAACCCCAAAACATCAGGAAACCTCCGCCATGTTTGACAGTAGGGACCGTGTTCTTTTCTTTGAATGCCTCTTTTTTTTTCCAGTAAACTCTATGTTGATGGTTTTTCCCAAAAAGCTCGACTTTTGTCTCATCTGACCAGAGAACATTCTTCCAAAACGTTTTAGGCTTTCTCCGGTAAGTTTTGGCAAACTCCAGCCTGGCTTTTTTATGTCTCGGGGTAAGAATTGGGGTCTTCCTGGGTGTCCTACCATACAGTCCCTTTTCATTCAGACGCCGACGGATAGTACGGGTTGACACTGTTGTACCCTTGGACTGCAGGGCAGCTTGAACTTGTTTGGATGTTAGTTGAGGTTCTTTATCCACCATCCGCACAATCTTGCGTTGAAATCTCTCGTCAATTTTTCTTTTCCGTCCACATCTAGGGAGGTTAGCCACAGTGCCATGGGCTTTAAACTTCTTGATGACACTGCGCACGGAAGACACAGGAACATTCAGGTCTTTGGAGATGGACTTGTAGCCTTGAGATTGCTCATGCTTCCTCACAATTTGGTTTCTCAAGTACTCAGACAGTTCTTTGGTCTTCTTTCGTTTCTCCATGCTCAATGTGGTACCCACAAGGACACAAGACAGAGGTTGAGTCAACTTTAATCCATGTTAACTGGCTGCAAGTGTCATTTAGTTATTGCCAACACCTGCTAGGTGCCACAGGTAAGTTACAGGTGCTGGTGATTAGAGAAGCATCACATGATTTTTCAAACAGTGCCAATTCTTTTGTCCACCCCCTTTTTTAGGTTTGGTGTGGAATTATATCCAATTTGGCTTTAGGTCAATTCTTTTTGTATTTTTTCATTGAAGACAAATTAAATGAAGATAATAATACCAAAGAATTTGTGTTTGCAATCATTTTCAGGAAGAAACTGAGTATTATCTGACAGAATTGCAAGGGTGCCAATACTTTTTGCCACCACTGTATATATTGATGGAGAAAAAAGTATTGGACATGTCACCAATTTTCTAAAGGTGCTATTGATATGAAATACTCATCAGATGTCATTAGCAATTCATCCAATACACACAGGCAAAGAAATTAAACCATAGACATCCATAAATTAAGTTATGTGTAATAATGAGAAATGACACAGGGAAAAGGTGTTTAATATGCTTACTGAAATTTAATTAATACTTTGAATAAAAGCCTTTGTTGGTGATGACAGCTTCAAGATGCCTCCTGTATGGAGAAACTTAGCTACATGCATTGCTCAGGTGCGATTTTGTCCCATTCTTCCACACAAACACTCTTCAAATCCTAAAGATTCCATGAGCTCCTTTGAACTCTGAGCTTTAGTTCCTTCATTAAATTTCATGCTGGATACAGGTCAGATGATTGGCTGGGCCATTCTAGCAGCTTTATTTTCTTTCGCTGAAACCAATTGAGAGTTTCCTTGACTGTGTGTTTGGGATCATTTTCTTACTGTCCACCCTAGTTTCATCTTAATCATCCTGGGAGATGGCAGCAGATTTTTTTTCAAGAGTGTCTCAGTACATTTTTCCATTCATCCTTCCTTAAATATATATGTAGTTTACCAGTGCCGTATGCTGAAAAACAGCCCTGCAGTTTGATGTTCCCACCTCCAAATTTCACTATTGATATGGTGTTTATAGGGTGATATGCAGTGCCTTCCGGCATCCACACATGGTGTGTATTATTGCATTCAAAGAGTTCAATTTTGGTCTCATCTGACTAGACTATATTCTCCCAGTGTTTCACAGGCTTGTCTAAATCTTGTTGAGCAAACTTTCAATGCACTTGAACATGCTTTTTGTTCAGTAATTTAGTCTTGCGTGGTGAGGGGGTATGCATACCATAGAGGTTCAGTCCATTACTTATTGTTTTCTTAGAAACAATTGTACCTGCTGATTCCAAGTCTTTTTGTAGCTTTCCACAGGAGGTCCTTTGCTTTTGGACAACTCTGATAATTATTTTCCCTCCACTGTCTAAAATGTTGTGGGGAGCACCTGGTCGTGGACGGTTTATGGTTAAGTGATGTTCTTTCTACTTCAGGATTATGGCCCCAACAGTGTTCACTTGAACCCTCAGTAGTTTAGAAGTTCTTCTGTAGCCGATGATATTAGTTTGTTTTGCAACAATGAGGTTGTAAAGGTCTTGAGACAGCTCATTGATTTCACCCATCAAGAGATTTTTCTTATATGGCACCTTGGTAATGAGATACCTTTTTGTAGGCCATCAGTTGAACCAGCTGATATAATTTTTCACTAAGTGGGAGCTTACTTTTTAATTACTGATAGATTTCAGCTGGTGTCATGACTTTCTATAGCTTTTTTACACTGCTCTTTTTTCATGGACATCTATGGTTTAATTTCTATGCCTTTGTGGATTGAATAGGTTGTTGCCGGCATCTGGTGAGAATTTCATGTCAATAGCACCTTTAAAAATATATTTACTTAGAAAATTGGTGATGTGTTCAATACTTATTTCACTATATATATATATATAAATATATATTTTTTTTTACTTTGATTGGAAGAGCAGACAAAATATATACTATTAATAAACGATTGATATAAAAATGAACAGATGAAAACTACAAAGACATAGGAATAATGCCAATAACATGAAATGTAATTCGCAAAACTAAAAAGTTTTATTTTCCACCAAATTGCAGCTTATTATGTACATTATATATGTGCAGTCAAGAGTAAAGCGTGTATGTTTTATACAAGTGCTTAATATTCCCTAGCACAATGCCTTGGGAGGACCAAAATCTAATCTCATTTTCAACAGATCAATTCTATCAGCTTGAGTGATATAGATTCATGCTCACCGCACTAAATAGGAGTAATTTAAATAGAACATATTCCACGAAAAATATCAGCACTTCTTAGCTCCAACAATATTTATTATGGTAAATTATGATTAACAGGGCACGAAAATGATGCAACAATATAAGGCAATTGGTGTTATATATTTTTGTTTTGTTATTTCTCATTGATTTTCAGTCTGAGGACACATGCACAGGGCAAAGCCGCTTGTACGAAGCAGAACGGAGGTACATGGCGTTCCTATGGCTCCATAAAACAGACTTTTAGGCAATTGGTGTCCTTCTACTGTATATTGCGATTCATATAATGTTATATTATAGGGGCCTTGAAAACCAGTGTATCATGGTATGACAGAGTATCTGATTTTTTTTGTCCAGTTCATTCTCATAAGGTGGTACAGTAGAGCCTTATTTAAGACATACATTGTACTCCTCAGAATTTGGTGATTAGTTACATTTTAACGATCAGAAAGTGGTATTCTGGAGTTTTCTATTGAGAAGCTAGGAGCTACGCAGTCTTCTTACCTCCATGGTTGGGGGATGAACACTTCTCCTTGAGTGACAATTCTGAAGCTCCTACTACAATACATTAATGGTACGTCAGAGTTTGTTGAGTCTACAATGTTTGCATATATACAGTGCCCATATATGAATACACCCTCTTGGCGAAGTAAGATTTTATGCAATAACTCACTGAACACAAAAACAATTTCCAACATTTTTAAAAGACTGGGTTTCATAGAATATTTTTTTAACCCATAACAGGAAAGTAAGATATAATATAACTTTCATTACAAAAGCTTTTGTTTTACTCAAATTAGTTGATGCAAGAATATACCCCAAATCAAAAAGCTGCTACTTCTAATATTTTGCATGACTTTTATGATTTTTTAAATGGGCTGTCCGGGCTTAGGGTACAAGTCTGCAGTCACTCTATGTGACTGCAGACTTGTTAATCTGCACAGTCTGCACTACAATTTACACTTCCACATCTCAAGTATACTGTATACAGCCTCACTTAACCCCTTAAAGACCAAGCCATTTTGTAGGTTAAAGACCAGGCCAATTTTTACATTTCTGACCACTGTCTCTTTATGAGGTTATAACTCTGGAACGCTTCAACGGATCTTGGCGATTCTGAGATTGTTTTCTCGAGACATATTGTACTTCATGATAGTGGTAAAATTTCTTCAATATAACTTGCGTTTATTTATGAAAAAACGGAAATATGGCAAAAAGTTTGAAAATTTTGCAATTTTCAAACTTTTAATTTTTATGCCATTAAATCAGAGAGATATGTCACAAAAATTAGTTAATAAATAACATTTCCCACATGTCTACTTTACATCAGCACAATTTTGGAACCAAAATTTTTTTTTGTTAGGAAGTTATAAGTGTTAAAAGTTGACCAGCAATTTCTCATTTTTCCAACAAAATTTACAAAACCATTTTTTTTAGGGACCACCTCACATTTGAAGTGAATTTGAGGGTCAATATGACAGAAAATACCCAAAAGTGACACCATTCTAAAAACTGCACCCTCAACGTGTTCAAAGCCACATTCAAGAAGTTTATTAACCCTTTAGGTACTTCACAAGAATTGAAGCAATGTGGAAGGAAAAATTAACATTTAACTTTTTTTCCCAAAATTTTTCTTTCGACACAATTTTTTAACATTTTGTCAAGGGTATCAGTAAAAAATGAACCACAATATTTGTTGTACAATTTCTCCTGAGTACAGCGATACCCCATGTGTGGGGGTAAACCACTATTTGGCCGCATGGCAGAGCTCGGAAGGGAAGCAGCGCCATTTGACTTTTTAGGCTGGAATTGAGATTGGACGCCATGTCGCATTTGGAGAGTCCCTGTGTGCCTAAACAGTGGAAACCCCCACAAGTGACCCCATTTTGGAAACTAGACCCCCCAAGTAACTTATCTAAATGTGTAGTGAGAGCTTTGAACCCCCAAGGGTTCACAGAAGGTTATAACGTAGAGCCGTAAAATTAAAAAATCATATTTTTTCCACAAAATGATCTTTTCATCCCAATTTTTATTTTCCAAAGGATAAAAGGACCCCAAAAGTTATTGTGCAATTAGTCCTGAGTACGCTGATACCCTATATGTGGGGGTAAACCACTATTTGGGTGCATAGCAGAGCTCGGAAGGGAAGCAGCGCCATTTGACTTTTTTGGCTGGAATTGAGATTGGACGCCATGTCGCATTTGGAGAGCCCCTGTGTGCCTAAACAGTGGAAACCCCCCACAAGTAACCCCATTTTGGAAACTAGACCCCACAAGGAACTTATCTAGATGTGTAGTGAAAGCTTTGAACCCCCAAGGGCTTCACAGAAGGTTATAACGTAGAGCTGTAAAATTAAAAAATCATATCTTTTCCACTAAAATGATCTTTCCACCCCAATTTTTATTTTCCAAAGGGTAAAAGGACCCCAAAAGTTATTGTGCAATTTGTCCTGAGTACGCTTATACCCCATATGTGGGGGTAAACCACTATTTTGGCGCATGGCAGAGCTTGGAAGGGAAGCAGCGCCATTTGACTTTTTTAGCTGGAATTGAGATTGGACGCCATGTCGCATTTGGAGAGTCCCTGTGTGCCTAAACAGTGGAAACCCCCACAAGTGACCCCATTTTGGAAACTAGACCCCCCAAGGAACTTATCTAGATGTGTGGTGAAAGCTTTGAACCCCAAAGGGCTTCACAGAAGGTTATAACGAAGAGCAGTAAAATTAAAAAATCATATCTTTTCCACAAAAATGATCTTTCCACCCCCAATTGTTATTTTCCAAAGGGTAACAGGACCCCAAAAGTTATTGTGCAATTTGTCCTGAGTACGCTGATACCCCATATGTGGGGGTAAACCACTATTTTGACGCATGGCAGAGCTGGAAAGGGAAGGAGCGCCTTTTTCAAATGCAGATTTTGATGGAATGGTCTGCGGGTGTCATGTCACGTTTGGAAAGCCCCTGATGTGCCTAATAAGTAGAAACCCCCCACAAGTGACTCCATTTTGGAAACTAGACCCCCCAAGGAACTTATCTAGATGTGTGGTGAGCACTTTAAACCCCCAAGTGCTTCACAGAAGTTTATAACGTAGAGCCGTGAAAATAAAAATATCATATTTTTTTCCACAAAATAATCTTTTTGCCCCCAAATTTTTATTTTTATAAGGGTAACAGGAGAAATAGGACCCCAAAAGCTATTGTGCAATTTGTCCTGAGTACGCTGATATCCCATATGTGGGGGGGAACCACTATTTTGACGCATGGCAGAGCTGGAAAGGGAAGGAGCGCCTTTTTCAAATGCAGATTTTGATGGAATGGTCTGCGGGTGTCATGTCACGTTTGGAAAGCCCCTGATGTGCCTAAACAGTAGAAACCCCCCACAAGTGACTCCATTTTGGAAACTAGACCCCCCAAGGAACTTATCTAGATGTGTGGTGAGCACTTTGAACCCCCAAGTGCTTCACAGAAGTTTATAACGTAGAGCCGTGAAAATAAAAATATCATATTTTTTTCCACAAAAATAATCTTTTTGCCCCCAAATTTTTATTTTTATAAGGGTAACAGGAGAAATAGGACCCCAAAAGCTATTGTGCAATTTGTCCTGAGTATGCTGATATCCCATATGTGGGGGGGAACCACTATTTTGACGCATGGCAGAGCTCGGAAGGGAAGGAGCACCGTTTTTAAATGCAGACTTTGATGAATGGTCTGCGGGTGTCATGTCACGTTTGGAAAGCCCCTGATGTGCCTAAACAGTAGAAACCCCCCACAAGTGACTCCATTTTGGAAACTAGACCCCCCAAGGAACTTATCTAGATGTGTGGTGAGCACTTTGAACCCCCAAGTGCTTCACAGAAGTTTATAACGTAGAGCCGTGAAAATAAAAATATATTTTTTTCCACAAAAATAATCTTTTTGCCCCAAATTTTTATTTTTCTAAGGGTAACAGGAGAAATAGGACCCCAAAAGCTATTGTGCATTTTGTCCTGAGTACGCCGATACCCCATATGTGGGGGGGAACCACTGTGATCGCCTTACTGCGATCTTTGGGAGGCACAATGAACAAATCCACAAAAGGTGAAGAATTGGTTTTCTTTTTTGCGCTGTTCCTCGTGCGGTATTAGTGATTAGGCGACTTTATTCCTCGGATCGGTGCAATTTCAGCGATACCAGATTTATACTCTTTTTTCATGTTTAGCTTCTGTCACACACTAAAAGATGCTTTTTTTGGAATAATTTTTTGTAAGAAATTTTTGCATCGCCGTATTTTGAGAGCTATAATTTTTCCATATTTCGGCCGACAGAGTTATCTATGGGCTTATTTTTTGCGGGACGAGCTGACGTTTTTATTGGTACCATATTCAGGCACATAACGTTTTTTGATCGTTTCCTATTCCGATTTTTGTGGAATCAGAATGAACAAAAACCAGCAATTCAGGAATTGTTTTTTTTTTTTTTTTTTTTCCTCCGTTCCGTGTGTGGTAAAATTGATAAAGCAGCTTTATTCTTCGGGTCACTACGGTTACGGCGATTCCTCATTTATATATTTTTTTTTATGTTTTGGCGTTTTTTGCACAATAAAAAATTTTATAGAAAAAATAATTATTTTTGCATCAGTTTATTCCGCGAGCTATAACTTTTTTATTTTTTCACTGATGATGCTGTATAGTGGCTTGTTTTTTGCGGGACAAGATGACGTTTTCAGCGGTACCATGATTATTTATATCTGACTTTTTGATCGCGTGTTATTGCACTTTTTCCAAGCGGTATAATGATACCGCTTGGAAAAAGTATAATTTACTACTTTTTTGTGTTTTTTTTTTACGGCTTTCACTGAAGGGGTTAACTAGGGTTACGCTTTTATAGATGGGATTTTTACGGACGTGGCGATACCTAACATGTGTATGTTTTTTGTTTTTTATTTTTTTTATTACATAAAAATGGGTATTTTTTAGGGGATTTTTTTTAAATTATTTTTTAATATTTTTTTTACAATTTTTTTAAAAAAATGATTTTTTTTAACTTGTCCCTTTATGGGACTTTCACTTTTTTTACTTTTTATTGCAGTTACAATGCATTGCAATGCTCTGGCATTGCAATGCATTGTACCTATGGGGAAAGCTGCTGTGACATGATCACAGCAGCTTCCCGTAGCTAGATGACCCGGAGGTTGTCATGACAACCCCCGGGTCATCAAGGCAGAGATCAGGCCCTGCAAATACATTGCGGTGGCACTGATCTGAGGCAGAGGGAGCTCCCGACCCTCTGCCTCCCCCCCTGAGCTCTGCGATCGTGCTGGATCGCAGCAGTCAGGGGGTTAACAGCCAGGGGCGGTGGGGGCTCCGCTCCTGGCTGTCAGTGAAGGAAGCCTGGCCACTGCAGCGCCGGCTCCTGCACTGATCGCGCTGGGGAAGCTGAAATTTCAGCTTCTCCTGCACGATCGCTGCTGTGTTTGGTCAGTCAGATTGACTGACCAATCACAGCGCTGTGGGTGCGGGGACCGACGGCAAAGGTCCCCGCACCGCTTGCCGTGCCTGTCAGCTGTCTGTGACAGCTGTCGGCACTGATCTACCACTGCGTGTTTACACGCAGTGGTAGATCAAAGGCAAGACGTGCAGAGTCCGTCCTGGTGCCGGAACTGGCACCTTGCCATGACGGACTCTGCACGTCAGTGGACATTAAGGGGTTAATATGCTTGCATTGTGCAAGGCCGCAACCATCTAATTGGCACGTGACCACATGTATATAAATCACATGCTTACGGTGATGCACCCGCCACTCCCTGCACTGGAGAGTCCTCATAGCGCGCAATGCACGCAGTGTGTGCACTATGAAGGTTCACAGGTCTGCAGTCACATAGAGGTCGGACAACCTCTGTAAGGACCAATTCTCCTAGGCATGGAATCAACAAGTTGGAAACATATTGGAATATGAGTCAAGATGACAGTAATTCAGTGTCTCCTGATCTGAATCCAATTGAACAGGTATGAGGAATTCTGAAGAGACAAGTTGTCATCACTCTCCATTCAGCATTTAGACTCTAAAAGAGGTCATTCTTCAAGAATGGAAAAAGATGTTGAAATATGTCGCCAACTTGTTCATTCCGCTCCAAGAAGACTTGGTGTTCTTAAAAATCATGGAGGTCATACAAAATACTAGACATAGTGGTTTTTGATGTAGGGTGTATTTGTTTTTGAACCAACTAATTTGAGTAAAACTGAAGGTTTTGCAATGAAAGTTATATTATTAACTTTACTTTCATGTTATGGGTTAAAAATGTTCTAAAAACTCAATCTTGTCTAAAATTTTGAAATTCTTCTTGTGTTCAGTGAGATGTTGATTAAAATCTTACTTTTCAAAGGCATGTACTCATTTATGCTAAGCACTGAATATATATACAGTGGGGAAAAAAGTATTTAGTCAGCCACCAATTTTTCAAGTTTTCCCACTTAAAAAGTTGAGAGAGGCCTGTAATTGACATCATAGGTAGACCACAACTATGAGAGTCAAAATGAGAAAACAAATACAGAAAATCACCTTGTCTGATTTGGCAAGATTTATTTTGCATATTATGGGGGAAAATATGTATTTGGTCATTAACAAAAGTTCATCTCAATATTTTGTTATATATCCTTTGTTGGCAATGACAGAGGTCAGATGTTTTCTGTAAGTCTTCACAAGGTTGTCACACACTGTTGATGGTATGTTGGCCCATTCCTCCATGCTTATCTCCACTAGAGCAGTGATGTTTTGGGCCTGTCGCTGGGAACATGGACTTTCAAATCCCTACAAAGGTTTTCTATGGGGTTGAGATCTGGAGACTAGCTAGGCCACTCCAGGACCTTCATATACTTGTTACGAAGCCACTCCATTGCCCTGGCGGTGTGCTTGGGATCATTATCATGCTGAAAGACCCATCCACGTTTCATCTTTAATCCCCTTGCTGATGGAAGGAGGTTTGCACTCAAAATCTCATGATACATGGCACTATTCATTCTTTCATGTACACGAATCAGTCGTCCTGGTCCCTTTGCAGAGAAACAGCCACAAAGCATGGTGTAGCCACCCCCATGCTTCACAGTAGGTATGGTGTTCTTTGGATGCAACTCAGCATTCTGTCTCCTCCAAACACAACAAGATTTGTTTCTAGCAAACAGTTCTACTTTGGTTTCATCAGACCATATGACATTCTCCCAGGACTCTTCTGGATAATCCAAATGCTCTCTAGCAAACTTCAGACGGGCCCGGACATGTACTGGCTTAAGCAGGGGGACACGTCTGGCACTGCAGGATCTGTGTCCATGGCGGCATAGTGTGTTACTGATAGTAGCCTTTTTACTGTAGTCCCAGCTCTATGCAGGTCATTCACTAGGTCCCCCTGTGTGATTCTGGGATTTTTATTCACCGTTCTTGTGATCATTTTGACCCCACGGGGTGAGATCTTGCTTGGAGCCCCAGATCGAGGGAGATTATCAGTGGTCTTGTATGTCTTCCATTTTCTTATTATTGCTCCCACAGTTGATTTCATCACAGCAAGCTGCTTGCCTGTTGCAGATTCAGTCTTCCCAGCCTGGTGCAGGGCTACAATTTTGTTTCTGGTGTCCTTTGACAGCTCTTTGGTCTTCACCATAGTGGAGTTTGGAGTGTGACTGTTTGAGGTTGTGGACAGGTGTCTTTTATACTGATAACAAGTTCAAACAGGTGGCATTACTACAGGTAATGAGTGAAGGACAGAGGAGCCTCTTAAAGAAGAAGTTACAGATCTGTGAGAGCCAGAAATCTTGCATGTTTTTAGGTGATCAAATACTTATTTTCCACCATAATTAATCTTGCCAAATCAGCAAGGTGATTTTCTGGATTTGTTTTCTCATTTTGACTCTCATAGTTGTGGTCTACCTATGATGTCAATTACAGGCATTTTTAAGTGGGAGAACTTGCACAATTGGTGGCTGACTAAATACTTTTTTTTCCACACTGTATATACAGGGTTGTCCAAAAGCAGGTGGACAGTATGTGTAATAGGGTTATGAAGGGGGAGATTTATCAAACATGGTGTAAAGTGAAACTGACTCAGTTGCCCTTAGCAACCAATCAGATTCCACTTTTCAGACTCTTTGGAAAATTATAGGTGGAATCTGATTGGTTGCTAAGGGCAACTGAGTCAGTTTCACAGATCCAGTTTTCACAGATAAATCTTCCCCAAAATGGCAAATAATTTATATACAGATCAAAGAAAATGGATTTTAAAAGAGTATTGGAAATCTCAAAATGTTGAAACAGTTAGAGCAAATTGGGTTAAAACATTTGATACTCAAGCCCCAAAGAGACGACCCAAAACAGCCTGTACAGAAAATAATAAACAACTTGTTGCTGAAACATTTGTTCAGAGTCTAAAAAAGTCCACCAGAAGAGTCTCTTTAGAATTGGGAATTTCACGAGCTTCCATCATGCGAATCCTGAAATCTATTGGGTGGAAAGCTTATTGTCCACATCTAATTCATGGTTTATTGGAGGATGATCCAGACAGGCGGCTGCAATTTAGTGAGATTATGCTTAACGAAATTGAAGAAAATCCAGTAATTTTAGATAACATTATGTGGAGTGATGAAGCTTCTTTCAAATTATCTGGCCATATTAACAGACATAATTGTATTTACTGGTATAATGAGAACATGCATTTACCATTAGAGCAACAACTAAATGAGCCTGGTGTCAATGTTTGGGGTGGTATTTCAAGTTTTGGTGTTTTTGGACCATTTTTTTTTGATGGAACAGTCACAGGAGATAAGTATCTCGAAATTCTAATGAATCAAGTTGTTCCCCAGTTACAGCATCAGCCTAATTCACTTTATTTCCAACAAGATGGAGCTCCTCCACATTATTCAAGACTCTTCAAGAGTAGTCCGCGAGTATCTTGATGAAACATTTCCTAATAAATAGATTGGCCGAAGTGGCCCACTTGATTGGCCGGCATGTTCACCAGACTTGATCCCAATGGATTTTTTCTTTTGGGGAGTACGCAAGGACAAAGTTTATAGTCGAAAACCAAAAAGTGTCAATGATTTGAAAAATTACATAAGAGATGCATTTCAAGAAATTAATACCCAAAGAGACTTGTGCAAAAATGATTATTGAAGCGTAAGAGGCAGACTTCAAAGCTGTGCATATTGTGATGGAAAACAGTTTGAGCACCTGCGTTGTTAAAATTGAAGGGATTTTATATTATTGTTCAGAATAAAATTTAATTGTCAATGTTATGCTTGTGTTAGTAAATATAATTTTATATATAAATCAAAATAAATGTTATTATTTTCTGTCCACCTACTTTTGGACCACTCTATATATATATATATATATATATTATATATATATATACTATATATATATACACTGTAGATATATATATACACACATATATTTATGTATATATTTACCTTAATGTTTATCTACAGTATCTATCTATCTAAGAAAAAAAATTTGAGCAGCACAAAGAAAGAGTCCGGGTGCAGAGCCCCCCAGGCCAATACCAAACCTCAATTATAGAAATCCAGAGAAATTTGAGGCCGCACACTGTTTGTAGTGAAATAGAGCTATTTAATCAGCCCAAAAGGCGATGTTTCGGTCCCAACAGGAACTTTTCTCAAACTGTGAACATGTGAAAGTGCCAGGTATATAAAGAGTACACATAATTATAATCATTTACATTAATCATCATTATAGGAGCATGTATTTACATTGTAATTAACATGCATAAAGTGCATCTCTGGATATCTATCTATCTATCTATCTATCTAATCTATCTATCTATCTATCTATCTATCTATCTATCTATCTATCCGTCCATCTATCTATCTTCTCATTACTTGTTACTTCTACTGTACATGGTCAATTTCTTGTCTCATTACTACATAGTGTCGCCCTCTTCATTGTTAGATCACTATGAACTGAAGGGACAAAGTGACCACATGATAAACAACATGGGGTTATCATGAACCAAAATTTTGTGTATATACAAAACCACACATGTTTTTAAATGGATGCAAAATGAAAATGCAACATGTTTTATTGTATTTCGAGTAATATTTTTTGTGGGACAACAACTTTAAGTAAATGCAGGTTCTCAATGATAATAAAACAACCTCTGTTTCAAAGTACAACTACATTTTTACAGTTCCATGTTATAATCTGTACAAAATAAAGCCAATTCCATAATAAACGCACTCCTGCCTAGCTTCTGTTGTGCTATATCCAGCTATTGTTGGAATAAGTTATTAATTTTAGTAGTAAGCTTTCAAGTCCTCCTTTTAATTGGAGTTTACCTGTAGAACAACTTCACACACTTGAATAGAAGAGATAACAGCAAAACTAAAAAACTGAGCTGGGTTATAAGCTGGTATACATGCTGCGTGTAAGAGCGCGTTCTCACTGTGGCCATTTCATACACAAAACTCAAGAAAAAAAACCTGAAAAACAAAACTGAGCATATACCCTACAGCAAGTACCGTATATACTCGTGTATAAGCCGAGATTTTCAGCACCTTTTTTCGTGCTGAAAATGCCCCCTCGGCTTATACATGAGTCATAGGGCAGAAACCAGCGGGGGAGGGGATGCCGCAGCAGGAGCTGGTGGCTGGGACATCATACTCACCCCTCCCCGTGCCATCGCTGAACATCCCTGCAATCCTGCGTTCTCCCCGGCTTCCTGCAGCTCTCCCCGGCTTCCTGCAGCTCTCCAGCACTGAGCGGTGATGTAATACCCGCTCATTAAGGTCATGTAATATGGACGTGACGCCACTCCCATAGGCGTGGCGTCCATATTCATGGCCTTAATGAGCGGTATTACGTCACCGCTCAGCGCTGGAGAGCTGCAGTAAGCCGGGGAGAGCTGCAGGAAGCCGGGGAGAGCTGCAGGAAGCCGGGGAGAATGCAGGATTGCAGGGACATGCAGCGATGGAATGGGGAGGGGTGAGTATGATGGAGGAGAGGACAAGGAGCACGGAGCAGGACGGGGGGATAACGGAGGACGGGGGAAGCATGGAGGAGGATGGGGGAGAACGGAGGACGGGGGAAGCATGGAGCAGGACGGGGGGGAGAACGGAGGACGGGGGAAGCATGGAGAAGTACGGGGGGAAAACGGAGGACGGGAAGCATGGAGCAGGACGGGGGGAGAACGGAGGACGGGGGAAGCATGGAAGAGGACGGGGGAGAACGGAGGACGGGGGAAGCATGGAGCAGGACGGGGGAGAACGGTGGACGGGGGAAGCATGGAGGAGGACAATGAGCATGGAGCAGGACAGGGGAGGATGGAGGGCACAGAGGAGCACGGAGCAGGACGGGGGGAGAGGATGGAGGGCACAGAGGAGCACGGAGCAGGACGGGGGGGCACAGGAGGAGGGGGGGCACAGGAGGATGGAGAAGGAGGGGGGAGTACAGAGGAGAATGGGGGAGCACAGAGCTGGATGGGGGAGCAAGGAGCAGGACGGGGGCAGCACAGAGCAGGAGGGCAGTTTATACACCCGGCTTATACACGAGTCAATAAGTTTTCCCAGTTTTTTGTGGCAAAATTAGGGGGGTCGGCTTATACACGGGTCGGCTTATACACAAGTTTCTCGCATTGCACTTGCAAGTGTGACCCCGGCCTTTAGCTCAGAAAGGGGAGCCACATCCCTTGTTTGTACAAATGTCATTTGACACATAGTAAGGTTTTAATAAATCAAAAGAAAAACCAATTGTATATAACTAAAAAGTCTTGCACGAAATAAACAGAAATCCTCCCAAAGAAAAATTGTGCTAAAAGCAACTATAACAATATTGAAAATTTTTATTGAAATATATTCAGAATAAACAAAATATATATTAAAATTGATGAACAGCTGAAATATGAGCAACAAAAATCTAGGACAAATAATGATACAACCACTTTGCCAGATTAAATATAATAATCACAAGAATATCAGAAAATAGCAAAAAAAAGCACAAGATGTGTCAATAAATTAAAACACAAAGTGCAACAGTGCCACAAAAAAACATATATCAAAAAACATATACACATGCATATATATATACAAAATATTGAATAGTAAAATATGTATATAAAGTGCAAAAATGCAAAATTTAAAATGAACTATGTGTAGTAATTGCACATAAGACTTGTGCAAAGAAGGGGCCCAAAATGGGTAGTGCAAAATTAAAAGAAAAAAAAAAATTTTTTTGCGTGAAAATATATGCATATATGTTATAAATAAATGTTCCAAATAAATAAATATAAAGTGCTGAAGCTGTAATCCAATAACACATAAACAATGTGTTGCAAAGTGCAAACAGTGCAACAGAATCATGTGCAAAAATTGCTGATATTCAATAAAATACAGAGTTTTGCAATTTATATAATAAGGTAAAGTGTCACAGTGCTGGGAATGGATATAACTAGCATGTGCTAAAACGTGCTACTATTGAAACAACCTTATGCAAAATAGCTGATAGAAAAACACTAAATTTGGTCATATTTAGAGCACTGCAGCTGAATACAACAAGATAAAGTGCTGCAGTGCTGAAAATAAATAAATCTGGCAGGGGTATACTAGATCAAACTAAAAGCTCCACGTACCTACGATGTGCTCTCTCACTACGCGCGTTTCGGTGCTTGTGCCTTCTCCAGGGGGCATGTACTATAGACAGGTTTGGACCATCCCGATGGGACGTGGTGGGATGGCTTTTATCCTTTTTTAAGTACCCTACATTATTTACATGTGCTATTACTTATTTACTTGCTGTAAGTATATACTCATTTTTGTTTTTCCTTGGGTTTTGAGTATCAGATGACCGCAGTGGGAACGTGCTCTTACACATTGCACGTATACCAGCTTATAACCCAGTTCAGCTTTTTGGTTTTGTCGTTATCACTAATACATCATGCTACAGTTTTTACAGCCATCAACAAGAGAGGATTTTTATTAAGACATGGACAAATACATACAGAAACCATAAATAATTATACCGAATGCTGCACACTATCATTAAATTACGCGTTTTATACAATCCTGTTCTGTGATAAACTCGCGCAGAGTAATATTTATTGTTCTTGACACTTCCATCTGTCAGTTGGTATAAATTCACAGAACTAGTCGCAAAAAGCAATCCAATTCCTGCATAAATATTTTATACACAAAACTTTAAATGAAATGTTTTAAAGGGATTAGTATAATAATAAAATCTGCTTTTTTCAGAACGCAGCGCCACTTATAAAATGGGCTCTGTCTGGTATTGCAGGTGATCCACATAATTTAAAGGAAACCTATCACTTGATTCAAGCTGCCCAAAACCGCCTTTTTGCACAGGTGCATTTTTTATGAAACGCTCTGGCGTTTCAGAGAACCTATTCCTTAAAGATCCAGCCAAGGACCTTAACCAGAAGCCCAACTAGTCCAGCTTCACCCCTTTTTGCAGGGACACTGCGAGTGAATGACAGGTCTCATAGCCAAAGACCCGTCAATCACCTTGATAGGGAGCAGAGCCGAACTCTTCTGGTCTCTGCTTATGGTTCCAACCAGATCTTTAAAGTGTATTATTTTATGAAAACTCCAAATAATTTCAGAAAACAATATACCTGGTGACAGCCGTGCCCCCAGGCTCTGATTCATGCTTATCAGGGTTCGGGCAGCATGAATCAGATGACAAGTTCTCTTTACATGAATGTTACTGTTATTAAGAACAGATCTAACCCATAGCCAAGAATGACATTGTTCCAAAACGAGAAGTCCATTTTTTTTTTACTCCCAGACAACCCCTTTAAATGACCTCAAAGTCTAAGCTACATATCAATACAATAATAATAAATAATGAAAAAATTCTATGACCTGCAGGCAGGCAGCAATGGAAATGGTGTTTTGCATTTTTGTTATTATATTTATCATTCTTTTACACTTTTTTCTCTTCCCCCTGGAGTAACAGTCACCCTTCCTACCTTTTGTAAAGCAATTAAACAGCAGTTTAGTTCTATTTCTGCTTGCTACTCATCCTGAATGGCAGAGGCTCCTATTTCCAGAGAGGTAAAATAACCATCAGACCCTTAATCTCCTTTACAACAAATCAATGTAAATCAACACCCTTTGTTGTTCTATAAATCTATGGGGATGGGAAATCAAAACGACACATGAAAGCAAAAACACAAAATATTTTACTTTCGTACATCGACAGGATGGTTTTTTGTGAGGTCTGTGCTCATCAATATATTCATTTCTACATTTGTTCACTGTTATGGTGATTAAGTTCCCCGACCACATTCTGGCTCAAGTGTTCCCTAGAGCCGACTTGTGGCTTCTATGAAACAATTTGGTTAACTATTGAGAGTAGCTGCGTTCTCGTCTTACTGGACATATCCTATTAGAAGTGAATAGGTTAAAAAAAAAAAAAGTCAAACTTGGAAGAGATTCATAAAATTATTGCGAAAGTCGAGATTCACCATGTTAGCCAATCGGAAATGAGCTATTTATGTTTTTGGAAAATAAGAGCTGATTGACTGCAGCTGGCTACTTTTCTTGCATTCATTATTAGGATTGATTAGGTTTTAATATATAAAGATGTTCACATTTTTATTTATTGATAGGAAAGGAAATATTGAACATACGTCCATCCATGGGCAGCATGGGGACTCAGTGGTTAGCACTGCAACCTTACAGTGCTGGAGTCTTGGGTTCAAATCCCACCAAGGACAACATCTACAAGGAGTTTGTATGTTCTCCCCGTGTTTGTGTGGGTTTCCTCTGGGTTCTCTGGTTTCCTCCCACAATCCAAAGACATACTGATAGGGAATCTAGATAGTGAGCCCCATCGGGGACAGCGATGATAATGTATGTTAGGCATTAAGAGAATAAAATATATGTTATATACGAGTACATTAAATAGCTAATAGTATCATATATAGTTCTAAATGTTAGTATCATATGAAACCTATGAGAACACAATTGAAATTCAAACTATGGAGGTCGCAAATTCTTAAGGCGTCTTGACGAGCAATGGATGAAAATGAGGGACAACTTCACAAGGTTCAAAAAAGAAAAACTTAATGTTCCTGCTCCTTGGTAAAAATTCCAGTTCATTGTAACATTTTCAAATTCATTCCAAAAAGAAGTCATGGCAGGAAAAAGAAAAGCAACGTGGTTTAAACGCTATCCGGCGCTCTTTGTCAAAGGTCAATTACCAATCTTGCCGGAATCGTCAACCATCCGGATGTTTTTTTTTTAACCCTGTCAAAGTATATTTTATGCCCTTGCACAGAGTATTGGTTCCAAATGATCGGTTTAGAAATCAAATGGAAGCTAATGCAACTGACCCGACGTTATCCAGATGTACTTTCTAGTGACAGTACAGTGATTATTGCTGTAATTTCCTGGAATGGCTTCTTTAAATATGTTAAAACAACAGGGTTTTTGTAATGTGCAGATTTTTTCAATCCAAAAGTGTAATAAGTGTATGTCAGTTAGTATTATGTAAATTTCTACTGATCAAACAACCAGCGAAGTATAGTCAGAGATAAAAGCAATTGTGTTGTTTAGAATTTTCTAGTTAGAATTTTCTAGTTATTTTTGAAGACGGTAAATAATATAAAAAGCGGCGTAGCTGCAGGGGTGCACAGTTTGCAGCCGCATATGAAAGTGGGAAATCTTAGTCATTTCAGCAGTATAAGCGGGATGACATGAGATGCGGATCACGAGATTTGTGCCTCCCGAGACCTGGAACTAGCAAAGAAGAGAGATCAGCTCAGCAAACTAGAGAGGATGGGAGGGCAAGGAAAGAAGGAAGACTAGCTGAGGTCTGTGTATGGAAAATGGCTGCAGAACATGTAGTATGAGGCCAGTGCATGTTCGGATTTATCTATGGCGTGTATTAGTGTGCCCAGATTGGTATTTCTATATCTAAAATGCTGGAGAAACTATATAATATGAAGAAAAAACAGGCAATGGTGAAAGGAAGATGGAGAAAAGCTTCAGATATTCCTTCCCCAGATAGTTATAAAGCCTTGAGATCCTTCTGTCCCTCTCAGCATATAAGGAGGACAACCAGGCCTGAAATGGGTCATAAAGATGGGTCACCTGCAACGAAAGACAGAAAAATGATCCATCGTTTCTTTATACTTTTCCTCCCTTCTGAGTGCACGTCTGTGTTTGGCTCAATATACTGCAGCCACGTATCCAAAAAATCCATCACATCAATTATGATGAATATAGGAAAAAATATACATGTGTCGAAGAGAAAAAATGTGTCACAGAACAATAAGCAAGACCATGAAAAAAAAAAACAGCACGTAAATAAATATGAGAAGGATATGCACAAGGTCAGTAGCGAACATACAAGTGCAGTCATATGAAACAGAAATAAGATATGACACCTAATAATCAGAAACAAAACTATAAATTCTTAAAGGGAACCCATCTTTAGATCTTTGCTGCCTGAACCTTCAGCAGCATGAATCAGATCTCGGCTGCACGGTTGCAGGTATATTTTAGGCCAGGGTCACACTTGCGAGTATGACGCGAGAAACTCGTGTGAGTCTCTCGCATCAATAATCAATAACCAGCTCTGCCGCCGGCGCTCGGACCGGAGAGTGCGCTGCATGTATTTCTATGCAGTCCTGAGTGCTGGTGGCAGTGCCGGGTATTGATGCATTATTGGGCATTATTAGTTTGAGCGTTTTTTGCTATTTTCCAATATACAGAACTCACTGAATTCAACTGTGCTACTGACAGACTCGGACTGGCCCATAGGATAACGGGAATCCCCGGTGGGCCCCAGTGCAGATCTGAACCCCCAACCCCACTGTATGGGCAGTACTGTTCATAATTCACTTGATTCACTCTGTACAAGAAAAAGCAGCATCTCATCACTGATTAACCAGTTTATTATTATATAGAGATATAGGTACATTTGTGAACCAGGGTAGTGTAATATTTGTATGCAGGTGAAAAGTGGCCCCCCAAAGTCAATGTTACTGGTGGGCTCTTGGCACCCCAGTCCGACCCTGGCTACTGATGGTTCATTACACTTACGTACAGAATGTTGTAGTATAGAATGTATTTTATTACAGCATATTCCTGTGTATACAGTAGCTGGAGAAATTTGAGATAAGATGACTATCACAAATGTGGAAATAATACGATATTACTAAATTCCAACAAATCTACCTGAATGGTCAGACTCTAATTCTCTGTCCCTAATCAGCTATTACAATTTCTGATATGGCGCGGAAATTTGGGTTTGCCTGCACTGTATGAATTATTTTAATGTATATTTTTTATTGAAATAATATGTTCCATATAGACTGAAAACGCTTTGAGTGCTAAATTGTATAATATCACGCTTATGGTAAATATAGTCTTTTGTCACAGAGAATGTATTGTTTGTCAGCTGTCTACCGCTTTTATTTTTTTTTTTCCTCCCGAAATCTTTCATTTTTCGTTAATACAAAGCTTGTTAAAACAGTGAAATAAACACAATGTTTATTCATCATGTCACAATGGCTGACAGCAGGCAGTAAGGCTACATGATACACAGAATAAAAATGAGGTGTGCGCGCACGTCTAGAATAAAGCCAGCTGCACTCCTAATAGTACGTAGAAACAAATATTATACGCCAGATTCTTTTTACCCTAAAATCAAGCTAGATCAGTTATTTCACAAGAATTTCTGCAGGGGCAGGATATATATCCAGATTCAATCTCCGGGGGGCTCACAGTTCCGCAGCACCGCGGCACTGTATTCTGAGAGCGTGGAGGCGTAATGAATTACTGTTATGCAAATCATATACATAAATATCTGACAATACAAATTTATTCACTGTGTCTACAATTTATATTTATAGTGCAACTTTATAGACCCCCCCTAAGAGATTAGTTTGTAACAAAGTCCACTTTTTGGGTCATCGTTTAGTTTTTCTATTAGTTTGATAAATTTACCCCATGTACGTTCTATCACGGCGCTTCTTACTCTGATGTCCCAAAATCTCATAAGTAGGCAAAGTTCGTGCTAAAAAGACCATGTATGCAGACCAAATAGCCTTATCAATAAAACCTGTGTTTATTCTAAGGGCATGTGCCGACGACCGTATTTTCGGTCCGAACGCGATCCCACAAAACATCGGATCACACTCAGACCAATGTTATTCTATGGGGCTGTGCACATGTCCGATTTTTTCCTCGGATGGAGACTGTCCAAGAAAAACCGCAGCGTGTCTCAGTTTGACCCAATTATCGGATTGCAATCGGCTATGCAAGTTAATGAGGACTGCACTGGGATGACATCTGAGTGCAGTCAGATTTCCATGGAATGACACAATGGAGGAGATGGAAAAATTATTTTTTCCATCTTCTCCTAATCTAAGAGAATTGGATCATACAGTGATCATACTCTGACCAGTTTCTCATTAGTGTTTGATCAGTGTGTCGTTTGCATAATCAGCCAGATTCTCGCGGATCTGAAAATCGACATCTGTCTGCACCTGCCCGTAGACTGATTTATGGCAGTGCCGGACAACTAACAACCCACAGGTGCATGAGGTTACGTTTTTCCCATCTGCTGATATCTAAGGGTGATGGGGCACTGTTATGGAGTTATTGTGGAGGGTGGGATAGAGGGTCTTTTCTCACATTCTAGCCAGCCCAATATAAACTCAGATATGAAGCTTATTTACATGGCCATTCTTGCAAAAGTCTGTGCGTAAACCATACTGCAAATATGTATCTGTAGAAAGTTGAGCTCACTGATTGGCTGCAGTGATGATGACTTGACGTCTGCATTGCAGAGAATAACAGATATTGGGGCAGCGGTGGAAAATCCGCGTTGGACCTGGGGAGTGTGAGTAAGGATCAGTTTGTTGTATTTTTAATAAACTGTGCCTGGGGACAGGTTTTATATTGATTATTATGTAGCCACATGTATTAGATTAGTTTTAGTTTCATTGTGCGCAAGAAACACTGTAAAGTATCAACTTCTGGGAGTTCGTCAGTTCTGGAAATGTGCGGCAGCATAAGTCAAATGATAAGGACGCAGGTGAGAGACTCTGTTATGTCGGGTCAGACTTCAAAAAGATATCTACTGATTTCTGCAGATTCTTTTCTCAGCTCAGACATGGAGTGCTTTGTATTTTCATGTGACATCCACTTTTCAGCCTTTCATGTCCAGGGCTACTATTTGTGAAAATGATAAAGTATATTCCGAAAAATAGAAATCATGTTACAAAAGTCATATAACATAATTTAGTTCATGCGCTTTGGCTTTTTCTATCTTTTTGACTGTTTCCGCTCTTCACAAGTGTTTGCAACACAGAGAATACGAAAAGAAATTAGTGGATACAGATAATGTGATTAGGATTCACATTATAAAAGCAACTAACCTCATAATGATTGTACAAGAATTGCCAAGCTTGGCTACTTTCTTCCAGAAACAGTGCCGCTCCTTTCCTTATCTTCTGTGTGATAGTGCCGCTCTGTTACATGGAAACTATCGGGGCTTACCTGCAGTACCACACTCCACCTCTAACTGGCGCGCTTTCTTTTGAGGGGAAAGAAAGAACATAGAAAGAAAGACAGAGAGGGAAAGAAAGAACAGAGAGAGAAAGAAAGAAAGAAAGAAACGAGAGAGAAAGAAAGAGGGGACAGAAAGAACAGAGGGAAAGAAAGAAAGAACAGAGAGAGAGGAGAGAAAGAAAGAAAGAAAGAAAGAAAGAAAGAAAGGGGAAAGAAGAAAGAAGAAAGAAAGAAAGAGAAAGAAAGAAAGAAGAAAGAAAGAAAGAAAGAGAGAGAAAGAAAGAAGGAGAAGAAAAAAAGAAAGAAAGGAGGAGGAAAGAAAGAACAGAGAGATAGAGAGAAAGAAACAGAGAGAGAAAGAAAACAGAGAAAGAAACAGGGGACAGAAAAAAAGAACAGAGAGGAAAAAAGAAAGAGGGTAAAGAAAGAAACAACAGAGAGGGAGAGAGAGAAAGAAGGAAAGAAGAACAAAGAGAGAAAGAAAGAACAGAGAGATAGAAAGAAAGAGAAAGAAAGAAAGAAAGAAAGAAAGAAAGAAAGAAAGAAAGAAAGAAAGAAAGAAAGGAGAAAGAAAAGAGAGAGAGAGAAAGAAAGAAAGAAAGAAAGAAAGAAAGAAAGGAAGAAAAGGAAAGAAAGAATAGAAAGAAAGGAAGGGGAAAGAAAGAACAGAGAGAGAGAAAAGAACAGAGAAAGAGAAAGAAAGAACAGAGAGAATGAAAGAAAAAGAGTAAAAAAGAACAGAGAGAAAGAAAGAAAAAGAACAGAGAGAAAGAAAGATGGGAAAGAAAGAAAGATGGGAAAGAAAGAAAGAACAGAGAGAGAAAGAAAGAGGGGAAAGAAAGAGAAAGAAGAGAGAGAAAGAGAAAGAGAAAGAAAGGGGAAAGAAAGAACAGAGAGAGAGAAAGAAAGAGAAGGAAAGAAAGAAAGAAGGGGAAAGAAAGAAAGAACAGAGAGATAGAAAGAAAGAGGGGAAAGAAAGAACAGAGAGAAAGAAAGAAAAAGAACAGAGAGAAAGAAAGATGGAAAAGAAAGATGGGAAAGAAAGAACAGAGAGAGAAAGAAAGAGGGGAAAGAAAGAGAAAGAAAGAAAGAACAGAGAGAAAGAGAAAGAAAGATGGAAAAGAAAGAACAGAGAGAGAAAGAAAGAGAAAGAAAGAAAGAACAGAGAAAGAACAGAGAGAGAGAGAAAGAACAGAGAGAAAGAAAGAAAGGGGAAAGAAAAGAACAGAGAGATAGAGAGAAAGAAACAGAGAGAAAAAAAACAGAGAAAGAAACAGGGGACAGAAAAAAAGAACAGAGAAAAAAAGAAAGAGGGTAAAGAAAGAAACAACAGAGAGGGAGAGAGAGAGAAAGAAGGGAAAGAAAGAACAAAGAGAGAAAGAAAGAACAGAGAGATAGAGAGAAAGAAAGATGGGAAAGAAAGAACAGAGAGAGAGAAAGAAAGAGAAAGAAAGAACAGGGAAAGAACAGAGAGAGAGAGAGAGAGAAAGAACAGAGAGAAAGAAAAAAGAAAGAAAGAAAGGGGAAAGAAAGAACAGAGAGAGAGAGAAAGAACAGAGAGAAAGAGAAAGAAAGAACAGAGAGAAAGAAAGAAAGAGGGGAAAGAAAGAACAGAGAGAAAGAAAGAAAAGGAACAGAGAGAAAGAAAGATGGGAAAGAAAGAAAGATGGGAAAGAAAGAAAGAACAGAGAGAGAAAGAAAGAGGGGAATGAAAGAGAAAGAAAGAACAGAGAGAAAGAGAAAGAAAGGGGAAAGAAAGAACAGAGAGAGAGAAAGAAAGAGAAGGAAAGAAAGGGGAAAGAAAGAAAGAACAGAGAGATAGAAAGAAAGAGGGGAAAGAAAGAACAGAGAGAAAGAAAGAAAAAGAACAGAGAGAAAGAAAGATGGGAAAGAACAGAGAGAGAAAGAAAGAGGGGAAAGAAAGAGAAAGAAAGAAAGAACAGAGAGAAAGAGAAAGAAAGATGGGAAAGAAAGAACAGAGAGAGAGAAAGAAAGAGAAAGAAAGAAAGAACAGAGAAAGAACAGAGAGAGAGAGAAAGAACAGAGAAAAAGAAAGAAAGGGGAAAGAAAGAACAGAGAGAGAGAAAGAACAGAGAGAAAAAGAAAGAAAGAACAGAGAGAAAGAAAGAAAGAAAGAAAGAAAGAAAGAGGGGAAAGAAAGAACAGAGAGAAAGAAAGAAAAAGAACAGATAGAAAGAAAGATGGGAAAGAAAGAAAGATGGGAAAGAAAGAAAGAAAGAACAGAGAGAGAAAGAAAGAGGGGAAAGAAAGAGAAAGAAAGAAAGAACAAAGAGAAAGAGAAAGAAAGGGGAAAGAAAGAACAGAGAGCGAGAAAGAAAGAGAAGAAAGAAAGAAAGGGGAAGAAAGAAAGAAAGAGAGATAGAAAGAAAGAAAGAAAGAAAGAAAAGAAAGAAAGAAAGAGGGGGAAAGAAAGAACAGAGAGAAAGAAAGAAAAAGAACAGAGAAAGAAAGATGGGAAAGAAAGAACAGAGAGAGAAAGAAATAACAGAGAGAAAGAAAGAGGGGAAAGAAAACAGAGAGAAAGAAAGAACAGAGAGAAAGAGAGAAAGGAAAGAACAGAGAGATAGAAAGAAAGAGGGGAAAGAAAGAACAGAGAGAAAGAAAGAAAAAGAACAGAGAGAAAGATGGGAAAGAAAGAACAGAGAGAAAGAAATAACAGAGAGAGAGAAAACAGAGAGAGAAAGAAAGAAAGATTCTATAAAGATACTATAGCAGCCCGGCTCCCATTGTAGTGCCCACCTGAGTCTCCCGATGCAGGACATATCATGATCCGCTCACATGGCCGACATCCCCGATTCCAAGGCGATGCCGCTGTCTGCGCTGTCAGAGGAGGACACAGTGATGGATCTGAAGCATTCCTGAAGTGCCTCATGGTTCCGTCACAATCTCCTCCCGAAATTACCTAATTTCCGGTCATCTTCCAGCACGTCACTTCTGGTGGAACATCACGTGCGAGTTTTAAAGTGCTCCTCCGGGCTCCGGCATGTACTCCTGTGTCCACGGGAAAAGCTCCCAGCCGGGACAGCGGGGCAGACTCTCAAAATCGGGAGTGTCCCGCTGAATTCGGAACGGTTGGGAGGTATGAATGCTCCCCACCATACACCTTGTACACGCAGGGCTCTGCACACCTCATACACACACGGTTCCACTTTGTATGCCTCGTACACACACGGCTCCGCTCCATCCACCTTGCACACACAAGGCTCCACTCAGTATACACATGGCTCCTCTCCGTACACCTTGTACACACGCAGCAATGCTTTGTACACCTTGTACACACACGACTCCACTCCGTAAACCTTGTACACATGGGGCTTTGCAGCATACACCTCGTACACACGCGGTTCTGCTCCGTACACCTCGTACACACGCGTCTCCGCTACATACACACAAGGCTTCACTCCGTACACACACGACTCTGCTCCGCTCTGTACACACACGACTCAAGCATGGAGCCCTGGCCACGGCTCAGCTCCGTACACTTCGTACACACAGGGCTCCATTTCGTACACACACAGCACTGCTACATCCACCTCGTACACACGGCTCCGCTCCATAAACCTTGTACACGCGCGGCACGATCCGTGCACCTCGTACACGCATCCGTGCACCTCGTACACGCGCGGCTCGGCTCCGTGCACCTCGTACACGCACGGCTTGGCTCCGTGCACCTCGTACAGACACACGGCTCCGCTCCATCCAACTCGTACAAACATGGCTCCGCTCCATCCAACTCGTACACACACGGCTCCGCTCCATCCAACTCGTACACACATGGCTCCGCTCCTCCAACTCGTACACACACGGCTCCGCTCATCCAACTCGTACAAACAAGGCTCTGCTACATCCAGCTCGTACACACAAGGCTCCGCTCCGTACACCTCGTACACACTACAGCACTGCTACATCCACCTCGTACACACACGGCTCCGCTCCGTACACCGCGTACACACATGGCTCCACTCCGTACACCTTGTACACACACGGCTCTGCTACATCCAACTAGTACACACACGGCTCCGCTACATCCAACTCGTACACACTACAGCATTGCTACATCCACCTCGTACACACACGGCTCCGCTCCGTACACCTCGTACACACATGGCTCTGCTCCGTACACCTCATACATACACAGCACTGCTACATCCACCCTGTAAACCCCTCCTGACCCCACACATAGTAAACTTCACCTCATCCAGCACCATGACAACCAGCACACAGAGTCCGAGGACCCTGATCATGTGACCCCCTGACTCCTCCCCTCCTGTGACCTCATCACAGGTCCTGTGGGCACAGAAGAGTACAGCAAAGCAGTGTCATTGCTCTGCTGTGAGATGCTGAGGTGTAGAGACAGGGAGGACGAGGAACGGGTGCATGGGGGCATGGCAGCTTATCTCACTGCGGGACACATACCATCCTGGCCGGGACAGCGGGTGGGAGGGTCTAAATCGGGACTGTCCCGCTCAATCTGGGACAGTTGGGAGGTATTGTGTGTTCTTCGTGTGCGGGACGTTTTGCCACCCGTGCTGCCGGAAAAAACAGACATGTCAGTGTATTTTGCCCACAGACAGACGGTCCGTGGAAATACACTGACAAGTGCACAGGCCCATTCATTTGAATGGGTCTACGTGTGTACATGTCTCCGGTATGTGTGAGAACTGTCACCGCACGTTCTGGAGACACTGACATGTGAAAGTGGCCTTAAGATTTGTTCCTCAAAGGACAAATAAGATATTACCAATCTCTTATTGCTTGACTCAAAGAACTGGAGATGTTGTCTATAACAGCATCTGATCACGGCTTTCACTTTCAGATCTGGTTTAAAAGTATAACATTTTAAATTCAGTGGGTTACTAAAGCAATGGCTCTGGTTTTTCTCTGCTCTACGTTTGTTTATGTACTGGCTGCACAGCTAGGGAAATCCAAAAAAAAGCCCTTTCTCCGCCATCTACTGAAGAGTATAAGGTGTTCAGTAGTCTCTTTTATGCCAGTGAGTTTCATACTACATTAAAAGGAATATATCGGCAGATTTTTGCTACCTCATCTGATGTAGGAAAAGAGAAGCTCAATCCAATGATGTATCACTTAGATTACTGGGTGCAGCGGTTCCGACACAATCAGCGTTTTTAGATTTAGCAATGCAGCAGAGCTTAGAAGGCTAACTCTGTCCACACCAAGCACTCTGTATACAATGGCTGTTAACAGTGAGCTGCTTATCACAGAAGGGGGCGCAGTTGGACTTGGAAGCATGTGCCATGTAGTCACAGCAATGATAATCACCAGGTTATTAAACCTTCAGTGTAAGTAAACATCACACAGCCTGACGGGTGACACATTGTTGAATTCTGTGTATTAACCCTGCCTCATGCTGTCCTCAGAGTACATAGTAAAAACCTGCTGACAGATTCCCTTTAATAAACAATACCTCCATGTCTACAATAGCTATATTCCTATTATAGTGGAAACAAGATTAATAAAAAAATCTCCTCCCAAACCAAAAATCAGATGCGAATGCTTATTATTTTAAGACTGCATTCATTACGCAGTATCAAAAACCTGCAGCAGCTCTTAACTGCTGTGAGCTTTTAATTGGAACTGAAAGAGTCACTAAAAGGGACCCTATCATGTCCCCAAGCACAATCTACCTGCAGATATAAGGTGAGTCTGCAGGTTAGTAGTGTAGCTTCTGTCCGGGCACCTATAAAGTATGGGTATGAGGAGAAAATGAACTTTATTCCTCCCATGAGCCACTGTCTTTCAGTTATACAAGCATGCCAGAGCAACTACAGTCATCGCTCAGTACACAGTGAGTTGTGGCTGTAAGCACGCCCCAGCACTATAACTGACAGCCAGTGGTGTAACGTCTTTAATTGAATTGGTCTTTTCATATAGGCCAAAGAGTGGGCCCCTAAGGCTCAGGACCTAAATGCGATAGCAACCTCTGCACCTATTGTAGTTACACCCCTGCTGACAGCTTGTTGCAGTGCACCTGCGCACAGTGAACTGTCAATCAAAGTTCTGGGGCGTGCGTACAGCTTCCACTCTCAGTGCTGTGAGAGACGACTGTAGGCGCGCCGTGATTGAAAACCGGTGGCTCCCAGGAGGATAAAAGTTCATGTTCTCCCGATAGCCCAGCTTTGAGTAATGTGGACTGACAGCATTGTCTCGCTATCACCCGGAGGAATAACCTTACATTTACTAGTTAATAGCGTAAGTGGACATGACATGTTCCCTTTCATTTTGCAGGGAAAGTGATCATGGAAAAATTAAAAGATTGCAGAGGCTCATGACCACTGCGGTTTTCGTAAGCTTTGCTGTGGTGTCTGGCAGTTGTTCTACTAAACTATGATTAAGGACATATTAATTAGGTTTTCGGCTATATTCACATGTAGGTATTGGTTTCTGTCTTGGTTGTATGTCTTTTTGACGCAAAAAATAGCACCATATGAGCACTATTTTTCCAGAGAAATTTGGCAAAATCTACGATAGAGTCTCTGGGGAAGGGGAATCAGCTTATATGCTGCATCCTAGACACGACTGACTGTACAAGGGCTTACTTGTGGGTTCTCCCCATGGTCTAAGCCAGCTGGTTGCAGTTGGTCATCAGCAAGCTGATAGTGATAAGGAATCCGCAGTCCATCATGAGATCTGGCGTAAGGTAGAGGAAGCACAGGGGTGCTGCAGGGAGCATGTCAGAGAGAGAGAGAGCAAGAAATAAGAAGATTAACCCTTCACAGCTAAAGCTTATCAATCTTATTTTTCTGCGGCTGTTAGACCTCCATGCTATTAGGTGAGCTGTGGAGCCATCACACTGTATGGGGGGCACTTTAGGGGCATCATGCTGTGGGTGGAATTATACTGTGTTGGAATTGCTGTGGCATCATCATACTTTTCTGGAGAAGGCACTGTGGTGTCATCATAATGAGTGAGTGTAGAATGTAGGTGGAATTATGGAGTATTTGGGGTATTTTTTAGGGAATTTATACTCTACTAGATGGTGGCCCGATTCTAACGCATCGGATATTCTTGAATATGTATGTAGTTTATTTATGAAGATTTAAGAATAATGCAATGAATACACAGGATTTTCCAATATGTGGAGGCTGCTGCTGCTGGGGTATATGTGGAGGCTGCTGCTGCTGGGGTATATGTGGAGGCTGCTGCTGCTGGAGTATATGTGGAGGCTGCTGCTGCTGGGGTATATAGAGGCTGCTGCTGCTGGGGTATATGTGGAGGCTGCTGCTGGGGTATATGTGGAGGCTGCTGCTGCTGGGGTATATGTGGAGGCTGCTGCTGCTGGGGTATTTAGAGGCTGCTGCTGCTGGGGTATATGTGGAGGCTGCTGCTGGGGTATATGTGGAGGCTGCTGCTGCTGGGGTATATGTGGAGGCTGCTGCTGCTGGGGTATATAGAGGCTGCTGCTGCTGGGGTATATGTGGAGGCTGCTGCTGCTGGAGTATATGTGGAGGCTGCTGCTGCTGGGGTATATAGAGGCTGCTGCTGCTGGGGTATATGTGGAGGCTGCTGCTGGGGTATATGTGGAGGCTGCTGCTGCTGGGGTATATGTGGAGGCTGCTGCTGCTGGGGTATTTAGAGGCTGCTGCTGCTGGGGTATATGTGGAGGCTGCTGCTGCTGGGGTATTTAGAGGCTGCTGCTGCTGGGGTATATGTGGAGGCTGCTGCTGGGGTATATGTGGAGGCTGCTGCTGCTGGGGTATATGAGGAGGCTGCTGCTGGGGTATATGGAGGCTGCTGCTGGTGGGGTGTACGTGGAGGCTGCTGCTGGGGTATATGTGGAGGCTGCTGCTGGGTATATGTGGAGGCTGCTGCTGGGGTATATGTGGAGGCTGCTGCTGCTGGGGTATTTAGAGGCTGCTGCTGGGTATATGTGGAGGCTGCTGCTGCTGGGTATTTAGAGGCTGCTGCTGCTGGGTATATGTGGAGGCTGCTGCTGGGGTATATGTGGAGGCTGCTGCTGCTGGGGTATATGAGGAGCTGCTGCTGGGGTATTGGAGGCTGCTGCTGGTGGGGTGTACGTGGAGGCTGCTGCTGGGTATATGTGGAGGCTGCTGCTGGGTATATGTGGAGGCTGCTGCTGCTGGGGTATATGTGGAGGCTGCTGCTGCTGGGTATTTAGAGGCTGCTGCTGGGGTATATGTGGAGCTGCTGCTGCTGGTATTTAAGCTGCTGCTGGGGTATATGTGGAGGCTGCTGCTGGGGTATATGTGGAGGCTGCTGCTGCTGGGGTATATGAGGAGGCTGCTGCTGGGTTATGAGCTGCTGCTGGTGGGGTGTACGTGGAGGCTGCTGCTGGGGTATATGTGGAGGCTAATGCTGCTGGGGTATATGTGGAGGCTGCTGCTGCTGGGGTATATGTGGAGGCTGCTGCTGGGGTATATGGAGGCTGCTGCTGGTGGGTGTACGTGGAGGCTGCTGCTGGGGTTTACGTGGAGGCCGCCGGTCAGGGTACTTCCGCTGCGAGCAGCCGGGAGATGACCGGCTGGTGCCGGTCATCTCCCGGCTGCGTCACAGTTGACCTCCATGCAGCAGGAGATGACCCATGGCTACCGTCAGGAGATCAGCTGCTAGAGCCGCTGATCTCCCGACGATAGCAGTGGCGTGCGTGGTACAAATCCTGCGCCAATTCGCGGACGGAGTACGCCTGTCGCTGATTGGTCGTGTCCGGCCAGGCACGACCAATCAGCGACGCGGGATTTCCGTTACAGACAGAATTAGACAATTATATAGTAGATAAGGGCCATGTAAGATTGTGTACCTGCCGTGTTATATTGGTCCCTCTCCCTGATTTTAAAAGTTGGGGGATATGACCCTACCTACTCCAGCAAATTTTTTGGGGGTGTGTGTAGAGAAGGGCCCAATTAGGACTTTTCCTACGGGGCCACGTGATTTCTATGCACACCACTATGTGTACGAGCAAAGTTGTGCGTTTCCGTGATCTTGACGTTGCACTGACTGCAACCTACAGATCTACACTTCATTCTGCAGGAACCAGCAGTGGACTATACTGTATATTTTTGGCATAATTCTAAAACGGGATAATGGAGAAAGCAGTTGAAAGACATTGCACATACACTCAGATGTGCAGAGGCTCCAGGAGAAAGCAGAAAGACCCCCATACACCTTAGAAGAAGGTGACTGAATTCTAATTGTATGCGGCCTTAAGACCCTCTCCTGACAGATGGGACTGGGAGTAATTGACAGCTCCTATAAGTGATTGACAGCAGCTAACTCCCCTGTGCCCTATTAAAACTAGTAAACTCAAAAAGGAAAAATGCACACAAGAAATACAATATAAAAATCAATAAAGTTTATTAACAATAATACATAAAATCATGGGCAAATTAATTGAAAGAGGATGACAGTGGTACCTCTAATGGGTGAAACCACCGAAGAAACCAGGCATATATACAGATTGTAACGTCATATCTCCATTGCACATGTATAAGCCAGAGTCAAAGATAATATGTACCCCTATGTAACACGACTACACTGAGTCACTTATATATTGGAATGGTAAACATCCAATTCCACACTAGGGGCTATAAGCCTACTACCTATTTAAACCATTACCTACTGTGCATAGGGATTATGGTAAGATCATATGCATATCTGGGTCTCAGTGGTGCCACCCTCCCCAACGCGCGTTTCGGCGCTGTGCCTTCTTCCGGGGAGTGGCATCAAAGGTTAACCAGAGATATTTATGTGTCGTCAGACCAATCAGTGATACTGGGTCAAGATAATCACCTGCTGCATATTAATGGCGCATGACGCGCCGGGAAAACCCGGATATAGACGACACCCAGGGCGTCATCAGCCAAGCCCCCACGCGTCATGAAGGACCGCCCACACATCACGTGAGCGGACCAGCCAACGCGAGCAGGGCGAGACCGAGCAAAGACGCCGTGAGCGACGTCCAACACCGAGCCCCCAGCGGGCATGCACATCAGCAAGTGTCCAAGCGCAATATACACACGCCATCACCACAGGGACCACACGTAAGTATCTGTATACACCATATAACAAGAAATACAAAGATGGACATAACCACATATGACAATGCAACAATTACAGTGCACATACAAAAGCTAATATCCTATTGAAATTATGCGACATCAAAAATAGTGTATATATAGCATAAGTGACCAAATAGTAAACCATTATACAATACTTTAAAAAGGTATAATAGTATATGTGCAATTAAAGGTATCATAGGTGCAGTATTATACATATAATGTGGATCATTACTGGTGAATATACAATAATTAATTCTAAGCAAAATTATGACAACAATTAGAATGTAAAAATACAGATATACAAACAACATATAAAAAGTATTTGTCAATATGCATTAAATGCACACAAACAAATACATATTAATTAAATACAATATATGAGTGAGTATGAACAACACAATTATATGGATACATTTATTCGAAATGTGCAAATAGCAATACGTCCATGACCCAGAACACAAATACGGAAAAGATGGTCGTATATGGTACCACATGCTAGAAAATAGCATGGAAAGAATCTAAAAAGATAAAAAACACAAATTAATAATCAAATAAAAACAAACAGATGCCATAAAAAATGTAGGGTCAGGTGATCAAAGGAACGGTGCAAAACTGAGAGACTCATTTAAGCCGTCTGGATGTAATGAGCGAAGCTTCCAAATCCAGGAAGCTTCTCTCTGTGCCAAAAGTTTACTCATTTTAACCGCCACGAAGATTCGGAACAATGCGATCAATTCCCCTAAATTTCAAAATAGTTGCATCACATGAATGGTGAACCTTGAAATGCCGAAGAATGGTCTTCAGCACATCCAGGTTATCCTCATCTGCAGCTGCCACAATGTCGCGGATATGTTCCCGTATCCGAACTTTAAATGCCCGTGTTGTTAAGCCCACATAGATTTTATTACATGGACACGATGCATGATACACCACAAAAGTTGTGGAGCATGTAATGGACTGGGTGATGGTAAATGTTTTACCATCAGATGAAAAAATTCCCCAGTTTCCATGACATTTGGGCATGCCACACATCCACTACATGGTTTACAACCCCATGGTACAACCTGTGGTGTGCGGTTAGTGGAAAAAAATGGATGGTTGAGGACGTGGTGTAAAATAACTCTTGACCAAATGGTCTCTCAAATTCCGCGATCTCCTAGCAGTAATACTTGGATGGGATGGTAAGTATTGTTTTAACACAGGATCTGTTAGCAAGATCGGCCAGTATTTGGCTAAGGTTTGTCTCATCCTGCCCCACTGTGAATTATATTGGGTCACCAATCTTACCTGTGAATTGTCCTTAATTTTTGGAGATGAATACAGAAGATCGTGTCTTCTCATATGTTTAGCTTTATTGTAGGCCCTCTTGATACATCTCCTACTGTATCCTCTGTCCACAAAGCGTTCAGTCAGCTCTCTGGCTCGAGCTTCAAAACCTATTAAAACTAGTGCACATTCAGCCAACTCTATTGTGCCATTAATGTGGAGAAGTGTTCAGGCTGATTGATATTAAAGGGAACTTGTCATCCTGGTTTACCCCTTGCATGTATTAGGAGGGCTTTATCAGCCCCGTATACATTCTGTAATGATGATGTATTAACCCTAAGTGTTTAAAAGCTAAGTATAATTGTCCCTGCTTTCCCAGCCTGCAGTCACTGGCATATTCCAGGACCACTGTTAATGCCACATCTTAGTGAGAGCGCACCTATAGCAGTGTAAGGGTGCAGTCAGGCAGCAGTATAACACACGGACAACCATTGCTTTGCAATGCTCGGACTGGCTGGCGGCTCTCCTGACAGCTGCAAACAAATACATGCTGTCATGCTCAGGTCAGCATAGCCGCCGGCCAGTCCGAGCATTGCGATGCAATTGATGTCCGTGTTACAACTGTCTGACTGCGCCCTGACTGATATATCAGCGTGGGTGAAGAGCGTGGGTGAAGAGAGCAGGAGGAGGAGAAGAGGGACAAAATCTTAAATTTAGCATTTAGAGATAATACAGGCATCATGACTAAGGGTATGATCAATGCTCATAATACCTTTGGAGGAAAATCCTGATGACAGGTTCCTAATAAAGGAGTATGGGCATCATAAATATCCTATTGTCTGGAAAAAGCCCCAGTATCAGCTCTTACACAAAAGAGAGTTTCTCACTTTGGATTAAAAAGGCTGCCAGAAAACCAGCGTCTGTTTTTTTCCGCCCGTTTCCCTTTAATTTCATATGGTTCAGGGATTGTTCTTTACAGGATAACACGTCTAATAGCATACAACAGTGTGGTAACACAAAATATGAGGAAAACCTATATAATACATTCAATATGTTGTGAATAGTTCACATTACGCAAGCAATGCACGATCGTCCTAGGTGTATATTAGCGATGGGATTTGTCACCGCAATGAACCTGCAGGTTCCAGTGTAGGATACAACAGGTTATTAAAGCTGGATTAAAGTTGGAGAAATCTTTATATTCCTTTATATGTTATAGAAAAATATTTAGACTTGAGAGTCCTCAGTGGTTGATACCTTTTAATGGCTAACTGAAAAGATGGTAACAAATTGCAAGCTTTCGAGACTACGCAGGTCTCTTCATCAGGCAAAGACTAAAACAAAAACTGAAGAATCACATATTTATACACAAGAGGACACAGGAATAATGCAATAGGTAAGACAGGTGACGTGAAGCAGAACTGTCATTATGGCAGAAGGATGAACATAAATATGACTAGTTCATAGATAAGGAGTGAAAGTTTTATTACCCTCTGATTGGGGTCTGGTATTGTGTTGTGATGACCCTAAAAGGTCAGGGAAGCAGATTCCTTAATTGTTGTAGAAAGACATAAAACTCTGGGATATATTCATCCCAGCACTAAGAGTGTCAAAGGTCATCATAAGTTTATATTCCCAGACTTTTCTATCCTTCTCAGATTTGAAGTTAGATTTTAATATAAGTAATTCCATATCCGTCATGCTATGACCGGGCATACAAAAGTGTTTTGCCACAGGTAAATCCATTCTCCTTTCTCTTATTGTGTGGCGATGAGAATTCATCCTTGTTCTCAGTTTTTGCCCGGTCTCCCCCACATACAGACCCCCAGTTGGACATTTAGTACATATAATTAGGTACACCACATTAGATGTGATGCAGCTGAAAGTACCTGGTATCTTGTAGTCCTGATGGGAGTTGGGGATCTTTATCCTGTCCGTGGTCATTATAGATGTACAGGTTTTGCATTTCTTTTGTTTGCAAGGAAAGGTACCTGCAGCTGTTGGGGAGGACAGGGAGCTTCTGACAATGATGCTTCTTAGATTTGGGGGCTGCCTAAAACATAGTAGTGGGGGGTCTGGAAATATGGATTGTAATCGGGCATCTTTTTGTAGTAAAGGTTGTAGTTTCCGTACAGCTCCCCTTAGCATCTCCAGACTTGGATTGTAGGTGACCACTAGAGGAACCCGGTTATTTTCTTCTTTAGCTTTGTAATGTAGCAGGTGATTCCTTGATATTCTGGTGGCTCTTGTAATTTGGTTTTCAATTGTTCTTGGATGGTAGCCCTGGTTCAAAAAAGTCTTTCTGAGGCGACCAAGGTGTTCATCTCTATCCATGGGGTTGGAACATATACTGGTTGTATCTGATGGCTTGGCTGTAGACAATAGAGTTTTTTATGTGTTTTGGATGGAAACTGTCCCATTTAAGATATGTTGGACGGTCGATTGGCTTCTGATACAGGGATGTCTCTATTTCATTGTTCTTTAGCTTAATGGTGGTGTCTAAAAAGTTAATTTCAGTGCTGGAGTAGTTAAGTGTTAAGTTGATGGTGGGATGAAATTGATTGAACTGTTCATGGAACGTCTTTAGCTGTTGTTCAGACTCCGTCCAGATGATTAAAATGTCATCAATGTAGCGGTAGTAGGCCCGAGGCCTGATGGGGCATGAGGACAAAAATTCGCTTTCAAGCTTGGCCATGAAAAGATTTGCATACTGTGGAGCCATTTTACTTCCCATAGCTGTGCCAGTCTCCTGAAGATAGATCTTGTTGTCAAATTCGAAGTAATTGTGGGTGAGGATGAATTTTGTGAGTTTCACCACAGAATCAGCATCATTCCCGGTGTTTCCCATGAAGACTTTGCAGGCATTTAATCCATCCTGGTGTGGGATATTAGAGTACAAAGATTCCACATCCATGGTGGCCAGGATGGTTCCTTCTGGTAGAGAACCTATTGCTACTAGTTTATTCAGTAGGTCAGTTGTGTCCTGAATGTAGCTGGGTGTATCCTTTACCAGGGGTTTAAGAACACCCTCTACCCATCCAGATACTTGCTCAGTAAGGGTGTCCACACATGAAATAATCGGCCTCCCTGGATTTCCGGCTTTGTGGATTTTGGGAAGCATGTAGAATGTCCCTGTTCTTGGACTTTCTGGTATCAGGTCATCAGCTCTTATGGATTTGTCAGACAGACAAGATACCAACTTGCTTAGTTCCTTGTAATAGTCATGTGTAGGGTCCGACCCCAGTTTTCTGTAGTAGCGTGTGTCCGTAAGTTGTCTGTTTGCTTCCTTCATATAGTCTGATGTGTTCATCATGACTATTGCACCTCCCTTGTCAGCAGGTTTAATGATGATTTCTTTGTTGGTTTTCAGAGACTGTATGGCCTTTCTCTCCTGGGCACTGATGTTGGAGGCTTGTCTCTTGTTGGTGGCTATGATGGTGGATTTTATCAAATGTCTGAATGAGTCTATATATTTATCCAAATGAGGGTTACGTCCAGGTGGAGGTGTCCAGTCTGACCTCTTCTTGGTTATTGGGATCCCTCTTCCTTCAGTCCGAGTGTTTTCTGAATCTTCTGTATCATTGAAGTATTCCCTCAGGCGCAGTCTCCTGAAAAAATGTTCCATATCACTGCAGAGTTCGGTTTTATCCAGGGCCTTAGTAGGACAAAATGAGAGTCCTCTAGAAAGCACGGCAAGCTCCACTTTGTTGGGTTTGTAATCTGAGAGATTGATGACACAGTTAGATGCTTTTGTGTCTGGAATGGAGTGGTTGTCAGAGTTGTCAGATTTTGGTTTTGTTTTGTATCTGTTTGTATAGAGTCCGGAATGGAGGCGCAATCTGTGTAGTTTCTTTTCCTTGTTTTGAATCAGAAAGGTCCGTAGTTTGTTATAGTATTGTTGTAATTTTTGCTCTGTGCTTTCTGTAAGTGTTTTCCTCAGAGTTTCAAATTGTCCTTGGATTTTACTCCTTATGCTGTAGCAGACATGCAAAAGATGGTTCCTTAGTCTTTCAGAAGTCCTGTGACAAAGGTTTTGTGCATAATGGGTATTGTAGGTGTGAAGAATTGGGTTTGTAATCCAGAGTCCTTTGGGAATTAGATTCTCCTTTTTGCATTTAGATAAGAAAAAAATGTCGCTGTCCATTTGTGCACGTTTCTTCAGAAGTGGTTTCAGTTTCCATAAAGATGCGGTACATTCTGGTATCCTCCATTTTGATATAGGAAAGATGTGTATCTTCGTACCGTGTTAGCCAGTAGATAGAAAAATATTTAGACTTGAGAGTCCTCAGTGGTTGATACCTTTTAATGGCTAACTGAAAAGATGGTAACAAATTGCAAGCTTTCGAGACTACGCAGGTCTCTTCATCAGGCAAAGACTAAAACAAAAACTGAAGAATCACATATTTATACACAAGAGGACACAGGAATAATGCAATAGGTAAGACAGGTGATGTGAAGCAGAACTGTCATTATGGCAGAAGGATGAACATAAATATGACTAGTTCATAGATAAGGAGTGAAAGTTTTATTACCCTCTGATTGGTTCTGGTATTGTGTTGTGATGACCCTAAAGGTCAGGGAAGCAGATTCCTTAATTGTTGTAGAAAGACATAAAACTCTGGGATATATTCATCCCAGCACTAAGAGTGTCAAAGGTCATCATAAGTTTATATTCCCAGACTTTTCTATCCTTCTCAGATTTGAAGTTAGATTTTAATATAAGTAATTCCATATCCGTCATGCTATGACCGGGCATACAAAAGTGTTTTGCCACAGGTAAATCCATTCTCCTTTCTCTTATTGTGTGGCGATGAGAATTCATCCTTGTTCTCAGTTTTTGCCCGGTCTCCCCCACATACAGACCCCCAGTTGGACATTTAGTACATATAATTAGGTACACCACATTAGATGTGATGCAGCTGAAAGTACCTGGTATCTTGTAGTCCTGATGGGAGTTGGGGATCTTTATCCTGTCCGTGGTCATTATAGATGTACAGGTTTTGCATTTCTTTTGTTTGCAAGGAAAGTACCTGCAGCTGTTGGGGAGGACAGGGAGCTTCTGACAATGATGCTTCTTAGATTTGGGGGCTGCCTAAAACATAGTAGTGGGGGGTCTGGAAATATGGATTGTAATCGGGCATCTTCACTCCATTCCAGACACAAAAGCATCTAACTGTGTCATCAATCTCTCAGATTACAAACCCAACAAAGTGGAGCTTGCCGTGCTTTCTAGAGGACTCTCATTTTGTCCTACTAAGGCCCTGGATAAAACCGAACTCTGCAGTGATATGGAACATTTTTTCAGGAGACTGCGCCTGAGGGAATACTTCAATGATACAGAAGATTCAGAAAACACTCGGACTGAAGGAAGAGGGATCCCAATAACCAAGAAGAGGTCAGACTGGACACCTCCACCTGGACGTAACCCTCATTTGGATAAATATATAGACTCATTCAGACATTTGATAAAATCCACCATCATAGCCACCAACAAGAGACAAGCCTCCAACATCAGTGCCCAGGAGAGAAAGGCCATACAGTCTCTGAAAACCAACAAAGAAATCATCATTAAACCTGCTGACAAGGGAGGTGCAATAGTCATGATGAACACATCAGACTATATGAAGGAAGCAAACAGACAACTTACGGACACACGCTACTACAGAAAACTGGGGTCGGACCCTACACATGACTATTACAAGGAACTAAGCAAGTTGGTATCTTGTCTGTCTGACAAATCCATAAGAGCTCATGACCTGATACCAGAAAGTCCAAGAACAGGACATTCTACATGCTTCCCAAAATCCACAAAGCCGGAAATCCAGGGAGGCCGATTATTTCATGTGTGGACACCCTTACTGAGCAAGTATCTGGATGGGTAGAGGGTGTTCTTAAACCCCTGGTAAAGGATACACCCAGCTACATTCAGGACACAACTGACCTACTGAATAAACTAGCAGCAATAGGTTCTCTACCAGAAGGAACCATCCTGGCCACCATGGATGTGGAATCTTTGTACTCTAATATCCCACACCAGGATGGATTAAATGCCTGCAAAGTCTTCATGGGAAACACCGGGAATGATGCTGATTCTGTGGTGAAACTCACAAAATTCATCCTCACCCACAATTACTTCGAATTTGACAACAAGATCTATCTTCAGGAGACTGGCACAGCTATGGGAAGTAAAATGGCTCCACAGTATGCAAATCTTTTCATGGCCAAGCTTGAAAGCGAATTTTTGTCCTCATGCCCCATCAGGCCTCGGGCCTACTACCGCTACATTGATGACATTTTAATCATCTGGACGGAGTCTGAACAACAGCTAAAGACGTTCCATGAACAGTTCAATCAATTTCATCCCACCATCAACTTAACACTTAACTACTCCAGCACTGAAATTAACTTTTTAGACACCACCATTAAGCTAAAGAACAATGAAATAGAGACATCCCTGTATCAGAAGCCAATCGACCGTCCAACATATCTTAAATGGGACAGTTTCCATCCAAAACACATAAAAAACTCTATTGTCTACAGCCAAGCCATCAGATACAACCGTATATGTTCCAACCCCATGGATAGAGATGAACACCTTGGTCGCCTCAGAAAGACTTTTTGAACCAGGGCTACCATCCAAGAACAATTGAAAACCAAATTACAAGAGCCACCAGAATATCAAGGAATCACCTGCTACATTACAAAGCTAAAGAAGAAAATAACCGGGTGCCTCTAGTGGTCACCTATAGTGTTGAGCATTCCGATACTGCAAATATCGGGTATCGGCCGATATTAGCTGTATCGGAATTCCGATTCCGAGTTCCGATATTTTCGTCTTATCGGATACCGGAATCGGGATTGTCACTGTCACTGTCAGTGTCCGTCGGTCGGGTCTGTCAGGAGTCAGCGGCACTTACCTGACAGAAGATCTCCGGCGGTCACGTCCTGCACTGCTTCATGGCCGCCATCTTCTTTCCCCGGCGGTCACATGCAGTTTCTCGCGATAACTGCAGTGACTGCTGGGTAATCCCGGCCGTAAAGCAGTCAGTCCGATGACGTCACCGCCGGGGAAGCAGGTAATCAGCTGTGCTGCGTTGCAATGACAGGCTCTGCCTGTCATTGCGATGTAGCAGAGCTGGATCGTCGTGGGACTATCGTTATGGACTGCGTCGGACAGGTGGTATACTGTTGGTTTGTTTTTTTTCTTTTTTTACAGGAGATCGATGGCGTCGCAGGAATGAGAGAGTAATAAAAGAAATGAAAACTGTGTTGTCTCTTTTATTTCATTAAAAGACTTTTTTCTTGCTGTGTCTTTTTTTTATACATTTAATAACTTTGGGATTAATAATGGATCGGTGTCTTATTGACACCTCTCCATTATTAACCGGGCTTATTGTCACCGTGCAATCAACGGTGACAATAACCCCTTATTACCCGCCTTGCCACCGCTACAGGGCAAGTGGGAAGAGCCGGGTAAAGTGCCACAATTGGCACATCTTTTGATGCGCCAAATGTGGGGCTGCTGTAGCCTGGTATTATCAGGCTGTTGAGGGCCAAAATCCATGGGCCTTGACAGTCTTTTAATACCAGGCCGCAGCAGTCTGCATTTTACTTGGCTGGTTAACAAAAATAGGGGGGATCCCCACGCCGTTTTTTTTCGAGGGGATCCCCTATTTTTGTTAACCAGCCAAGCTAAGCAGACTGCTGTGGCCTGGTATTATCAGGCTTGCAAGGTCCATGGATATTGGATCCTTACCAGCCTGAAAAACCAGGCCTCAGCGGTCTGCTTCATCTGGCTGGTTAACAAAAATAGGGGGGACCCCACGCCAATTTTTTTCAAGGGGATCCCCTATTTTTGTTAATCAGCCAAGATATGCAGACTGCTGTGGCCTGGTATTATCAGGCTGGCAAGGTCCATGGATCTTGGCTCCTTAACAGCCTGAAAATCCAGGCCTCAGCGGTCTGCTTCATCTGGCTGGTTAACAAAAATAGGGGGGACCCCACGCCAATTTTTTTCGAGGGATCCCCTATTTTTGTTAATCAGCCAAGATATGCAGACTGCTGTGGCCTGGTATTATCAGGCTGGCAAGGTCCATGGATCTTGACTCCTTAACAGCCTGAAAATCCAGGCCTCAGCGGTTTTCTTCATCTGGCTGGTTAACAAAAATAGGGGGGACCCCACGCCAATTTTTTTCGAGGGGATCCCCTATTTTTGTTAATCAGCCAAGATATACAGACTGCTGTGGCCTGGTATTATCAGGCTGGCAAGGTCCATGGATCTTGGCTCCTTAACAGCCTGAAAATCCAGGCCTCAGCGGTTTTCTTCATCTGGCTGGTTAACAAAAATAGGGGGGACCCCACGCCAATTTTTTTCGAGGGGATCCCCTATTTTTGTTAATCAGCCAAGATATACAGACTGCTGTGGCCTGGTATTATCAGGCTGGCAAGGTCCATGGATCTTGGCTCCTTAACAGCCTGAAAATCCAGGCCTCAGCGGTCTGCTTCATCTGGCTGGTTAACAAAAATAGGGGGGACCCCACGCCATTTTTTTTTCGAAGGGAACCCCTATTTTTGTTAATCAGTTCCCTCTGACGTCACTGATTGTGTCCCTGGCTGACCTGAAGTGAAAGTGGAAAGCAATCAATTAAGCTTTCCACTTAAGGGCCCGTCTCACATAGCGATATCGCTACCGAGATCGCTGCTGAGTCACTAGTTTTGTGACGCAGCAGCAAGCTCACCAGCGATATCGCTGTGTGTGACATTCAGCGACGATCAGCCCCCCTGCCGGGTATCGCTGATCGTCGCTGAAATGTCAGGACCTTTGATCGCTGGTTTCCCGCTGACAGGCACACATCGCTGCGTGTGACAGGCGGGAGACCAGCGATCCGCTGGTAACCAAGGTACACAGCGGGTTTCCAGGCGCGGGGCTGTGCCTAGAAACCCGCTGTGTACCTTGGATACCAGCGCCCTGATGCAGGGAGCTGGTATCCAAGGTACACAGCGGGTTTCCAAGCGCTGCGCGGTGCCTGGAAACCCGCTGTGTACCTTGGTTACCAGCGGATCGCTGGTCTCCCGCCTGTCACACGCAGCGATGCGTGCCTGTCAGAGGGAAACCAGCGATCAAAAAAAGGTCCTGACATTTCTGCGACGATCAGCGATACCCGGCAGGGGGCTGATCGTCGCTGAATGTCACACACAGCGATATCGCTGGTGAGCTCGCTGCTGCGTCACAAAACTAGTGACTCAGCAGCGATCTCGGTAGCGATATCGCTATGTGAGACGGGCCCTTAAGCGATGTTACCCGCAGTGTCGCTGTCCCAGATCGCTGCCTGTTTGGCAGCTCAGCAGCGATCATGTAGCGATACACCAGCGATCCTGACAAGTGCATATCGTTGTCGGGATCGCTGGTGTATCGTTATGTGACACCCAGCCTTTACTCTCCTGTCAGGCAGGAGAGGAACTCATTCATTTGGGGTTTACTGTGAGGCTGCAGCATTAGCTGCGGTCCCTGCAGTAAACATTAACCCTTTCTGAAGGATTACACCGTGGGACCTGACTGTGCATGGGATAGGTAAGAATAATTTTGCTTTTTTATTTTATTTTTATACAGGAAATGGTTTTTGCAGTAAAATAAAAGATGGTCAAAAACATGTGTCTTTATTTCATTAAAATGATTTTTAATTAAAGTGTGTGTGTTTTATTTTTATTTCATGCAATAGGATTAATAATTGATAGTTGTCTAATTGACAGCTCTCAATTATTAACCTGGCTTAAGGTCACCTTTCAATAGCAAGGTGGCTTTAACCCCATATTAACCCATTCGCCACCGCTACAGGGCAATGGGAATAGACGGGCAAAGTGCCAGAAAGGGCGAATCTAATTATAGATTTGTCTTTCCTGGGGTGTCTGGGGGCAGATGTTAGTAGCCGGGGGGGGCAAAAATAATGGTCCCTCTCTGGGCTATTATTATCTGCCCCCACTCACTGGCTTTGTCTGTCTGGTTGCGAAAATAGGGCGGGAGCCCACGCATTTTTTTTCAGCAATTTTACACCTCATATATATATATACATGTCATTGAATTTGTGACACATATATATATATATTTATATTTGTAGTTCATACACTTCTACATAGTATAATAGCCGCTAATTCAATTGCCGGCTTTTGTGAAAATGCAGAACCCGACATGAAATGACACTTGGTGTACATAGGGTTAACCATGTCTTTTCATGTCCTTTGCTATCTAATTTGCACAAACAATTAAATCAGACTATGTGTGCAAAATTTCACACCTGTAGGGGTTAATTAAAGGTGTAAATTCGTAGCAAAAAAGTCCGTTTTTTTTACAACGAATTTACACCTTTAATTAACCCCTACAGGTGTGAAATTTTGCACACATAGTCTGATTTAATTGTTTGTGCAAATTAGATAGCAAAGGACATGAAAAGACATGGTTAACCCTATGTACACCAAGTGTCATTTCATGTCGGGTGACATGAAATGACACTTGGTGTACATAGGGTTAACCATGTCTTTTCATGTCCTTTGCTATCTAAGGCCGGAGTCACACTGGCGACAAAATCGGACGACTGCAATGCGATGAAATATCGCATTGCAGTCGGACCTATGTTAATCTATGGAGCAGCTCCCAGTATCAGATTTTTTGTGGTCCGTTTTAAACGTCCGTGTACAATCGCAGCATGCTGCGATTGTCACCGATTGTCGGTCGACAATCGCCAATGCAAGTCTATGGGAGCGATGAAAAATCTGATTACAAACGGACCACACTGTGTGACTTGCGATGAAATCGCATCGGTGTCCTTTAGAAAAGCCGGCAATTCATCCCCGCCTATACTGTAAAATCACACTGACAGCTTTAATAAAGACTAGAAAGAATAGATATATACACATAGAACACATACATATATATATACATGTCATTGTGACATGTATATATACATATATTTATAGTTCCTAGACTTCTACATACTGTAATAGCCGCTAATTCAATTGCCGGGTTTTGTGAAATCACAGAAGCCGACATGAAATGATACATTGTTTCCACACATTTAACCATGTAATTTCATGTATTTTTATATATGTTTGAAACATACAATTACATGAGTGTATTTGTGCAAAATTTCAGACATGTAGGGGTTAATTAAAGGTGTAATTTCGTTGAAAAAAAAATGCGTGGGCTCCCGCTGTATTTTCTCCACCAGACAGACAAAGCAAAGCGAGTGGGGGCAGATAATAATAGCCCAGGGAGGGTGCATTTTTTTGTGCCCCCCTGGCTACTAACATCTGCCCCCAGACACCCCAGAAAGGGCAAATCTATAATTAGATTCGCCCTTTCTGGCACTTTGCCCGTCTATTCCCATTGCCCTGTAGCGGTGGCGAATGGGTTAATCTCACCTTACTGTCACCTTGCAATTGAAAGGTGACCTTAAGGCAGGTTAATGATTGATAGCTGTCAATTAGACAACTATCAATTATTAATCCTATTGAAGTAAATAAAAAAACACACACACTTTAAGAATAAATAATTTTAATGAAATAAAAACACATTTTTTTGACCATATTTTATTTTACACTAAATCCGTGCGAAGCCATTGATCTCCTAAAATAAAGAAAAAGAAATAAAACAACATTATTCTTACCTATTCCGCCGATCTGTCACGTCCCACGCTGTAATCCTTCACAAAGGGTTAACTAGCTTTGAGCCAAGCAGTGCAAGTAATCCTGCATGCTCAGCTCAAAGCTCATGAATGAATAAGTTCCTCTCCTGGCGACAGGAGAGGATGTGTTTCATGAATGAAGCTTAATTGATTGTGTCCACTTTCCCTTTAGGTCAGGTCACTACAGTTAAATTGGCAAGAAATCAATTAAGCTCCATTCATGAATCTATTCCTCTACTTTCGCTGGGAGAGGAAGTTATTCATTCAGGGGAATACAGGTCTGAGACAGCATTATTAGCTCTCTGCGACCTTTAACCTGTTAACCCTTTCTGATGGATTACACCGTGGGACCTGACTGTACATCGGATTGGTAAGTATAATTTTGCTTTTTTATTTTATTTTTATTACAGGAAATGGTTTTAGCAGGAAAATAAAATATGGTCAAAAACTGTGTGATTATTTAATTAAACTTATTTTTTACTAAAGTGTGTGTGTTTGATTTTTCTTTCATACAATAGGATTAATAATTGATAGTTGCCTAATTGACAGCTATCAATTATTAACCTGGCTTAAAGTGACCTTTCAATTGCAAGGTCATTTTAACCCCTTATTAACCCATTCGCCACCGCTACAGGGCAATGGGAATAGACGGGCAAAGTGCCAGAAAGGGCGAATCTAATTATAGATTTGCCCTTTCTGGGGTGTCTGGGGCAGATGTTAGTAGCCAGGGGGGGGCACAAAAAAAATGTACCCTCCCTAGGCTATTATTATCTGCCCCACTCGCTTGCTTTGTCTGTCTGGTGGAGAAAATACAGCGGGAGCCCACGCATTTTTTTTTAACGAATTTACACCTTTAATTAACCCCTACATGTCTGAAATTTAGCACACATATACTCATGTAATTGTATGTTTCAAACATATATAAAAATACATGAAATTACATGGTTAAATGTGTGGAAACAATGTATCATTTCATGTCGGCTTCTGTGATTTCACTGAAGCCGGCAATTGAATTAGCGGCTATAACAGTATGTAGAAGTGTAAGAACTATAAATATATGTATATATATATATATGTCACAATGACATATATATATATATATATATATATATATATATATATATATATATATATATATATGTGTATATATCTATTCTTTCTTTTGGCATTTAAATACTATTCTTTTGGATCCATTATATGTCAGTTTTGCAAGCCTGCGAGAAAATCTCGCAAGTCGGATGAAAATCGGATGTTACAAGGTACACACACATGCGATTAAATCGCATCTTTGAAGGAAAATCGGATGCCAGAAGGATGTGTGATGTTTTTATTTTGATCCGATTGTCGACCGTCTAAAACGGACCGATTTTTTGTGGTTGTGTGTGACTCCAGCCTAATTTGCACAAACAATTAAATCAGACTATGTGTGCAAAATTTCACACCTGTAGGGTTAATTAAAGGTGTAAATTCGTAGCAAAAAAAGTCCGTTTTTTTTTACAACGAATTTACACCTTTAATTAACCCCTACATGTCTGAAATTTAGCACACATATACTCATGTAATTGTATGTTTCAAACATATATAAAAATACATGAAATTACATGGTTAAATGTGTGGAAACAATGTATCATTTCATGTCGGCTTCTGTGATTTCACTGAAGCCGGCAATTGAATTAGCGGCTATAACAGTATGTAGAAGTGTAAGAACTATAAATATATGTATATATATATATGTCACAATGACATATATATATAATATATATATATATATATATATATAATATATATATATATATATATATGTGTATATATCTATTCTTTCTTTTGGCATTTAAATACTATTCTTTTGGATCCATTATATGTCAGTTTTGCAAGCCTGCGAGAAAATCTCGCAAGTCGGATGAAAATCGGATGTTACAAGGTACACACACATGCGATTAAATCGCATCTTTGAAGGAAAATCGGATGCCAGAAGGATGTGTGATGTTTTTATTTTGATCCGATTGTCGACCGTCTAAAACGGACCGATTTTTTGTGGTTGTGTGTGACTCCAGCCTAATTTGCACAAACAATTAAATCAGACTATGTGTGCAAAATTTCACACCTGTAGGGGTTAATTAAAGGTGTAAATTCGTAGCAAAAAAAGTCCGTTTTTTTTACAACGAATTTACACCTTTAATTAACCCCTACAGGTGTGAAATTTTGCACACATAGTCTGATTTAATTGTTTGTGCAAATCAGATAGCAAACGACATGAAAAGACATGGTTAACCCTATGTACACCAAGTGTCATTTCATGTCGGGTGCTTCTGTCTTTTCACTGAAGCCGGCTTTACCCGGCAATTGAATGAGAGGATATTTTACTATGTAGAAGTGTATAAACTATACATATATGTATATATATATGTCACAATGACATGTATATATATATATGTATTCTATGTGTGTATATTTAGTGTTTACAAGGAAAGAATGGGTTTTTTTTTAGTTGCGATATTTTGTTCCCATAGACTTACATGGGACTTCCGGTATCGGTATCGGGTATCGCCGATATTTTAGTGATATCGGCGATACCATTCCGATTCCGATACTTTAGGATATCGGAAAGTATCGCTCAACTCTAGTCACCTACAATCCAAGTCTGGAGATGCTAAGGGGAGCTGCACGGAAACTACAACCTTTACTACAAAAAGATGCCCGATTACAATCCATATTTCCAGACCCCCCACTACTATGTTTTAGGCAGCCCCCAAATCTAAGAAGCATCATTGTCAGAAGCTCCCTGTCCTCCCCAACAGCTGCAGGTACCTTTCCTTGCAAACAAAAGAAATGCAAAACCTGTACATCTATAATGACCACGGACAGGATAAAGATCCCCAACTCCCATCAGGACTACAAGATACCAGGTACTTTCAGCTGCATCACATCTAATGTGGTGTACCTAATTATATGTACTAAATGTCCAACTGGGGGTCTGTATGTGGGGGAGACCGGGCAAAAACTGAGAACAAGGATGAATTCTCATCGCCACACAATAAGAGAAAGGAAAATGGATTTACCTGTGGCAAAACACTTTTGTATGCCCGGTCATAGCATGACGGATATGGAATTACTTATATTAAAATCTAACTTCAAATCTGAGAAGGATAGAAAAGTCTGGGAATATAAACTTATGATGACCTTTGACACTCTTAGTGCTGGGATGAATATATCCCAGAGTTTTATGTCTTTCTACAACAATTAAGGAATCTGCTTCCCTGACCTTTTAGGGTCATCTCAACACAATACCAGACCCCAATCAGAGGGTAATAAAACTTTCACTCCTTATCTATGAACTAGTCATATTTATGTTCATCCTTCTGCCATAATGACAGTTCTGCTTCACGTCACCTGTCTTACCTATTGCATTATTCCTGTGTCCTCTTGTGTATAAATATGTGATTCTTCAGTTTTTGTTTTAGTCTTTGCCTGATGAAGAGACCTGCGTAGTCTCGAAAGCTTGCAATTTGTTACCATCTTTTCAGTTAGCCATTAAAAGGTATCAACCACTGAGGACTCTCAAGTCTAAATATTTTTCTATCTACTGGCTAACACGGTACGAAGATACACATCTTTCCTATATTTATATGTTATAGTAATTGAAATGGAATTTAAACACCCCGGGAAAGTGATCTATGCGCAGGCTTACTACAGAGGTGTCGATAAATTAGTTACTGTTATAAATGGCCTTTACATTGATGCTGCATAACACATATTGATTTTTCTGCTCTGTTCCTAAATGATGAAGGAAAAGTGTACAAATCAAAATACAATGCGTACAACCAGGCAAGGACTGGCCCATAGGAAACAGGGGAATCCTCTGGTGGGCCCCTGTGCATATCTGGGCCCCCAACCCCACTGCATGTGCAGTACTTGGCATAATGCACTTGATTCGCTCTGTATAGAAAAAAGCAGCATCTCATCATTCATTAACCAAACTACCTGGTTTATTATAGGTAAGTTTGTGAATGGGGATAGTATAACATTTGTATGCAGGTGAAAAGTGGGACCCACATAGTCAATGTTACTGGTGGGCCCTTGGCACCCCAGTCCATACAACAGTGCGGTAGGTAAATCACATGTCAGAAAAGAACGATGACATCATACATTTACACATCATTTACAATTCAGAAACTGGGTAATGATTTATAGACATTTACGCTGCCCGGCAATGAACAGGTTCTAGCAACAAAACATTGCGCCTGTAAGAAAATATTAGGTGTCAGCAAAAAAAAAAAAAAAAATCCTGTAGGGAGAATGGTGGAAATGACATTTTTCAGAAGTCCATTTTCCTTAGAAGATTTGAAAATTCCTGAAATACATTTTCCAAGCAATTCTAGTCTGTTTCCCTATTTGTCTGGTAATTAAAAGGTGTTTTCTAAGACCCAGAGTGAACTTTCAACCTACAATATGCTTCAAAATTGAGAAGTGTCCCATTTAAATAACCAAAAGTGTACCATTTCTTTCCCACTGCGACCTGGGACTGCATAGTATCGACTGTAGAAGTCGCCTTCTACTTCAGTTAATGCTGTGTACATCATAACCAAGACGTGACGTTCGTGAAAGTGGATTTGTGGCTACTGAGCTACTATTCTGCTAGCCAGACATAGATAAAGGGTAGTTAGTGGGGCACTGAGCACTTGGCATCAAAGGTCTCTTTTATTGCAGATCCACAAAAATAACTAGATGTCTTGGAGATGTGGTCAGGGCCGGCTCCAGGTTTTTATGGGCCCCATGCGAAAGAGCCTCAGTGGGCCCCTTTAACACAGGCCACGATTCATGATGCACAGATACAGCAGAGAAATATGGGTATAGCACAACGCCAAACACTTCTCTTCTTCCATTACATGAGTGATATCTATTGTAAATTGTACAATAGCTCAAAAAACCGCGAAATCCGCACAGCGCACAGAACAGACTGGACAGTACAGTCCTCCATACAATATTATGGGCACCACAGTCTCCCCCTCATCACCCATATAATACCCCATGCAGGATGTCATCCCCCATATAATGCTCCATACAGAATACTGGACCCAAAATAATGCTCCATACAGAATACTGGACCCAATATAATGCTCCATACAGGATACTGGTCCCCATATAATGCTCCATACAAAATATGGAGCTCTCCTCTGCGCTGTACTGCGTTCTGCACTGTTACGGCTCAGGAAAGGGCGCTGTGGAAAGACTCCTCATCATCATCATTGAGTCCTTAACATCATCATTGCCTGCCCATCATCATCATCGCCTCCCCATCATCATTTATCGCCTCCCCATCATCATCAATGCCTCCCCATTATCATCAATGCCTGCCCATCATCATCATCGCCTCCTCATCATCATCAATGCCTGCCCATCATCATCAATGCCTGCCCATCATCATCTTCTCCCCATCATCAATGCCTGCCCATTATCATCAATACCTGCCCATTATCATCATCTTCTCCCCATCATCATCAATGCCTGCCCATCATCATCTTCTCCCCATCATCAATGCCTGCCCATTATCATCATCTTCTCCCCATCATCATCAATGCCTCCCCATTATCAGCAATGCCTGCCCTGGGCTGCCCATCATCACACACAGACAGCACATAAGCACTCTCTCACATACATACACACACACACACACAAAGCACCGCACTACATAGACACAGACACACACAGAGACACGTCTTACCTGTCCAGCATCCCCGCTCTCTGTCACAGCCGGCCGCTGAATGATGACGTCATTCAGCGGCGCTGCTGTGAGAGGAAGCGCCGACGCCCCCTGGAGCCCGGAGCTGCAGCAGCGGAGGCACGGGAGAGGTAAGTATTGGGCCAGCTGATGCCGGGGCCCTGAGCAGGCGGGGGCGGGTGGCGGCGCTGACACCGCTCTCCTCCGCTAACGGGCGGGGGGGTGCCAGACTGCGAGTGGGCCCCCCAGCCTGCTCAGGGCCCCGGCACTTGCCTGGGTGTGCCGGGTGCTGACGCCGGCCCTGGATGTGGTCCTTACCCTGATTCCAGTGGAGTGTCACTTACTGGGCTATGTGTTGTTGTTTCAATAAAATCTGTATTTTATCAGTAGGAGATTATCACTACAGGACTATGTGCATCATGCCTCCCAGTCCAATTTCGCCCCAGTCCAACTTCATGCACTCCTAGATCTACAGCAGATAAACCAGTGATTTTATCAAAATGACAGCAAGCATCCCAGTAAGTGAAACATCTATGGAATCAGGGTCTCCGCCCCTACATAATGCCGCCCTTGGATTATATATCAAAAACCTGATGGCCTTGAACATTGTTTACTAGCCGCAATTATTCTTATACAATATCTATTCCTCAGATGCTTCCAGTGATTATCACCCCCTCCCTCACAGATTTCATGCCCCAAATTCCTACTTCCTAGGGAAATACCTGCACTAGGTAGACTTGGTAAAGAAGCACTTATTGTTCAGTCCTTATTTACATTAAGATCATAGTTGATTTTATCTTAGTGAACAATTTTAGGATTTGAGATCCGCAATCTTATTATGGCTAGTTGATGTTATTGTGCATTACTGGTAAACTATTAATATTTAAAACCCATGTAAATATAAATATTTTATAAGTTCAAATTTCAGAAATTAAAGAAAAACCTAAACAAGGCTGTTAGTGATGATGCCGGTAGTTCCAAGTGAGAATTGCCCATGCTTGGATGAGTACCATCTGTTCCTATACATTCCAGGTATATATCCACCTGTCTACAAGAACAGGTGTTCACTTCAATTTCTGTTCACACTGCCTAAATGCATTACATATTTCTGCATTAAACAATTGCCCCCTATCCAGTTAGTTGTTAGAATAAAAATCTCACTTTCATATTTTATATATATTGAGCTACTTACGTCAGCTGTCTATCACAGTTTAACGGCTGGGTCTGTAAGTTCAGATAGTTAGTCATTTTTATTACTGGTATTTATTTATCAGATTGAATTCTCCTATAACTTTTTCATTAGATTGAATTGTATATTTCTTGTTCACATAGCCAGTGAATAAATACAGTACTTGATCAGACTCCAACAAAGACTTTTCTTTAGACATACATAGATATTGAACTATTGTTTGTCATTATACAGACTTATCTTCCACTATGTGTTAACATTTTAAGGATTTAAATTTGTCATTTCGGCTCATTCAAATTTGACATTGTACCTGTCTTACATTTTTAGATCTATCTTGATTATAGTATGTTGTTTGGATTTTCATGTATTCTAATATACTTAATAAACAAAGGTCCAAACCCCACCTGATGGAATAGAAGTAGAGCTCGAGATACTCCTGCACCATCCTCTCCAGTCATTTACCACGTGTCAGACTTGTACTCTGTTGTGCTGATGCACGGGATGGTCTAAAAAATATATGAAACGACTCACAGAACTTGCTTCTGCCACTTTCACTGCTGCTACTCGACGTTCTCGGGGTTAGAAGTCTATAAATGTGATGCACACAGATATTTTGGGAAGTGTTTCATCACTCTAATAGAGCTGAGGTGGTTCTCAGTTCTCCTTTTAGTTGTCTTACGATTAAAGCCAGGTATGTTTTTCTCTGAAATGATGCGGCTAGTCGAGACAGCCAATGGCTATCTTGTCGCTCCACTGTGCTAGGTGATTGAAAGGTCTCTCCCATGTGTGAATTTAGCGAGAGACTTATCAATCAGCTCTAGCGGCACTGTGAAAAGCCAGAGCGGAGCCGCGGCGTACTAGTCTTTTCCTCCCTATAGTCCCCCGTGGCTTTCAAACTATATTTTTCCTGAAACATCAGACAGTTTCAGATAAAAATATACTGTACCTATCGGCAGTTGTGCAATCAGGCTTGGAAATGTGCTGCCCATGGTTTGGACAATGGGAATCAAGTGACAGGTTCCTTTTAATTGAGAAGAAATCACTGTTAGAATTGACTAATACAATATATTGTTGTATATACAAGTTATTACTATTGGTTGGTTGGGAAGTTTAAATATATATATTTAAGGCACATAACAAAGATATGAGGGACAAAAAAATAGCACAACATATGAAGTTATATCTGTGATTGCTAACGAATGCTACTTTGCTGACTGTATTACATAACAAGATATAATGTATGACTGGGTCATGTTGAATATTGAATTAAAGGCACATATACCAAAATCTATTCAAATACTTGGTTGCTTCTTTACATCATAGTACCATACATTACAATTATTATTAATCGTTTTTGCTATCCCATGTAAGAGCAATGTGATGGTGGGGAACAGACCCCGATTCCAGTTATGTGTCAGTTAATGAGCTGCTTGCTGTAGTTTTGATAAAATCACTGTTTTATCTGCTGCAGATCTACCAGTTCTCTGAATGCTGAGCTCTGTATAACCCCGCCCACACCACTGATTGGCGGCTTTTTCAGTGTATAGGCAGAAAGCTGCCAACCAGTGACGTGCGGGGGGGTTATACAGAGGTCATAAATATGGAAGACTAAATGGCAGCAGGTTTACTAGTCCTCTAGTAATAATCTGCTAATAAAACTGATTTTATCAACACTACAGCCTAGTAAGTGACACATCACTGGAATCTGGGTCTCTACATTATGCTGCTCTCAGATTTGGTGGCAAAAAATAGTGACAGATTCCCCTTTAATGGAATTTTCTCAGTTGGACAACCTTTCTCCACTACCCTTTTACTTAAATCAAAGAACTGCCACAAATAGCTGCCGTATAATTTCCCCTTATGAGGCCAGGAAGCTTCTTTTAGGAAGTGTGTATTCGTTAGCACAATTTCAGACATTTTTGACTTCTAATCCTCTGGGGTTTATTTTGCCATCGCACACATTCATTGTTGCAAGCCCCATTCAGATTAATGATTATTATTATTATTATTATTATTATATATTTATATAGCGCCATTTATTCCATGGCGCTTTACATATGAAAAGGGGAAAAATATAGACAGATACAATAAACATGTGCTAAACAAGGGACGCATAAGTACAGAAGGAGAGAGGACCCTGCCCGCGAGGGCTCACAGTCTACAGGGATGGGTGAGAATACACTAGGAAAGGGTAGAGCTGGTTGTGCGATGGTTCAGTACACTGAGGATCATTGCAGGTTGTAGGCTTGTCGGAACAGGTGGGTCTTCAGGTTTTTCTTGAAGGTCTCCGTTGTTGGTGAAAGTCTGATGTTTTGCGGCAGAGAGTTCCAGAGTATGGGGGAAGCCCGGGAGAAGTCTTGTATGCGGTTGTGGGAAGAAGAGATGAGGGGGGAGTCGAGAAGGAGATCTTGAGAGGATCGAAGGTTGCGTGTGGGTAGGTAGCGGGAGACCATGTCACAGATGTATGGAGGAGAAAGGTTGTGGATGGCTTTGTATGTCATGGTTAAGGTTTTGAACTGGAGCCTCTGGGCAATAGGAAGCCAGTGAAGGGCCTGGCATAGTGGGGAGGCAGGGGAATAGCGGGAAGACAGGTGGATTAGTCGTGCAGCAGAGTGTAGGATGGACTGGAGTGGTGCCAGAGTGCTAGAGGGGAGGCCAGACAGTAGGAGGTTGCAGTAGTCGAGGCGGGAGATGATAAGGGCGTGCACTAGTGTTTTTGTGGTTTCATGGTTGAGGAATGAGCGGATCCGGGAAATATTTTTGAGTTTGAGGCGGCAGGAGGTGGCGAGGGCTTGGATATGTGGTTTGAAAGATACGTAAATCTCTGCACCATATCTGTCATTTGTGAATATACCCTAAGAATGGAGTGCTATTGGTTCACCAAAAAGCAAACATTGATGGTGTGTAATCTGTAATGGCACAGTGCCGAGTGAATCCTTGAATAAATTAGTCTTTGCACACCATCATATATACCCACACTTCCTCAAGTGCCTGTAAGTGTGCATGAGTGATCAAATAAAGGGAGCTGAAGCCATATTTTATGTCTCCATATGATTTTCATAGCAGGCACTGGTTACAAGAATATTGATATATTTCCCAGAACTTCCACAAAAATGAGAGTTCTAATTTTCCATTTTTACTTAAACTATATGTCATTTCAATCATATATATGCAAAAAATTGCTTAAACTGTGACATTGAAGAGGTGGAAATAGGGATACGACCAGTCGGATTAGAAGATAAAAATAGGACAATACCTGGAACTATATCAAGTCATGCTCCTGTGTTCCCAAGTGACACTGATGGAATACACATATTCAATAGACCGCATATTGCATGCATTTTACTGCTGTGTATACAGATTTAAAGTAAGTCATCCATTAAATGAATCCCATAATTACTGATTTCAATGGTTTGCTATGAAAGATTACTATATTCTCGCTTCATTTTTCATTACTATAACAAGCGAGAGCAGACACTGTCCTTGTAAGCGTTTAGTTTTATTGGCAAGAGAAGATGGAGTCAGGCATTTCACTGGGTTACAATGCTTAAGACTGACAGTCCAGACTATAAAGCGACATTAAGGAAATCTACAGCTAAAAGAAAGAAAATACAGTATATTGGAATATAGTGACTAATTCCAAAACTCTAAAACGCCTTTTAAATGAGATGATGATCACCCAAACTCTCGTTCCAGATGATTTCCAAACAAGTTTAGCGAGGCGAATAATTAATGGTAATTGTCCTGATTATTTCTGATCACATTGCTTATGCTGAACTAAAAATCATTATTCAGATTTGTAAACTGGGCATTGGCTATCGATAATAATGTACAGGGTTTGGAATGAGCTGTTATCTCTAAATATGAAGAGTAACAATTTCAAGTAATTTTTTAGTCTAAGCTGTCATGTGTGTGTACATGAGTTCTAAAACTATGTTTGTCTATTATATGACTTGTATTCTACATTATCACCAGTTTTCCCCTCTGCAGACTCTGATTTAAAATTTACATTCGACTAGGTGCTGGGAAAAGGAGACTAGCTGCAGTGATCTCAGTCATACCCAGCACAGCACACAGACATGGATACCCAGCACAGCACACAGAGATGGATACCCAGCACAGCACACAGAGATGGATACCCAGCACAGCACACAGAGATAGATACCCTGCACAGCATGTGGAGAGGGATACCTAGCACAGCACACAGAGAGGGAAACTCAGCACAGCACATGGAGAGGGATACCCAACACAGCACACAGAGATAGATACCTGTTATGTTAGGTAGCTGAGGAGGACAGGAACAACAGCCGGGCAGCCGAACACCTGAGATGTTGGTAACTAATGGGTTGCAGATTCCTAAACTAACCACACAACTAGAGGTAGCTGTGGAGCGTTCCTACGTTGATCCTAGACTCCTCGTCACAGCCTGAGAGATAACTACACCTAAAGGCAGAAAGATGAAAGCTATCTGCCCCGGAGCAGATCCCCAAAGAAAATAGGAAGCCCCCAAACATGTAATGGCGGTTAGACAAGAAGAAAGCACGAACACAGACAGAAAATAGAATGAGCAAACGCTGGGGCCACAAGCTGACTAAATAGGATAGGACAGGAGAGATTACTTTCTGCAACCCAGAAAACCCTACAAAAATCCAACAATTCTGGTTACAAAAATACTGAGATCACACGATCTCGCCACCCACTAAATCAGATCTCAGTGTGAACAAAACCAAGCCGCAGCCACTGAAAAAACAGGAAAAAGAAAATGAACAAATAACAGTGGCTTCAGATAAACTGAGAGGAGCACAAGCCCCCAGGAGGGGACCTGGCTGACCTCCACAGAAGTGCAGGGAACAATGCAAAAAGTAAGCACAAAAATAAAAGCAGAAAATATCTTATCTGATAGCAGAAGATGCAGGCAAGACTCAGCAAACTTCCAAATGAACCAGGAACCACAATTGAGACAAGAACAATTGATCACCGGCAACCATCATGGGAGAGAACCTCCCTTATATCAGACCAGTCAGTGAACCCAGATTGCCATTCCTCGCTGAAAGGTTCAGTACTGTCTGTAACCACCAGAGGGAGCCTCTGCTCAGAAACTATCTGTAGCACATTCATAACAGATACCCTGCACAGCATATGGAGAGGGATACCCAGCACAGAACACAGAGAGGGAAACACAGCACGGCACAGAGAGGGATACCCAGCACAGCACATGGAGAGGGATACCCAGCACAGCATACGGAGGGATACCAGGCACAGCACATGGAGAGGGATACCCAGCGCAGCACACAGAGAGGGAAACTCAGCACAGCACACGGAGAGGGATACCAGGCACAGAACATGGAGAGGGATGCACAGCACACAGACGGGGATACCCAGCACAGCACATGGAGAGGGATACCAGGCACAGAACATGGAGAGGGATAACCAGCACAGCACACAGAGAGAGATACCCAAAACAGCACATGGAGAGGGATACCAGGCTCAGGACACCGAGAGGGATACTCAGCACAGCACACAGAGAGGGATACCCAGGACAGCTCACAGAGAGTGATACCCAGCACAGCATATGGAGCGGGATACCCAGCACAGCACACAGATAGGGATACCCAGCACAGCATGTAGAGAGAGATACCCAGGACAGCACACAGAGAGGGATGCACAGCACACAGAGAGGGATGCACAACACATGGAGAGGGATACCTAATACAGCACACAGAGAGGGATATACAGCACAGCACACAGAGAAGGATGCACAACACATGGAGAGGGATACCTAATACAGCACACAGAGAGGGATATACAGCACAGCATATGGAGCGGAATACCCAGCACAGCACACAGAGAGGGATACCAAGCCCAGCATATAGAGAGGGATACCCAGGATAGCACACAGAGAGGGATGCACAGCACACAGAGAGAGATGCACAGCATATAGAGAGGGATAACCAAGCACAGCACACAGAGAAGGATGCACAACACATGGAGAGGGATACCTAATACAGCACACAGAGAGGGATATACAGCACAGCATATGGAGCGGAATACCCAGCACAGCACACAGAGAGGGATACCAAGCCCAGCATATAGAGAGGGATACCCAGGATAGCACACAGAGAGGGATGCACAGCACACAGAGAGAGATGCACAGCATATAGAGAGGGATAACCAAGCACAGCACACAGAGAAGGATGCACAACACATGGAGAGGGATACCAAATACAGCACACAGAGAGGGATACACAGCACAGCATATGGAGAGGGATACTCAGCACAGCACACAGAGAGGGATTCCTGCTCTTCATTCATTTTTTAGCATACAGAGACAATCTGCAGCAGCATGGAGGAAGTTATACAGAAAAGCTGAAATGTCTGGATGTGATTCTGCTTTGGGATGTGTTAAAAGACTGGTTAGAAAGTTCACCATGATCTTCCTATGTCTCTATCTGCTTGTTTCATCTCCCTGCTCCTCACTCCTCCTCCTCCCTCTCCTCTCCATAAGGTATAATGGACTGTGTAACAAATTAGGTAGAGCTGGCAGTAAATATTTTGTAAACAAGAAGGATTTGAGCTGTTTTTACAGAGTAAATAGCAAGTTGAGAAGGCAGAGGGGAGGACCTGGCTAATAGGTGGGGAATAAAGCACATTTCTCTGATAACATATATTACAACGTATCTTACATTTGCCTGTACTATTGATTTATGCAAAATTTGTGGAATATACAGTTCCATTTTAAGAATATTTATGTACTGTATATTTAATGTGTGTGTCAAACTAGAATGCTCAATGTAGATTTCTTCTGATATGATGCAATAGTAATAGACCTTAAAGGGGTTTCTCTACCTAAAGTTACTCTATGTGACTGCAGATCACCCTATACTGAGGGTGTGCTTACTTGCAGAAATTTATGTTGAGCCTGGAAAATCATTTATCAGTCCTGAATAAACACTGTGGGTTAAAGGGAACCTGTGATTAGATTTGTGCTGCCTAAACCACGTACAGCATGAATCAGAGCCTGGCTGTAATTGTGTGTATGTTTTACTTTCAAATGTCAGTGTTTCATAGTTTTACATAGTTTGAAAATCAGACAGGATTAAAAAGAGTGCCCTGACTAGTAATAACTAGTCCTCACCCTTCCTGGGTCCAGTTGATTGAGTGGTCTCCAATATATGTGTATATAGGGGAGAAATCTGGCAATCAACTGAACCAGGGTGGGAAGAAGCCGGCCAAGGACTGTGTCGGACTAGTCAGACCTCCCCTATTAAATACTGCAGCGTTTAAGACTAAAACATACCTGGCAGCATTTCTGCAGACAGGCTCCGATTCTTACTGCCCGTGGTTCAGGAAGCATGAATTTAATGACAGGTTTAATGGCCTATGTTGTTTTATAAATCTCGCCCTTTTGCTATGTAAGTTATAAGCCTCCTATTAAGTCCTTACTGGAGCATCCATCTCCTTAAATTTGCCATTATCACTAATGAAACCACCTATACATAGCAAACAAAGAACTAAAATACACTGGTATGCAAATATTTCTCTTATTAATAGTACATTTAAAAATGTCACATGGGTTGTTAAAAATGTAAGATGTATATACAAGGCGACGGTATTTAAGCTATATCAATAAAAATACAATATATTTGAAAATGAAATGAGTTCAAGATCATAGCAACAGTAGAATGCAGATGTATTACATATTACATAGGTAGCAACTGGCAAGTGACACAGCAGGACATAATGTACCACTACAATCAAGTGAGTAGATAATCACCAGTGGTTCCCAGAACACAGGCAGCCATTCTGCCCCAATTCTCTTTTTCCAAGAATTACCAGGGTGTGGAAACTCTGTACTAAATCAGCATATTAGGATAAGTGTAATTGTTATTTCCGGAGAACTTGTAAAGGGATAAATATGGGTGAATAAGTATATATGTGAATGTGGTTCTTTTTTTGCTTGTTCCCCATGTCTTCCAGGCAACCCGTCAACTGTTTTAACAGTGGGTATGGAAAGTATTCAGACCTCTTTAAATTTTTCACTCTTTGTGTCATTACAACAGCCATTAAATTTGGTAAATGAGGGGTTGTGCAGATGGGGGGAATAAAATGAGGGGCAGTGCAGATGGGGAGAATAAGTTGAGGGGCTGTGCAGAGGGGGGATAGAATAAGAGGCTATGCAGAGAGGCCATAAAATGAGGGTGAAGGGGGGACAGCAAAGTATATGAGGAGCTGTGATGACCACACTGTATATGGGGCTTTGTTTCATTGCAGCAATTTGGTAAATTCAAAAAAGCATTTTTTTTTCTCATTAATGTACACTCTGCACCCCATCTTGACTGAAAAAAAACCAGAAATGTAGAAATTTTTGCAAATTTATTAAAAAAGAAAAACTGAAATATCACATCGTCATAAGTATTCAGACCCTTTGCTCAGACACTCATATTTAAGTCACATGCTGTCCATTTCCTTGTGATCCTCCTTGAGATGGTTCTACTCCTTCATTGGAGTCCAGCTGTGTTTAAACTGATAGGACTTGATTTGTAAAGGTACACCGGTCTGTATAAGACCTCACAACTCACAGTGCATGTCAGACCAAATGAGAATCATGAGGTCAAAGGAACTGGCCAAGGAGCTCAGAGACAGAATTGTGACAAGGCACACATCTGGCCAAGGTTACAGAAGAGTTTCTGCAGTACTCAAGGTTCCTAAAAGCACAGTGACCTCCATAATCCTTAATGGAAGAAGTTTGGGACCACCAGAAGCCTTCCTAGACTTGGCCGTTCAGTCAAACTGAGCAATCGTGGGAGAAGAGCTTTGGTAATAGAGGTAAAGAAGAACTCCAAGATCAATGTGGCCGAGCTCCACAGATGCAGTAGGAAGATGGGAGAAAGTTCCACAAAGTCAACTATCACTGCAGCCCTCCACCAGTCAGGCCTTTATGGCAGAGTGGCCCAATGGAAGCCTCTCCTCAGTGCCAGACATATGAAAGCCTGCACAGAATTTGCTAAAAAACACATGAAGGACTCCCAGACTATGAGAAATAAGATTCTCTGGTCTGATGAGACGAAGAAAGAACTTTTTTGGTGATATTTCAAAGCGGTATGTGTGGAGAAAACCAGGCACTACTCATCACCTGCCCAATACAATCCCAAGAGTGAAACACGGTGGTGCCAGCATCATGCTATGGGGGTGCTTTTCAGCTGCAGGGACAGGACGACTGGTTGCAATTGAAGGAAACATAAATGCGGCCAAGTACAGAGATACCCTGGATGAAAACCTCTTCCAGAGTGCTCTGGACCTCAGAATTGGCTGAAGACTTACCTTCCAACAAGACAATGACCCCAAGCACACAGCTAAAATAACAAAGGAGTGGCTTCAGAACAACTCTGTGACCATTCTTGACTGGCCCAGCCAGAGCCCTGACCTAAACCCAATTGAGCATCTCTGGAGAGTCCTGAAAATGGCTGTTCACCAACATTCACCATCCAACCTGACGGAACTGGAGAGGATCTGCAAGGAAGAATGGCAGAGGATCCTCAAATCCAGGTGTGGAAAACTTGTTGCATCATTCCCAAGAAGACTCATGGCTGTGCTAGCTCAAAAGGGTGCTTCTACTCAATACCGAGCAAAAGGTCTGAATACTTATGACCATGTGATATTTCAGTTTTTCTTTTTTAATACATTTGCAAAAATTTCTACATTTCAATTTTTTTCCAGTAAAGATGAGGTGCAGAGTGTACATTAATGAGAAAAAAATGAACTTTTTTGAATTTACCAAATGACAGTATGGTCATCACAACTCCTCATATACTTTGCCTTTCCCCCCATCACCCTCATTTCATGGCCTCCCTGCACAGCCTCTCATTTTATTCCCCTTCTCTGCACAGGCCCTCATTTTATTCCCCCCATCTGCACAACCACTAATTTTTTTCCCTCTCGACTGCATAGACCCTCATGTTAGTCCCCCATCTGCAAAGCCTTTCAGTTTATTCCCTTTATTCCCCCCGTAAGCACAGCCCTCAGTTTATTCCCCATCATTTCTGCACCTCAGTTTATTCTCCCCATCTGCAGACCTTCATTTTATTCCCCCATCAGCACAGCCCCTCTGTTAATTCACCCACATCTGCACAGCCTCTCATTTTATTTTCCCGGCTGCACAGACCCTCACCTCATTTTATTCCCCACATCTGCACAGCCCCTCCCTCATTTTACCCCCATCTGCAAAGCCCCTCGTCTCATTTATGCCCCCCTCACAGTAATATAAGAATTTAAAAAAATAAATAAAAACAGGAAAGAAATAAAGCTCATACTCACATAGTCCCGACTCCCGTCCACCATCTCCTCTTCTGTGAAGAGCAGTAGTGGATGCTGGACGGCATGATGTCGTCACTACACCGCATTATCCAATGTCCCCTGCATGCACCTTCTCCAACAAGTTGCAGGCTGGAAGTGGCCTGTGACTTGCTGGAGATCTCGGCAGAGCAGCAGAGATTACAGTTCCTTTACTCCTGTCACGGGTGTCGCACACACCAATTGCATTACCCCCTAATAGACACGAATGCAATTGACAGCAAGATGGGAGCGACGGCTGGAGCTCAGGCAGAGAGCGCGGTGAGCGGTGTCAGTGTCTGACACCGCTCCCCTGTGTAACACACCCCGGTCGTCACTATACTAAATGTCTGTGGCCGCAGGAAGATGTCAGGCAACTGCAGACATTCGGCAATTTTTTTTCATAGTGCACCTCTCTCGGGTAGTCATGCGGTAGCGCTCTAGGAAGCTGCTTACCCCTCGTCCCGGCCCTGTACTGCAGACTTTCATCCCAAACCTGGACAACCTTTTTAACATTTCAATTTTTTAAAGCAGGGCCAAAGAAGTTTTAAGCTTTTCCTAGGAGTCCAGAATCTATGTCTAATTCCAGAAGAGTGGGCATATATGTTCTAAACATAACCAGACGTGCATCCAAATAGTACTGTATTTTAAGGCAATTAGATGGTATGTATGGCAAGACTAGGTAAGGTAAGCAATGAGGTTTTTTTTAAGATACTGCAGCATGCAAGTAACCTTACCTAGTGACATACTCATAGTCTCATTTATAGATCTGAGGACAAATCTACAGTAGCTTTAGAACCGCAGACATCTATCCTCATTCAGACCTTTGTTATTATTATTGATTGTCCCTGCTGCTCAATTAAATAGCGACTCTGCACTATTCATAAAACACGCTTAGATCAGAGCAGCCCATTGATAAAGCACAGAATTCTTTACGCCGATCTGCTTCTCAGCAGCGAACACATTACAGTATCATGCAGATCTGAATAGAAAGTATGAAGGGCCACACTGTAATATACCATAGCGGTGAGAAGCTGCCGACATCTCAACCTAATACTTGACAAGAGGAAATATCATAAAAAGAATGCTAGATTTACAACCGTTCCTCTAAAGCAGGGGCGCAGAACCTTTTTTGGTCCAAGGACCACGTCGCCAGATTGATTGAACCTGATGGTTCAAAATTTAAAAAAAAAACCTCTCTACATAATTATCTAATAGGTGCTCATTCCATTTTTAGGACTCAGCTATCAGGAGGATATAGGTCCTCTACTCTTCCATTCACAATCCAGAGAAGAAGAGGCCATGACTTCAGTTTTCTCCTTTAAAGTTTATGCGAGATGCTGAGCGTCAAGTGTTTCCCATCTTCCATAGACTACAATGATTATGGCAGCACTCATGCATGGCCAGTTCTTTACGTCATCTACTCCTTACCTGGAGGATGACACGGTGACATTGTGCACCATTAATAGATGTGCATCCTTACGATGCTACCTGACACTCCTCATGTCTGTGGCCATATAGTTGAGGGTCGCAGGTTGGGCACTGTGCAGTGGGCATGAGATTTTCCTGCATATTCCCTTAAAGGGAATTTGTGACGTCGAAATGCGAACTAACCAAAAACCATACAAAAAAAACAAACAGTTTTGTACGCGACTCTATAAAGATCATATTAGCAGTGTACTTTTCATTCTTGTAATTCGTTTTCAAATTCTTTTTATTCCATATGCAAATGAGGGGGCTTCAGTGCACCCTTGGTGTGGCCAAGAGGTGGTGCACCGTTTCGCCCCTTCAGTTTGCATACTGACTTTGATTGGCCAGAGCGAGCACTACCTGAACACCAACTACGGTGTTGTGCACGCACACTGTCTATGAACGGGTCAGCGGCGCTCACACAATACGGATGCGGACCCCTCTTTCATCATTATAAATGTATGCTAATGAATGAAGTCTTTTGAATATAGGAAAAACAGAGGCTAATAATATAATAACATGCTAAAATAATATGTTGCAACAGAATTAGTTCCACGGCTAAAATATTTTTGTTATTTAGACATTTGAGTTTGACCATAATAGCCCTAGGATAACGGAAGAGGACAACACGAAGATCAATGTGATGACTGCGATTTTTATGGCCAGGTGCTAGGAAAGCACAGCAGTTTTTATATCAAGAAGACAGACATAACAGTCTGAAATCCTCCGGCTTTTCCTTTCTTATTACTGAGGAAACTACTTGATATTCTAAAGCGGATTCTGTTTTCATGTGAAGAGATGAGATGCCATATAAATTCAGGAAAGCTTTCTGTAATCTTCTGCACTCGAGCAGATTATGGTGTGAGCCAGAGTCCAAATTACAGTATTTATGGAATAAACTTGCTTTACATTCCCTACAGTACATAGGTAGCCTTCTGGAATCAAATGCCAGCCACATAATTGTTTTGTACGTATGCTTTTCTTGGATTTTTCAGTATTATAGGATGAGGCTGAAATTGAAAAATGGAGTGTATAATATTAGTTGTATTTTCTATTGAGAATTCACCAGATTAATGTAGTTTGGCAATATTCACCATTTGCTAAAAATCATCAGTGCTGTTTTACAGTATAAAAAAAGAAATACCACCTATCTGCTTGATGACCACCATGTGAACAAGGCGACGCTCCTCTGTTTAATCTAAGGGACACAGCGCCTGACTCTGCTCCTCTTTCTCTGCACTTGTTACCGATTCTCTACCATTTTCTCCTTTCTTCCAGATCTGATCTCTGAACCGTGATTCTCATCTTACATTGTATAGAAAAAGAAAGCCGTTCTACGGCCAAAACAAAATTGTTTCACTACTCTTCCACTTTATAGAGATCGACTAACTAGAAGAAACAGTCATAAGGTCAGTAGGATAGAATTTAGCAAAAATCTTTATTAATTGAGGAAGGAACTTTCCGAAACGCGCGTTGGGGCTGCGTGGGCAGTGTGTGTGGTACTATTTTTATTCCCTGGTATGTATGCCACTCAGTATATCTATCGACTAATATTTGTTGGTTACTATGTGATGATTCAACTGTGATGGCTGCATTGCTAGTTATATTTAATTATAATACTCTCGGTTATGTTATTATATAGTATTCACATACACATGTTCCCTTGCATTGGTTGGTATATGTTTTGAAGTGGCACCTTGTACCCTGTGCTTTTAAACTTTTTTAATTAATAAAGATTTTTGCTAAATTCTATCCCACTGACCTTATGACTGTTTCTTCTAGTTAGTTGATTTGTATCCTATACAGTTTGGTCTATAACAGTCCTTCTCAGTCTCCCCTCTCTATCATGCAACAATGGCTGGATATTATGTTTGATTGAGGGGCTATTTCTATCTATAAGACTGCAATGTTGATTAAAATATACTGTTGGTTAATTCACTTTATAGAGATGTGCATAGATTACCATATTTTCCTTTCAATTTTTTAGGCATTTCAATTACAACACATCTTCATTTTAGAGAGAATATATACCGGTAATAAAAAAATAAATTATTTGAATCAGATTATTTTTTGACAATATTTTGATTTCTGTTTTTAATGATATTGGCTTATTTTTTGTGTGACTATGTGCATAGAAATTTTTAAAGGGGTTGTCCACTACTAGGACAACCCCTTCTTAAACTAAACGTATGGCCCTGATAAAATAATAAAGCCTATACTCACCTCAAATACCAGCGCTGTTCCCGCAGTGTTGGCACTCGCACTTCCCAGGGCTGTTATGCGTTGTTGTGACACGTGATGCCTGTCGCCCAATCAGAGCTTGCATTACTGTCTCCGCCTCTGGATGAACTGAACATGAAGAGGGAGCCAGGGCTGCAGCTCATCTCAGACTTCCTCTTCATGTTCAGTATGTCCAAAGGCGGAGACATTGACGCCTGCACTGATTGGGCGACGATGTCACATGTCACAACACCGCATAACAGCCCCAGGACTGCGAGTGCCGACTCAGCTGGAACGGCGCCGGTACAGGAGGTGAGTATAGGCTTTATTATTTTATCGGGGACAAACATTTAGATTTAAAAGGGGTTGTATTAGTAGTGGGCAACCCTTTTAAATACTACAGCCATTCAACTGACCTACAGTGCACCCGTTAATAGCCTTTTCAGCTTTGCTGTGTAGGCTTGGTCAGAAAAGCAGAGGTGATTGATGACAGTTTTATGTCAATCAACTCCCATTTATGGCAATTATCCTATTAAAGGATTAGAAGAATCCAGGATATCTATAAACAGAAAGACAATGAGGAAACACTTAGCTAACCTAAATGAATTCAAGTCTCCAGGTCCAGATGAATTACACCCCAGAGTACTGAAGGAGATAGCAGAAGAAATTCTTGAACCACTGTCCATAATTTCTTTGAAAATTCTTGGAGAACAGGAGAAGTCCCAGAAGACTGGAGAAGAGCAAATGTTGTTCCTATCTTCAAAAAGGGGAAGAAGGTGGACCCAGGGAACTACAGGCCAGTGAGTCTGACTTCTATACCAGGAAAGATCTGTGAACAAATTATTAAAGAACATGTATGCAAGTACCTGGATAAGAATGAAGTGATTAAACGGAGTCAGCATGGGTTTGTAACTAATAAGTCATGTCAGACTAACTTAATTTCCTTCTATGACAAAATCACTGACTGGGTGGATCAGGGAAATGCTGTAGATATAGTATATCTTGACTTCAGCAAAGCATTTGACAAAATATCTCACACAATCCTTATTGAAAATATGACTAAGTATGGAATGGACAAGGCAACTGTTAGGTGGATTCATAACTGGTTTAGTGATCGGACCCAAAGAGTGGTCGTAAATGGCTGCACATCCAGTTGGAAGAATGTCTCAAGTGGGGTACCACAAGGCTCTGTTTTGGGCCCTGTATTGTTCAACATCTTTATCAATGATTTAGATGAAGGAATTGAGGGTAAACTGATCAAATTTGCTGATGACACAAAGCTAGGAAGGGTAGCTAATACTAGAGAAGAGAGAGAGAGGATTCAAAAAGATATAAATAAACTGGAGCAGTGGGCAGCAACTAACAATGGATTTTAACAGGGAAAAATGCAAAGTACTACATCTGGGAAATAAAAAGAAAAAAGCATATACAAAATGGGAGGAATAGGTCTAAGTAACAGCACATGTGAAAAAGACTTGGGTATACTAATTGATCACAGACTGAACATGAGTCAACAGTGTGATGCAGCAGCAAAAAAGGCAAATGCAATTCTAGGATGTATCAACAGAAGCATACAGTCTACAGTCATGGCCAAAAGTTTTGAGAATGACACAAATATTATATTTTCACATGATCTGCTGCCCTCTGGTTTTTATGTGTGTGTTTGACAGATGTTTTTTTTATCACAGACAGAAATATAATTGCAAACATATGAGTAACAAAAGCTTATATTGACAGTTAGAATGAGTTAATGCAGCAAGTCAATATTTGCAGTGTTGACCCTTCTTCTTCAGGACCTCTGCAATTCTCCCTGGCATGCTCTCAATCAACTTCTGAACCAAATCCTGACTGATAGCAGTCCATTCTTGCACAATCAATGCTTTCATTTTGTCAGAATTTTTAGGTTTTTGTTTGTCCACCCGTCTCTTGATGATTGACCACAAGTTCTCATTGGGATTAAGATCTGAGGAGTTTCCAGGCCATGGACCCAAAATCTCTATGTTTTGTTCCCTGAGCCATTTAGTTATCACCTTTGCTTTATAGCAAGGTGCTCCATCATGCTGGAAAAGGCATTGTTGATCGCCAAACTGCTCTTGGAGGGTTGGGAGAAGTTGCTCTTGGAGGACATTCTGGTACCATTCTTTATTCATGGCTGTGTTTTTAGGCAAGACTGTGAGAGAGACGATTCCCTTGGCTGAGAAGCAACCCCACACATGAATGGTTTCAGGATGCTTAACAGTTGGCATGAGACAAGACTGGTGGTAGCGCTCACCTTGTCTTCTCCGAATGAGGCGTTTTCCTGATGTCCCAAACAATCGAAAAGGGGATTCATCAGAGAAAATAACTTTACCCCAGTCCTCAGCAGTCCACTGCCTGTACCTTTTGCAGAATATCAGTCTGTCCATGATGTTTTTTCTGGAGAGAAGTGGCTTCTTTGCTGCCCTCCATGAGACCAGGCCTTGCTCCAAGAGTTTACGCCTCACAGTGCGTGCAGATGCACTCACACCTGCCTGCTGCCATTCCTGAGCAAGCTCTGCACTGCTGGTAGCCCGATCCCGCAGCTGAAACACTTTTAAAAGACGGTCCTGGCGCTTGCTGGTCTTTCTTGGGCGCCCTGGAGCCTTTTTGGCAACAATGGAACCTCTCTCCTTGAAGTTCTTGATGATGCCATAGATTGTTGACTGAGGTGCAATCTTTCTAGCTGCGATACTCTTCCCTGTTAGGCCATTTTTGTGCATTGCAATGATGACTGCACGTGTTTCTTTAGAGATAACCATGGTTAACAGAAGAGAAACAATGATGCCAAGCGCCAGCCTCCTTTTAATGTGTCCAGTGGTGTCATTCTTACTTAATCATGACAGATTGATCTCCAGCCATGTCCTCATCAACACCCACACCTGTGTTAATGGAGCAATCACTGAAAAGAGGTTAGCTGATCCTTTTAAGGCAGGGCTGCAATGATGTTGAAATGTGTTTTGGGGGATAAAGTTCATTTTCTAGCCAAATAGTGACTTTGCAAGTAATTGCTGTTAAGCTGATCACTCTTTATAACATTCTGGAGTATATGCAAATTGCCATTAGAAAAAGTGAAGCAGTAGACTTTGTAAAAATTAATATTTGTGTCATTCTCAAAACTTTTGGCCATGACTGTAGATCACGTGAGGTCATTATTGCCCTCTACTCCTCTTTGGTCAGACCTCATCTGGAATACTGTGTCCAGTTTTGGGCACCACATTTTAAAAAAGACATCAACAAACTGGAGCAAGTTCAGAGAAGAGCCACCAGAATGGTGACCGGTCTGCAAACCATGTCCTATGAGGAACGGTTGCAGGATTTGGGAATGTTTAGCTTGCAAAAAAGAAGACTGAGAGGAGACTTAATAGCTGTCTACAAATATCTCAAGGGCTGTTCACATTGTAGAATGATCATCTTTATTCTCATTTGCACAAGGAAAGACTAGAAGCAATGGGATGAAACTGAATGGGAGGAGACACAGATTAGATATTAGAAAAAACTTTTTGACAGTTAGAGTGATCACTGAGTGGAACAGCTGCCACGAGAGGTGGTGAGTTCTCCTTCAATGGAAGTCTTCAAACAGAGGCTGGACAGACATCTGTCTGGGATGATTTAGAGAATCCTGCTTTGAGCAGGGGGTTGGACCAGATGGCCCAGGAGGTCCCTTCCAACTCTACTATTCTATGATTCTATGATTCTAAATAAGAAAGGAATTTGTGTTTAAAATATTGGTGCACCCAAGAAAGTAAAAACATGAGCGGAGCAATAACATTCAAAACCATACATTATGGGTTATTTATCAACCCCCCTGTGTTTCTGCAAAACAAAACTCACATGTTCTGTCAGTATAACTTTTTTCATTTTTTCAACACTCACTCGATAGAGCTTAAGGGAAGGCAACGTAACTTGGAGCAAGAAGTCAGCGTAAATTACAGCATATATGCCATGGGTTGGGGTAGATTGTTGTTTTTTTTTACAGCTGGAAGAGATGCGATTCTGATTAAATTAAACAAATTTAACTCCAAATTTAAAGGGAATATGTCAACAGATTTTTGCTATGTAATCCGACAGCACCGCGATGTAGCATAGACCCAACTGAGTGTTGTGTACTTACTAGGCCGTTTTGCGGTTTCAGTGCAGTCAGTGTTTTATCAGTAGTAGATTATCATTACAGGACAACTGGCCTCGTGTCTCCTGGTCCAACCATGCTTAAAAATTTCAATCTCGAAAATATCTTAAAGAAGTGTCACATGACACATACAGTACAGACCAAAAGTTTGGACACACCTTCTCATTCAAAGATTTTTCTGTGTTTTCATGACTATGAAAATTGTAAATTCACACTGAAGGCATCAAAACTATGAATTAACACATGTGGAATTATATACTTAACAAAAAAGTGTGTAACAACTGAAAATATGTCTTATATTCTAGGTTCTTCAAAGTAGCCACCTTTTGCTTTGATGACTGCTTTGCACACTCTTGGCATTCTTTTGATGAGCTTCAAGAGGTAGTCACCAGGAATGGTCTTCCAACAATCTTGAAGGAGTTCCCAGAGATGCTTAGCACTTGTTGGCCCTTTTGCCTTCACTCTGCGGTCCAGCTCACCCCAAACCATCTGGATTGGGTTCAGGGCTGGTGACTGTGGAGGCCAGGTCATCTGACATAGCACCCCATCACTCTCCTTCTTGGTCAAATAGCCCTTACACAGCCTGGAAGTGTGTTTGGGGTCATTTTCATGTTGAAAAATAAATGATGGTCCAACTAAACGCAAACCGGATGGAATAGCATGCCGCTGCAAGATGCTGTGGTAGCCATGCTGGTTCAGTATGCCTTCAATTTTTAATAAATCCCCAACAGTGTCACCAGCAAAGCACCCCCACACCATCACACCTCCTCCTCCATGCTTCACGGTGGGAACCAGGCATGTAGAGTCCATCCATTCACTTTTTCTGCGTCGCACAAAGACACAGTGGTTGGAACCAAAGATCTCAAATTTGGACTCATCAGACCAAAGCACAGATTTCCACTGGTCTAATGTCCATTCCTTGTGTTCTTTAGCCCAAACAAGTCTCTTCTGCTTGTTGCCTGTCATTAGCAGTGGTTGCCTAGCAGCTATTTTACCATGAAGGCCTGCTGCACAAAGTCTCCGCTTAACAGTTGTAGAGATGTGTCTGCTGCTAGAACTCTGTGTGGCATTGACCTGGTCGCTAATCTGAGCTGCTGTAAACCTGCGATTTCTGAGGCTGGTGACTCGGATAAACGTATCTTCAGAAGCAGAGGTGACTCTTGGTCTTCCTTTCCTGGGGCGGTCATCTTGTGAGCCAGTTTCTTTGTAGCGCTTGATGGTTTTGGCAAGCTGCACTTGGAGACACTTTCAACGTTTTCCCAATTTTTCGGACTGACTGACCTTCATTTCTTAAAGTAATGATGGCCACTCGTTTTTCTTTACTTAGCTTCTTTTTTCTTGCCATAATACAAATTCTAACAGTCTATTCAGTAGGACTATCAGCTGTGTATCCACCAGACTTCTGCACAACACAACTGATGGTCCCAACCCCATTAATAAGGCCAGAAATCCTACTTATTAAACCTGACAGGGCACACCTGTGAAGTGAAAACCATTTCCGGTGACTACCTCTTCAAGCTCATCAAGAGAATGCCAAGAGTGTGCAAAGCAGTCATCAAAGCACAAGGTGGCTACTTTGAAGAACCTAGAATATAAGACATATTTTCAGTTGTTTCACACTTTTTTGTAAAGTGTATTGTATAATTCCACATGTGTTAATTCATAGTTTTGATGCCTTCAGTGTGAATGTACAATTTTCATAGTCATGAAAATACAGAAAAATCTTTAAATGAGATGGTGTGTCCAAACTTTTGGTCTGTACTGTACACTATGTTATAGGTTTCCCTGACACATGATACATGAAGAAGACTTTTTTTTCCTGGAAGCCCCTAAAATTAATTGCTGTGTGTAATATTCACACTGAATTTCATTGCAGCCATAGTGGGTAATGACTTTGACGTTTAGATTTCTAGTGCAGCTGGTTCATCTGCTTAATGTAAATTAATTATGCATGCACAGTGATGACTTCATGAAAGCGCTTTCACGCATGAACATCCTCTATGTGACAGCTCCATGAATGCTGAGCAGTAGATGCTTGTACTGTAATGCAGGGTGTCACGGTGCGCTGTTGTAGGCAGAAGGGTTTGTAGCTTATTGTGTTGAGAATATTTAGTCTTTCTGTAGAGTAGCATTTATTGGCTAGTAAAAGGTATTCAGGTGTGCCATTCAGAGAGCCATATTCTTCAGACATGTGCATTGTACATATATGGTACATTGTTCTCTTATCCTGGAGCCACACCGGAGACGTGGGTATAGGTAGCGCTGGGGGAGGCAACATTTACATACAAGTTCAATAATCAGGATGTGGACATATATAAGCAATGCATACTTATGGTAAGTATCTACAGTACTGTATGAATGAGAGGAGACAGGGTGAGATCAACTTATGGAATTCACAAGTATTAAGTTTTAAAAAATAAAAAAACCTATGGTAGAAATATTGTGAGTTTTCCATCATCAATATCTGGGCTGTTGCAGTTTACGGACCATTGCTAATAGTGTATTCTAATGCTGGGGTCAGACATGCGAGAAACACGGCCAAGTCTCGCATGTTAATACCCGGCACTGCCGCCGGCACTCGGGAGCATAGCGAGCCGCTGCATAGAAATACATGGAGCCGAACACTCCGCTCCCGAGTGCCGGCGGCAGTGCCGGGTATTAACATGCGAGACTCGGCCGTGTTTCTCGCATGTGTGATCCAGGCCTAACACCTCCTATTATTTTTCTTTATTAGATTAGTGACCATTGAAGCGACTTAATTAAAAACCCACTAATTCCTATCAATTCATTGTTTTCATTTATTTGAACACTTATGCATAAACATCAGAGATGGCCATGTAATTTTCTTTCCTGTACTAACATAAGCATTGTAATTGACAATCTAAGTGGTTTTTTTCTTGAAAGGGAACCTGTCATGAGAAAAAAAACGCTATTACTTGCAGATATGGGGTTAATCTGCAGGTTAATAGGGTTACTAACCTGCCCGGCTCACCCTGCCCCAGTGCAGAGCCAGAGTCAAGGTGGTGGGATGCGGGTACTGCCACTGCAGTGTATTCTCTGAGCGGTGACTGAACCCACATCGGCACCGCCACCGTGACCCACTGGAGAATAAAGTTAATATTCTCCCCACAGCGTTTGGCTAAGTGCAGGCACCTGGCAAGTTAGTAACGCTATTAACCTGCAGATTAACCCCAGGTTAATAGTTTTTTATCTGGTGATAGGTTCCCTTTAATGGACTCTGTCACCAGGTTTCTACCACCTAATCTGAGTGCAGCATAATGTATAGACACAGACCCTGATTCCAGCAATGTGTCACTTTTTGGTCTGCTTCCTGTAATTTTGATAAAATCACTGTTTTAGCAGCATCAGGTTATCACAGAGGACTAGTAAACTTGCTGCCATATAGTCCTAGTTATGAGCTCTGTATAACCACTGATTAGCAGTGTTCTGCCTATGCACAGAGAGCGGCTGATCAGTGGTGTGGGCAGGGTTATACAGAGCTCAGCATTCAGAGATCTGCTAGATCTGCAGCAGATACAATAGTGATTTTACAAACCTGATAAGTGATACATCATTGGAATCAGGGTCTCTGTCTCTATATTCTGCTACTTTCAAAAGGAGTATCACAAATCTGGTGACAGAGTTCATTTAAATAAAGTGAATGTACCTGGCAAGAAACATTTGACACTGTCTCTATTCACAGAGCAAAACATACTGCCTGATGCTTTCAAGCATCACAAAGCTTATAGGCCAAACTATGAGTGTCTTAAAAAGTACTTTGTGTCAGATACCAAGCTGTAAAAAGGGCCATTTAAACTCTGAGGTCAGCACAAATGTTAGTTGTCAAAATGATGAGCACTACTGCAAGGAAACATTTTAAGTTTATACTGCAGTGCTGAATCGAGTGCCTTTGTTTCCAGGATAAACTTTGTGGGAGATCTTTTAAAAACTGGTGCAAAATAAAAGAATAAACTTTCCCATAGCAACCAATTACGGTAAGTTACAGTTAAACAAAAAAAAAAAAAAAAAAAAAAAATATATATATATATATATATATATATATATATATATATATATATATATATAAAGAATGAGAGTTGGAAGTTTATTGGTTTTATGCAAAGCTGCCTCATATTTTCTAAGTATCAGCCTTTATACAGTAATTGTCAAAAGTTTGGACACATCTGTTCATACAATGGTTTTTCTTGCGCTTATTTCAGTGTTTATAATGTAGATTCAGACTGAAAGCAGTAAAACCACGAAGGAACACATATGGAAACAAGGAGTAAAGAAACATGTATGGAACTAACCAGAACATGTGTTAGACCATGTCTATATTCCTCAAAGTGATCCTTTTTACAATCATGACAACTTTAGACACTTGGCATTCTCTCAGCCGGTTTCATTAGATAGTCACCTGGAATTGTTTCCAGTGAAGGTTTGCGTTGTAAAGAGATAATTTGCAGAATCACTGTTCCTCAGAAAATGCTTGCGACCATCAGGTATATTTTGTAGAGACAGTGTTGGCACCTAGTTTCAAACAGTGTTGAGCCCTATTCCCCAACTGTTTTAAGCCAGAATATGGCAAGAACCACTCAACTAAGTGAAGAGATACTACAGACCATGATTATTTTAACATGTGAAGTTCAGTCAATCTGGAAAATGTTTAGAACCTTGAACGTTCAAGTTCTATCATGAAAGTGAACAATCACTACAATGAAACTGACTTTTATGAGGACAACCGCACGAAAGGAATAACAAGCATTATTTTGGCTGCAGAGGACAAGTTCATCCGAGTTTCCTGTCTCAGAAAACTAAAATTGACAGCACCTCTCATAACAGCCCTCATAAATGATGCACAGACTTCAAATAACAGACACATCTCAACATTAGCTGTCTAGAGAAGACTGTGATAAGCAGGTCTTTATGGCTGAAATGCTGAGAAAGCCACTACCGAGGACTGTAAAAAATAAGAGATAGTTTGGGCCAAGCAACATAAGGACTGGACATTCGATCAGTGGAAACCTGTACTGTGATTTGATGAATCATAATATGAGATTGTTATCACCTACTGCAATGTTTTTATGGGATGCAGAAAAGATGATTTCTAAATGTGTGTTGCCCACCGTGAAGCACAAGTATTGAGGAGGCATTTTAATGATATGATAGTGTTTTGCTGGTGACACTGTAGGTAATTTATTTAAAGGTCATATTCAAATACCCAATATGGCTAAAACATCATTTTACAATTATATGCCATCCCACCTGGTTTGCATTTAGTGGGGCCATCATTTGTGTTGCAAGAGAGCAATGACCCAAACACTTTCCCAGCCTTTGTAAGGATCACATGGCCAAATTGAAAAGGGATGGAGTGCTGCGTCAAATGACATGGGCTCTCAGAGTCACCCAACCTTAACCCAATTTAGATGGTTTGAGATGAGTTGGACCACAGAGAGAAGATAAAACAGCCAACAAATGTTCAATATTTCTGGCAACTGCTTCAAGCTGTTGGAAAGCCATTCTAAGTGACTACCTGATGAGGCTGTTTAAGAGAATGCCAAGGGTGTGTAAAGTTGTCTTAAGAGTAAAATGGGTGCTTTGAGGAATCTAAGGTTCAACACATATTTTGATTTGTTTCACATGTTTCTTTACTCATCTGTTTCCATGTGTTTTCTTTTGTGGTTAAGTTGCATTCAGTTTGAGTCTACAATGTGAAGATCCCAATAAAAGCAAGAAAACCATTATGTGAACAGGTGTATCCAGACTTTTGTCTGGTACTATAGGTTCTCTGATTTCTTAAGTAATGCAGTCATCAAGGTTAAGCATTTTAAGCTAGGTTCCCACGACATGGGATAAATACCTATATCTACCTATAGACTGTCATAAGCCAAATGTAAAGTTTCTTTTTATCACATACATTAGGCCAGTGTTTAACTATAATTTTTTATACATTTTGTTAAATGTATTTAATTTTTATTTAACTGCGCTTGTCAATCCAAGTGTGTGAAAATAACAATGTAGGCACCTGTATAGGGCTACTATTGTTGACCACTTGAGTCAGTCATCACAAACGACTTCAACTGTGTGAGAAACTAGTCTAACCAGTTCGGCTATAGTTGTGTCCCAACTATTCCATATTTGCTAGAAAGTCAACATAAGGTTTATAATATATAAAGAACTTCCAAGACAGTCAGGAACTTTGTAGCAATTGATTTGCATTATATTTGCAGTGACTTATTTCAGATAATGTTTGGATATTTAAAGCGAACCTGTCAGCAGGAATTTGCTATGTAAATTACAAACATTGTCATTTTCCCGCTGTTATACTGATTAAAATGGTACCTGTGGTGAAGAAATCCATCTTTGGTTCTTTTGTAATCCGTGTTAGAAGCTTTCAGTTAATGATGGTCGTGCTCCTGGGCGGGACTGTAGGCAGAGTCTTATCTTCCTGCTCTAAGCCAGAAAAACCAGAAAGACCTGCTCTCAGGCCTGGAGCACGAGCATTTCATTAACTGAAAACTTCAAACACTGATTACACAAGAACCACAAGACGGATTTCTTCACCCCAGGTATCATTTTAATCAGTATAACAGCACCAACCTGACAGTGTCTGTAGTTTACTTAGCAAAATCCTGCTGACAGGTTTGCTTTAAAAGAAAAAAAATACAACCTAAATCCACAATGTCATTAGTAATTACCTAACAGTTTCTGTTAATGTTTTTATTCCATGTTGTGTTCAGAACACTGAATCTTATTCAGCCCATTTATAATCAAAACATTATTTAAAGTCTTTATCAGGCGTTTGTGGTTTTGCTCTTTCAGGCTAACACACATCCGTCTTTATTTATTAAGTGGTTATTTCCTAGAAGCAGCCTCATCAAATAACATCTTACTTCCCTTTTAACAGGTTATTATTTTTCTCTAGCTTGTAAAGTCTCATAAATATTTTGAGAGGTTTTTTTTTTATTTTGTTGAATAACATTGTAAAAACTATAAATGGATTTTTTTCAGCTGCTATCAATGTGTCATACAGTATTTTCTGATGGGCCAATTTAAAATACATATTCAAAGAACTAAGTTTAATAGATAGAACTCTAGTGTTGATTCTCCACAAAAAGATATGACCATCCTGTTGTGTCTAGATACTTACAAATACAAGTACAATATAAATGCTTGCTAATAAAATATACTATTCACAGTGATACAATAATAAGTTTATGGAGCCGGTACTTGTATTTGTGCAGATGCACTGATTCTTTGCTTTTGTAACTGGTAGCATTATTTTTTGGACACAACTGTAAAAGTAAGCTGACAGCGCTATCTCAGTTATGCAGGTAAGAACTAGTGTATAGAGATTCTTAGAGCTACATGATTGCATTTGGAAATACTAAAATAACAGTTAAGCAGATAATAGTTCTTAATAATAATGTATTACCTGATTGTGCATTAATAATGGCTGTGTGCATGCCAATCTTAATGAATGTCTCATTAGTATATGATTCCCCTGAATTAATAAAGTATTGGGACAATCTTTTCAGTGACTGGTATAGTATTTCTGGCATAACAAACTATGGCAATTTTACTGAATTTGATGGCCCTTTCCCACCCTGGCGCCTACTTAGTTTTGATCATTTTTGCAAAGATGCGACTTTTCAAACCTTTTACAACTATTTTTCTTATTTTTCTTCTGTAAAACCTTTGATAAATCGGGGCCTTAGTGATATAGATAAAGTCAAACTGTCACGATTCCTCTGCTCAGAGTGTCTGGGACTTGGTGATGGACAGCTCTGTCATCCTATCCTGTGATGGGGCGTGCTGAGCGGTCAGTGCTTTGATTGACAGCTCAGTGGACCTATCTGAGTCTGGAAGAGGCAGAGATTTCCACAGGTGCTCCCTGTTCTTGATGATTGCCCTGCTATTTAGGTGAACTGTCTGGCCCAGATCACTGCCAGACAAAAGCTTGTTCTAAGCTTGTGCTCCCTGGTGTGTGTTTTTGCCTGTTACCTGTGCTGTAAGTTCTGATCTGGTGCTGCTGACCTTTGGACCGTGTTCTGACTACCCGTTTGTATTTGCCCCTTTGCATCTGATATTCTGGTGCTGATCTTTGGACTGTGTTTTGATTACCCGCTTGTTATTGCCCCTTTGCTTATCCGCTATTTCTCTGGTATTCTGACCCTGGCTTGTGACCTGACTTACGACTTGGCATTTTTCCTTGGTTTACTACGTGCTCTTTTGGTATTGACCCGGAACGTCTGATTTCGCTGACTCACGGCCTTTCTGTGGGTTCTGACTAGTGACTTTCTAATGAGAAATTTTGGAAGAATGAACCACTCCCTTTCTCCAAATATATTTTGAACTTTGATGACCATTGAAGTAACTGGCTACATTTGCTATGTCATGTTATACTAAGTTATGCCATGTATTCTTACATAATAAGAGCTAAGAGTCATTGGACAGTGTCAGGTTAATTAGGTGAGGTGAATTCTCAAAGCTCAAGATCTGGGTGGACACACAAGCCACAGGTGTCAGTTCAGCAGGCAGTTGAGGCACGCGGGAAACAGGTAGCTGAGGTCCTTGAGACCGCAGACAGGTAGCAGAGGTCCTGAAGACTGCAGACAGGTAGAAAGGTCCTGTATACTGCAGATAGGTAGCAGAGGTCCTAGAGACCGCAGACATTTAGCAGAGGCCTTGGAGAATGCAGACAGGTACAAGAGGTCCTGGATACTGCAGATAGGTAGCAGAGGTCCTTTATTCGCAGACAGGAAGCACAGGTCCTGAAGACCACAGATAGATATCACAGGTCCTGAAGACTGAAGACAGGTAGCAGAAGTTCTGGAGACTGCAGGTAGGAGAGGTCCTGGAGAACAGACACAGGTAGCACAGGTCCTGCTGCCCGAAGACAGGTACTGGGCAGGTTGTGGTGCACAGACAAACTAAGAGTCTTAATACCAAGTCACAAGTGTGTCTCTACGTCAACCTTATATAGGCCTAGGTAGATGATCACATGAGAGCACACCGGGCTACTTGCAAAGCCTGATATGGAGCACAAGAAGGTTTAGTGGACTTGGGTGAAGGGAGCAGAGCCTGGACCCGGGACTGGTGTGTAGCAGACAGGCAACGAAAACGTAACTTTTTACGGATATGTGGCTATGCATTTCACAAATCTATGAAGTCTAGGTGACAGTGTGATAAAATTACAGTTCTAATATGATTGCTGTATGTCAGCTGTTTCCTAGAAAAAGCTACCACAATCGCGTCACTAGCTGACCCAGAAAAATTACACAAAAGACACGGATAAAATAAAAAAAAATCTCAACACAGCAAAAGTTTGATGTTTAAGCGTGAATATGGTCAGCATTTTTTACCATGAAACTTAACCCAGTTTTAGATTTTCACTCCAGCATGTCCAGGTATATAAATATTTTAGCATTGTCACCCAATAGTGGTTATAAATATTCCTCTGAAACCTTTTCAAATACAGTGTTCTTATTCTTCGTCCTATTTTGGATTACTCTGAAAGATTAGTTGGTATAATCTCGTAATAATCATATTATAAGCCTTAGCTGTGATTTTTCTTTTCATTTTGTTCTTGTAGACAGATTTTATCCCATCAATAATATCCTGGAATTGTCTTGCTGGAAATCAGGATTACTTTTACCCTGTATTACAGTTTTTCTCCAGTATATAGAAGATTACATTGGATTTTCTGTAAACATAGAAAATTGCTTAATCTGCGGAATATTGTTGTTCTTATGATTTATAGGTTAAAGTTTATTGACATTATTCTTTTTTGTGAAATTCTTGGTTTATAAAGCAAATGTTGTTAGCGGTTTTGAGTGATTAAATGAAGTCTAACTTTTATATTTTATCTTTGAGATTCTAATATATTATTTGCTTTATTGTTCTATTATTTATAGTTGCCAAGACCCCAACCTTTTGTAGTTTGAGATCTAACTGATGCAGTTAAGTCACAATGAGTATTAAAATGCAAAAATATGTCATAAATAAGACTGATCTAGCTCTAACCTTAGCGTTAATTGACATTAAATAACATAGATATGTTGGAGAATCAAATGTGGGGAAAACTGGCTTAATATAAATTTAGGTGTATTTTTTTATCCAGGGATGAAATTTCTATTATGAAACTGTATTCAGCACATTAAAGTTAAATAGAGTCAGAAATATTATAATATAGATCTGCAATTCTGCCTTAATTCTATGCATGCAATATAGCTGCGTAACAGAGAATTGGTTTAATGCTGACAAAGCAAATTTCACAAAAATCGCTTCTCTTTTGTTATTGTGTGTACATAAGAAGCTGCATGAGTACATTTCATCTGCTTTAACAGAAATTAATATAGGCATTTTCTGGTCATTTATTTGACCATTGCAAGGTTACTGCAAAGGGGTAAAAGTGAGGTCAGAGATAAGAATGGCATTATGTCTCATCAGCTATCCACACATTGTAGCTTTTCAGGGCCTTTTTCATGGTAACAGATAAATGTCAATGAAGAAAGGAAATAAACATAGTGATATTATAGATTACTGTTCACCATATCTGTCCATACACAATACAGTTGGGTCATAATGCTCCTTCGTATACAGCAGATTTTCTATAGCGGAGAATGGAGGAATTTTCACACCCATGAATAGGAATATACCAAATAGAACAAGGGAACATGTAACCTCTGTAATACGGAACCATAAGGACGTTGTATATTGAAGTACAAGTCCCTACAAGACATTGATCTGTGCATGGACACTGGAGCGGAGTGAACACTGTGTCTGGGAATACTCCACGTTGCAACAAATAACCTTATATTACTTGTTTTAAAGTGGATCTGTCACCAGAAGTGATGAGTGAACATGATCAAATAAGGTGTTATCCGAGAATCTTGTAGTGCTCATATAATATGTTCAAGTCCCTGCGGCTGCCTGTTTTGCGGCTGTGTGACAGCGTCAACACATGCGGGATTGCCTGCTTGTTAGGCAATTCCCACGCCATCAAACGGCCACAAATCATGCAGCCGCAGGGACTCGAACATAATATATGAGCACTACAAGATACTCGATAACACCCAAGCATGCTTGCATAAGAAGTTATCTGAGCACGTTCGCTCATCACTAGTCACCAGATTGTAATACAAACTGTACACATTTTTAAAAAGATTTCTTAGACCCAGTGAGACTGTTATATTTACTTTAAAAATCCATGTCGAAATGGCGCTCTGTATTCCTGATCTCCTAATAGTATGATGAGCATATGATAAGTCCAGCTATAGAATGAAGTAGTTAATGAGTGCACATGTATTCACTCTCCTCCCACCCAGCCTGACTGATACCTGCAGCTTGTACTGAACAGTGTGTGATTTCAGCAGCAGCAGCAGGAAGGATAATGAGGAGCTGTCGATCAGGCTAGGTAGGCGGAGATTGAGTTAAACTTTCACAAAGCTTGTACCGCCATTCTGACATGGATTTCAAAAAGGTGACACAGCATCCTTATCTGAACAACGTGCAAAAGTGCTGCAAAGTAAGATTTCTGTGTACAACAGAAGTGTTAATAGTTTATTTTTATCAAATAGCAAGATGTAAAGTGAATGATCAAAAAGAACATCGAAACCAAATGAATACTTTTTGAACACTTGAACACATACTTTTGTAGATTGAGACATGTGCAGATCTTTCTGTCTCTTCATGTAATCCCAGACAGCTCAATTATTTTGAGATCAGGGCTCTGTGGAGGCCATATCACCACTTAAAAGACACTTAGGCTATGTTCATACATTGCTTTTTGCTGCATTTTTTTCTGCAGTCAAAATCTGCTCTCTTGTTGGTTATAATCCTAAATATATGTAAAAAACACACAAGCGCTTCCCAAGCAAGCCGCAAGATAACCGCTGAAGTAACCTAAGCTGCTAGTGTCATTATGGAGTATTTGTCACTCCTGAAAGATAAGTAAAACACTAATATTACACAGAAACTGACCGCGCTCAAGGGTGAAAATGTTCTTGATTGGCAAAACCAATTCAAAGCGGTTCTAAATGATTAAGCGCAAATGTAAAAAGTAGTATAAGCCAATTGTTTCAATGGGTGGCTGACCACTACCAACCAAATGCATGCACCAGATTAGATCTTACTGCTGAACAACACCATAAAAAACCAAGAAGAACCGCTTATTGGCAAATGCAATCAATATGTTGCCCTTACCGGGTGGTGCTGTAAGTTGTCCGTGGGTTAATGATTCACAGGGGTGGTGGAGTGTGCTTAAAATGTGGGTAGCATCAGAGCGGGACAGCAGTCGCAATGGGCAGAGCCAGGGAAAGCCCCGGCTGTTTGGGTGCCCTGGATGCCAGTGGGAGAAAAAGGCTGACAAGCTCCTTGAGCGTGTGATGTCATAACAACTACAGGGCGATGTTTGGACCAGGAACCAACCAATGTGTTTCAAAAGCGGTGCTGCCTTCTTTGTCAGGATGATCGTGTTCCTGGTTAACCGCCGCTATATAACATAAAAAGTCTGACTAATTAACCCTCTCTGTGCCCCTGCAATTGTCAATGACACATTAGAAAGCAGCCCTTAGGTTTTTACTAAAATTGTAGTAAATATATACTAAATAGTGCTGGCTGAGTATAATAAAACCAAAGGAAGAAATAATAAATAATTAATTCTGTACGTGTGCAACAATAAAATATATATATATATATATATTATAATATATATATATATATCTTTATTAATCCATTAAAATTGAAAAATTAAAAAAAATAAAAAGGGGACAAAAGAAAAAAGATGAAAGAAAAGGAAGGAAAAAAGAGAAAAAAAGGACCACATAAATAAATACTAATGATATAAATATAAAATCATAGAATATATGTGCAAAATATAAGATGCTATTAATAAACCCCCCAGGGCATGTATTAAATAAAAAACCTATAAGGGAAAAAACCTTATTTCAAAAGGTTTTTATTTTTTATTTTATATTTTCCCCAAAAAACACAAAAAACCTTATAAAACCTTTTGGATCATTATCCTGTTGCAAGACCCAAGACCTGCGACTGAGACCAAGCTTTCTGACACTGGGCAGCACATTTCTCTCTAGAATCCCTTGATAGTCTTGAGATTTCATTGTAGCCTGCACCGATTCTAGACACCCTGTGCCATCAAGCTGCTTGGTGCTTGGAGATGGCCTTATAACTTTTACCTTTAACATGTTTGTCTATAATTTCTTTCTAATCTCCTGAGACAACTCTTTCCTTCGCTTTCTCTGGTCCATGTTGAGTGTGATACACACCATGTCACCAAACAGCACAGTGAGTATTGTAGCCCTTATACAGGCCCACTCACTGATTCCAAGATTGTAGACACTGTGATGCTATTAGTGGACACACCTTGATTTAACATGTCCCTTTTGTCACATTATTTTCAATGGTACCATTATTTTTGTCCAGGCCTATTTCATGAGTTTTATTTTTTTTTAAATTCTGTGGAAGCATGGTTGAAAAGCAATGTCTGACTTTCATTTGTTCATTTTCATAGATTTTTTTTATATATTATTACTTTTGTCAGATTCAAGTTATTTCTGTCACCATTGTGGGTTTTTCTGTCATTAAATGAGGGGTACCAACAATTTTGACCACGTGTGTATTACTTTTTTAATTGCATCTTTCTTGCAGCTTGTGTATTACAAATTTAGAACTGCTTTGAATTGGCTTTGTCAATCATGCACATTTTCACCCTTGAGCGCGGTCAGTCTCTGTTTAATATTAGTTTTTGGTTATAAATCTGCTTTTTTTTTTTGCTTAGTTTTTGTTGTGTTTTTTGCTGTGTTATTGGTGCTTCATTTTTTCCTGTGTTTTTGTCGGGGTACATTTTTCTCTTGTGCATTCTGATGAATTTAATGCATAAAAAAAATCTAAAACTGCTTCAATTTTTGGCATGAAAACACAGCAAAAACTGATACCTGTGTTTTTGCAGCTCTCTTTCAGTGTTTTTTGCATGACCCATTGCTTTAAATACTGTAGGTGAAAAATACTCAAAATACACTGAAGAAACGCTGAAAGAAGTGACATGCTGCATTTTGCAAATGCAAGGCAAAAAACAAGCTGTGTACATGAGATTTCTAAAATCTCTTTGACTTTGCTCATACTGTAAAAACGCAACATGTGAACATAGCCTTATTCTTCTTTCATATCACAGGTCAAACACTATAGCAAGACTGGTAATGGTGAAGCCTGGGGGAGGTTCTTTGCAAGTTTGGGGCTGCATTTCAGCAAATGGAGTTCGGGATTTGGTCAGGATTAGTGTTGAGCGATACGATACTGCAAATATCGGGTATCGGCCGATATTAGCTGTATCGGGCTTTCGATTCCAAGTACCGATATTTTCGTCATATCGGATACCGGAATCGGATTTGTCACTGTCACTGTGAGTGTCCGTCGGTCGGGTCTGTCAGGAGTCAGCGGCACTTACCTGGCAGAAGATCTCCGGCGGTCACGTCCTGGACTGCTTGATGGCCGCCATTATCTTCTCCCTGGCGGTCACATGCAGTTTTTTCGCGATAACTGCAGTGACTGCAGGGTAATCCCGGCCGTAAACCAGTCCGATGACGTCACCGCCGGGGAAGCAGGTAATCAGCTGTGCTGCGCCGGGATGACAGGCTCTGCCTGTCATTCTGATGTAGCAGAGCTGGATCGTCGTGGGACACTCGTTACTATGGACTGCGTCGGACAAGTGGTATACTGCTGGGTTTTTTTTTCATTTTTTTACAGGAGATCGATGGCGTCGCAGGATGAGACTGTAATAAAAGTAATGAAAACTGTGTTGTGTTTTTTTTAAATTAAAATTTTTTTTTATGAACATTCACCCGTCCGGGTACATCAGCAATTTAACTATTTACATACAGGGACCCTGTCCGGGTTATTTATAATTCTTTGGCAGGGGTGTTCCAGGTACCACCTGGTACTCTTCTGATGCTTGCCAAACATCCGAGACACCAAGGACCACCAGGACCTGATGACGTCGTGTGGCCTGTACAGTCAAGTCGTGACCCGCTATCTGTGTCTGTGTGGCCACCTCTTTCATCTCCCTCCGGGTCTGGAGCCCTATGTCCCGGACTGAACTAACCCCAGGGGGCCTAACAGGCGCCGGGTACGGGCCAGCTATAGTTATCATGTCCATAGCTGGGGCTGCTGAGGAGACCACTGAGGGAGGCTAGGGAGATTTACGGCGTGGGGTGGGCACTTGTGCAGAGGCCTGGATGTGGGAGGCTGAAGGCTCCGAGGGTCTCACAGGTTCCTGACACTCTGGGGAGTAGGGGTCGCACCTGGTAACATTTAGGGCGTACCATCCATTGTAACCCCAGTGTCGGGTGTAAGTCACCAAGTCTCCTGGCAACAGGTCCCTCCCCGGGTGTCCTTCTGGGAGGTGAGTCTCCACGTCCCGCCGGGTCACAAACACTTCTATATAAAGTCCAGGCTCCTGGATGAAGCCCCAACCACCTTTCAATTTAAAGCTCCGTACTGCACCCTTACGCCGCGGCTCCCTCAGGGTTCCTTTATCTTTTCTCATCCGGTCCTTATCTGCCCGGTCCTTCTCCAGGTTACGTTGCCGAAGCTTTTGGGATTCTCGCTGCTCCCTTTGTCGCTCTGCTTCCCGCTCCCAACGTCTCCATTCTTCCTCCTGACGCCGGTTGTAATTCTCCTCCACCAGCATCTCCATGTCTCCACCATCAAACTGCAGCTTACGATGTCCGGTTTGCGGCAGCTCTCCTGGCGCCCGACAGTCCTGGCGGCGCTCACCTGCGGAGGAAGCAGCCGGCTCTGGAACAGATGACAGTCGGGGCTCCGGTACAGACAGGTAGACCTCTGGTGCCTGCGCGGCCTCCTCCATGAGGACGGGTGTCGCTTCTTCTGTCTCAGCGACGGGGGCAGACAGCGGGATCTGGGGTGCTGCCGGTGCAGAGTTTTTTGCAGGAACGGGTGCCTCCACTGCGACAACGTCAACCGGATCACATTGCAAGGGCTGGGATGCCCGCACGGACTCCTCTACTAGAACGGGTGCCTCACCTTCCGGTACAGACACTTCAGGTAAGAGGGATTGGCGCCGCTCCAAGTTTAGTTTTAGGGCACGCCAGCTGGCTTCCATCCTGGCGACCTCCTCCCGGTGCCGGGCCAGGCCTCTTAGGGTATCCTCCGCTTCTTGCAGCGTAGGAGGGTTTCCAGGCCGGGTGCCCAACGGTGGTTCCGTGGCGATCGGGTCGCTTCCGTGGGGGGAGAGCTCTGACTGCTCCATCCCTTCACACTTCTGCTCGTGTCCATTAGCCATCTCTGCCAAGTCACATGTGTCATTAGCATCTGGAGAGGGCCCCTCTTTTGTAGTGAGGCGGGACCTTCGTGTTAGTTTCCGCACACTGAGGAGGATGAGGAGGCGGAACTCCAGAGCTGTGGGGCACGATCTTACATTGCAGTACCATTTAGAGTGGTCGGCCATCGTTTTCGCGCCACTGAGTGAGTGTACACCCACGAAGAGCACCCCCTTCTTCTTCACCAGTGCCTCGTCGTGACGCAGATATGGCGGAAAAATGGCAAATACATTCTCTGATGATTTTAGCAATTCTCAAGCACAAAACCAGTTCAATTCAGGCACACAGGACTCGCTTATAGCGAGCTACAGAATCCTGTTTGTGACGCCCAAGTTGAGTCGCACAGAGCCAGAGTTTTTGGGGGTACTCGGCACCGAGCCCGTCGACTTCTATGGGGTATGTCACGGCTTTACCCGGCAATTGAATCAGAGTCTATTTTACTATGTAGAAGTGTATAAACTATAAATATATGTATATAAATATGTCACAATGACATGTATATATATATATATACAGGTCCTTCTCAAAAAATTAGCATATAGTGCTAAATTTCATTATTTTCCATAATGTAATGATTACAATTAAACTTTCATATATTTTAGATTCATTACACACCAACTGAAATTTGTCAGGTCTTTTATTGTTTTAATACTGATGATTTTGGCATACAACTCCTGATAACCCAAAAAACCTGTCTCAAAAAATTAACATATTTCAACCGTCCAATAAAATAAAAGTGTTTTTTAAAAACAAACAAAAAAACCATCAAATAATAATGTTCAGTTATGCACTCAATACTTGGTCGGGAATCCTTTTGCAGAAATGACTGCTTCAATGCAGCGTGGCATGGAGGCAATCAGCCTGTGACACTGCTGAGGTGTTATGGAGGCCCAGGATGCTTCGATAGCGGCCTTAAGCTCATCCAGAGTGTTGGGTCTTGCGTCTCTCAACTTTCTCTTCACAATATCCCACAGATTCTCCATGGGGTTCAGGTCAGGAGAGTTGGCAGGCCAATTGAGCACAGTAATACCATGGTCAGTAAACCATTTACCAGTGGTTTTGGCACTGTGAGCAGGTGCCAGGTCGTGCTGAAAAATGAAATCTTCATCTCCATAAAGCATTTCAGCCGATGGAAGCATGAAGTGCTCCAAAATCTCCTGATAGCTAGCTGCATTGACCCTGCCCTTGATGAAACACAGTGGACCAACACCAGCAGCTGACATGGCACCCCACACCATCACTGACTGTGGGTACTTGACACTGGACTTCAGGCATTTTGGCATTTCCTTCTCCCCAGTCTTTCTCCAGACTCTGGCACCTTGATTTCCGAATGACATGCAAAATTAGCTTTCATCAAAAAAAAGTAATTGGGACCACTTAGCAACAGTCCAGTGCTGCTTCTCTGTAGCCCAGGTCAGGCGCTTCTGCCGCTGTTTATGGTTCAAAAGTGGCTTTACCTGGGGAATGCGGCACCTGTAGCCCATTTCCTGCACATGCCTGTGCACGGTGGCTATGGATGTTTCTACACCAGACTCAGTCCACTGCTTCCTCAGGTCCCCCAAGGTCTGGAATTGGTCCTTCTCCACAATCTTCCTCAGGGTCCGGTCACCTCTTCTCGTTGTACAGCGTTTTCTGCCACATTGTTTCCTTCCAACAGACTTCCCATTGAGGTGCCTTGATACAGCACTCTGGGAACAGCCTATTTGTTGAGAAATTTCTTTCTGGGTCTTACCCTCTTGCTTGAGGGTGTCAATGATGGCCTTCTTGACATCAGTCAGGTCGCTAGTCTTACCCATGATGGGGGTTTTGAGTAATGAACCAGGCAGGGAGTTTTTAAAAGCCTCAGGAATCTTTTGCATGTGTTTAGAGTTAATTAGTTGATTCAGAAGATTAGGGTAATAGGTCGTTTAGAGAACCTTTTATTGATATGCAAATTTTTTGAGACAGGTTTTTTGGGTTAGCAGGAGTTGTATGCCAAAATCATCAGTATTAAAACAATAAAAGACCTGACAAATTTCAGTTGGTGTGTAATGAATCTAAAATATATGAAAGTTTAATTGTAATCATTACATTATGGAAAATAATGAAATTTAGCACTATATGCTAATTTTTTGAGAAGGACCTGTATGTATTCTATGTGTGTATATTTTGTGTTTACAACGAAAGAAAGGGTTTTTTTTTTTGCGATATTTTGTTCCCATAGACTTACATGGGACTTCCGGTATCGGAATCGGATATCGACGATATTTAGTGATATCGGCGATACCATTCCGATACGATATTTTTAGATATCGAGCAGTATCGCTCAACACTAGTCAGGATTAATGGTGTCTTCAATGCTGAGAAATACAGGCAGATATTATCCATCATACAATACCATAGGGGAGATGTGTAACTGGCTCCAAATTTATTCTGCAACTGTACAGCAACTTCAGACCTACAGCCAATGTCATTAACCCCTCTTTGACATCTGACGTACTATCCCGTCCATAAAACCCGTGACAATCTGACCATGGACGGGATAGTACGTCATAGCGATTAGCTGCGCTCCCAGGGGGAGCAGCTAATCGCCGCCGGGTGTCAGCTGTTTATCACAGCTGACATCCGGGACTCTGTGCCAGGAGCGGTCACGGACCGCTCCCGGCACATTAACCCCTTGCACACCACGATCAAACATGATCGCGGTGTACTGGGGGCACAGGGGAGCATCGCGCAGGGAGGGGGCTCCAAGCGCGCCCCCCTGAGACCCCCAGAACAGCGCGATGTGATTGCGCTGTTCTGAGGGCTTCCTCCCTCCCAGGACCCGGATCCAAGATGGCGCCGGGGTCCTGGAGGGAGGCGGCTTCCTCAGTGCCTGCCGAGAGCAGGCACTGAGAAGCCTGCAGTGCTGCCTGTGAGATCGCTGGTCTCACAGAGTGCTGTGCACACTGTGAGACCAGCGATCTCACATTTTACAGTGATGTCCCACCCTGGGACAATGTAAAAAAGTAAAAAAAATAAAAATAAACGTGTAAAAAAAAATTTCCAAAATAAATAAAAAAAAAAAAAAAAATTCCCCAATAAATTCATTTCTTCCTGTAAATAAAAAAAATAAAACAATAAAAGTACACATATTTGGTATCGCCGCGTCCGTAACGACCCCCCCTATAAAACTGTCCCACTAGTTAACCCCTTTTGTGAACCCCTTAAAAAAATAAAAATAAAAACAAAGCAAAAAATCAGTGCTTTATCATCATACCGCTGAACAAAAAGTGGAATAACACGCGATCAAAAAGACCGATATAAATAAACATGGTACCCCTGAAAACGTCATCTTGTCCCGCAAAAAACGAGCTGTCATACAGCATCATCAGCGAAAAAATAAAAAAGTTATAGCTCGCAGAATAAAGCGATGCAAAAATAATTATTTTTTATATAAAATTGTTTTTATTCTATAAAAGTGCCAAAACATAAAAAAAATGATATAATTGAGGTATCGCTGTAATCGTACTGACCCGAAGAATAAAACTGCTTTATCAATTTTACCACACGCGGAATGGTATAAACGCCTCCCCCAAAAGAAATTCATGAATTGCTGATTTTTGTTCATTCTGCCTCCCAAAAAATCGAAAGAAAAAGCGATCAAAAAATGTCATGTGCTCAAATATGGTACCAATAAAAACGTCAACTCGTACCACAAAAAATAAGACCTCACATGACTCTGTGGGCCAAAATATGCAAAAATTATAGCTCTCAAAATGTGGCGATGCAAAAAACTATTTTTTGCAATAAAAAGTGTCTTTTAGCGTGACAGCTGCCAATCATAAAAACCCGCTATAAATAGTAAATCAAACCCCCCTTTATCACCCCCTTAGTTAGGGAAAAATAATAAAATTAAAAAAATGTATTTATTTCCATTTTCCCATTAGGGTTATGGTGAAGGTTAGGGTTGAAGCTAAAGTTAGGGTTAGGGTTGGCGCTAAAGTTAGTATTAGGGTTATGGTTGGGATTAGGGAGGGGGGTGTTAGGGTTAGGTTTGTGGTTAGGGTTGGGACTAGGGTTAGGGGTGTGTTGGGGTTAGGGTTGGAGTTAGAATTGGGGTTTTCCGCTGTTTAGGCACATCAGGGGCTGTCCAAACGTGACATGGCGTCTGATCTCAATTCCAGCCAATTCTGCGTTGAAAAAGTCAAACGGTGCTACTTCACTTCTGAGCTCTGCCATGCGCCCAAACAGTAGTTTACTCCCACATGGGGTATCAGCGTACTCTGGACCCTAAGAGTTATTGTACAATTTGTCCTATTTCTTCTGTTACCCTTGGGAAAATAAAAAACTGGGGGCAAAAGTATCATTTTTAAAAAAAAATGATTTTTTTTGTTTTTACGGCTGTAAGTTATAAACTTCTGTGAAGCACTTGGGGCTTCATAGCGCTCACCACACATCTAGATAAGTTCCTTATAGGGTCTATTTTCCAAAATGGGGTCACTTGTGGGGGGTTTCCACTGTTTAGGCGCATCAGGGGCTCTCCAAATGCGACATGACGCCCCCAGACCATTCCATCAAAGTCTACAATCCATAACGTCACTACTTCCCTTCCGAGCCCCAATGTGTACCCATACAGTAGTTTTCTCCCACATATTGAGTATCCGCATACTCAGGACAAATTGGACAACAACTTTTGGGGTCCAATTTCTCCTGTTACCCTTGTGAAAATAAAATATTGGGGGCGAAAAAAATAATTTTTGTAAAAAAAAATATTTTTTATTTTTACAGCTATACATTATAAACTTCTGTGAAGCACTTCGGGGTTCAAAGTGCTCACCACACATCTAGATAAGTTCCTTGTGGGGTCTGTTTTCCAAAATGGGGTCACTTGTGGGGGTTTCCACTGTTTAGGCGCATCAGGGGCTCTCCAAATGCGACATGACGCCCCCAGACCATTCCATCAAAGTCTACAATCCATAACGTCACTACTTCCCTTCCGAGCCCCAATGTGTACCCATACAGTAGTTTTCTCCCACATATTGGGTATCCGCGTACTCAGGACAAATTGGACAACAACTTTTGGGGTCCAATTTCTCATGTTACCCTTGTGAAAATAAAATATTGGGGGTGAAAAAAATAATTTTTGTAAAAAAAAAAATTTTTTTATTTTTACGGCTATACATTATAAACTTCTGTGAAGCACTTCGGGGTTCAAAGTGCTCACCACACATCTAGATACGTTTCTTGTGGGGTCTATTTTCCAAAATGGGGTCACTTGTGTGGGGTTTCCACTGTTTAGGTGCATCAGGGGCTCTCCAAATGCGACATGACGCCCCCAGAGCATTCCATCAAAGTCTGCAATCCAAAACGTCACTACTTCCCTTCCGGGCCCCAACGTGCACCCATACAGTAGTTTTCTCCCACATATTGGGTATCAGCGTACTCAGGACAAATTGGACAACAACTTTTGGGGTCCAATTTCTCCTGTTACCCTTGTGAAAATAAAATATTGGGGACGAAAAAATCATTTTTGTAAAAAAAAAAAAAAAAAATTTATTTTACGGCTGTACGTTATAAACTAATGTGAAGCACTTGGGGGTTCAAGGTGCTCACCACACATCTACATAAGTTCCTTGAGGGGTCTAGTTTCCAAAATGGTGTCATTTGTGGGGGGTTTCCACTGTTTAGGCAGATCAGGAGCTCATAAAACACGACATGGCATGCAGCCAATTCTGCATTGAAAAAGTCAAACGGCACTCTTTCCCTTCCAAACTCTGCCATGCACCCAAACAGTGGTTTACCCCCACATATGGGGTATCAGCGTACTGAGGACAAATTGCAAAATACTTTTGGAGTCTTGTTACCCTTGGGAAAATAAAAATTGGGGTGAAAAGATCATTTTTTGTGGAAAAAATATGATTTTTTAATTTTACGGCTCTACGTTATAAACTTGTGTGAAGCACTTGGGGGTTCAAATTGCTCACCAAAGATCTAGATAAGTTCCTTAAGGGGTCTAGTTTCCCAAATGAGGTCACTTGTGGGGGGTTTCCACTGTTTAGGCACATCAGGGACTCTCCAAATGCAACATGGCGTCCAATCTCAATTCCAGCCAATTTTGGTTGGAAAAAGTCAAATGGTGCTCCTTCCATTCCGAGCTCTGCCGTGCGCCCCAACAGTGGTTCCCCCCACATATTGGGTATCAGCGTACTCAGGACAAATTGGACAACAACTTTTGTGGTCCAATTTCTCCTGTTACCCTTGGGAAAATAAAAAAATTAGTGACTAAAAATAATTTTTGTGGGAAAAAAATAGGATTTTTTATTTTCATGCCCGGGCATTATAAACTTGTGTGAAGCACTTGGGGGTTCAAAGTGCTCACCAAAGCTCTAGATAAGTTCCTTAGGGGGTCTAGTTTCCAAAATGTGGTCACTTGTGGGGGGTTTCTACTGTTTAGGCTCATCTGGGGCACTGCAAACGGAACATGACCCATATCAACGTCTGCATTCCAAAACGTTACTACTTCCTTTCCAAGCCCTGCCGTGCGCCCAAACAGTTTCCCCCCCCCACATATTGAGTATCAGCGTACTCAGGACAAATTGTCCAACAACTTTTGGGGTCCAATTTCCTTGGGAAAAATCAAAAATTTGGGACTAAAAAATCATTTTTGTTGAAAATTGTTTCTTTTTTTTTTCACACCCAGGCATTATAAACTTTTGTGAAACACTTGGGGGTTTAAAGTGCTCACAACAGATCTAGATAAGTTCCTTAGGGGGTCTAGTTTCCAAAATTGTGTCACTTGTGGGGGTTTCCACTGTTTAGGCGCATCAGGGGCTCTCCAAACGCGACATGGCATCCAATCTCAATTCCAGCCAATTTTAGTTTGAAAAAGTCAAACGGCGCTCCTTCCCTTACGAGCTCTGCTGTGCGCCCAGAGAGTGGTTTTCCCCCACTTATGGGGTATTGGCGTACTCAGGAGAAATTGCACAACAACTTTAGCTGTCCATTTTCTCCTTTTACCCTTGTGAAAATAAAAAAAAAGTTTGTAAAAGATCATTTTTGTGGCTAAAAAGTTAAATATTCATTTTTTCCTTCCACGTTGCTTCAGCTCCTGTGAAGCACCTGAAGGGTTAATAAACTTCTTGAATGTGGTTTTGAGTACCTTGAGGGGTGCAGTTTTTAGAATATTGTCACTTTTGGGTATTTTCTGCTATATAGACCCCTCAAAGTGACTTCAAATATGAGGTGGTCCCTAAAAAAAATGGCTTTGTAAATTTTGTTGTAAAAATGAGAAATCGCTGGTCAACTTTTAACCCTTATAATTTCCTAAGAAAAAAAAAATTTGATTCCAAAATTGTGCTGATGTAAAGTAGACATGTGGGAAATGTTATTTCTTAACTATTTTATGTGACATATTTCTCTGTTTTAAGGGAATAAAAATTCAAAGTTTGAAAATTGCAAAATTTTCAAAATTTTCACCATATTTGCATTTTTTTCAAAAATAAACGCAAGTTATATCGAAGAAATTTTACCAATAACGTGAAGTAAAATATGTCATGAGAAAACAATCTCAGAATCGCGCAGATCCGTTGAAGCGTTCCAGAGTTATAACCTCATAAAGAGACAGTGGTCAGAATTGTAAAAATTGGCCCGGTCATTATCGTGCAAACCACCCTTGGGGGTGAAGGGGTTAAAGGTGTTGTCCAATTTTAGGAAAGTGAGTCCCAAACTATGTAAAATACATAAAATAACAAAGTTAGCAAGTATTCACCCCCTGTAGGTACAGCCACAGCTTCCACTGCTGCTCCGGTCTCGGTTTTTGTCTACAGCATTTACTTCACATTAAGAGCACAAATCACTACTCATTCAGCTCAATGCTTATGCACTGAAGGTGACAGCACAATCCGCTGAGCGTAATGACCCACTAGAGCGGGGACGTGCACTTTTGACGTGACATCTAACCAGCCAGCCACTGAGGTTAGCAGCTTATGCACTGAACTTAGCGTCGCATGCCGTCATGCTTGACCACTGAACTCAGTGACTGTCTAAAGTGTTGATACGCCATGTTGACAAGACATTGCCGCTGTTGTCAAAACATCAGTAGTGAGCTGGAGCTCCACCCAGGAAGGGTGAGTACCTGTTCAGTTTGTTCAGCCTTTATGAAGTACCTTCTGTAAAGTACCAGGAGTGACGATATAGCCCTCACAGAGCCCTGACTTTAACATCATTAAGTCCACCACTGATTACATGAAGATATATAAGGATTTCCTTAAGTCGAAATCCCCAAAAATATCTGTAGTTATTCAAAACATTTGATTGATGCAATTTCTGTGGCGGAGACCAGTGTGTCTGCAAGAGAAATTGACATGCTGTGGTCTTGAAGGACGCGCCGCATGTCAGTGTCCGCCGGTGATCTGCAGGCATCTGTGGACGCATAGTGGGCATGAGATTTCTAGATCGTGGGCACATAGTCTTACTGTGTGAAACTGTAGCTAGAATAATAAATGCTGTTTTGAAGCATTCTTACTTTGTAGCATTTTTCCTATACCTGACCAATACTTTTTCATGGTACTGTATTTGCAAACATTTTATGAACTCTTCAATATCAGTTGGTCAGCGCCTTCTATTAGTGAAATAAATGTGTGGGTATAAATCAGCTGAGTTTGCAGTGAGTAAGCACCATTTCTCACCATACACACCATTTCGGTTGCCCCCTGTAGTTGCTGAGATACTGATGAAACAAGAATGTTACAATTTCATATATCTTATCTATCGGAGGCTGTGGTATCTCAGTGTTTGCTTGCGTACTATCTAATTTGTTGTCATGAAATAGACATCTAAACAGAAGCCATTACAGGTAGCTGCAGAAAATTTCAGTTCATTACCTCTTGTAGCTTGTGACATCTTGCAATAAAACAGTCATTTTATATTAAACAAGATGCTTTCTAATGCATTCTCATACAATCCACTTATGTTAGGAAATGAGCCGGTTTCGAAACAGGCGGCAGGAGAAAATAATGTGTTTTTTTTGCTGTTGAAGAAAAATCTCATACTTTAAACTAGCTCTTAGCCTTTACTTCAAGGAGCAGATCTGTAGAGATCAAAATGTTAATATTAATACTTTGTAATATAAAAGTATACTTGCAAATCGAGTACAGTGAAAACTAAACACATTATGACAATTTTAAAACTGGATGACATAAAAGGCTAAATATAAAAGGGCAATAAAGGGCGATAATTTAGGGTATCTGAGGAAGAAGTCTACATACAGAATTGATTGGATTGAGTTGTATGACTTGGGACTAAAACGCTGGGATATAGTATCGTTGGCGGGATACTGGTTATATATTTAGCAGAACACAATACTTTGTTGACTGACTCAACATTTAGGAATTTACTTATTTTTTAAGTGCACTACTTTATAAAATATTGAGAAGAAAATAGTCAAGATTATTCAGAAGATAAAATAGGCTGCAAGAACAGTTTGGGATAAACCAGCGTCAAGGTATCATTGATATGACAAGAACACTGGAAGTGTAACTGTTTGGTCCATGGATGAAGCTAGGGGTGTCTTCACTTATTTTTTTTTCTTAATATGGGATAAGAAACCTAATTTTTCATGGAAAAAAAAGATTAAATGCAATATTATAACATGCTAGTAAAACCCTTAGACAGATCTCAATAGACATCAAAACAACTGGGTGGCTACACATAGACACACATAGCATAGACATCTCATGATGACTTAGCATTGCAAAACTTTTTTTTTAAGTTGGTAATTTCGCACAATATATATAAGCATATGGTTAGCCAAGAGCAAAAGTAATGAAAAACACATCTGAATTAAATCGGTATTTGTAATGTATGTAGTACAGTTCATATAGCGTCTTGTGCTTGGGTGCGATGAAAATACATGAGACACAGGTTTGATATAGAAAGTCTTATATTACTTCATACAAGTTGGCAAAAATAGTCACACAGTTTGCAGACACAGAAGCAGGAGACACAGCAGGCCAGAGTAATCTAAGCTCAGCAATCACTCTCCACAACAGGTTCAGGATCTTCTTCTCTGTTACCGTAAGTCCATGCAAACGTGGGTCTTTCAAAGAGCAGGGTTCAGAGTCCACAAGTGCTTCAGAGTTCCTCAGTAGGAATAGCTGGAGTACAAGGTCCAAGGCTTTAGGAGTCAGGTCACAGGTTCACTGCAGGCTAGATTCTGAAGCACTGATTGCTCAGCTGTGGCTGCTTAAGAAGCAAAAGGAGAGAATCAGGGCGGGAACATGCAAGCTGGAAACTCCATTTTGACTGAGGGCAAGATAGCTGCAGCAAGACAGAAAGTAAAATGGCTGACGAACAAACTGAGTTTCAGGAACATGTACACAGAACCTTACATTACTCCCCCCTTAGGGACAACCTCCGGATGACCTCAGGCCAGGCTTGTGTGGGTACCTCTGATGAAACTGACGAGCAAGCGAGGAGCATTAACGTTATTGACTGGTTCCCATGAGTTGTCCTCCACTGGGTAGCCCTGCCATTTAATCAGATATTGTAACTGATTTCTATACAACCTGGAATCTAAAATCCTTTCCACCACAAATTCTTCCTGACCATCGACTAGCACTGGGTCAGGGCAAGGAGAAGAACGTCCAGGAAACGTATTGGGTGTCGCAGCCTTTAGTAGGGATACATGAAAGACAGGGTGAATTCTCATAGTTCTGGGCAGTTGAAGACGACAAGCAACGGCACTTATAATTTTACTGATTTTATAGGGTCCAATGTACTTATGTCCCAACTTAGACGATGGAATCCTTAACTTAAGATTTCTGGTTGACAGCCAGACCAAGTCTCCTACCTTGAAAGCTGGTGCAGGTTTACGAAATTTATCTGCTGCTTTCTTGTACCTTTCCTGAGCCGATTCCAGATTCTCCTTTAGAAGATCCATATTCTTCTGTAAAGACGTGATTCTTTCAGCCACTGCTGGTAAAGGCGTTTCTATGGGAAATCGTGGTAGAATGTTAGGATGATAACCTAGATTAGAGTAAAAAGGAGACTGCTTAGTGGAGGCACTCTGAGAGTTGTTATACGAGAACTCAGCTAATGGAAGTAGATCCACCCAATCATCCTGTAGGTGGCAGATAAAGCAGCGGAGATACTGCTCCAGGGTTTGATTGGTTCGTTCGGTCTGTCCATTAGTCTGGGGATGAAAAGCAGAAGAAAGGTTCACTTTAATGTCCAATGCTGCACAGAAATTTTGCCAAAACCTAGAAGTGAATTGCACCCCTCGATCCGAAATAACCTCATCCGGTACTCCATGTAAGCGAAACACATCTTTAATCATCAAATCTGATGTCTGTTTTGCAGTGGGTAAGCTGACACAAGGGATAAAATGAGCTGCCTTTGTTAGACGGTCAACCACCACTAGAATGGTGTTCTTCCCTTGAGAGGTTGGTAACTCCACAATGAAGTCCATAGAAATGGATCCCCACGGGCGGGACGGGGTGGGAAGAGGCTGCAACAGACCAGTTGGTGAGGAGCGAGGTGTTTTGCATCTTGCACAGACTTCACATGAAGTGACATAGTTTAAAACATCCTTCCTGCAAGTGGGCCACCAAAAGAAACGAGAGAGAAATTCCTGTGTCTTTAGAATTCCTCTATGCCCAGCTATCTTGGAATCGTGAATGAGTTGCAATACTCTCAATCTGACTGTTTCAGGAATATACAGGCGTTGTCCCTGAATCCACACACCATTCTTAAAGACAAGACTTACGTCCCTTGGGGGTTGTGCCAAAAAGGAATCCGCATGGTATGCTTCCTTGATGTCCTTAAGTAGGTCTTGATTATGAATTACTCCTAGGAATCTAGAGTCAGGAAGAATAGTCTTAGGAGGAGTAATTGGACGTGTCTCTGCTGAGTAAATCCTAGAGAGTGCATCAGCCTTTCCATTGTGCGATCCTGGTCTATAAGAAATGATAAAATTAAATTGGTTTAAGAAAAGATTCCAGCGAGCCTGGCGAGGAGTCAGGCACTTAGCCGACCTGATAAACTCAAGGTTACGATGATCTGTCAGGACGACTATTTGCTGTGCAGCTCCCTGAAGAAGGTGTCTCCATTCTTTGAAGGCGGCAATAATGGCCAACAACTCTCTATTGCCCACATCGTAGTTCCTCTCAGCCGAAGACAACTGCTGGGAAAAGAAGGCACAGGGATGCAAGACATTCTTCTCACCTGTTCTCTGAGAGAGTATAGCTCCAACGGCACAGTCTGAAGCATCCACCTCTATTATGAAGGCAAGCTCGGGGTTGGGATGTACTAGGATAGGTGCAGTGGTAAATTTATCTTTTAGACGGGAAAATGCTTCCTGGGCTTGGGGAGTCCAGGAGAACCTAGACTCTTTCCGGGTAAGTTGGGTGATAGGTGACACTACCTCAGAGAAATTTCTAATGAAACGTCTATAGAAGTTGGCAAACCCGATGAAGCGCTGTACCTCCTTCACATTTCTAGGACTTGGCCAATCCTTGATGGCTTGGGTTTTACTTCCATCCATACTAATTCCTTGTGTGGACAGTACATACCCCAGAAATTGAATTTCGGTCCTATGGAATTCACACTTTTCAAGTTTGATGTAAAGATGATTTTGTCTTAGACGTTCCAAGACCATTCTCACATGTCCATGATGTTCCTCTGTGGAGTTAGAAAAAATTAGAATATCATCCAAATAAATTACCACGAATGTATCTAGGAGATCCCTGAAGATGTCATTCACCAAGTGTTGGAAAGTGGCTGGGGCGGTACTCAGACCAAAAGGCATAACTAGATATTCAAAGTGTCCATAGCGTGACCTGAATGCAGTCTTCCATTCACCCCCAGGTCTAATACGGACTAAGTTATAGGCCCCACGAAGATCTAGTTTAGAGAAAATTTTGGCATGTCGCACTCTCTCCAATAACTCAGGGATTAAAGGCAATGGATAACGGTTTCTAATAGTAACCTTATTGAGTTCCCTATAGTCTACGCATGGTCTCAGAGATCCATCTTTCTTCTTTACAAAGAAGATGGGTGCACCTGCAGGAGATGAAGAGGGGCGTATGAAGCCCTTGGCTAGATTTTCGTCTATGTAATCCTTTAAAGCCTTTAGCTCGGGCCCCGCCAGGGGTAGATCTTACCAAAAGGTATCTCTGCTCCAGGCAATAATTCAATTGGACAATCATATGGACGGTGAGGAGGAAGCTGGTCAGCGTTCTTCTTGTCACATAAATCCACATAGTCCTGGTATACAGCTGGTAGTTCAGGGACTGACATGGTTCCTTTAGGAACAGAGCAAGCTGAAACTTTTGGACTCATCTGTTTCTCTGGAAAGTGTAATTCCTTGGTCTCCCAGTTAATGGTAGGATTCTGAGCCTGCAGCCATGGTAGCCCTAGAATAATGGGAAAGTGGGGAGAAGAGATAAGCATAAAGGACAGTTTCTCTTGATGATCTTTACCCATAAGAACCCTCAAAGGCTCTGTTTCCTGATCCACTGGTCCAGAGGTCAGCAGGGAGCCATCCACAGTTTCCATCTGTACTGGAGTAGCCTTCTTCACTGAACGTATCCCTGTGTTCAGAGCAAAGGAGACATCCATAAAATTTCCACTTGCCCCTGAGTCGATCATAGCAGAGCTAGACACCCAAGCTGAGTCAACCCAGAGTTTGATGGAAAGAAAGCAATGAGAATTGTTTTTCTTACAACTCGGCTGGGACACCGCTGAGGAAACTTGAAAAATGGCAGCGTTTACACAGTCAACGTCCTCAGAGGTAACGGAGTTTAAGTCCGAGAAATCAAGATCTGTTGCTGCAGATCTCTCTGGAGCCTGAGGCTCGGACCTGACAGATCCCCTCTCGCAACACTCACAATGAATGAGTGCTGCAGTAGTCTTACGAGAACGGCTGGGGCAGTTTATAATGAAGTGCCCTGACTTACCACAATAGAAACATAGATTTTCCTTAAAACGATGTTCCTTGCGTGCATCACTAACCCGTCGTTGTAAAGAGTCTACCTGCATGGGTTCAGGTTCAGGTTCCCGTGTAATCCTACTCAAAGGTTCCTTAGCTGGAGAGGAAGGTAGGAAAAGGTTAGTGCGATTGCTTTCAAACCATCTCTCTTGCCTGCGTTCAGTCAGACGAGTATCAATACGGATGCAGTAGTTAATAAAGTCACCTAACGCAGTGGGAGGGTCGGCACGAGCAAGTTCATCCTTAATCAGTGGAGATAACCCCTTTCGAAAAATAGATTTTTTGGCGGAACTGTCCCAGGTGGTATCAAGGGCCCATCTCCTGAAATCCAAGGCATATTCAGCTACCGAGTGCTTACCTTGGCGCAAAGCTAACATGGCTGCTTCAGCTGTTGCACCTCGATTGGGGTCATCAAACACCTGCCCCATGGCTGAAATAAAAGCATCAAGGTGATTCAAACAATCATCCTCAGTCTCAATCAGAGGGTTTGCCCACATCAAAGCCTTGTTGGTAAGCAACATAATTATAGTAAGCACCTTAGATCGTTCAGTGGGAAATTGTGAAGCATGTGCAGAAAAAAAAAGATTGCATTGATTAATAAATCCCCTGAATTTCTCACGTTCACCGCCAAAACGAAAAGGGGGCAACTTGGGAATCCCAGAACTCGGGGCTACGGCAGGAGCCTGGACTCGCTCTTCTAGAACCTCAATCCTGGCTCGCAAATCCTGGGCAGTCTGTCCAAACACTTGCAAATTGTGATTAGTGAGGTCCTGTAGGCTTGAAAAATGGGTCTTTATATTCTGCAAATCTGCAAGGATATTATCAGTCACTCCGCAAAGTTCCTTTATGCGGGCTTCCATCTTCCAGATCTTTTAAGACAGGAGTACTGGAAGAAGAGGAGAGGAGAAAAAAAAAACAATAGTGTTTACCTGTGGTAACACTGCAGAGAGAAAAAAAATTAAGGGAACTGCTCACCTGGAATGGTTGTGAGAAGTCACAACCACTATCATCACAGAAAGTTCAACCGGACATCTGATATCCACAGTTACAGCAGACAAAAAGAGAAAAGAGAAAAAAAAAAACAATAGTGTTTACCTGTGGTAACACTGCAGAAAAAAAAACACTTAAGGGAATTGCTCACCTGGAATGGTTGTGAGAAGTCACAACCACTGTCATCACAGAAAGTACAACCGGACATCCGATATCCACAGTTACAGCAGACACAGCCTTTCCAGACCCAGCAGACACTAACGTTTTGGCTTCAGAATCTTGTAATGTATGTAGTACAGTTCATATAGCGTCTTGTGCTTGGGTGCGATGAAAATACATGAGACACAGGTTTGATATAGAAAGTCTTGTATTACTTCATACCAGTTGGCAAAAATAGTCACACAGTTTGCAGACACAGAAGCAGGAGACACAGCAGGTCAGAGTAATCTAAGCTCAGCAATCACTCTCCACAACAGGTTCAGGATCTTCTTCTCTGTTACCGTAAGTCCATGCAAACGTGGGTCTTTCAAAGAGCAGGGTTCAGAGTCCACAAGTGCTTCAGAGTTCCTCAGTAGGAATAGCTGGAGTACAAGGTCCAAGGCTTTAGGAGTCAGGTCACAGGTTCACTGCAGGCTAGATTCTGAAGCACTGATTGCTCAGCTGTGGCTGCTTAAGAAGCAAAAGGAGAGAATCAGGGCGGGAACATGCAAGCTGGAAACTCCATTTTGACTGAGGGCAAGATAGCTGCAGCAAGACAGAAAGTAAAATGGCTGACGAACAAACTGAGTTTCAGGAACATGTACACAGAACCTTACAGTATTCTTGTTTGTAGCAATAGTTGAAAGAGACTTGACTAATGCATAGGAAAGCTGTGGATGAAATAGTCTTCCACCCACCCATTGGTATTGATATGGGACATAAAAATGGCATGTATCCTCACAAGAGATAGCTGATGGATCTTTTTCCTCCTATAAATTTTTTGAAGTAGCCTAACAACATGAATTAGTCTATTTTTATTTTCATTACAAGTGATGTTTCCATTACATAAGAGCAATAGCTGAAATCGCTTGGAACTAATTGGATTATCAATGGACCTCAGTCTTCTAAAATGTATTATCACCTCGAGGGAGGCATTTCCTACCCCGTATTCCTGTTTCTAACTCCAAAATGCAGTTTAATTAACTAACTTTTTTTTTAAACCTTGATTATTCTAAAGTATATATCAAATCAGGGTAAGTAGGGCAATAAAAAATGTTTTAAAAAAATCTACAGTACAGTAGCAGGGCCTCTCCTCCCCCACACTGAAAGCAGTATCCTCAAAAATATCCGTTAATTAGCCCCTACAGTAATAATGTCCCACATACTGCTCCCACATGTCCTTCCATTCTGTACCCCACATGTCCTCCCATTCTGGACCCCAAGTGTCCTCCCATTCTGAACCCTACATGTTCACGTGGGTTTGGAGTAACCTGGCAACATTAACTAAATATGGCCAGAATGCTCTGAATGTCTAGTGAAGAACAGATAGATGAAGTTAGGGAGTATTGCTTGGCATATTGCCATATTACTGAAATGTTGCTTACAAGTAATGTACCGCCACATGAACCATTATGATTATGCCTCTTCATAAAACAGAACATGAGAAACCAAGCTTTGTACCTTCTACCTACTGTTCATATGTTTTGTCAGTTTCATCATGCTTCATCAGTCCCAGCAGTAAAGTTCAGTTTAATTTTGAAAAATTGACTGTATCCTTCTTTGAGAATGCATTACATCTGGGGTTCCTGTTACATATGAGGGTCTGTGGCAGGAGTGAGAAACATCAGCAGAGCTTAACATCAGTCACACTAAGCACCAGTTTCACTAGTGTCTATAATCTCAGCAGAACAGCTCGGACTGTGCAACGCTTAGATAAATACCATCAGTAAATGTTAAAAAGGTTGTCCACTACGTTATCATTGTTGACCTATACTTAGGATAGTTCATCAAAGTCTGATTGGTTGGGGTCTGACACCTCTGCCGATCAGCTGTCCTTGGCGGTGGCGGCCATCAGCCAGAAATGCTCAATTGCAGAGCTTTTCCATCTTCTGGTAGTGACCGTGGCTGATTACCACACATCCGCCTTCTATTCAAATCAATAGGAGGTGGATATGCAGTACCAAGCCGTGGCCACCATCAGAAGATGGAACAGCTCCGCAATTGCACATCTCCGGTCGGCAGCCGCCGCCACCAGCTCCAAGAGCAGCTGATATGTGGGGGTGCCAGTGGTAGGACCACGACTGATCAGGTCATCAATAATAAAGTAGTGGACAACCTTTTGTTTTTCAGTTGTATTGGAGCATTGTACTTACTTTACACACTGAACACTGCGGGAAAAAAGTGGTAATGAAACCACAAAACCACGACCACAGATCCAATATTTTATGTAAAAATACAAAAACTTTATTAGGCACAAATAAGACACAAGTCAATTGAAAATGACACACACAATAGGTAAGTGTGGGAAACAGTGCAAACATGGAAAGACACACTTAGGCGCCAGGAACCATAAAGGGCATAAGGTCAAAAATTACAGAGTATATGCACAACCATAAAGGAATGTATATCTATAGCTCATGAAAGGGGATTATACCCATAAATTTATGCATACATATATATATATATATATATGTATATATATATATATATATATATTGTATCTATCCACACCCAAATACAAGTATTATATGGCAAAAATGCATACGAACCTAGAATGTAAAAATCAACCTACATATGGGGAATATGTATGCCATAGTACTGTGTAGAAGAGGTAAGGGCAAATAGGCTAATGTCACATGGATGGATTATTAAACGCCCAGACCTCAAAATATAAATGCCATAGTACTGTGTAGGAGGGATAAGGGCAATCAGACTAATATCACATGGATGGATTATTAAACGCCCAGACCTCAAAATATAAATGCCATAGTACTATGTGGAAAGGGTAAGGGCAAACAGACTAATATCACATGGATGGACTATTAAACGCCCAGACCTCAGAGGAATAACACATGCATATGCATAAAAATCATGAGAACCGATACTAAATCAGCAAAATGACGATATGTGCAAAAAACAAAAGCGACCAAGCCATACTTAGATAGTTAGACCGAAGTGCTCATGGCGTGTCCAGGGAACCCAGCGTGGGCTGCGTCTGCCCCGACGCAGTTTCGGATGACTCCTTCGTCAGGGGCGATGAGTCATCCGAAACGTGCGTCGGGGCAGACGCACCCCGCGCTGGGTTCCCTGGACACGCCATGAGCACTTCGGTCTAACTATCTAAGTATGGCTTGGTCGCTTTTGTTTTTTGCACATATCGTCATTTTGCTGATTTAGTATCGGTTCTCATGATTTTTATGCATATGGATGTGTTATTCCTCTGAGGTCTGGGCGTTTAATAGTCCATCCATGTGATATTAGTCTGTTTGCCCTTACCCTTTCCACATAGTACTATGGCATTTATATTTTGAGGTCTGGGCGTTTAATAATCCATCCATGTGATATTAGTCTGATTGCCCTTACCCTTCCTACACAGTACTATGGCATTTATATTTTGAGGTCTGGGCATTTAATAATCCATCCATGTGACATTAGCCTATTTGCCCTCACCTCTTCTACACAGTACTATGGCATACATATTCCCCATATGTAGGTTGATTTTTACATTCTAGGTTCGTATGCATTTTTGCCATATAATACTTGTATTTGGGTGTGGATAGATACAATATATATATATATATATATATATATATATATAATGCATAAATTTATGGGTATAATCCCCTTTCATGAGCTATAGATCTACATTCCTTTATGGTTGTGCATATACTCTGTAATTTTTGACCTTATGCCCTTTATGGTTCCTGGCGCCTAAGTGTGTCTTTCCATGTTTGCACTGTTTCCCACACTTACCTATTGTGTGTGTCATTTTCAATTGACTTGTGTCTTATTTGTGCCTAATAAAGTTTTTGTATTTTTACATAAAATATTGGTTCTGTGGTCGTGGTTTTGTGGTTTCATTACCACTTTTTTCCTGTTTGTATTTCTACGATAGATCTATTACTGGTCCTATATGGCAGAAAAATATATTCAGTTAATATAAATATGATGTTGCTATTATCTTTTGTGCTGCTATTTATCAGTCTTTTGGACTGAATACTGCGGTAGATGTCATGTTTTCAACATTTACCGATAATCTTGAAATAAGGCTTAGAATATTGAAGGAAGGAAACTGTGCAGTTTAAATGGGTTGAAAACCTTGAAACCTGCTTTCTTGTCTTTTATTAGAGGTCGTACTCTTATAAGTGAGTGGTAATCTCTTCTATATATGTTTTGTTAGATCTCCACATGTGTATTGAATAGTAATGAAAGAGCCCCATACTGTATAAGATATAGAAAAGGTTTGGTTACTTCTCTGTCAGTACCTTTCCTTTCATGCACAAGGAATGTCTCTACTTTCTCCTGTAATATATAGCACCACACTGTGAAGGAAACAGTGATCTTGGGATATGAATTAAACAGACTTCATAAATCATACTGCTTGTGATTATGAGTAATATAACAGCTAGGTCTGCAATGCAGTTAGTTTCCAGTAACCTTGCATAAAGGAAGCTAACCGGCTGAATTATGTATTGAAGTACCGATACAAGGTTTGTAATACAAAGTATAGAAGTGACCCTGTGAGTAGTGGAAACTGTATTCGATGTATCTGTAGTTTTCATCATAGTTTTGAATTTTGCCTTTGCTGTGCATGGGGAGAACCGATTAGAGTAGCTGGCTAGGATACTCCTTCGCTACTTCTGCATGTGCATAGGTATATGCAAGGAGTTTGGCTGCAGAGTGCAGGGGCAGAGAGTACATGCTTGACTGAGTAGTGTAAGATCATTTTTGGTATATATCTTTGGGCAGTAGTAGAGTTGGTACACATCGATTTGCAGAACCAGGTCCATCAGCTATGTCAGTAATCTGTGGGCGCTGCACAGAAGCACTGAGAATCGCCTCCTCCCTGACGGTATCTTCATATGATTAGCTGGCTTTATGTCATGAAGATAGATAATTAAAAGGAGAGCTGCGGATATTGGGTATTCGGACGTAGGAGGTGGTTCTCAGAGTGACCAGTCCAGTGGCCACAGATAATTGATGTGGCTGATGGATAAGGTACAGTGAATCGGTTGGTACCAATGCTAAATAACAGTGCACTGGTTTCCTGCACTTATGGTCAGGCCCAAAAATATATTTTTATTGAAATAGCTGTTATTTCACAACTAAATTAAAACAGATTTCAGGAAAAAAAGAAATTTAGGTAATAACCACACTATAACACTCTGTAGAACAAACTGTTCAAAAACAAGGTCTTTCTATGAGTTTTTCAACTTTTGCACCTACTTTCTACTACACAAACATGATGTTCTTGCGATGGATGACACATTAATTAACACCTAGTGATTTTTAAAGCATGTGTGTTGTTGGAAGCAGAAAAAAACTCATTCTTGCGGCAGCTTGTGAATATAGATTAACATTGTGCAGCCAGAATTTGTATATCTAGCCTATGCTTACTGAATGGACAAGCTTTTCCTGGTGTGATGTTATTGCCATGTTTAGCATCTTGAGCAAATCGGATGTCTTCTTACTTTTACTTCTCCACTTCCCTCTCACAAGTCTCGCATGCAGTGTAATGGATGGAGAGAGAACCAACATTTGTCCCCCACCTTCTTTCCCATTATTTCCTGTTTTACCATTTACTCTGTATGCGGATTATTCACCATGCTAACTTCGGAGGGAATGTAGAGGTTTTCGAGCGTTTAGAGAGCAAGCATCGAAAAAGAACTACAGGATGTTTTAAGTTGAATCCAAATTTATGGGGTTTTATTTATAAAAAATGAGGATTGCGCTAAGAGCAAAACTAAGATCTCTTTGCCGCGGTTCATCAAGACCAGTAATTTTTTTGCCTATCTTGATGAGTGGGCATGTAGGAGTCAAGACTGTTTTGATTCACAGAGAGGTGCATGCCTTTTGCTATATGAAATACTGCATTTACTCAAGTATAAGCCGACTCGAGTATAAGCCGAGGCACCTAATTTTACCACAAAAAAACTGGGAAAACTTATTGACTTGAGTATAAACCTGGTATACATTGCTCCTCATCCCTGTCCTGGTAGGCATGGATCCTAATCCCTATCCTGGTATGCATTGCCTTCTCATCTCTATCCTGGTATGCATGGCACCCTCACCCTATCCTGGTATGCATGGCCTCATCAGAAAAACATTAAAAAAAATAAACCATCCTACTTACCTTCCTGTGCTCCCTCTCAGCATCTTGTTCCGATGCCACCATGCCCATGGGAGTGGATAGAAGTGAATATTCATTTCTCTTTAGCAGCGGGCACAGGCTTTACCTGCAGCAGCCGTCTCCTGCCTCCTGTGACCCGCTGATCCACTGCCGCCACTCCCCCTCTATCTTGTGGGACTCTAACTTGAGCACAAGCCGAGGGGGGCTTAAAAAATGTGCTGAAAAAGTCAGCTTATACTCAAGTATATATAATAATTACTATTTAAAGACGTTGACTGAGATTCAGTCTAAACCCTCCAAAGAGCATAACGGGAAGGTTCACACTGAGTTTCCTAGTTGAAACTGCTTCAGAAAAATCTCCTTCTTTGTGGTGTTTTGTGAGAGTTTTGCATATCCTCCAGTAGTTTTGAAGAATTTTTCAAGCATTTTTGCAAAGTTTTTTTTTACTGAAGCATTTTTATCAACCTTGTAATTGGACAGTACGTAGTTTGAAGAGCTGCTTCAAAGAAGTGACTTCCACGTCTCCAACCAGGCGTTTCTAAAAGCATAAAGCATTTAAAACATGCTCAAAAGCCTGAACATGTGAATAGCAAGTGGTTTTTCCTTAGAAATTAAAAGGAATATATTTTAAGTATTTTGTGAGCGTTTTTTCCAATGTTTTTAGGTGTACAGTGGCCTGAAACATGCCAGAAGAAGACACATTGTGGACATACCTTAAGACCATAAAAATAGCTCAAAAAAAGCTCCAATATACAGGAGGTGCAGAAGTAGGTAACTAGATGAAAAAATAGTTGATATATTAACATATTATTAACTTTACATGGTTTTCTTGTCTATACTTAATCTTTCATAACTCCCCAAAAGAAAAAATCCATCTGGGTAATAATGTCTAGTGACTTGAGCGGATTGATTTACATGACTCCAGTTCAGTGTCCAGGTCAGTGGTACCTGGTGGCTAGACAGGATGACTGCAAGTGTCTTATCTTCTGGAATCCCTGACGTAGCATTTGATTTGTCAGTTGTGTCGTCATCACTGTGACATAATGAACGGATAATGTTGCGTTAATGAAAAGCTGCACCAGGGGTGCCAAAAGGTAAGAGATTTGCAGTACCATTGACCTGGACGCTGGACCATAAAATGTTACTAAAGCATGTAAGAATCAAGCACCATCTGAGCTTACGCGATAATGTTTGAGGCCTAGTTCAAAGGCCTGATAGGAGACACAGGGAGGGATCAGAACTGAGCATAAATGATTAGCAGATCATATTATTTTTTGGGCTGGCACTAATAATGGGATTTGCCTGCGTCTCATACAACCCCTTTAAAGTAATCCTCTGTTTTGCTGTTATATGCTATCATTGACCCTGCCAGACAACTACATACAACTAGGATTCAAATCATATGAAATCCTGATTTCCATAAGGCCTTTGTTAGACATATAAATGATATTTTAATAGAATGTTTACACCCTTTATCCTTCCTTAGAAATTGTTTCACTTGAAAGAAATGTCTGACAAATAAACTGCTATCTCAGCGACAGCGAGAGAGTGTTTACATGTTGCTGTAGGGAAGATCTCAGAGGACCATAAGAGCTCTGAGATGCGGATGTTGCCATGGCAAGACTCTTTTTTTTTTTAAACTAAATATCACTTTGGCGTTAAACCCTTGGTGTGATATAATCTTCTTCACAAAACCATGTCTCTGCTTTTATTCAGAATTACGTCACTTTTTTAGGAAATTAAACTCTTGGTCATGAATCCGTGAAAGCAGAGTTCTAGTTTCTGATATTTATTAGCTGAGCCCTGAGACCTGACCATGAGTGCGATCAAGCTTCACATTTACTAGTCTAACTTAGCTAATTAATGGTTTTCGCTGATGACTGCTTTAGTGATAACAATAATCATTAATCAATAATCACTTAATAGCGTAAAAAAAGCCTTAGTGGATTCTAGAGATGTTATACCCAATCTATTTTACAGGGTAGCTCATTTATTGCAATGCAATGGGTGAAATCCACAGTTAGAGGGAACCTGTCATATTGAAAATGATATCTCATCTGCAGGCAGGATGTTATAGAGCAGAAGGAGCTGAACAGATGATATATATATATATATTTTTCTGAGAAAAATTTCAGTAAAATTTGTATTTTATTGATTGAAATCTCTGGTGTTTGTATGTATATGATTCCAGTGGGCGGTCCTACTAGTGATTAACAGTCTTCCCTGTACAACTGTGCATACAGAGACAATTGTTAATCACTAATAGGACCGCCCACTGGACTTATATACATACCAGCATGAGGGATATTAATTACTAAATGTAAGAGTTAGGCCGGGATCACGCATGCGAGGAAATTGTCTGATGCTCGCATGTGAAATCCCAGCTCTGGCACCGGCACTCGGGAGTGGAGTGCGCAGCTGCATGTATTTCTATGCAGCCGCGCACTCCACTCCCGAGTGCCGGTGCCAGAGCTGGGATTTCACATGCTAGCATCGGACGATTTCCTCGCATGTGTGATCCCGGCCTTACTGAAACGTTTCCTATATATCATTCTGCTCCGCTTCTTCTCTATGTCTTCTCTATGTCTCACTGTCCACAGATCGGACAGGTTCCCTTTGAATATATACCTATATTCACATGTAGCACACATGGATTTTATTGTTTTCCTGCAGATGTATGCACTATGTCACAGGCATAATAGTTATATGATGTTTAAACTAAACTATCATCTAGACATTTACAGAAACAGGGACCTGAAGAGTAGATGTCATAGTAAATCTGTACTGCATTCTCACCTTCTCACCGACAGGGCACAGCTTGGGTGAAAGTGATGGTTAGGTTATGTGTAATAAGGTCTGTGAAAGAAAATAAGGTTGCATCAGTAGTGGTAAAATTAATATCATTATTTATTTTAAAGTCCCATTAATTCCAGCGGATATGAAGAGGGTCAAATACTTACTTAGAAGTACAATATATTCGAACAGAGACATAACTGGTACAAAGCGGCAGAGGACCCTGCCCCGTGGGAAGGAGACAGTACATGAGTGGTTGTAAAAGCTCCGGTGGTAATGATGCGGCAGCGGGTTTATTGCAGGCTGTAGGATTTCCTGAAGAAACTCATTTTCTTATTGCCTCTGAAGGTTTCAATTGTAGAAGACAATCTGATATGCTGAAGCTGTGAATTCTAGAGGTTGAGGGATGCTCAGGACAAATCTTGGAGAAGGCTTTGGTAGGGACATACAAGAACAGAGAGAAAGAGGTTTTGGGAGGTCTGGAGATTGTGTGGTCTGGTATTAGGAAGTTAGTCTGGAGATGTATGGAGGACACAAATTTTGGACAGCCTGGTAAAACATTGTTAGTAGTTTAACCCCTTAATGATTTATGACGTAATATGTCTGAAATAATCAGCCATCATCAGCTGTTACCCCATTAAATGTCCTGTCAATCTGTGACAGCTACATTTAACAAGTGCTAGGAGGGGGGTGCGCTCTTCTAACCCCTTATTGAAGCATCGGTGACCGGGTTGAAATGACAACCAGGGTTCTTCTGAAGACCCCTGTGTCTGTCATGATGGGAGTCCTGTGAAAACCAGCCCAAGGCTGGCACTCATAGGAGACCGTAATATCTGCTATATACTGCAGTTCTGTAGCATTGTGGTATATAGCACAAGCATTCGGATGATAGCAGGTTCAATTCCCTATTGATGACCCCGTAATAAATCAGCAAGGGGGCTATGTTTTCTGCTCTTTACTCCCCCCCTTTTTTTACAAAGCGAAGTAAGCATTATGATATTTGGTACCAACCTTCTGGAAGATTCCTTCAGCACATCACGTAACAAGGCAGCTTTCAATAACAAGGCTATGACTGGCCGATGTCAGTTTAGGTGGGAAACTGTCACCTATTTAAACCATGTCTTTTCGGCTCCAAAGCTGTCTGACTGGATGTTATCTTCCTGCCCACCCGCCCCTTTTAAATAATTTTTATTGTAGTTCGTCGTTGCGGTGTTTCTTTGGGGGGTCGCTCATCTAATGCTGGGTGGACAGAATTTTAATATATTGATATAATATTTGGTCTGATTATTACCGGTAAATGCTTGATTAAAGTTTATTTATTAAATGAATTTAAATGGAGTGTTTTGGGTAACACTACATAAACACCGCGGCCTTCAATGCCAACTTCTGTTTTGAGTCTCTCATTTTATTGTTAATATATTTAAGTAAGTAATAAGTCATGACAAATGTGATCCCAAGGGAATAAACAAATACAGTGAAAAGTTAAAAAAAAGTAAAAAAAATATGAAAAGTTCTAATCTCCATTTTACGTCAAAAATTAAGAAATAATTTTTTAAAAAAATGTGCATATTTAAGATTGCTGTGTTTGTAAAAGTCTGATCTATCAAACTATAAAATAAATTAATCCGATCGGTATATGGCGTCAAGAGAAAAAAAGTCAATTACGGTATTTCGGCCACCGCAGCAACAGAAGAAAATGTTCAAAACATCATATCTACCCCATAATGATATAAAAAAAACATAGCTTGAGATGCAAAAAACAAGCCTTCACTCAGCTCCATGTAATCAAAAAATTGAAAACGTTTTGGCTCTCAGAAAGTAAATACGCAAGCAAAAAATTTTTTGTACAAATTTCTGATTTTTTTTCCCTTCAATAAAACAAAAATGATGCATGTTTGATATCGCTATAATCATACTGACCTGGAGAATCATATTAGCAGGTCAATTTTATGGTAAAATAAACACTGCAAATAAACCCCCAAAAACAATTGCAGAATAGCACTTTTTTTGCTATTTCGTCACACTTGGATTTTTTTCCCCGCCTTCCATTTCATCGAATGATAGAATGGATGCTGTTTTTCAAAAGTACAACTCATCTAGCAAAAAACAAGGCCTCACATGGCTATATCAGCGGAATATTAAAAAAGTAATAGCTCTTAGAATAAGGGGAGGAAAAAACTAAAGCTCAAAAACGGAAAATTGCTCTTTAAGGGAATCTGTCAGCAGGTTTTTGCTCTTAAGTTGCAGAAAGCATGAGGTAGGGATTAAAAGACAAATTTCAATGCCTTTCTTATCAAGCTCAGTGGTTTTGTTTGCCTACAGTGATTGTTTTAGCACCAGGATCTTATCATTGCTGTTACTCAGCAGCTTGTGCTTTCTTATCCATAAATGCCCCCTTTGGTGACAGGATGCTCACTGTGTATAGACATTGTATATACATAGCCTGCTGTGGGCGGGGTTATCTTTCTCAGCTCTGCTTCATGCTAAACCTAAAAACTCTGTGTCTACACCCAGTAATCTAAGTGATACATCATTGGATTCAGCTTCTCTTTGCCTACATTAGGGTGCTCTCAGATGAGGTAGCAAAAACTTGCTGACAGATACCCTTTAAGAGGTTACACCGGATTAGCTTGGAAATTAGTAGTCATTGAAGGAATTAAGGATAGATTGGGAGGGTGTGAGAGTGTTAGGACTTGGGATGTCACAGAGGAGGATATTGCGTAGTTGAATCAGGACATGATGAGGGAATGTACTAATATTTTTGTTGATTTGTGGCTGTGAATTGTTTTTAGTTGAAGGCAGGTGCGGTTTTAGAAAAATAAAGTCAAACGTTACCTCCATTCTTCAAACTTCAAATATGATGTGTGAGACAGTGAGGATATGTGGTGAATGGGGTGTACATTTCACCTAGGTTCTTTGCTAACTATAAGGGAAATATGTGGCTTTGTAGACCTGGTGGTAGAGAGAGGTCACTACACCTTGCATTCATTGCACACTTGCAGCTTAAACCTGAAGCCAATCAGCTGTTAATTAGGAAGCCAGAAATAGGTGTCTGCGGACACAGTCAGAGAGCTAGTTTAGCCTGGACACAGGGAGGTGTCCTGGCACAAGAAACAGTCTCCAAGAGTGTTAGAGCTGTCTTTAGCCTGGACACAGGGAGGTGTCCCGGCGCAGGAAGCAGTCTCTGTGAGAATCCATGCGGATAAGCTACTGAAGAGGAGGAGAGCTGTCTCAGTCTGGGTTAGATGTACCCCGGACACAGGAGTGTCTCTGTGAACCTCCATGCTGATGATTACTGAAGAGGAGGGGAGCTGTCTCAGTCTGGGTTAGAGGTACCCCGGACACAGGAGTGTCTCTGTGAACCTCCAGGATGATGACTACTGAATAGGAGTGGATCTCTCTCAAGTCTGGACGTCGGGTGGACCTTCAGACATAAAGAGGAGTATCTGGGAAACTCCATACTGGTAACATATATCATATGTGTTGTTTTGGGCCTAGGCTGATAGAGCCGGGTTCCTGATAGAAAGGGAAAATCTATATAAGTGTAATTAGTGGCTAGACAAGCCTAGGTCTTTTGTTTATGCTTTGTTTCTTTTATCTGTGTGCTGTGGACTTTAATAAAACTGGCTGCGGCCAGTTTTTACCATAATTGCTGTCTGAATGAACTGTTTCCGTGCCATTCTGTCTACCCAGACAGCGATCCTAGAGCTAAAACCCCTGGAAAGACTACAATTGGCGGAGAATGCTGGGGCAGCGCAGTGCCTGATACAGTTAGTGCTGGAGTGTGTATGCAGCACAGTGGCGAGAGACAGCATTAAAGGTGAAGTCTATTGAAATAGCAGCAGAAAAAAAAAAAAAAAAAAAAGTGTGTCAGCAGAAACGTCTGTTTGGAGCAGTCTTGGAGAGACAGTGGCCCTGATAGGGTCTGCAGAGAGAAAATGTATGCACAGCAAAGCTGAACTTGTTGTGAAAATGACTGTGGAATGTGCAGCAGCGAAAGAAAAGTCTGTGGAGCAGTCTTAAAGAGACAGGAGCCCTAATAGACTTTGCAAAGGAAAAAAAAAAAAGTGTCTGCAAAGCAGAGCTGAATTTTTCTATGGAAAAGACTGTAGAGTGTGTATGTCTTGAGTGAAGACTGCCGTTGTTAAGACAGAGAAGTCTGACAGCATGGATGACAGCATGGAGGCGCTGTTTGAACAAATGGCACAAGTTAATGTGCAACATAAAACTGCCGTGGTTGAGACAGATAAGTCCGGCAGTATGAAGGAGCTCATTGAGTACCTGGTCCAGGCCCAGCGGACCATGGAGCTGCAGCACCAGCAGTGCATGCAGCAGTACCAGCAGCAAATCCTGCAGCAGCAGCAGGAGAATAACCGGGTGTTGGAGCAGATTGCAGCTCTCAGCACCTCGTCCAGAGTAATGTTGTGAAGGCACCTGACTTGTCCGTTGTAAAGAAGGCGGTAAGACGGTCCCTGAAAAAGATGACACCTCGTGATGATGTGGAGGTATATCTCACTAGATTTGAGGAACTGGCAGAGAAGGAGAATCTGCCCCTATCTGAGTGGGCCATGATGGTCGCACCTTATCTGATTGGAGTGCCCCAGGTGGCCTATGCTGACCTGAGCGAGCAGGACAGCCAAGACTATGCCAAGCTGAAAGCGGAGATTCGTACCCGGCTGAGTGTTACGGTGACAGCCCGTGCCAGGGGAGTTCATGACTGGAGATACAGTTGGGAGTCTGCAGTCAGCAGGCTTGATTATGGAGTTGAAAAGGTGATAGTGAACCGCTACACCCGAGCATGTCCTCCTGAGGTACAGCCGTCTGAGAGGTCGTCACTTCAGAGTTCCCGGACGCCGAACTCTCCCGGTAAGAGCGTTCCAGCTGTTGGGGACATGGGGTATGTTGATAAGCGGGTTCAGGCCCTCTTGGACTCAGAGAGTCCAGTGACTTCCATATGTGACAGCCTGATTGATAGGGACTTTATCCCTGATAAGCACCTGAGTATGGTGTGCATCCATGGAGACACCAAAGTCTACCCAGAGACTGCCGTGGACTTGGTCCCCAAACTCGGGGAGGTTTCATATGAAGGGGGGGTAGTGAAGAACCTGGTGCAACCCGTCATATTGGGTAATGACTTTCCCCGGTCTAAGGATCTCTGGGGGAAAAATGTTTCTGTTGGACAGTGTGATGAAGCTCCTATTGAGGGTGCGCAGTCCCGAGGGGCGGAACACAATGCTAGTGGGCCATTAAAATTATGTGATAATGATGATGACCATGATAATGATGCTGATATTGATAATGATAATGATGATCATGATAATGATGATGACCATGATGATGATGCTGATATTGATAATGATGATGATGCTAATCATAATAGTGATGATACTGATGATGATCCTGATAAAGATGAAATTCCTTTGCAGGTGATGTTGGGAGACGAGGATGGTGGTTCTCGGGAACCGAGTGTCCCTGACCTGCCTGTGTCCTGTGACAATTTTGGGAGAGAGCCGGTGCGAGACCCCACTCTTAAAACGGCACAGGAAAATGTAATTGTTCTGAATGAGGTTCCCCAAGAGCCTGGCTCTGAGGAGAGGTTTCCTCATGCTGCCATGAACAATAACCTATTATTTAGGGACACTGAAGTCAGGGAGAGGTCGTGAGTCAGCTCCTGGTGCCTGAGCTATATGGAGGTATAGTGCTGGGGTTGTCACATGGTCACATACTTGAGGGACCAGATGGTGAAGTTAGTGTTGGGGATAACGTGTTGGCTAGGGTTCCGGATCGGGATGTGGATGGGAATGAGTTGTATAACCCTGACAGTGAGCAAGATGTGAATGAAAATAAATTGTATACTCCTGAAAGTGAGCAGGATGAGAATGAGAATAAATTGTATAACCCTGACAGTGAGCCGGATGTGAATGAAAATGAAGTGTCTAACCCTGAAAGTGAGCCAGATGTGGCTGAGAAAAAGGGGTCAGACAGGGATAGTGGGAGTGATAATGAATCATCTGATGACAATAAAGCAACCAGTGCAAATGAGGAAGGCATGGTAGCAGAAGAGGTTGAGAGTCCTGAGAAGAAGGCTGATGCTGACCTTACAGCCAGACAGAAGATGCCATCTGAGGATGTTTTACAGTTGGAACAAAGAGAGCGACTACTTCCAGCTCAAGAAAGGGAGAGACGAGAGGCTTCCCTGGGGATTGGCAGTAGACGTGCTAAAACAATGAGGGGTAGAGATGACGCTTCTGTTAGCTCACGGCTGAGTGTGAGACCCGGTGGCGGACGAAAAGACAGAGAGTCAGACTCAGAGCTACCAGTAAGCTTGACTGGACGATGGACTCGTGGCCGCAACGACGTTAGGAGTCAGTTCAGGAAAGAAAGGTCGGATGAGGTGACACCGACACAAGGACAAGGCCAACGTTCTGACCGCTGGGGGCGGGAGAGGCCTAACAAAGAGGTGATATTGCATAGTGCCCAAAATCAACTGAGACGGGGTGACTGGCAGAGGCGACCGAGGGGGATCTCTGGTCGGGTGGCAGGTGTTCGACCCCACAAATTTGAACAGAGGGGGCACTGGGTATGGCCCTCAGGATATGCATGGAGGCATGTGATGGATGGACGGTATGTATCGCAGAGGTGGGTGGCCCTGTGATGGAAGCCTGGATATATTTTGGTTCAGCAGATCTACTGCTGAGACTTGTGCTATACATTGGGAGGCTTCCAGGTGACTTGGAGAGCTGGGCGGGTCCAGTCACCTACAAACCCACCCAAGGGGTATGTGTCTAAATACCTAGGATAAAGTTGTATGCAGAAGGGACGGATGGGTAATGCAGCGCTGGCTGGCATCCATTTAATGGATCAGTGTGTATGTTTTGACTGTCCATGTTCCTTCCCCTCAAGCTGACTGGTTACATGACTGTGACATCACACAGTGTGTGTGTGTGTGTAAGGGTATAGAAACCCTGCTTAATGGAAAATATAGATGAAGCTAATGATGGTTATACTTCAGGTAAAGATGAAGCTGATGTTGGCTATGACTTGAGCTGTGTTCACTGTCTCTTTAGGTTTGTTGACCAGTCCTCCGGTCTGGATGACCAGCCCTCCGGTCTGGAGAAGAGGGGGGGGATATGTGAGACAGTGAGGATATGTGGTGAATGGGGTGTACATTTCACCTAGGTTCTTTGCTAACTATAAGGGAAATATGTGGCTTTGTAGACCTGGTGGTAGAGAGAGGTCACTACACCTTGCATTCATTGCACACTTGCAGCTTAAACCTGAAGCCAATCAGCTGTTAATTAGGAAGCCAGAAATAGGTGTCTGCGGACACAGTCAGAGAGCTAGTTTAGCCTGGACACAGGGAGGTGTCCTGGCACAAGAAACAGTCTCCAAGAGTGTTAGAGCTGTCTTTAGCCTGGACACAGGGAGGTGTCCCGGCGCAGGAAGCAGTCTCTGTGAGAATCCATGCGGATAAGCTACTGAAGAGGAGGAGAGCTGTCTCAGTCTGGGTTAGATGTACCCCGGACACAGGAGTGTCTCTGTGAACCTCCATGCTGATGATTACTGAAGAGGAGGGGAGCTGTCTCAGTCTGGGTTAGAGGTACCCCGGACACAGGAGTGTCTCTGTGAACCTCCAGGATGATGACTACTGAATAGGAGTGGATCTCTCTCAAGTCTGGACGTCGGGTGGACCTTCAGACATAAAGAGGAGTATCTGGGAAACTCCATACTGGTAACATATATCATATGTGTTGTTTTGGGCCTAGGCTGATAGAGCCGGGTTCCTGATAGAAAGGGAAAATCTATATAAGTGTAATTAGTGGCTAGACAAGCCTAGGTCTTTTGTTTATGCTTTGTTTCTTTTATCTGTGTGCTGTGGACTTTAATAAAACTGGCTGCGGCCAGTTTTTACCATAATTGCTGTCTGAATGAACTGTTTCCGTGCCATTCTGTCTACCCAGACAGCGATCCTAGAGCTAAATCCCCTGGAAAGACTACAGATGTTATTTACTGTGATGAATAGGTTTGGTGGTGGAGTGGGGGGTGTTGAGTGAGATGGAAGAAAAAGAGTTTAGCTTTGTGTACATTGAGTTTTGCAAAGCATGATGAGAAGGAGGATATAGCTGTGGGATTCTCGACAGCAGAGTTGTGACATATTGGCCAGAGAAGAAGATTTGTGTGCAATTGGCATATATGTAATTTTGTAAGCCTTGGGACTTTTATTTTTCCCAGGCTATAGGTATAAAGAGAAAAGAGAAGGGATCCCAAGAGAGAGTCTTGAAGAATGAAAATCAATGTAGAGGGATCGTGGTGGTTGTATGTGAAAGTTTTCTCTAATGTCGTCAAACTTGTTTTTGAGATATGAGGCAAAGACTTTTTCTGAAATGAGAGAAGTGGGATGGGGTAAATGGTGGGGATTCAATTAAAATCTTTAAATAACTGTGGTTGTGCGATAGAGAAGATATGAGAATTGTGGAGTTGTCTTGTTTACTAAAGGTGAGGACCAGCTTGAATTTTTGAACTGCTTGATTGAATATGTTGAGAATTATTCAGCTACTATGTGTATTTCTTTAATATTTCAGGTATGAAGCTTTTGAGTGAGCAGGATTTTATAATTTATGCTGTTTTGTATAGAGACCTGTATTAAGAAAGAAAAATAACATTATTTGGGATGTTGGTTGGTTGGGTTGTTGGTCAGTGACTAAAACTTATAACACTTTTTGTTGTTCCAAACAATTAAGTTCATAAGAGATAACAAGGAATATCTGATCACCGTAACATAAGAAAACGCCAGGACCTAAGAGGTTAAAATATGAAGGTTTACCCTGTTTTGTTTTGCTAGATTAAGTACAATTTTAATGTAAGCATGGACAGCTGGAAGGCTTTAGATCTAGGTAAAGGTAAAAACTTGATGGAGCAAAATGATAGTATTCATGCAGGTAACAGAGGCCTACATCTATAAATGCATCCAAGTATTTGGGCGTGCTCGGAAATTTAATTTCTGTTGCCGCAGCTTCATGATTTGCGACTGCTTGACAGCCTGAATACATGTTGGGATTCCTTAACAAACAGGCATTCCTCATATGTATTCAGCCTGTCCAACAGCCACAAATTATGCAGCTGCGTCGACATAAATTTCCGAGCATGCCAAAATACTCGGAGATCACCTGAGCTTGCTCAGGAAAACCTGAGCAATGAGCATGCTCGCTCATCACTAGTGCTAACCACTGAGCTATGCTACAAATAGAAATGATATTATAGACCCTTTAACTAAAAATACAAATTAGATAAAAATCATGAACCTGGTAATGTCACCAGGAGCTGCCAACCATCTGATTTGTATGTAGGCCTCCAAAGTCTTCTCCAACACAAAATGGAATTTCAATGGTGGATACTTGTGTTTTTAAAGGTGGTAAGCTGCCAGTTGTCAACTTTCTTGACTCTAAAAACACTTATTTGTATGGGAAAATCAGAAGCGATAGCAGACTGCCTAATAATCAATAGGCTAACAGCCATATCATGAGTATGCCTAGTTTTAGGTGGACTATTTGCCTCAACTGAATATCTCCAGAATCCTAATCTCTTAGGCAAAAATTGATTACAATATATAATACATAAAAAATATGTAGCAAACTATTTAATAATTCACCCAAATAAGTTTAAAAGGAGGTACATAGTGGACAAATGATCACCAACTAAAATAAAATAAAAAGAAGATACATAGTGGTCAGACAATAACACTAAGAGGGAGAAAATACAGTTATAATGTGATCCAGTTGTCAAAATTCTCAAACATACATATACTAAGTATCAGCGCTCTGCAATTAATAAATACATGAATTCCACTATTGTTACAAACATAGAAAACATTTTTTTATTAAAATTATATAAGCTATCCACCAGCGACAAGGTGACCTCATTGCATGGACCCTACTCTATTGATTCTCCTCTCAATGTTCTTTAATGGGTCTGAAATGAACCAGGAAAGAGAAAGCACTAATTAAAAACAGTATGGGAAAGATAAGGGTGCACGGCCCTGGGGTCAAACTTCACAATTGATAATATAAGCACAATCGAAGTATGTCTGTATATCACACCGTGGGAAGAAATGCAAATGTCTCTTATAAAAAGGAATATATCTAGCAGCAATAAAATGGTTATTGTAAGTGTATACGCCAAGGTCAATCTATAATTGGTGTAAAAAATACTTTGAAATTTCATTGGGATCTGTTATAGTAGTATATGTCAGAGTCAAATAAGGGCAATAAATATCACTTATGATTGTTACTACGAGAACATACACTATAGGTATTAGAGCAAAACGGAACATATACTGTATATATTGTGACATGGCTAAGTAAAGTGACATGAAGAAGTATAAATACAGTTAACAATGGGGTAGACATCAAATGATTCCCCCACCTAAAATGCTTTAACTCTATTAAAATGCATGCGTCACTTTGATTTCCATCCCTGCTAAATGACACCCTGTGTTAGCTAGCATAATACTTTGCACTTCAATAAATATTCCATCGGTACCCATGCATATAGACTACTTTTCTTTATTTGCCCAGACACTGTACTATGTATTATTATTATTATTATTATTAGTATAAGATACTGGTATGTAACGCCTCACTCTGGTAATTTTTTTAAATTTGCCAATTTGTTAGCCATAATTTGTGTGAGTGTAATGATGGTAGTAACATACTCACTGGTCACCATCTTCTTCCGGTTTTCAGTGGTTCTCTGATCTTCTCCGGCAACATGTTACTTTATTCGTGACCTCCCAAATCACATATTGGTTCACTTTTTGAGTTTTCTCAATGTAAGTCTTTTGGATTTATTGGATTTAGCATGAGGCTAGACAGCTTCGTTTTGAGTCTCATAGACTTAGATCAAGAAAGCAACCACCGCTCCACAAATTGAGCCGGTAGGTTACAGATGTGATGTTATGCTGGAAGGGACCAGAGTGCCACTGAAACTAGGAGAAGGCTGCAAGTGGTGACCATTTTCTACCATGCTCACGTTTTCCTCTGACGAGAGCTATCCATGGTTTTCACAGATAGCACTCATACCTATGATATTCTATAAGGCTGTAAACAAGTCCGATTTTTCCCTCAGACCACTTGAAAAAATCGGAGACGTGCCCGATTATGATCTGAGTGTCGGATCAAAATCAGTGATGCAGGTTCATTGGGCCTGTGAAAAAAATCAGACCGCACTCAGATGACAAAATATGACCAGAGTGGGATTTTATTAAAGAAGGATTCTCTTTATTAGTATGTATGATGAAGAGAAAGAGGTCATACAAAAATGGAAACAGTTCAGATATGTTTGCAGGGTATGTATTTCAACAAATGAAGTCTCGTGTCCTCAGTCGCCTCTGCAAAGATATGATACAATATACAATGTGTCACAACTGATTAAAAAACATATAATTATTTTGTCAGCCATTTATTATGTTAACGTAGGCAAAAAGAGAAAGCAGATTGTGCCGCACTGTACAGAAGTCCTGAATTTTGCTTTTATTCATTTTGAGTATTATCAGGTTTGACATTAATAGAGGAAAACCTTGAGATTATTTCCTGAAACCATCAATAATTTCCATAGGCATTTGCTTATCTTAGCACTCAATGCCGTACACAAGCATAGCCCATATAGTTTGTAAATGGAGTATGTGTGTAATAAAGTCCAGGAAACAAATAGAAGTTTGTTGATTATCAATTTTACATGTACAAGTGCTGTAAGATGCTGATAAAATGAGGCTGTTAGTCTATTTGCTGATGTAGGCAACTTAGCTGATGCATGTCACAATATGAAGTGACAAACTGGCTGCACTTGACTACATCAATAGGTCACAATTAAGCTTCACAGAGCTAAGGTCAGGACAAAATGAAATAGCCATGAGGAGAACTCATTCTTTTTCATGCTTTGCTAGGTCTGATAATCCCCAGTAGCAGTCGCCTATGATTGTATCTCCTGATGACTTCTTATAAACGTAACTTTTTCTAAATTTGCCATTGGAATTATCTAAGAAAAAGGCAGTAACCATATCAGCGGGAATCCTCAGTCCAAATATTCCTCTCTCACTATGGAATTGTTTGAGAGTAGGTGCTCTCTCCGTAATATAAAGGATGAACCCATCCCCTGTAGACTGTGAGCCTTCGCGGGCAGGGTCCTCTCTCCTTCTGTACTTATGTGTGTCCTGTATTGCTCATATTTATTGTACTTGTCTATATTCACCCCCTCTCACATGTAAAGCGCCATGGAATAAATGGCGCTATAAAAATGTATAATAATAATAATTCACTCTTATGTCAACAATTCTGACTTCCAGTATGCAAGGCCACCAGCTCTACGCTAAAAGAAATTACGTTCCAGATGTACAGTCAATTGCTGTCAAAAATTGAATTAATATGGGAACCCATTTACTCATCAGTCATCCCTACTTAGCACTTATGTATTTACAGGTATGATTTATTAAAAGTCAACAGCATGATAAATTGATTTCTGCTCTGCCCGCAATTTTAGAACTTTATGTAAGAAACATAACCTTATATTGCATCAATCAAGTAAGGATTATGAAAATGTGTTTACTGTATATGGCATCATACATTTGATACATTTGGCCGACTTTAATTATAGCATCCAACGATCAAATGCCGCAAGAAGAAAGACTGCATATGTCTGGGATAGAGCATCCAAACTTGAAGTAGCGAGTGATGTGCTAAATGCCTTTACGCAATCACTCTCTTCTTCTGGTCTACTGATATAAGGTCATCACATAAGGGTCAGCGATGTCACCAAATGGGACTAGACAGTGAAGTTTATACAGTAGGCCTCAAGCTGTAATACAGTAATATTGTGTACAGTAGGCCCCCTCCATGCTGCAGGACTCTACAAGAGCTCTCAAGATCAGGACATTTGCAGCAAATTTTTAAGTCCATTATTACAACGAATCAGACATGTATTTTCAGTACACATGTTGCGCACATGCTCCGGTCTGTTTGATTATCTGGTGCTCCACATCGGGCTTTGCAAGTACCCCGGAATGATCCATATGTTGTATTTCCAAGACCTATATAAACACTCCCTGGAGACACAACTGTGTCTTGGTGTTGCACTTAGACTTTCTAGTAACTCTTTTAGCTTTCTGTGCACAATTCCAGTCCACATTCATCAGGACGTCTCCAACGGTCTGTGGCTTCCTGTCCATGAGTTACATGTCTTTGGTTTCCATTAAGCCTGCTTCCTGTTAGCGGAGGACCTCACATACTTGTTTGCCATTTCCAGTAACCTTGCTACCTGACAGTGGAAAACTTAATACCTCCTCTTTGCCAACATTCTTCAGTAATGCTGCTATCTGTCCATGATGTTCAGTAACTGTGCTACCTGCCCGAGGTGTTCCGTAACTCTGCTACCTGCACAGCTTTGCTGTCTATGGTTTCCAGGACCTTATTAAACTTTTAGTTTGCATGCTACATGTCCATGTTCCTCATGCTCCATCTGGCTGCTGCACCAATGCCCGTGAAACGTGTGTCCACCCAGTCCTTTGGCTTAGAGGATCCACCTCACCATTTGAGCCCATTAAACACAGCTGTTTAATCATGGTTACAGATGAGCTAATCTCCCAGATTTATTTTGGGCAGATTCGCTCATATCATTTTGCTGATTTGATTTGGTCCAAACCCAAATTTCGACTAAATGTCCAAAAAGACACTAATTATGCTCTCAGATCTCTCCAGACCCTCAAGGCGTAATACTTGTTTAAGAGGGAAGGGAATGAAAAATAAAATATACTTACCTTTCCTAGTCCCATCCCTCCTTTTACTAGGCCTAGGAGAGGTTGGTATAATATTTAATTATTTTAACCCCTTCCAGTTTGCCCTCGTTTTGCTGCATTCTCACAAATTGAACCTCAAATTTTTGGGAACTTGTTGCAGAATTAGATTTTTTTTACGAACAACCAAATTGAGATATAGAGAGTTGGAGGCTATGTCAACACTTTGTACATGTTCTCTAAAACATTCTGGGCCAATTTTTGCTCCACTGCAGGTCATATTTTTTTTGCTGAAAGGCGCCACTGCCAATATAGATCACTACTCCCTTGAAGGAGTCTACAACAATATCCACAATATCTAGATTGGAAGTGATTGTCAAAAAATGACCCACGTGAATTTTAAGACCTGTTTTCCCAGTATAACATTGACCAGATCATTACATTTCTTCCTTAGATTTGCATTCTTTTCATGGTGCATCCTGGTGTCATCTTTTGCCCAAATAAACTATATACATGCACTAGGTTATACTCAAAGTGTACAAGAAAGCATGATTTTTCCTGTTTTACCTTTTTTCAGCAATTTGTGCTACAAGAGGTGCTAAATGAGCACACACATTACAGTACTTTACTGTCTCTTCACTGGTTGTTCTTCATTGGACCGCTTTTGGTAGATACAAACTGCTATAAACTAGGTACAGCACAAAGACCTGGATTTTGGAGGTTCTCTGACTCAACTGATATGCATTATTGATTTATTAAATAAAAATTACCGCAATAAGACAATTATCTTTAACAATTACAAAAGTGCGATGGTTAGACAACTGTCTGTCTAACCATCGCACTTTTGTAATTGTTAAAGATAATTGTCTTATTGCGGTAATTTTAATTTAATAAATCAATAATGCATATGAAAATAAGTAACTTTGTCATATATTTTCTCAAAGAAATTTCACTTCTTGGACTGATTTGTATCTCTTTTTTCATGGGTTATATCGATATTCAGCGAAGGCAAATGTTCACATTGCTTAGATAGGAGATGACAGTTGTGCTTTTAAACTTCTCTAGAGTGGGTCAACAAAGTAGCTCGTCGGGGCTTGATGTTGACATCATGCTGATTGACAGCCAGCTTCCCACAGTTAGGCAGTGGGGAGATGGCTGTCAGTCAGCATTACATCATTTAACACCCCGTCAACAGAGCAGAGAGAAAGAGAAACTGCTCTGTCGATGTGACATCAGTGGAAGCTGCAGAGTTGCCAGCCGAAGCGATCTGTGACTCCTCTGAGCTGGCAGAGATCAGTGCTGGGTACAACCAGCCTTTGAGTTCTCAAGCCCATAAGAAAAGAATGAAAAGTCCCAGATAACTATGTTAATGGAAAAATAATCAATTTTCTACATTGCAGGAAATAATCATTGTATACAACATGGGTAAATTCATAATTTAAAATGTGCACTATGATGTTTATAATGATATGAATCAAAAGAATATTGCAGTGCTTTATTCTGAATAAAAAAAATTCTTTGCAAACATGCATTGCCGAAGGAAGGTTAAGAGGGTCTTGTCATGCAGAAGTGTGCTTCACTATAATCATCACTGTCAGTTTGCTAGTTGAGTAAAGTACTTGAGGGAAACTGATAACTGAAATGTAAATGGGTTGGAAACATTTTTGTGCTCCAATGTGAAAGAAACATCTAATGATAGTCTGCCCCTTTTTGTCTTAGTTCAATGAGCATTTAAAATCAGTTCGCTTGGCGTTGGGACCACTGGCACATGTCACAATGTTCTGCAAGTAAAGTAGCGTCTGGGAAATGACCTGTAACCTGATCAAACGCTGAGGGAAATCATCAAGTCTTTCATTGAGTTTTATGAGTTTTATTGGAGTTATGCACTGAACTTCTGAACTTGTGCTCATCCATCGTACTCTGGTTTGTTTGCGATCACACAATGAGAACACTCCAAGAACTTCTCTGTTTTGCTCAGAGACTGAATTTGCCCTCAAAGAACAATTATCATGTAATCAAAAATACAAGATAAAAATTTATGGTGTGTTATGAAAACCTTCATGATATAATAAATTCCCTTATGTCATTTTTTGTTATTTTTCTTTCTACAAATGTATCCTCACACTTTCCTTATCCCTAGTCTCCTTTTTGCTAAGCAGTACACCAGTGTCTGGCAGACACATTGCGTGAGGGTTCGACAGAGATGTGAAGCCTGACTGAATGGCTAGAATTATTGTTCAATTTGGTTAAACACCTGGGGACTAAGTTGATTGAGATCCAACAGTTTGGCTTTTTCAAGAATATGCTTTCTGATTATTTCCACCTTCACTGCAGTCAGACGATGACTAAAACCACATGCTGATCAAAATCCATTTCTATACTCATTTTCTGCCTCATAGTGATTCTTTAGCTTCAAATATTAGGCAAATTGCCGAAAGATCTAACTTTTATATGACGTATTAAAATGATAAATCGGAGTGGTTATGCTAATCACGTTTTCATCACAATTTGATCAGGGTGTGACCAGAGTGGGATCCAATATTCTCAGAGGTGGTGAGAAAAAATAAAGTTTCTCACCTTTGCCGTTATGTCAGTCCATGAAAATTGGACAACACTCAAAAATCATCCGAAAGTGCTCCGATTTTTTTCATAAACCCATAGACATGAATGGACATACAAGTAAATGAGCAAGTGCCATCCGATTCTAGGAGTCAAATTGTGCATGCTGCAATTTTTTTTCCTTAGAGAACACAGTCAGAGGAAAAAAATGTTGGGTGCTATTTGTAAGAACTACGGATAGCACTAGTCCTTTTAAAATGGTCATCTGCACAAGCCTTAACAGAATGAGGGAGTTCCCGCTTTATAGTAATCAGCACACTGTGATGGGGTACTTATGAGGTGCAATCGGTTGGCATGGCATTGTGGCCTAACCAAAGTCAACAGGTCCACTATTAGTATCTGCCTTTTAGACTATGCAAAAGTTATATAACAAACAAATCCTCGTGTAATAACACTTGGATTACTAAAGCAATAAATTTAGCGTCATAACGTTTCTTTGAAAAATATTCAAATTTATTCATATATAAAATATTTTGATTTTCACACATAGAAAAAGATGCAAGACTGAAAAAAGAGGGACACACGACTATCCTTAAATAAAAACAAGCTGCATGGCATCACGTGAAATGCTCCAATATACATGTGTTTGTGCAATAACATAGAGTGCCACTAACGATATGCGATCACTACTACACTAGCCCAAATAACAATATATGTAACTACTCAAATCTCCACATTTGTACCATTCACAGATAGGAATCTATAGCCCATAAATGGAAAAGAGTATACTGACCCTGAATAGCACATGCCATGGATTTAATACAATGAAAAATGGCTGGGCGAAACGTGCGCGTCGGGGCAGAGGGACTGGACTCCGTTACACTCATTCATTGCTGCTAACATTCAGGTAAACTGTGTATGCTTGGACTAACTTTCAATAGCGTGTTTATTGTTCAATGTGCAAATGACTATAGTACTGGCTTTGGCTGCACATGGTGACTTTCAACACCGTGTTTTACTGTTTTACTGTTTCAACATGCAATTACCACAGCATTAGTTTCTGCTGCACTGAATCATAAGCGTCCGAATGCAGAGCTATGTGCTAATATTAGTATAGTGCTGCACTCCCATTTTTCATTGTATTAAATCCATGGCATGTGCTATTCAGGGTCAGTATACTCTTTTCCATTTATGGGCTATAGATTCCTATCTGTGAATGGTACAAATGTGGAGATTTGAGTAGTTACATATATTGTTATTTGGGCTAGTGTAGTAGTGATCGCATATCGTTAGTGGCACTCTATGTTATTGCACAAACACATGTATATTGGAGCATTTCACGTGATGCCATGCAGCTTGTTTTTATTTAAGGATAGTCGTGTGTCCCTCTTTTTTCAGTCTTGCATCTTTTTCTATGTGTGAAAATCAAAATATTTTATATATGAATAAAGTTGAATATTTTTCAAAGAAACGTTATGACGATAAATTTATTGCTTTAGTAATCCAAGTGTTATTACACGAGGATTTGTTTGTTACATGATTATATAACCATTATACTAAAATTGGCACTAATTGGGTTATATAAGATATGCAAAAGTTATAGCCTACAGGTTGCCTGTCGGTGTACTATTGACTTGCTATAATACTTCATAATACTATGAAGATGGGAGCATTATACATGATAAAACAAAATATATTCAATAAAGTTTAATTTAAAAAGTACTTCCTCCCCAAAAAATAAATTAAAAAAGGTGAATCCTTGTAAAAAATTTTTGAAAAACATGTAATAAAAATTATATCTATCTCAAAAAGGGTACCCATAAAAATGGATATTTATCCTGCAGGAAATAAGACATCAAACATCAGCGGAAAAATAAGTTATAGCTATATTCAGCTATACAAAAATTCATTTTAATTTTTAAATATGTTTTATTGTGCAAATTAAGGGTATCATGTTTTTTTTGCCTCATAGTAAAAAGTGAAAAAAAAAATAAGGATAAAATTATTTGCGGTGACATAAGAGGTCCTGTAAGCCATTCTGCTCTTCGCTTTCAGTGCATGTTACAACAATGTTTTTGTCACCGCAAGCAAGCATGTCTTTATGAGCTATCTAAGAATTTCCCTTGTAAAAATCTTTTCGCACCTCTGACAATGTCACAGAAAAGCCTTTCTAGAATTCCCTACATAGGATCAATTTGTGTTGCACTCAAACAACTTTGTTGCTGAACTGATTCATATTTACCTGATTTTTTTATGTATTCTACAACTGTTAGCTTTATAAGTAAATTATATAAAGGAATAATTTTTAACATATCCATAGGATTTGCCATAAATCTCTGATAGATTGGGTCCCACCACCAAGAATTGAAAATGCGGTCCCATTGTGCTTCATCGTAAAGATGGAAAGTGGGGGGTAAAGCACAGTCTTTGTATGAGAGGTCTGAAAATTGCTGAGTAAGCTCATTTATCAATTTTTTGCACTTGCATAGAAGTGAATAAAGAGGTCAGCACTAAAGATGAGCAAATTTGTTTGGATTTTGTCCCCGAATCTGATTTTGACATATTTGGCCATATTCGAACACTATTCGTGACGAATGTTTGTCTTATGATCGGTTCCGAACATATTCGGTAATTTCTACTCCCATTGACTCTAATGATGTTCGGCTGTGTTCAACGAATATTACAAACACAATATTCATTTACTATCGTATTCGGAACTGAATCCGAACAAATTCGCTCATCTCTAGTCAGCACACTCACGACCATCCTGCCTTTGGTCACATACAGCACATACAGTGGCATCTAAAAGTTTGGGCACCCATGGTCAAATTACTGTTGTTGTGAACAGTTACGCAAGTTGAAGATGAAATGATCTCTAGGAGGTCTCAAATTAAAGATGAGACATTTCCTTTATATTTCAGGCAAAAAAATATATATTGTCATTTTTTCGATTTTAAAAATTACAAAAATGAAAATGGGTCTATGCTAAAGTTTGGGCACCCTTGGAGATTTGTGTGCTCAGATAACTTTGACCAAGGTTCCAAACCTTAATTAGGCTGCTAAGGTTATGGCTTGTTCACTATCATCATTAGGGAAGACCAGGTGATGCAAATTTCCCAGCTTTATAAAAACCCAATCAAACCACAATTGTGTCCAAAATATTATTCAATTGGCACTTCAAAACATCAATACACACCAGAGGGTAAAAAAACGGTTTACTTAATTACCCAAATGAAGTGAACCACAATTATACTAAAATCAAATAATTTTATTCAAAATACAAAATTTTATAAAACATGGCTACATATCCAATTTTTATCAAAACATACCCCAAGGGGGATGCACAACAGACCAACGAGGGTTCAAATTCAAAACATGAATTGAAGAAAAATATTCAAATATATGTGCACAAAGTGTTACTACTCAGAAGTACATATGAACTCCATTCTCTTAGGCCTCTTTCACACATCCGTTTTTTGACTTCAGGCACGATCCGGCATGTTGTTAAAAAAACGGATCTAGTACCGGATGCGTTTTTTTTACTATTGACTTTCATTAGCGCCGGATCGCGCCTGATGTCATTGCGTTGTATCCGTTTTTGTCCTGATCCGGCGGAAATGTACATTCCGGCGGCTGGACAAAACGGTGACTGCAACGTTTTTTTTTTCCGGAGCCGCCTGATAGTGCCTGAATCGGCACATCAGGCGGCCGAAATAATACAAGTCTATGGAACCAGACATGTCTTTTGTGCAATCCGTCAAAAGACTGATCCGGATTCTGGAAATCAAGGACTACTACTACTCTACATCCGGACATGCAAAACTTCTTTTTCCGGGTTCAAAAGTTCAGGTCGGATCCAGCAAAAAAAACGGATCCATTGCATCAGTTTTTTCATTTCAGGCCGGATCCGTCCCTTCAGGTGTTTGACGGATTATGCCTGACACAAAAAAACGGATGTGTGAAAGAGGCCTTAGAGAGCCACCTATTTAAGCAGCTATATTCAGTCCATAAATCAATGCCACTATAAATAAATAACCAAACAAAGTTTTTTATATAAAGTGCAAGTGCTTAAATAAACTTAAACTGTTTGATTATAAATCAGAAAAATGTCCATAAAGGATCACTCTTTGTCAGACAAAGGTATAAGCCGTAATTACCTTTTCAGGACTGATATAGTGCCCGTGGTCTGCTGCTAAACCCCCGTGCCCTGATGCGCGTCTGATATTCTGGAAGCGTGGCTACATGGAAAACATGAAGTTATATTCTCCCTGCAGCCACTAGCTTTCAGTCAGTGAGGAGAGTAATTGAGTCGTTACAGTCACCACTAACTAAACAGTTAGCATGGCTGTAATTATTCCCCCTGCTCCTTGACTGACAGTCTTCTCTCCGCACACACACTTCACACAAACACTGCAGATATGGCTGTCAATCATGGTGCAAATGGAGTGATTACACCCCCTACACCAGGGTTCCCCAACTCCAGTCCTCAAGGCCCACCAACTGGTCATGTTTTCAGGATTTCCTTAGTTTTGCTTAGGTTATGATAATTGCATCACCTGTGCAATACACAGGAAATCCTGAAAACATGACCTGTTGGTGGGCCTTGAGGAATGGAGTTGGGGAACCCTGCCCTACACCACAATAATAACAAGAGCGAGCAGCTGTAAGGAGAATATAACTTCATCTTCTCCATGTATCCAAAGTTTCAGTTACTGCCAAAAATTACTTTTTACTATTCACCTGTCAATTACCCCTATATCTTTAGGTACATAATGTTTCTAGGGTAATAGGTTTCCTTTAAGTAATATGTTTCAAGAAGATATAAGTTTTTCAGTCTTGCTATTTTACAGCTTAAAGGGCTTATGTCATTTTTGTCATAGTAATAGAGCTGTGAATTAAAACTGACTAGCTGAATCCTTCTGAGCTCTATGTAGAAACAGGAGGTCATTTTTCCTGTATGAATAATCAGTCACTGCAAAAATTAATCTCAGGGGGGAGGAGGGAGCAGCTGGGTCAGGAGTTGAAGGGGAATGATTTCTGCAGCCACAAGACACGTACTGTTTCTACATAGAGCAGAGAAAAGAGCAGAGAAATGAGATGAACTAGCTGGGTAGAAAGGCAAAATGAGCAATTGTCAGTACACAGTGCTGTATAATATGATGACTGCAATGTATTAAGAGGATAAAACTGATGGAAGGCGTGCTTCTTTAAAAACTTCAACTTGATCAGAAATTACCTTTCTTATGAATATCAAAGGTCCAGGTTATGCATCTGTCTGGAACCACCACAGTGGTTGGAAATTGTCAGTCCATTTCATCAATGATCCACGGCAAATGGACTTAAAAGTAAAATCAAGACATTAATTACATATCAGATTGCTGCTCTCCTTCAGTTCATACTCTTTGTTTTATGAGACCTTTTTGAAATCAGAATATGCAGTTGACATAAAAAGTCTCAGACCCATGTTAAGATGCCAGGATTTTGTCATTTAAAAACAATCATACCAAGAATAATCATTTCTTTTAATCATTATTATGATTGATAAACTGTATAGATTCGTTGTGAAGAAAGCTAAAATTATTTTGCTGGCGAAAATAAAAAGAACAAAACTAAAATTATGAGGTTGCATGTGAACATCATCTTATAATTTTGGATGTGGTTACTTTCAGAATTAGCCAATCACATTTAAACCCATGTTAAATAATAGTAAGTACACAGCTGCCATCATTTAAAGGGAATGTGTCAGTTGAATCACCCCTCCTAAGCCTTCTATAGGGTTATGTAAGCCATAGAAAGCTGAATAAAATGACACATTGATCCCTGCAATCTGATGTGTTATTCCAAATCCATGTTTGTATTAATATGTAATTGAGCTGTTGAGATCTATGAGCTGGACATAGATCTGGAGAATCTACCTCCAGAAATTATTTTAAATGAAAGGGGGCGTTACAAATGTGACACATATAATGACTGACAGTCTGCTCTCATAATCACATACAACTTTGCAGTGAGATCAGAACTAACATGGTACTGCAGCGCTAGCACAGTACAGGGTTAATTCATTTTATATTGCACTTTTAAAGCTATGAAAATACCAAATATGCTCATTATTTCCTTTATTTCCTAAAGGAGCAAAGGTTTGTGTATATGTTTTGGGGTAATGGTGGAATTTGATTTTTTTATTATTTATATTTTTATATTTTTTATAACTTATTTTTGATTTACTTTTATATTTTGTGTCCCCATAGGGGAGTTGAATCTGTGGTCACTTCATTGCTTTTTATTACCGTATATACTCATGTATAAGCCGACCCGTGTATAAGCCGACCCCCCTAATTTTGCCACAAAAAACTTGGAAAACTTGTTGACTCGTGTATAAGCCGGGTGTATAAGTTGCCGTCCTGCTCTGTGCTCCCCCATCCAGCTCTGTGCGCCCCCATTCTCCTCTGTGCTCCCCTCCTCCATTATCCTGTCCTGCTCCGTGCTTTCCATTTCCATCCTCCCCCGTCCTGCTCCGTGCTACCCATCCAGCTCTGCACTCCCCCATTCTCCTCTGTGCCCACCCCGTTCTGCTCCGTGCTCTCCGTCCTCCCCCTGTTCTGCTCCGTGCTCTCCGTCCTCCCCCCGTTCTGCTCCGTGCTCTCCGTCCTCCCCCCGTCCTGCTCCGTGCTCTCCGTCCTCCCCGTTCTGCTCCGTGCTCTCCGTCCTCCCCCCGTTCTGCTCCATGCTCTCCGTCCTCCCCCCTGTCCTGCTCCGTGCTCTCCGTCCTCCCCGTTCTGCTCCGTGCTCTCCATCCTCCCCCCGTCCTGCTCCGTGCTCCTTGTCCTCCTCCATGCTCCCCCATCCTCCTCCATCATACTCACCCTCCCCGTGCCATCGCTGAATGTCCCGGCTGGCAATCCTGCGTTCTCCCCATCTTCCTGCAGCTCTCCAGCGCTGAGCGGTGACGTAATACCGCTCATTAAGGCCATGAATATGGAGGCTACGCCCATGGGAGTGGCGTCACGTCCATATTACATGACCTTAATGAGCGGGTATTACGTCACCGCTCAGCACTGGAGAGCTGCAGGAAGCCGGGGAGAATGCAGGATTGCAGGGACGTTCAGCGATGGCACGGGGTGGGTGAGTATGATGTCCCATCCACCGGCTCCTGCCGCCGCATCCCCTCCCCGCTGGTTTCTGCCCTATGACTCGTGTATAAGCCGAGGGGCATTTTCAGCACAAAAAAAGGTGCTGAAAATCTCGGCTTATACACGAGTATATACGGTAATACAGTAATACTGCTGAACATCTTGTAATACTGCTATATATTGTCAAAATCACGTTTTCTTTAAAAGCGAATCCACGGGCTGGGCATAATAGAAGAACTAAGATAGCAGTGATGGGAATATTCAGTAGGCCTGCAGCTGCTATGACAAGCCACCATGGGCAAATGGGAGCCAATGTTTGAATGCATGAGGCATTTAAATGATTTAGCAGCAGCAATCAAAGTGTGCTCTGGTCACTGCTGCTACATGAAGATACTGATTGTGTAACACAGCTGGCATTAGTCAGGTATGGTGCCGGCTCTGCTCCTGAGCCTGCTTCATACTCCCACACCCAATAGGTTATGTGCACACTTTGGTAAAGGATTCAAATTACATTATTTGTATATTGCATTTGATCATGAAATAATGATAGCTTGTGGGCTGTATACGGCAGTATTAGCTTGTTATGATGCGGCAGTATGGTAGCAAGTGCAGCGTAGGGTCGTTTCCCAAAGCCCTTTTCATTAAGCCAGCACTTTGTAGAACTGTACTTTTATAGATAGTCAGATGCTGACAGTTGTCAAGCAGGGAGTTTGTGTGCACCTGACTTTCACTTGATCTGATGAGTCTCATTTGCTCGAGTTCTCTCAGGAGAAATAGCTTACAGTATAAGCTGGCTATGTCATGCGGCTTTCGCTATGTATCCCACATGCCCTTTGCCGTAATCCCATTCCTTATATGGATTAACTGATCATCTTCAACTAATTAACTTATGGTTTCATTTGCCTGCCTGCTCATCTTATCTGCTCCTGATGGTAATTTATTGCTCTGTCTGTGGAAGCAACATGTCACAAATTGTCTCTGGATAGTAATATGTCAGCTGTAAGCTTTTATAGCTGATAGCTGTAGGCTTCGCCAGTGCTAGCTTGACCACTTTTTCTTATAGTAATAGCCATCCTTCTCTAGAACTTGCTTAGCTTGCGCACTGTCCCGTTTATTATTTGGTAAACCATTGATTGTGCAAGCAAATATTAACAATTTGTATGACCACTATGCAACGCCATTTTACAATTTATAAATAGAACCAATCTACAAGTTTGTATTAATCCTAAGTTTCAACCTTTAGCATAGACGAGTGCTCCATTCATAATTGTGTAAGCTTCAGAGCTGAAAATCCCCACCATTTCTTGCAGCTCTGTTCATAACTTATTCTGGTGATGTACAGTCTTTAACATGTACTACTTTATACCAGGCATCATTCAGTTACTGTATTTCTGTCTCACTGCATTAAAGGAGCAGAACGAATGTGTATGATGACAAGCATGTGAACTATAATAACCAGCAATGTCTTGTGAATTTTAGGCAGAAGCCTTGTTTTGTTTGGTTGTTGCTTATGTTCTGTGACTGTGTATAATGAAAACACAGCTGAAAATTTTCATTAACCCCTTAACAGCCACCGAGACGCCTTTTAATGGTGGCAGCTAAGGGTACTTATTCCTCAGCGCCGCTTTTTAATGGCATTGAGAAATAAGGGTAAACACCCCTCCGCATTGGAAAATCTCTGGGGTCTCAGCTACTAGTCGTAACTGAGACCCCAGAGAACATGAACAGAGCAGTTTTTAAGGAAGTGGGATCCCCCAAGCTCACCCGATACCTTCGCCATCCCCGGGTCCTCCTGATCTGTCCACCGGCTCTCCGCATCTACTTGGAAAAAAATGGCAGTGCTATCGAGATCTGCCGGCCGGTACCCAGGAACAATAGGGATTTTTTCCCTATTGGTTCCTTTTGATTACTGTTTGATCACAGTGATCAAAAGAAAAAAAATAATAAATTAAATCCCCCTTTGTCACCCCTTAGCTAGATAAAAATGATAAAATAACAAAATTGTATTTTTTTCCATTCTTTGCAGTTAGGTTAGGTTTGGGGTTAGGGTTGGAATTAGTGTTAGGGTTAGGGTGAGGGTTGAGGTTAGGGTTGTGGTTAGGGTTGTGGTTGGGGTTGGTATTAGGGTTAGTGTTAGGATTGTGCTAGTGTTAAGATTGAGGTTAGTGTTGGAGTTAAAATTGTGTTTTTTTCAAAATTAAAAAAAATAATGATGACGATGTGTCGTCTAGTGCTGAGCGCAAGTGCTCGATACTTGAGTTTGCATCCAGTGCTTGAGTATGCGTGGAGTGTCGCAGATCCCAGCATTTTTTTTGGGGTGTCTTAACAGACGCGAAATATACGAGGTGGGAACTCAAGCACGTCACTCGAGCACCCACAATATTTGGTGCATACCGGAGTACAGTAATGATGACATATTCAATATGACGACCTAATGTTATCAAATTCTGTGTGGTTTCAAAATGAACACTGTAACCCCTGGATAAATTCCTTAAGGGGTGTAGTTTCCAAAATTGGGGTCACTTGTGAGGGGTTTCCACTGTTTAGGCACATCAGGGGCTCTCCAAACGCGATATGGCATCCGCTCTCCATTACAGCCAATTTTGCGTTGAAAAAGTCAAACAGTGCTCCTTCCCTCCCTATCCCTGCCGTGCACCCAAAACAGTGGATTTCCCCAACGTGTGGGGTATCCTCATACTCAGGAGAACTTGCACAACAAATTTTGAGGTCCATTTTCTCTTGTTACCTTGTGAAAATAAAAAAGTTTGGCTCTAAAGTAAATATTTTGTGAAAAAAAGTAAAATGTTCAATTTTTCCTTCCACATTGCTTCAGTTCTCGTGAAGCAACTGAAGGGTTAATAAACTTTTTGAATGTGGTTTTGAACTCCTTGAGTGGTGCTGTTTTTGGTATGGTGACACTTTTGGGTACTTTCATATAGGCCCCCAAAGCCTCTTTAAATGTGAGGTGGTCCCTAAAAAAATGGTTTTGTAAGTTTTGTTCGAAAAAATGAGAAATCGCTGGTCAACTTTTAACCCTTCTGACTTCCTGACAAAAAAAGTGTTTCAAAGTTGTGCTGATGTAAAGTAGACATGTGAGAAATGTTATTTATGAACTATTTTGTGTGATATAACTCTCTTATTTAAGCGCACAAAAATTAAAAGTTTGAAAATTACTAAATTTTCAAAATTTTGGCCAAATTTCCATTTTTTTACTATCACGAAAAACAATATGTCACAAAAAATAATCTCAGAATCAGTGGGATACATTGAAGTGTTCCAGAGTTATAACCACATAAAATTACACTGGTCAGAATTGTAAAATTTGGCTTGGTCATTAAGGTCAAAATTGGCTCAGTCACTAAGGAGTTAAAGAAAAGTTAAAACAGCCGCTGTCATTTACAAAGGCAACAGGTATTGCCATGAAAACTGCTGATCATTTAAATCACGGCAGTATATAAAAATGCACTGTGCAGCATCCACAAGAAGAGCTGGTTGTACCAAAATATTTCAATGGTGGTGAAAACCGTCTTGTTTTTTAAAAGTTTGTATGTTTCACATAAGAATAGTTAACAAATTTTGTTTCTATAAACATTCATGTTGGTTGGCGATTTGCTTTGTATGAAAGTGAGCTATCCTGCAATTTTTAAATTATGACTCCTGTGTTATCATTTGTTGCTTTATAGCCTAGTCATATGGTACTCAGTGGCTAGCTTTACTGTATCTACTATGGCATATAAATGTTTGGACACAGCTGGTCAAAATTACTGTTATTGTGAACAGTTAAGCAACTTGAAGATTAAATAATCTCTAAAAGAGCAAACGTTAAGGATGGCACATTTCCTTATGTATTTAGGCAAACAAAAATATTGTAATCTTTTTTCATTTTAAAAATGACAAAAAGGAAAATGGGCCAATACAAAAGTTTGGGCACCCTTGGAGATGTGAGTGCTCAGATAACTTACCAAGTTTTCAGGCCTTAATTAGCCTGTTAAGTTTATGTCTTGTTCACTAAATCATTAGGAAAGGCGAGGTGATGCAAATTTCCAAGCAAATTTCCAAGCTACATATATATATATATTGTAAGGTTTCACTCACTCGGCTGCTTCAGAGGTAATCAGGAGACACTTTTCTTATGCAAAAAGTCCTTTGGTTTATTACATCATAAACCATATGGTAACATACAATACAACTCTTCAATGCTTCAGCTCCTGCCTGGAGCCTCGCTCTTCAGTCACAGAGACCTCTCTGTAATGTCCTGCCTTGGACACATGGAAGCCTGTCCACACTGGCAGACTCCCACACACTCTCTCCAGGTGCAAAAACACACTCCATTACATAGGTGTAACTCCACCCACAGGTGAGGTCAGGAATCACATGGTTATGTCACATGGTCATGACCTCACCACAGGTCCTTTAGCTACACCATTACATACAGGTTTTATCCCAGGTATTTAGACACAAGCCCCTTGTGTGGGTTTGTAGGTGACTGGACCCGCCCAGCTCTCCTAGTCACCTGGAAGCCTCCCAATATATAGCACAACTCTCAGCAGTAGATCTGCTGAAACAAAACATGCTCAGGCTTCCATCACAGGGCCACCCACCTCTGTGATACATAACGTCCATCCATCACATGCCTCCATGCATATCCCGAGGGCCATACACAGTGCCCCTAGCTGCATCAGGGGTCATTACACCACATACCTCCCCCCTCTGTTCAAACTTGTGGGGTTGAACACTTTTTACCCGACCAGAGATCCTTCTCGGTCGTCTCTGCCAGTCAAACCATCTCTCTAAGTCGGACCCTGCTACTAATCTCTTTGGTAGGCGTCTGTCCTCCGACTCGGTCACATCTGTTGCTGACGCCCCCCTGTCAGACCACCCGCATCACCAGCGGTCAGTACGGCGTTGCAATTCTCTTGCACCCATACGTCCTGTCTGGTCTGAGTCCTTTTCATTTTGTCTACTACAGATTCTCCTGCTTAGGTCACTCATCACTGAGCTAACTGAGGCATCGCTACTTCTACCTCTTCCATCAGGCGACCTATTTCCTGTATTATCTCCAGCTTGAGGACTTCTCGTCTTAAGCGAACCTCTTCGCCTCTCAACACTACGGATTGAAGGTGGCGACCATCTTCTTTCCATTTCCCGTAGGTTTCTGTTGACCTGCTCCCTCTCAAGTCGTAGCTGCTCTACTTCTCTCAGGTACGACACACGATACTCCAGAGCATCCGGATATTCCCAAGGCTCTCCCTGGATCCGACAACGAGGAACGGAACCATCCCGTCTTCACCCACGACCTGGACTTCGTCATCAGCCGGAATCCTGACTCTCGTCACACCGGACTTATTTACCATCTCCTGCATCACTTTCCCGAGTCTTCCGATGACCTTCTTCACCAGACCTCTGGGCACTTGAACGATGTCTTCCATCAAGCCAAGCTGATTTTGAGTCTTTCTTACTTGCTCCAGACGTCGAGTGGCTTCGTGATTTCTCAACAGGATCATTTGCTTTGTGCGGAGACAATGTAGGTGCATGTCCCTCAGGATAGCCACCCGCTTCATTGTGATTCCCTAGTCGACAGTATGACTAACTGTTTCATCTCTGGCACCTAGTTCACACTGCATGCTTCTACCGCTTTTCTAAAGGCCTCATGTACATCCTCACTGGCACAAGCTTCTTGCATGTCTTCGGGTACCTCTATTATACACTTGAAAACCGACCCGTCACCTTCTTTGACAGACTGTTGTACCTCCTCGTCCTGAGCGTTAGTACAGTTTTCCAAGACATCACTCTCCCTTGTGTGCCCATCTGCATGGCACATTCCCTTGCTGGATTTCTTCTCCCCAGAGATTTCTGGAGCTGGGCACCAGTCTCCTCCTCCATCTTGAGCTCTCGGAGAACTCCATCTCGCTCTTCTGCCAAGCAGCGACACTCCTGCTGATGTTTCTCTTGGGCCTCTCTGAGCACCTCCGTCTCTCTCCATAGAGCCTTGTTCATACTCTTACACGCTGACAGACGATCTCTGAGCTTAGAGACTTCCTTCTCCAGCTCCTCCACTTTGTGCTCAATCATTCGTCTCAGGACCCTTTCCTGCTCGACTGCCTCTTTTCACTGTTTCTTTACACAGCTCAAATCTCTCATCAAGGACAGTCACCTGACCGGTTACCTTACCCTGATTCTTCCTCATCATTTTGCTTCTAGAGGATGTAGCCTGTCCTGCCTTTCCACGGCCCCCTGCTGCGATGAGGAAATCGGCATATTTTTACTCGGCTCCACGTTATACTGCACTCGCTTTCCCCTTGCGGTCGAGTCACAGTCTGCACAGGAGTCACTTTTGGGGGGCCCCTCCCGTTACCCTCTAACCGGGGTGTCCGTTATAGTGGTCTTAACTGCACACATCGTAAATGGGTTCTGTTGTCATACATTTCAGAGCACATCATGTCAGTCGGGCAGACGCATCCTTTCCTCCTGTGTCACCGTCTGACTCATCAGTTTTGGGAGGTGTCACTGTCCAATGTCTGCCACCCCAACAGTAGAGAGGCCTCCCTCCTGCTGTATTAGGAACTCCTGTCCCACAAGCCAGAGAAACAGTTTAGAGTCCCACCTATGACCACTGGACACACAATTAGGGATTATAGCGACATCCTGTCCTGCAATGTCCCAGCCTGTCTCAAAGATTACCCTGGCCACTGAATAATCCTTTGTGTCCCCATGGATACGGTGACCCCCGACCTTTCTTCCAGGTATTTGAAACCCGTCAGGTGCAACCCTACACTAGAGTCACCGGACTCCCCGAGTCGACCAGACCCAACCACCTTTTTCATGGTGTATCTGCAGGGTACACCCCCGTAGTAGTGTGCGGGCGGATAGTTCCTAAGGCAGACTGGACACATATAACAAATTGGCCCCGGGCAACAGTTGGTCTGCACCTCCCCTTAACTTTTGGGATCCTCCACCCCCTTTTTTGACAACCGCACCCTTTTGGGACTCCGCCCCTTTTGGGCCATCATCCCCTTTTGGGTTTGCCACCCCTTTTTGGGCCCTCCGCCCCCTTTTGGGCCATCACCCCTCCTTGGTTATACACCGTGGACTCCCTCACGGCTCTACCAGACCCTAGTTCGCACAGACCCTTATGTCTCTCAGGGCGGTTTAACGTCACTTTAAGAGGTCACCACATCTGGAAACCTCACAGCTCCTGCTGGTACTGCCCACCACCCGCCAGCACCTCCGGCTGCACGCACAAGCCGCTGCTGCCACTGCAGCTCTTGCTGCTGCAAGAACCTCTTGCTGAAAGTCATTTTAAAGCTCCTGCTACCACAAGTCTCTGCACGCTGCGCTGTCTTGCCGCTTGTCACCTTCGTGACCACCACGAGTCACAGCCAGCGCTTGTCACCTTCGTGGACTCCGATGAGCCACATCACACAACCTCACACGTGTTCCAGAAAAAAAACACCAAAAAAAAAACCAGTTTCTCACAATTTCCTCACTGATCCCGACCAGCCTAGCCGGTTGTCAAGACCTCCCCTGTGGCGTCAGCCACACAGGTTCCTGGAGACCTCAAGCCTCAGAAGTACCCAGCAAACACAAAAATACAGTCTTTCTCACTGACCCGTTCAGCACACCACAGACTCCTGTCTGCCCACTCTTGGCCACAGAGATTTCCGGACACCTCCCTCTCTCAGAGAGGCATCCCACAAAAGGAAAAAACAGTCTCACTGACCCGTCAGTACACCACAGACACCTGTCCCGTTACCTGTTGCCACACAGGTTTCCAGACACCTCCTCTGAGGTATCCTCTCAGCATGCTTTTTGCTTACTTCTCAATGACCCCGGTCACATAACACAGACTCCTTCAGATACCTCATATCTTCAGAGGCACCACATAAACATCAATGCACAGTTTATTCGTGACCACTGGTCACACTCACGGGTTTCACCCGACCGTCCGTTCCTCCTCTGGCTCCTGATTCCCAGTCCTGGAACATGTGCTCCTTGGGTCGCTGCCCGCATTCTCCTCCAATTGTAAGGTTTCACTCACTCGGCTGCTTCAGAGGTAATCAGGAGACACTTTTCTTATGCAAAAAGTCCTTTGGTTTATTACATCATAACCAATATGGTAAAAATACATACAACTCTTCAATGCTTCAACTCCTGCCTGGAGCCCCGCTCTTCAGTCACAGAGACCTCTCTGTAATGTCCTGCCTTGGGGCACATGGAAGCCTGTCCTCACTGGCAGACTCCCACACACTCTCTCTCAGGTGCAAAAACACACTCCATTACATAGGTGTAACTCCACCCAAGGTGAGGTCAGGAAAACACTGGTTAGTCACATGGTCATGACCTCACCACAGGTCCTTTAGCTACACCATTACATACAGGTTTTATCCCAGGTATTTAGACACAAGCCCCTTGTGTGGGTTTGTAGGTTGACTGGACCCGCCCAGCTCTCCTAGTCACCTGGAAGCCTCCCAATATATAGCACAACTCTCAGCAGTAGATCTGCTGAACAAACATGCTCAGGCTTCCATCACAGGGCCCCCCCACCTCTGTGAAAACATAACGTCCAACCATCACATGCCTCCATGCATATCCCGAGGGCCATACACAGTGCCCCCTAGCTGCATCAGGGGTCATTACACCACAATATATATATATATATAAAACGTTACAGAATACATTGTATTGCCAATATGCATGCATATGTCCATATAAAGTAAAACATTAAACATTTCTAAATAGTTCTATTCCAATTCATATCCATTACAGGTCTTAGCTATAGATTGTGCTGCTTTTTATTACACTAGTTATTGCATACTGTTGCGTTTTGTTTTGACTCAATCAATGTAAGCACCATTTAACTGAATTAAGTGTCTGAATTATTCAGGTAAGAGTTTGGAGCATTAAGCTCTCAATAATGTTAAGTATTGAAGTTACAGATTTTAAGTTGCAATTGAAATATATGCATAAACATCTAAAGACTAGTTTAAAAACATAAGATAACTTGGCCGAACAAATAAATACTTAAGGGCTTAGAAATACAATAGAAACATGCATTTATGAAAAATGCTTTTTACTTAAATATTTTATGTGATTTAAAATTACCGTAGATTTTTAAATGGATGCGAATGTGTTCTGTAATTTTTTTTATTATATAGTATATTATTTGTTTGCTATTATCTTCCCTATTTCAAGATGTATACAAAATTGCATACATAAGTTTAAAGGGGGGTTTCCCCTCAAGTGTTAAATAACAATGCCCTACTCTTGTAATAGATTTCTTTACCCTTTAACCACAGGACTGGCGTATAGTCAATGTGGTGCCAATATCAAAAAGGGTGCAAAAACTGAACCTGGAAAGTTATAGGCCAGTGAGCTTAACATCTACTGTGGGTAAAATCCTGGAGGTTGTTTTTAAGGGATTACTATATCGGAGTATCTGAGGCTGAATAACCTCATGACACAGTATCAGCATGGGTTTATGAGGGACCGTTCTTGTCAGACTAATCTGATAAGCTTTTATGAAGGGGTAAGTTCAGGACTAGGACCAAGGGAACGCAGTGGACGTGGTGTTCTGGAACTTCTCAAAAGCTTTTGGATACAGTGCCACACAAAAGGTTGATACATAAAATGAGAACAATGGGGAAAGGGGAAAATATGTGTTAGTGGGTTAAGAACTGGCTCAATGGATAGAAAACAAAGGGTGGTTATTAATGGAGCACACTCAGACTGGGTCAAGTTAGCAGTGGGTACCACAGGGGTCAGTATTGGGGCCGCTTCTCTCTTTAACATATTTATAATGACCTTGTAGGGGCATACAGAGTAGTATTTCAAAATTTGCAGATGACACTAAACTCTCGCAGGGTAATAAATACAGAGGAGGATAATTTTAATTACAGGAGGATTTAATGTAAACTTAGAAGCTTGGCCTGATAAATGGCAAATGAGCTTTAATGGGGAATAAATGTAAGGTCATGCACTTTGGGTAGAACAAACAAGATGTATAAATATGTGCTTAATTGTAAAACACTGGGCAAAACTGTCACTGAAAAAGACCTGGGTGTATGGGTGGACGACAAACTCACATTTAGTGCCAATGTCAGGCAGCTGCTGCCAAGGCAAATAAATAATGGGATGCATTAGACGAGGCATAGATGCTCATGAGGAGAACATCATATTTACTCTATACAAGTCACTGGTGCGACCACACTTAGAATACTGTGTGCATTTCTGGTCTACCGGTGTAATAAGAAAGACATAGCTGAACTGGAGCTGGGTGCAAGAGAAGAAGCGACCAAAGGTTATAGAGAACTGGGGGTCTGCAATACCAAGACAGGTTATTTACACTTGGGGTTCTTTAGTTTGGAAAAACGCAAGTCTTAGGTTGATCTTATTACAATGCATAAATATATGAGGGGACAGTACAAAGACCTTTCTAATGATCTTTTTACTCTTAGACCTTGTACGGGACAAGGGGCATCCTTTACGTCTGGAGGAAAGAAGGTTTAGCCATAATCACAGATGCAGATTCTATTACTGTAAGAGCAGTGAGACTATGTGAACTCTCTGCCGTCTAATGTTGTTAATAAGTGATGTCCCTATTAAAAATTTAAGAGGGGACTGAGGCCTTTCTTGAAAAGTAAAATATTACAGGCTATATTCACTAGTTTCCTAGATACTGCGTTGATCCAGGAGCTAGTCCCGATTGCCGTATGTGAGTCGGGAAGGAATTTTTTTCCCCAATGTGAAGCTACTGTTTGCCACTTGGGTTTTTTTTATGCCTACCTCTGGATCAACCATGTTAGGGCAGTTAGGATAGGATATGGTTGAACTAGATGGCATAAAGTCTCCTTCAACCTTAATAACTTATGTTACTATGTTACTATGTATTGGAGCAAGATTTCACCACTTGTCATTAAGACTGAAATATTCGCTTACAGTATATTGAGAATTGAGCTTTATTTGATTGAGCTTTTATCCAGCCATTTAATGTTCTATATGGAGACTTCAGGTTTGTATTGCAAGTTTTCACTGTCTCCCTTCCACAGTCTGTTATAACTTTGTAAATAAGTGATTTTTATATGAAGTCCTTCGCTATGCACGATCTCTGTGGTCACACAGTGCGCTGGTCCACCAGATTTCAGTGGGGGCAACCAGGGCAATAAGCTAGCTGTTGCAATGGTAGAGTGCCGGTATCAGTTATTTTTTTCTTTAACCTTTCTCCTCCTCTCACAGACCGGTTTTTCCAGTGGGAAGGATTGGTGGAATTGGGAGTGCTCCTTCTTCAGGTAGCAGTAATCAATAAGGTAAGGCAATAAGGCAAAAAGCAATGATCCTTAGCATGATCCTTAGCTATGTCTTCAGTATAGTGTAAGTGCAAGGTACTATAGTGAAATTTCATGTAATTAAAGGAGTGAGCAGGATATCATGGATGGACACCAAATTTTAGGAACCCTAATGGCAGGGGACAGATTTGGGGGGCAAATTTCAAAAGTCCCTGGCAAACCCCCTGTGTTTTTTTGCCCAATTTTTAAGTATTGAAGCAAAAACTATGCTTTTAAAAACCGCAATTTAGAAAATTATAGCAAAAAATGGGACAAGATTAATAAAGCTGCAGTTTTTTCCAAGTTTTTCTGAAATCACAATAAAGATGTTCAATTTTAAAACCGTGATTTAAGAAAGTTTTCAGAAAAAATGTCGTGCAGTTATAAAATTTTGTTTAACAAAAGGCCTAAAGCTGCGTTAACACGTATTCCCCCTGTAAAATTTTTTCCAAATAGCAATCAAAAAAATTGCAACCCTGACACAACATTGAATGAAACCCAATTGTCATGGCTCGGTTTTGGGATTCCATCTGTGACCGGCGGCTCCAATCAGTTCTCTCTGCGAGCCATTGCCTTTTCTTCCCTGTGTCAAAAGGCGGGTGGTTTTCCAAATGTCTTTTTTCTTTGTTCTCCCTTCTTGGTTTGTGCTTCCCAGGTCTTTTGCATTTTCCCATTTTGGTCTGCCCAAATCACATTTAGTTAAATTTTATCTGTTCACTCTCACGCATTTTCCAATGCTGGCTATACCTATAGAGGGACTTGGGGTTTTTAGGAGTTCCAGCTCTTCATCTAAGGGGTTTACCTTGCATGGTAAAAACCAGTTAAATTTCTGCTATGAGTCTATTTGTTTCCCCCTTCCCAGTTCCCTCTTCCTTTCACCTCTTTGGGTTTTCGGGGAGCTTTTTTTTTGTTCTGTTTATTTTTGCCTCTCCTTAACTTTCTTCTCTACCTTGTTAGAATTGTTTTAAATTTTTCTAAACCTGGGATTTCATATCTTCCTGCACATTTACTCTTCTTTTGTTGCAGCGTTTTTTGCGGCCTCCCCCGGTTCCTCACGAGGGTTGAGAAACCTGTAATGGCCTTTAGAGAGCCAGGCCAAGGTGGTGTTTTTCGAGTTGTGCAGTTAGGGCCTTTCTAGTCTGTACGGGGACCAGTTGGGTGGGGCTTCTCTCTGTAGTAGGGCTCCCCTTTTCCATTACCTGTGATTGAGTATGTGTTATGTTCTTTAAAACCCTATGTAGTTCTACTGGACTGAAGGTTGATATTTTTTCCATAATGGGAGAAGGGCCCCCCAACAGTTAGGACAAAAATGTCTGTCCTGGAAGTAAAAGACTAGATTGCAACAAAAACCCGTAGTAAGAAGGAAGCTCCCAACATGTAAATTAATAAGAGTCTCCTTAAAAGAAATTTAAATAACGAAAAAAAATGTCATCCTTTATTCATGAAATATTATAAACATTTTTTATATTTTTCAAAAAAAAAGAAAATCATAGCTTCCTTCCATCTAAAAATGCACAATTAAGCCTTATGGGCCTTGGTCAAGTCTTTCTGAGTCCTGTGATCACCTGGAATAGCCATATCTTACCAAGTTATACATTTATAGAAAAAGTTTAGGCACCCCTATTAATCTTAAGTTTAAAAGTTTTATAAAAATTTGAAAAACTAATAACTATTGGACACAGTAATTTTATCTGCCTTGAAATGAGGTTTATTGTACTAACAGAAAATGGGGCAATCGCATCCAAACAAAAATTTTGAAAACCAGGTGAAATAAGTATGGGCACCTCACCAGAAAAGTGACATTAAATTTTGAAGATCCTTTCCCTTTTGCAAAAATAACACCTCTAGGCGCTTCCATGTAGCTTTAATGAAATTCTGGATCCTGATGAAGGTTATTTTTTACCATTCCCTTTACAAAACAATTCCAGTTCAGGTTAGTTTGATGGTCGCCGAGCATTGAAAGCCCTTCAAATGACCCCAGATGTTTTAATGATTTCCGTCTGGGGACTGGATGGCCATTCCAGAACATTGTAATTTTTTCCTCTGAATGAATGCCTTTAGAAAATTTGGAGCGTGTTTTGGATCATTGTCTTGCTGAAAGGAACCGTCCCCTGCGTAACTTCAACCCTTTTTCCCTGATTCTTGAACATTATTGTCAAGAATCTGCTGATACTGAGTGCAATCCAAACTTTCCCCCAACTTTAAAAATGATTCCCCGGTACCGGCATTGGCCCCCACAGCCCCAAATCATGATGAACCTCCACCAAATTTTACTGTGGGTAGTAGTGTTTTTCTTGAATGCTGTGTTTTTTTGACGCCATGCATAACGCCTTTTGTATGACCAAACAACTCAATCTTGGTTTCATCCGTCCCAGGACTTCTTCCAAAAAGAAATAGGGTTTTTCAATTTGCTTTTGCATACCTTTAGGTACGCCGACTCTGTTTGTGGCGTGCTTGCAGAAACGGCTTCTTTCGCATCACTCTCCCATAAAAGCTTCTCCTTGGCAAAGGCGTTGTATAGTTGACCGATGCACAGAGACACCATTCTGCACAAGTTGGAAATGCTGCAGCTCTCTGGAGGGGGGGTCTTTAGGATTGTCCTTGACTGATCCCCACCATTCTTCTTCTCTGCCCTTTTTGATGTTTTTTTTTGCCTGCCACTTCTGGCCTTAAAAAAAACTGTCCCTGTGTTCTTCATTTCCCCTTTTTTTTAAATTCCTCACAGTGGAACTGACAGATAAATCTCTGAGACAGCTTTTGTATCCTTCCCCTAACAACTATTTTGGGAAAAACTTTGTTTTCAGATCATTTGACAGTTTTTTGAGGAGCCCAGATCCAAACTCACAGAGGAAATTCAAACAGGAGAAAACTTGCAAGTGGCCCCCTTTAAGTACTTTTTCCATATTGCAATACACCGGCAAATGAAGTTCAAAGCTAAAATGAGTTTACAAAACCAAAAAAAATCTTTGGGGTAGCCCAGTAAAAAGGGGTAGGGTTTTTAAAAAACCAGAAAATGATAAGTGCCCATACTTAGCACCTGTAAAAATTTTTTGAATGGTTTGCACATTTTCTGTTAGTACAAAAACCTAAATTCAAGAGAAACATTACTGTTCCAAATTATTAAGATATACCAACTGAAATAGCTTTTGCAAAAAAAACCCAAATTTTTATAAAACATTACCCCTTAAGATTAATAGGGTCCCCCAAACTTTTCATAAAAAAGTATGTGACTTGCCCTTTGCAAGGCACCCCTAAGGGCCTTCTACGAATTAACTAGTAACTGAGTCTGGCAGATTCCCTTCACTGAAATTTTTTAAACATTTAAAATAGATTTAAAGCTTCATTAAAAACATTGAGTTTTGGATGAAAAAACATTTTTTTTCTACAACTTCTTTCACTGTATGATCCCTGCTGACTTTGTCTGAAGAAGGGATGCAAAACGAACGTAAGATGCAATATGTTAAAGACGTTAAGTTAAAACTTTTGGAAAAAGCGGGGAAAAAAGCAAAAGTCAAAATTGACAATAGCCAAAATGGGAAAAAGTTAGTTTTTTTCTGCCTCTACCTTGTAGGCCCTTTAACTATGTTTTTTGCAGCTTTGTATAAAAGGCAGATATGAACACCTATGCTAGGTCATAAAATTTTTGATGTGGAATGTGATACCAATCACCGACCCAAAGAGCATTGAGGCCCCGGATGTGCTCATGGAAGAGCGTAACCACAATATAGTGACAACGCGCTATTGCACAGCCACTCCTATTCAAATCAATAGGAGGGGAATACGTTGGCACCGAGAAAGCTGAAGGGCATTTGTGTCGGGTTTGAAACAAACTGATTAAAAAATGATGACCTATCCGAAGAAGGCAATCAATGTAAATGTCATTTTTTTAAAACCACAAAGATGTCTTATGAAATAATTGACACAAAACAAAAAAGAAAAAAACACAATAAGATCACATCTCCCCCCTACAAAACCAGAGATATACCTACAGAAAATACTGTCCACCTGCGGGAACAGCCTGGGGCCCACTCTTATGACATTTGGGGGGTTTCCTCTGTCAATTATTTTTGTCACTATATAGTAGCATTAATTTTGTGCATTTAGGAAATTAACTACTGCGATATGTTGACAAACAGAGATTTTCTTGCCAGAAACCAAATTCAAGAATCATACACATTACAGCAAAGAAACTTCACTCGGGACTAACAGTTACTATTTGGCAGATTGCAGGGGTAGGACACCCCTTTTCTGTAATTGTTGCCACAGGCGAACATGGATAAATACCCCACACGCCCCTGACATAAAGAGGGAGAGAAACAAATGCCACCAAAAGGGAAAAGTGAAAATTTCAAATGTTATTTTAAATAATTAAACTTAGACTTTCCGGTTGAAAAAAAAACATCAAAAAAAATTTAACCCTTTTCGGGTCAAATATTATTCAGTAACTTGTGAAATTTTGCAGTATTTTTATTAAGCTTTTCTCCCTTTCCCCCATTAATCATAAAGCAGGAGTAAAACAAATTCCACGCCCACTCCAATGGCTGTAACAACGCATAGTGTATGGAGGGCACATTTAATAAAAAACAAGAGATAGTCATCAACAGTGACATTTAAACCCTTTAACGAAAAGCAGCTAAATGTTAAATGATATTTTTTTCCCAAAGTGTTTTAGCTTTAGGCCTCTATAATCGGGGTTGGGAAGATCACCATAATGATTTCCTAAGATGTTCCCATGCCGTGCTGTCAACTCCTCACTTTTCTGTGCCCCTTGCCTTGGAACAAATTATATTAGTCCAATTTAAATTTCTAAGAAGTAAATATTACATTTCTAAAGTTTACCCTCAGTTCACAAATGTTACTTTAGAACCTTTTGTGGCAAAAAAGACAACACGTTTTATAACTTTCTACATAAAAAATATCTATCTAAGACCATCGTGTGTGTAATATCTCGTCGTCTTCTTCTCTATCTATCTAAAAACCCACTAAGCAGGAGAAAAAGCGATTTAATAACCCATCAAATTTTTTCCAATTTGGTTGAAGAAGGTTTATCGTGTTTTAAAACCCCCGCCAAACGGATTCACTTTAAAACCCTTTCCCAGACAAGTTTTGCCAGCCTCTGTTTGAAGACTTCCCCTTGAAGGAGCACTCACACCTCTCGGACAGCCTGTTCCACTCATTGTCACCCATCCCCCTCAAAAGTTTTTTTTATACTAATCGTATCTTTTTCCTTTAATTTCAGCATTTTCTTCAAGTTCCATGGCAAATGAAATAAGGAGAACCTCTACACGGTGCCATCCCTTAGATATTTTTAAACCGCTGTTAAGTCCTCCTCTTGATTTTGTAGCTAAACATTTCAGTTCCATTAAAATTTTCCTTTAAAACTACTTTTAATCGGGGGTCACCATCCTGGGCGCCTTCTCGAACTTGCACCGTTTTTTATGATATTTAAAATGTGCCCGGAACTGCACACAGTATCCATATAAGTCTGACCAAGGAGGAGAAATGGGATAATTATTCACGTATCTCGACTCCATGCTTCTCTTTAAAACACCCTAAACTGTTTTGCCTTTTTGCTGCTGCATCACACTGTTTACTCTTTTTCATTTTGTGATCTATTATAAACCCCCAAAACTTTTCACACTCGTTGCCTTTTAAACAACTCCTCCAATTTGTAATGTTACTTTTTATTTCTTCCTAGAAGTAGAATCTTGCATTTCTCCTGTTAAATACCATTTTATTTTTTCCGCCCCATTTACAAACTATCTAGATCCCTCTGAATCCTTCCCCTGTCGTCTCTAGTTTTTAGCTATCCCTCCTAGCTTGCATCATCAGCAAATTTGATTACAGTAGTTTAAACCCTTTAGTTCCCTACACATGGCTAATTTAAAATCCAATTTTTCCCTCATCTGAATTTTAAGTGCTGCCCCAATTTCGGAATTTTTTGTATGCAAGAGCTTTTTTTTCATAACCTTGAGGGGTTGCCTCCAAATTTGCCCTTAAAAGTGTTTCTTTTTCTTTTTTCAAATTTTTAAACCTTATCTACTATCTATCTACTCCTTTCATCTCTTTATCCTATTTATCTATATCTACTTTTATCTATCTGTCTGTCTTTTCTGTCTATCTAAGCGGGAAAGTAACACTTTGAAATGTTTTTAGCGATTTGCTCGATAACTAAAATATCAAACGAATTGTATCGCCGTTTCACTAATTTTCACAGGGTTAATTAAAGTTAAAATTCGTAGAAAAAAAGTCGTTTTTACACGATTAAAACTTAATAACCCCTCCCCGGTGAAAAAAGCACAAAAGCCTAAAATAATTGTTTTTTCAACAATTGCAAACACATGAAAAGACAGGTAACCCAAGTACACCAAGGTCTTTTTCGGGTCGTTGCTTCTGCATTTCCCCGAAGCCGCTTACCCGGCAATTAAATCAGAATTTTACTATGTAAATTTGTAAAAACTAAACATAAGTAAATATATAGCACAATACATGAATATATATATTATTATTCTATGTGTGTAAAAATTAGGTTTACAAAAAAAAAAGGTTTTTTTAAATTTTTCGTTTGTTCCCATAGACTACAGGGACTTCCGCTATCGAAATCGATATTAATGATATTTAGTGCTACGGCGTAAAAAAATTTCGATACAAATAATTTTGAAATCAGCAAAAACGCTCAAACACTACTAGTGTTACATTCACCCTAAAAGACAGATAGACAGACAAAATAGAGAAATAGATAAGATAAATAGGAATAAGAGAAGAAGGAATGAAAAAAAGTATATAGATAGATAGATAGATATAGATAAATAAAATAGAAAAGAAACACTTTTAAATGCAATTTGGATGCAAAGCCCTCAAGGTTTATAAACCAAAAGCTCTTGCATACAAAAACACCCAAAAAAATTGGGGCAGCACTTCAAAGTCAGATGAGAAAAAATGGACTTTAATTAGCCCAGTAGTAAGGAACTGAAGGTAAACTACTGTAATCAAATTTGCAGATGATGCAAAGCTAGGAGGGATAGCTAAAACTAGAGACGACAGAGAAAGGATTCAGAGGGATCTAGATAAGTTTGTACAATGGGCAGCGACTAATAGAATGGTATTTAACAGGGAGAAATGCAAGATTCTACATCTAGGCAAGAAATACAAAAGTAACATCTACAAAATTGGAGGAGTTGAATTAAGCAACAGCATGTGTGAAAAAGATTTGGGTATACTAATAGATCACAGACTGAACATGAGTCAACAGTGTGATGCAGCAGCAAAAAAGGCAAAAACAGTTCTAGGGTGTATTAAGAGAAGCATGGAGTCGAGATCACGTGAAGTAATTATCCCACTCTACTCCTCCTTGGTCAGACTTCATATGGCATACTGTGTGCAGTTCCGGGCACATTTTAAAAATGACATAAAAAAACTGGAGCAAGTTCAGAGAAGAGCGACCAGGATGGTGAGCCGACTACAAAGTATGTATTACAAGGAACAGTTAAAGGAACTGGAATGTTTAGCTAACAAAATCAAGAGGAGACTTAACAGCGGTCTACAAATATCTGAAGGGATGGCACCGTGTAGAGTGATCATCCTTATTCTCATTTGCACATGGAAACATGAGAAGCAATGGCATGAAATTGAAAGGAAGAAGATACAGATTAGATATTAGAAAAAACTTTTTGACGGTATGGGTGATCAATGAGTGGAACAGGCTGTCACGAGAGGTGGTGAGTGCTCCTTCAATGGAAGTCTTCAAACAGAGGCTGGACAGACATCTGTCTGGGAAGGTTTAGTGAATCCTGCTTTGAGCAGGGGGTTGAACACGATGACCCTTCATCAACCCAAATTGAGCCAAAATTTAGCATGGGTTAATTAAAATCAGCTTTTTCATCATCTGTCATTAGAGGGTTTTTAGATAGATAGAGAAGACAGACAGACAGAGATATATACACACACAGATGGATCTTAGATAGATATTTTTATGTGTAAAGATATTAAAACGTGATGTCCTATATTTGCCACAAAGGTTCTGAGTAACAATTTGTGAACATGAAGGGTAAACTTTAGAAATGTATAATATTTACTTACTTAGAAATGTAATAAGGACAAATATAATTAGTTTCCAAGGCAATAGCACAGAACAGTGAGGAGATTGACAGCACGGCATGGGAACATCTTATGGACAATCATTATGGCTGATCTTGCCAACCGATTATAGAGGCCCTGAAGCTAAAACACCATTGGAAAAATAACATTTAATCAATATTAGCTGCTTTTCCAGGCTTCAAGGTTAATGTCACTGTAATGATGACCTATCTCTTGCTTTTTATTTAATCGTGTCTTCCACATACACTATGCTGTTGATACAGCAACATTGAGAGATGGGCAGTGCGAATAATGTTTTACTGCCATGCATTATAAGATTAATGTGGGAAGAGACAATGCTTAATATAAATACTGCAAAATTTCACAAGTTACTGAATAATATTTGACCCGAACAAGGGGTTAACTTTTTTAGATGTTCTTTTTATTAACAACCGGAATGTTCTAAGTTAAATTATTTAAACTAATCCATTTGAACTTTTCACTATTTCCTTTAGGTGAGCATTTGTTTTTCTCTCCCTCTTTCATGTCAGTGCGTGTGTGTATTCATCCATGTTCAGCCTGTGGCAACAATTACAGAAGGGCTGTCCTACCGCTAGCAATCTGCCAAAATAGTAACTGTTAGTCCCTGAGCTGAAGCTCTTCTTGCTGTAATGTGTAACTGACTTCTTGAATTTGGCTTCTCCTTGTGCAAGAGATTCTCAGTTTGTCACCATACATCGCATGTAGATTATATTTCCATAAAATGCACAAAATTAATGCTACTATATAGTGAACATAAATAATGACAGAGTAACCCCCATAGTGTCATAAGAGTGGGCCCTAGAGCTGTTACCAGCAGAGTGGAACAGTATTTTCTGTAGTGGTAATATCTCTGGTTGTGTAGGGCAGGAGATGTGATCATTATTCGTGTTTTATTTCTTAAAGTTTTGTGTCAATTAATTTCATAAGACATCTTTGTAGGTTTAAAAGTGACATTTACATTGATTGCCTATCTTCAGGATAGGTCATCAATATCTAATCAGTTTGGGTGCAACACCCGACACACATGCCGATCAGCTGTTCTCGGTGCCACCGATATATCCACCTCCTATTGATTTGAATAGGAGGTGGCTGTGCAATAGCTGCTGTTGTCACTATATTGTGCAGTTACGCTCTACCACTGAGCACATCCGGCCACAAATGGCTCTTGGAACAGGTGATTAGGTATCACATTCCCACATCAAATATTGATGACCTAAGCATAGGTGATTCATATCCTGCCTTTAATACAAAGCTGCAAAATCCATAGTTAGAGACCTAGCAAGAGTAGAGGCAGAATAATACTTAACATCTTCCCATTGTGGCTATTGTCAATTTTGTACTTTTGCTTTTTCCTCCGCTTTTTCCAAAAGTTATAACTTTAACGTCTTATTAACATATTGCATCTTACGTTCAGCTTTTGCATCCCTTCTTCAGACAAAGTCAGCAGCGGATCATACAGTGTAAAGAAGTATGTAGAAAAAAAAACTGTTTTTCTCATCAAAACTACAATGTTTGAATGAAGCTTAAAATCTATAAATATGTTAGAAAAAATGCAGTGATGGGAATCTGCCAGACTCAGTTACTAGTTACATTCGTAGAAGGCCCTTAGGTGGTGGCCTTGCAAAGGTGCAAGTACACATACAGTTATATGAAAAAGTTTGGGCACCCCTATTAATCTTAAGCTTAATGTTTTATAAAAATTGGTGTTTTTGCAACAGCTATTTCAGTTTGATATATCTAATAACTATTGGACACAGTAATGTTTCTGCCTTGAAATGAGGTTTATTGTACTAACAGAAAATGTGCAATCTGCATTCAAACAAAATTTGACAGGTGCATAAGTATGGGCACCCTTATCATTTTCTTGTTTTAAATACTCCTACCTACTTTTTACTGACTTACTAAAGCACTTTTTTTTGGTTTTGTAACCTCATTGAGCTTTGAACTTCATAGCCAGGTGTATGCAATCATGAGAAAAGCTACTTAAAGTGGCCACTTGCAAGTTGTTCTCCTGTTTGAATCTCCTCTGAAGAGTGGCATCATGGGCTCCTCAAAACAACTGTCAAATGATCTGAAAACAAAGATTATTCAACATAGTTGTTCAGGGGAAGGATACAAAAAGCTGTCTCAGAGATTTATCCTGTCAGTTTCCACTGTGAGGAACATAGTAAGGAAATGGAAGAACACAGGGACAGTTCTTGTTAAGGCCAGAAGTGGCAGGCCAAGAAAAACATCAGAAAGGCAGAGAAGAAGAATGGTGAGATCAGTCAAGGACAATCCTCAGACCACCTCCAGAGAGCTGCAGCATCAACTTGCTGCAGATGGTGTCACTGTGCATCGGTCAACTATACAACGCACTTTGCACAAGGAGAAGCTGTATGGGAGAGTGATGCGAAAGAAGCCGTTTCTGCAAGCACGCCACAAACAGAGTCGGCGGCTGAGGTATGCAAAAGCACATTTGAAGAAGCCTATTTCTTTTTGGAAGAAGGTCCTGTGGACTGATGAAACCAAGATTGAGTTGTTTGGTCATACAAAAAGGCGTTATGCATGGCGTCAAAAAAACACAGCATTCCAAGAAAAACACTTACTACCCACAGTAAAATTTGGTGGAGGTTCCATCATGATTTGGGGCTGTGTGGCCAATGCCGGTACCGGGAATCATGTTAAAGTTGAGGGACGCATGGATTGCACTCAGTATCAGCAGATTCTTGACAATAATGTTCAAGAATCAGTGACAAAGTTGAAGTTACGCAGGGGACGGATCTTTCAGCAAGACAATGATCCAAAACACCGCTCCAAATCTACTCAGGCATTCATTCAGAGGAACAATTACAATGTTCTGGAATGGCCATCCCAGTCCCCAGACCGAATATCATTGAACATCTGTGGGATCATTTGAAGAGGGCTGTCCATGCTCGGCGACCATCAAACTTAACTGAACTGGAATTGTTTTGTAAAGAGGAATGGTCAAAAATACCTTCATCCAGGATCCAGGAACTCATTAAAAGCTACAGGAAGCGACTAGAGGCTGTTATTTTTGCAAAAGGAGGATCTACTAAATATTAATGTCACTTTTCTGGTGAGGTGCCCATACTTATGCACCTGTCAAATTTTGTTTGGATGCAGATTGCACATTTTCTGTTAGTACAATAAACCTCATTTCAAGGCAGAAACATTACTGTGTCCAATAGTTATTAGATATATCAAATTTTTATAAAACATTAAGCTTAAGATTAATAGGGGTGCCCAAACTTTTTCATATAACTGTATAACTTGGTAAGAATGGCTATTCCAGGTGATCACAAGGACTCAGAAAGACTTGACCAAGGCCCACATAAGGCTTAATTGTGCATTTTTAGATGGAAGGAAGCTATGATTTTCTTTTCTTTTGAACTATTAAAAAATGTTTATATATATTTCAATGAATAAAGGATGACAATTTTTTTTCGTTATTTAAATTTCTTTTAAGGAGACTCATATTAATATACATGTTGCAGCTTCCTTCTTACTACTGATTTTTGTTGCAATCTAGTCTTTTACTTCCAGACAGACATTTTTGTCCTAACTGTTGGGCCATTCTCCCATCTATGGGAAAAATATCACACCTTCAGTCCAGATAGACTACATAGGTTTTATGAACATAACACATACTCAATCACAGGTAATGGAAAAAGGGCAGCCCTACTACAGAGAGAAGCCACACCCAACTGGTCCCTGTACAGACTAGAAAGGCCCTAACTGCACAACTCGAAAACACCACCTTGGCCCTGGCTCTCTAAAAGGCCATTAACAGGTTTCTCAACCCTCGTGAGGAACCAGAGGGGAGGCCGCAACACGCTGCAAACAAGAGAAGAGGTAAATGTGCAGGAAGATATGAAATCCCAGGATGAGAAAATTAATACAATTCATACAAGGTAGAGAAGGAAAGTTAAGGAGAGGCAAAAATAAACAGAACAAAAATAAGCTCCCAGAAACCTAAAGAGGTGAAAGGAAGAGGAACTGGGAAGGGAAACAAATAGACTCATAGCAGGAATTCAACTGGTTTTTACCATGCAAGGTAATCCCCTTAGATGAAGAGCTGGAACTCCTAAACCCAAGTCCATCTATAGGTATAGCCAGCATGGAAGTGCAGTGAAGAGTGAACAGATAAAATTCAACCCAAAATGTGATAGGGCAGACCAAAATGGGAAAATGCAAAAGACCTGGAGAAGCACAAACCAAGAAGGGAGAACAAAGAACAAAGACAATTGGAACCACCAGCATTTTGACACAGAAGAAAAGGCAATGGCTCAGCAGAGAGGAACTGATCTGGAGCCGCAGGTCAGCAGATGGAATCCCAAAACCGAGCCATGACAATTGGTTGCATTCACATGTTGTGTCAGGGTTGCAATTTTTTTGATTGCTATTTGGAAAAAAATGCTACAGGGGAATACGTGTTAACGCAGCTTTAGGCCATGTTCACACAATATAACTGCACTGCATTTTTTGCTGCAACTTTCTTAAATCACGGTAAAATTGCAACATCTTTATTGTGATTTCAGAAAATCTTGGAAAAAACTGCAGCGTTATTACATCTTGTGCCATTTTTTGCTATAATTTTCTAAAATTGCGGTTATAAAAGGCATAGTTTTTGCTTCAATACTTAAAAATTGTGGCAAAAAACACAGTGGTTCTGCCATGACTTTTGAAAATTGCCCCCCAAAAATCTGTACCTGCCATTATGGTTCCCTAAAATTTGGTGTCCATCCATGATATCCTGCACACTCCCTTTAATTACATGAAATTTCACTATAGTACCTTGCACTTACACTATACTGAAGACAAAGCTAAGGATCATTGCTAAGGATCATTGCTTATTGCCTTATTGCCTTACCTTATTGATTACTGCTACCTGAAGAAGGGAGCACTCCCAATTCCCACCAATCCTTCCCACTGGAAAAACCGGTCTGTGAGAGGAGGAGAAAGGTTAAAGAAAAAAATAACTGATACCGGCCTCTACCATTGCAACAAGCTAGCTTATTGCCCTGGTTGCCCCCACTGAAATCTGGTGGCCAGCGCACTGTGTGACCACAGAGATCGTGCATAGCGAAGGACATTCATGATAAAAATCAACTTATTTCACAAAGTTATAACAGACTGTGGAAGGGAGACAGTGAAAACTTGCAATACAAACCTGAAGTCTCCAATATAGAACATTAAATGGCTGGATAAAAGCTCAATCAAACTAAAGCTCAATTCTCAAATATTACTGTAAGCGAATATTTCAGTCTTAATGACAAGGGTGAAATCTTGCTCCAATACATAGTAACATAGTAACATAGTTATTAAGGTTGAAGGAAGACTTTAAGTCCATCTAGTTCAACCCATATCCTATCCTAACCTGCCCTAACATGTTGATCCAGAGGAAGGCAAAAAAAAACCCAAGTGGCAAACAGTAAGCTTCACATTGGGGAAAAAAATTCCTTCCCGACTCCACATACGGCAATCAGACTAGCTCCCTGGATCAACGCAGTATCTAGGAAACTAGTGAATATAGCCTGTAATATTATACTTTTCAAGAAAGGCATCCAGTCCCCTCTTAAATTTTAATAGGGAATCACTTATTACAACATTAGACGGCAGAGAGTTCCATAGTCTCACTGCTCTTACAGTAAAGAATCTGCATCTGTGATTATGGCTAAACCTTCTTTCCTCCAGACGTAAAGGATGCCCCTTGTCCCCGTCACAGGTCTAAGAGTAAAAAGATCATTAGAAAGGTCTTTGTACTGTCCCCTCATATATTTATACATTGTAATAAGATCAACCCTAAGACTTCGTTTTTCCAAACTAAAGAACCCCAAGTGTAATAACCTGTCTTGGTATTGCAGACCCCCAGTTCTCTAATAACCTTGGTCGCTCTTCTCTGCACACCGCTCCAGTTCAGCTATGTCTTTCTTATACACCGGAGACCAGAACTGCACACAGTATTCTAAGTGTGGTCGCACCAGTGACTTGTATAGAGGTAAAATGATGTTCTCCTCATGAGCATCTATGCCTCGTCTAATGCATCCCATTATTTTATTTGCCTTGGCAGCAGCTGCCTGACATTGGCCACTAAATGTGAGTTTGTCGTCCACCCATACACCCAGGTCTTTTTCAGTGACAGTTTTGCCCAGTGTTTTACAATTAAGCACATAATTATACATCTTGTTTGTTCTACCCAAGTGCATGACCTTACATTTATCCCCATTAAAGCTCATTTGCCATTTATCAGCCCAAGCTTCTAGTTTACATAAATCCTCCTGTAATAAAAAATTATCCTCCTCTGTATTTATTACCCTGCAGAGTTTAGTGTCATCTGCAAATATTGAAATACTACTCTGTATGCCCCCTACAAGGTCATTAATAAATATGTTAAAGAGAAGCGGCCCCAATACTGACCCCTGTGGTACCCACTGCTAACCTTGACCCAGTCTGAGTGTGCTCCATTAATAACCACCCTTTGTTTTCTATCCATGAGCCAGTTCTTAACCCACTAACACATATTTTCCCCTATCCCCATTGTTCTCATTTTATGTATCAACCTTTTGTGTGGCACTGTATCCAAAGCTTTTGAGAAGTCCATGAACACCACGTCCACTGCGTTCCCTTGGTCCAGTCCTGAACTTACCCCTTCATAAAAGCTTATCAGATTAGTCTGACAAGAACGGTCCCTCGTAAACCCATGCTGATACTGTGTCATGAGGTTATTCAGCCTCAGATACTCCGATATAGTATCCCTTAAAAAACCCTCCAGGATTTTACCCACAGTAGATGTTAAGCTCACTGGCCTATAACTTCCAGGTTCAGTTTTTGCCCCCTTTTTGAATATTGGCACCACATTTGCTATACGCCAGTCCTGTGGTAAAGGGTAAAGAAATCTATTACAGAGTAGGGCATTTTATTTAACACTTGAGGAACCCACCTTTAAACTTTATGTATGCACATTTTGTATACATCTTGAAATAGGGAAGAAATAGCAAACAAATAATATACTATATAATAAAAAAAATTACAGAACACATTCAGCATCCATTAAAAATTAATCGGTAATTTTAAAATCACAATAAATATTTAAGTAAAAGCATTTTTCATAATGCATGTTTCTATTGATTTCTAAGCCCTTAAGTATTTATTTGTTCGGCCAAGTTCATCTTATGTTTTAAACTAGTCTTTAGATGTTTATGCATATATTTCAATTGCAACTTAAAATCTGTAACTTCAATTACTTAACATATATTGAGAGCTTAATGCTCCAAACTCTTACCTGAATAATTCAGACACTTAATTCAGTTAAATGGTGCTTACATTGATTGAGTCAAAACAAAACGCAACAGTATGCAATAACTAGTGTAATAAAAAGCAGCACAATCTATAGCTAAGACCTGTAATGGATATGAATTGGAATAGAACTATTTAGAAATGTTTAATGTGTACTTTATACTGGACATATGCATGCATATTGGCAAGTACAATGTATTCTGTAACGTTTTATATATATATATATATTGTGGTGTAATGACCCCTGATGCAGCTAGGGGGCACTGTGTATGGCCCTCGGGATATGCATGGAGGCATGTGATGGATGGACGTTATGTATCACAGAGGTGGGTGGCCCTGTGATGGAAGCCTGAGCATGTTTTGTTCAGCAGATCTACTGCTGAGAGTTGTGCTATATATTGGGAGGCTTCCAGGTGACTAGGAGAGCTGGGCGGGTCCAGTCACCTACAAACCCACACAAGGGGCTTGTGTCTAAATACCTGGGATAAAACCTGTATGTAATGGTGTAGCTAAAGGACCTGTGGTGAGGTCATGACCATGTGACATAACCATGTGATTCCTGACCTCACCTGTGGGTGGAGTTACACCTATGTAATGGAGTGTGTTTTTGCACCTGAGAGAGAGTGTGTGGGAGTCTGCCAGTGTGGACAGGCTTCCATGTGTCCAAGGCAGGACATTACAGAGAGGTCTCTGTGACTGAAGAGCGAGGCTCCAGGCAGGAGTTGAAGCATTGAAGAGTTGTATTGTATGTTACCATATGGTTTATGATGTAATAAACCAAAGGACTTTTTGCATAAGAAAAGTGTCTCCTGATTACCTCTGAAGCAGCCGAGTGAGTGAAACCTTACAATTGGTGGAGAATGCGGGCAGCGACCCAAGGAGCACATGTTCCAGGACTGGGAATCAGGAGCCAGAGGAGGAACGGACGGTCTGTGAAAACCGTGAGTGTGACCAGTGGTCACGAATAAACTGTGCATTGATGTTTATGTGGTGCCTCTGAAGATATGAGGTATCTGAAGGAGTCTGTGTTATGTGACCGGGGTCATTGAGAAGTAAGCAAAAAGCATGCTGAGAGGATACCTCAGAGGAGGTGTCTGGAAACCTGTGTGGCCAACAGGTAACAGACAGGAGTCTGTGGTGTACTGACGGGTCAGTGAGACTGTTTTTTCCTTTGTGGGATGCCTCTCTGAGAGAGGAGGTGTCCGGAAATCTCTGTGGCCAAGAGTGACAGACAGGAGTCTGTGGTGTGCTGACGGGTCAGTGAGAAAGACTGTATTTTTGTGTTTGCTGGGTACTTCTGAGGCTGAGGTCTCCAGGAACCTGTGTGGCTGACGCCAACAGGGGACGGTCTTGACAACCGTGCTAGGCTGGTCGGGATCAGTGAGGAAAATTAGTGAGAAACTGGTTTTTTTTTTGGTGTTTTTTTTCTGGAACACGTGTGAGGTGTGTGCTGTGGCTCATCGGAGTCCACGAAGGTGACAAGCGGCTGGCTGTGACTCGTGGGGTCACGAAGGTGACAAGCGGCAAGACAGCGCAGCGTGCAGAGACTTGTGGTAGCAGGAGCTAAAGTGACTTGCAGCAAGAGGTTCTGCAGCAGCAAGAGCTGCAGTGGCAGCAGCGGCTTGTGCGTGGCAGCCGGAGGTGCTGGCGGGTGGTGGCAGTACCAGCAGGAGCTGGTGAGGTACCAGAGTGGGTGACCTCTTAAAGTGACGGTACCAGCCCTGAGAGACATAAGGGTCTGTGCGAACTAGGGTCTGGTAGAGCCGTGAGGGAGTCCACGGTGTATAACCCAAGGAGGGGTGATGGCCCAAAAGGGGGCGGAGTCCCAAAAGGGGGTGGCAACCCAAAAGGGGATGATGGCCCAAAAGGGGGCGGAGTCCCAAAAGGGGCGGTTGTCAAAAAGGGGGTGGAGGATCCCAACGTTAAAGGGGAGGTGCAGACCAACTGTTGCCCGGGGCAAATATGTTATATGTGTCCAGTCTGCCTTAGGAACTATCCGCCCGGCACACTACTACGGGGGTGTACCCTGCAGATACACCATGAAGAGGTGGTGGGTCTGGTCGACTCGGGGAGTCCGGTGACTCTAGTGAGGGTTGCACCTGACGGGTTTCAAATACCTGGAAGAAAGGTCGGGGTCACCTGTATCCATGGGGACACAAAGGATTATTCAGTGGCCAGGGTAATCTTTGAGACAGGCTGGGACATTGCAGGACAGGATGTCGCTATAATCCCTAATTTGTCGTGTCCAGTGGTCATAGGTTGGGACTCTAAACTGTTCTCTGGCTTGTGGGACAGGGGAGTTCCTATACAGCAGGAGGGAGGCCTCTCTACTGTTGGGGTGGCAGACATTGGGACAGTGACACCTCCCAAAACTGATGAGTCAGACGGTGACACAGGAGGAAAGGATGCGTCTGCCCGACTGACATGATGTGCTCTGAAATGTATGACAACAGAACCCATGACGATGTGCTAGTTAAGACCTCTATAACGGACACCCGGTTAGAGGGTAACGGGAGGGGCCCCAAGAGTGACTCCTGTGCAGACTGTGACTCGACCGCAAGGGAAAGCGAGTGCAGTAACGTGGAGCCGAGTAAAAATGGCCGATCTTCCTCTCGCCGCAGGGGCCGTGGAAAGGCAGGACAGGCTACATCCTCTAAGAAGCAAAATGATGAGGAAGAATCAGGGTCAGGTACCGGTCAGGTGACTGTCCTTGATGAGGAGATAGAGCTGTGTAAAGAAACAGTGAAAGAGGCAGTCGAGCAGGAAAGGGTCCTGAGACGAATGATTGAGCACAAAGTGGAGGAGCTGGAGAAGGAAGTCTCTAAGCTCAGAGATCGTCTGTCAGCGTGTAAGAGTATGAACAAGGCTCTATGGAGAGAGACGGAGGTGCTCAGAGAGGCCCAAGAGAAACATCAGCAGGAGTGTCGCTGCTTGGCAGAAGAGCGAGATGGAGTTCTCCGAGAGCTCAAGATGGAGGAGGAGACTGGTGCCCAGCTCCAGAAATCTCTGGGAGAAGAAATCCAGCAAGGGAAGTGCCATGCAGATGGGCACACAAGGGAGAGTGATGTCTTGGAAAACTGTACTAACGCTCAGGACGAGGAGGTACAACAGTCTGTCAAAGAAGGTGACGGGTCGGTTTTCAAGTGTATAATAGAGGTACCCGAAGACATGCAAGAAGCTTGTGCCAGTGAGGATGTACATGAGGCCTTTAGAAAAGCGGTAGAAGCATGCAGTGTGAACTGGTGCCAGAGATGAAACAGTTAGTCATACTGTCGACTAGGGAAGTCACAATGAAGCGGGTGGCTATCCTGAGGGACATGCACCTACATTGTCTCCGCACAAAGCAAATGATCCTGTTGAGAAATCACGAAGCCACTCGACGTCTGGAGCAAGTAAGAAAGACTCAAAATCAGCTTGGCTTGATGGAAGACATCGTTCAAGTGCCCAGAGGTCTGGTGAAGAAGGTCATCGGAAGACTGGGGAAAGTGATGCAGGAGATGGTAAATAAGTCCGGTGTGACGAGAGTCAGGATTCCGGCTGATGACGAAGTCCAGGTCGTGGGTGAAGATGGGATGGTTCCGTTCCTCGTTGTCGGATCCAGGGAGAGCCTTGGGAATATCCGGATGCTCCTGGAGTATCGTGTGTCGTACCTGAGAGAAGTAGAGCAGCTACGACTTGAGAGGGAGCAGGTCAACAGAAACCTACGGGAAATGGAAAGAAGATGGTCGCCACCTTCAATCCGTAGTGTGAGAGGCGAAGAGGTTCGCTTAAGACGAGAAGTCCTCAAGCTGGAGATAATACAGGAAATAGGTCGCCTGATGGAAGAGGTAGAAGTAGCGATGCCTCAGTTAGCTCAGTGATGAGTGACCTAAGCAGGAGAATCTGTAGTAGACAAAATGAAAAGGACTCAGACCAGACAGGACGTATGGGTGCAAGAGAATTGCAACGCCGTACTGACCGCTGGGATGCGGGTGGTCTGACAGGGGGGCGTCAGCAACAGATGTGACCGAGTCGGAGGACAGACGCCTACCAAAGAGATTAGTAGCAGGGTCCGACTTAGAGAGATGGTTTGACTGGCAGAGACGACCGAGAAGGATCTCTGGTCGGGTAAAAAGTGTTCAACCCCACAAGTTTGAACAGAGGGGGGAGGTATGTGGTGTAATGACCCCTGATGCAGCTAGGGGGCACTGTGTATGGCCCTCGGGATATGCATGGAGGCATGTGATGGATGGACGTTATGTATCACAGAGGTGGGTGGCCCTGTGATGGAAGCCTGAGCATGTTTTGTTCAGCAGATCTACTGCTGAGAGTTGTGCTATATATTGGGAGGCTTCCAGGTGACTAGGAGAGCTGGGCGGGTCCAGTCACCTACAAACCCACACAAGGGGCTTGTGTCTAAATACCTGGGATAAAACCTGTATGTAATGGTGTAGCTAAAGGACCTGTGGTGAGGTCATGACCATGTGACATAACCATGTGATTCCTGACCTCACCTGTGGGTGGAGTTACACCTATGTAATGGAGTGTGTTTTTGCACCTGAGAGAGAGTGTGTGGGAGTCTGCCAGTGTGGACAGGCTTCCATGTGTCCAAGGCAGGACATTACAGAGAGGTCTCTGTGACTGAAGAGCGAGGCTCCAGGCAGGAGCTGAAGCATTGAAGAGTTGTATTGTATGTTACCATATGGTTTATGATGTAATAAACCAAAGGACTTTTTGCATAAGAAAAGTGTCTCCTGATTACCTCTGAAGCAGCCGAGTGAGTGAAACCTTACAATATATATATATATGTAGCTTGGAAATTTGCTTGGAAATTTGCATCACCTCGCCTTTCCTAATGATTATAGTGAACAAGACATAAACTTAACAGGCTAATTAAGGCCTGAAAACTTGGTAAGTTATCTGAGCACTCACATCTCCAAGGGTGCCCAAACTTTTGTATTGGCCCATTTTCCTTTTTGTCATTTTTAAAATGAAAAAAGATACAATATTTTTGTTTGCCTAAAATACAAAGGAAATGTGCCATCCTTAACGTTTGCTCTTTTAGAGATTATTTAATCTTCAAGTTGCTTAACTGTTCACAATAACAGTAATTTTGACCAGCTGTGTCCAAACATTTATATGCCATAGTAGATACAGTAAAGCTAGCCACTGAGTACCATATGACTAGGCTATAAAGCAACAAATGATAACACAGGAGTCATAATTTAAAAATTGCAGGATAGCTCACTTTCATACAAAGCAAATCGCCAACCAACATGAATGTTTATAGAAACAAAATTTGTTAACTATTCTTATGTGAAACATACAAACTTTTAAAAACAAGACGGTTTTCACCACCATTGAAATATTTTGGTACAACCAGCTCTTCTTGTGGATGCTGCACAGTGCATTTTTATATACTGCCGTGATTTAAATGATCAGCAGTTTTCATGGCAATACCTGTTGCCTTTGTAAATGACAGCGGCTGTTTTAACTTTTCTTTAACTCCTTAGTGACTGAGCCAATTTTGACCTTAATGACCAAGCCAAATTTTACAATTCTGACCAGTGTAATTTTATGTGGTTATAACTCTGGAACACTTCAATGTATCCCACTGATTCTGAGATTATTTTTTGTGACATATTGTTTTTCGTGATAGTAAAAAAATGGAAATTTGGCCAAAATTTTGAAAATTTAGTAATTTTCAAACTTTTAATTTTTGTGCGCTTAAATAAGAGAGTTATATCACACAAAATAGTTCATAAATAACATTTCTCACATGTCTACTTTACATCAGCACAACTTTGAAACACTTTTTTGTCAGGAAGTCAGAAGGGTTAAAAGTTGACCAGCGATTTCTCATTTTTTCGAACAAAACTTACAAAACCATTTTTTTAGGGACCACCTCACATTTAAAGAGGCTTTGGGGGCCTATATGAAAGTACCCAAAAGTGTCACCATACCAAAAACAGCACCACTCAAGGAGTTCAAAACCACATTCAAAAAGTTTATTAACCCTTCAGTTGCTTCACGAGAACTGAAGCAATGTGGAAGGAAAAATTGAACATTTTACTTTTTTCACAAAATATTTACTTTAGAGCCAAACTTTTTTATTTTCACAAGGTAACAAGAGAAAATGGACCTCAAAATTTGTTGTGCAAGTTCTCCTGAGTATGAGGATACCCCACACGTTGGGGAAATCCACTGTTTTGGGTGCACGGCAGGGATAGGGAGGGAAGGAGCACTGTTTGACTTTTTCAACGCAAAATTGGCTGTAATGGAGAGCGGATGCCATATCGCGTTTGGAGAGCCCCTGATGTGCCTAAACAGTGGAAACCCCTCACAAGTGACCCCAATTTTGGAAACTACACCCCTTAAGGAATTTATCCAGGGGTTACAGTGTTCATTTTGAAACCACACAGAATTTGATAACATTAGGTCGTCATATTGAATATGTCATCATTACTGTACTCCGGTATGCACCAAATATTGTGGGTGCTCGAGTGACGTGCTTGAGTTCCCACCTCGTATATTTCGCGTCTGTTAAGACACCCCAAAAAAAATGCTGGGATCTGCGACACTCCACGCATACTCAAGCACTGGATGCAAACTCAAGTATCGAGCACTTGCGCTCAGCACTAGACGACACATCGTCATCATTATTTTTTTTAATTTTGAAAAAAACACAATTTTAACTCCAACACTAACCTCAATCTTAACACTAGCACAATCCTAACACTAACCCTAATACCAACCCCAACCACAACCCTAACCACAACCCTAACCTCAACCCTCACCCTAACCCTAACACTAATTCCAACCCTAACCCCAAACCTAACGCTAACTGCAAAGAATGGAAAAAAATACAATTTTGTTATTTTATCATTTTTATCTAGCTAAGGGGTGACAAAGGGGGATTTAATTTATTATTTTTTTTCTTTTGATCACTGTGATCAAACAGTAATCAAAAGGAACCAATAGGGAAAAAATCCCTATTGTTCCTGGGTACCGGCCGGCAGATCTCGATAGCACTGCCATTTTTTTCCAAGTAGATGCGGAGAGCCGGTGGACAGATCAGGAGGACCCGGGGATGGCGAAGGTATCGGGTGAGCTTGGGGGATCCCACTTCCTTAAAAACTGCTCTGTTCATGTTCTCTGGGGTCTCAGTTACGACTAGTAGCTGAGACCCCAGAGATTTTCCAATGCGGAGGGGTGTACCCTTATTTCTCAATGCCATTAAAAAGCGGCGCTGAGGAATAAGTACCCTTAGCTGCCACCATTAAAAGGCGTCTCGGTGGCTGTTAAGGGGTTAATGAAAATTTTCAGCTGTGTTTTCATTATACACAGTCACAGAACATAAGCAACAACCAAACAAAACAAGGCTTCTGCCTAAAATTCACAAGACATTGCTGGTTATTATAGTTCACATGCTTGTCATCATACACATTCGTTCTGCTCCTTTAATGCAGTGAGACAGAAATACAGTAACTGAATGATGCCTGGTATAAAGTAGTACATGTTAAAGACTGTACATCACCAGAATAAGTTATGAACAGAGCTGCAAGAAATGGTGGGGATTTTCAGCTCTGAAGCTTACACAATTATGAATGGAGCACTCGTCTATGCTAAAGGTTGAAACTTAGGATTATATACAAACTTGTAGATTGGTTCTATTTATAAATTGTAAAATGGCGTTGCATAGTGGTCATACAAATTGTTAATATTTGCTTGCACGATCAATGGTTTACCAAATAATAAACGGGACAGTGCGCAAGCTAAGCAAGTTCTAGAGAAGGATGGCTATTACTATAAGAAAAAGTGGTCAAGCTAGCACTGGCGAAGCCTACAGCTATCAGCTATAAAAGCTTACAGCTGACATATTACTATCCAGAGACAATTTGTGACATGTTGCTTCCACAGACAGAGCAATAAATTACCATCAGGAGCAGATAAGATGAGCAGGCAGGCAAATGAAACCATAAGTTAATTAGTTGAAGATGATCAGTTAATCCATATAAGGAATGGGATTACGGCAAAGGGCATGTGGGATACATAGCGAAAGCCGCATGACATAGCCAGCTTATACTGTAAGCTATTTCTCCTGAGAGAACTCGAGCAAATGAGACTCATCAGATCAAGTGAAAGTCAGGTGCACACAAACTCCCTGCTTGACAACTGTCAGCATCTGACTATCTATAAAAGTACAGTTCTACAAAGTGCTGGCTTAATGAAAAGGGCTTTGGGAAACGACCCTACGCTGCACTTGCTACCATACTGCCGCATCATAACAAGCTAATACTGCCGTATACAGCCCACAAGCTATCATTATTTCATGATCAAATGCAATATACAAATAATGTAATTTGAATCCTTTACCAAAGTGTGCACATAACCTATTGGGTGTGGGAGTATGAAGCAGGCTCAGGAGCAGAGCCGGCACCATACCTGACTAATGCCAGCTGTGTTACACAATCAGTATCTTCATGTAGCAGCAGTGACCAGAGCACACTTTGATTGCTGCTGCTAAATCATTTAAATGCCTCATGCATTCAAACATTGGCTCCCATTTGCCCATGGTGGCTTGTCATAGCAGCTGCAGGCCTACTGAATATTCCCATCACTGCTATCTTAGTTCTTCTATTATGCCCAGCCCGTGGATTCGCTTTTAAAGAAAACGTGATTTTGACAATATATAGCAGTATTACAAGATGTTCAGCAGTATTACTGTATTACCGTATATACTCGTGTATAAGCCGAGATTTTCAGCACCTTTTTTTGTGCTGAAAATGCCCCCTCGGCTTATACACGAGTCATAGGGCAGAAACCAGCGGGGGAGGGGATGCGGCGGCAGGAGCCGGTGGATGGGACATCATACTCACCCACCCCGTGCCATCGCTGAACGTCCCTGCAATCCTGCATTCTCCCCGGCTTCCTGCAGCTCTCCAGTGCTGAGCGGTGACGTAATACCCGCTCATTAAGGTCATGTAATATGGACGTGACGCCACTCCCATGGGCGTGGCCTCCATATTCATGGCCTTAATGAGCGGTATTACGTCACCGCTCAGCGCTGGAGAGCTGCAGGAAGTGGGGAGAACGCAGGATTGCCAGCCGGGACATTCAGCGATGGCACGGGGAGGGTGAGTATGATGGAGGAGGATGGGGGAGCATGGAGGAGGACAAGGAGCACGGAGCAGGACGGGGGGAGGATGGAGAGCACGGAGCAGAACGGGGAGGACGGAGAGCACGGAGCAGGACAGGGGGGAGGACGGAGAGCATGGAGCAGAACGGGGGAGGACGGAGAGCACGGAGCAGAACGGGGAGGACGGAGAGCACGGAGCAGGACGGGGGGAGGACGGAGAGCACGGAGCAGAACGGGGGGGAGGCGGAGAGCACGAGCAGAACAGGGGGAGGACGGAGAGCACGGAGCAGAACGGGGTGGGCACAGAGGAGAATGGGGGAGTGCAGAGCTGGATGGGAGCACGGAGCAGGACGGGGGAGGATGGAAATGGAAAGCACGGAGCAGGACAGGATAATGGAGGAGGGGAGCACAGAGGAGAATGGGGGCGCACAGAGCTGGATGGGGGAGCACAGAGCAGGACGGCAACTTATACACCCGGCTTATACACGAGTCAACAAGTTTTCCAAGTTTTTTGTGGCAAAATTAGGGGGGTCGGCTTAAACACGGGTCGGCTTATACATGAGTATATACGGTAATAAAAAGCAATGAAGTGACCACAGATTCAACTCCCCTATGGGGACACAAAATATAAAAGTAAATCAAAAATAAGTTATAAAAAATCTAAAAATATAAATAATAAAAAAATCAAATTCCACCATTACCCAAAACATATACACAAACCTTTGCTCCTTTAGGAAATAAAGGAAATAATGAGCATATTTGGTATTTTCATAGCTTTAAAAGTGCAATATAAAATGAATTAACCCTGTACTGTGCTAGCGCTGCAGTACCATGTTAGTTCTGATCTCACTGCAAAGTTGTATGTGATTATGAGAGCAGACTGTCAGTCATTATATGTGTCACATTTGTAACGCCCCCTTTCATTTAAAATAATTTCTGGAGGTAGATTCTCCAGATCTATGTCCAGCTCATAGATCTCAACAGCTCAATTACATATTAATACAAACATGGATTTGGAATAACACATCAGATTGCAGGGATCAAGGTGTCATTTTATTCAGCTTTCTATGGCTTACATAACCCTATAGAAGGCTTAGGAGGGGTGATTCAACTGACACATTCCCTTTAAATGATGGCAGCTGTGTACTTACTATTATTTAACATGGGTTTAAATGTGATTGGCTAATTCTGAAAGTAACCACATCCAAAATTATAAGATGATGTTCACATGCAACCTCATAATTTTAGTTTTGTTCTTTTTATTTTCGCCAGCAAAATAATTTTAGCTTTCTTCACAACGAATCTATACAGTTTATCAATCATAATAATGATTAAAAGAAATGATTATTCTTGGTATGATTGTTTTAAATGACAAAATCCTGGCATCTTAACATGGGTCTGAGACTTTTTATGTCAACTGCATATTCTGATTTCAAAAAGGTCTCATAAAACAAAGAGTATGAACTGAAGGAGAGCAGCAATCTGATATGTAATTAATGTCTTGATTTTACTTTTAAGTCCATTTGCCGTGGATCATTGATGAAATGGACTGACAATTTCCAACCACTGTGGTGGTTCCAGACAGATGCATAACCTGGACCTTTGATATTCATAAGAAAGGTAATTTCTGATCAAGTTGAAGTTTTTAAAGAAGCACGCCTTCCATCAGTTTTATCCTCTTAATACATTGCAGTCATCATATTATACAGCACTGTGTACTGACAATTGCTCATTTTGCCTTTCTACCCAGCTAGTTCATCTCATTTCTCTGCTCTTTTCTCTGCTCTATGTAGAAACAGTACGTGTCTTGTGGCTGCAGAAATCATTCCCCTTCAACTCCTGACCCAGCTGCTCCCTCCTCCCCCCTGAGATTAATTTTTGCAGTGACTGATTATTCATACAGGAAAAATTGACCTCCTGTTTCTACATAGAGCTCAGAAGGATTCAGCTAGTCAGTTTTAATTCACAGCTCTATTACTATGACAAAAATGACATAAGCCCTTTAAGCTGTAAAATAGCAAGACTGAAAAACTTATATCTTCTTGAAACATATTACTTAAAGGAAACCTATTACCCTAGAAACATTATGTACCTAAAGATATAGGGGTAATTGACAGGTGAATAGTAAAAAGTAATTTTTGGCAGTAACTGAAACTTTGGATACATGGAGAAGATGAAGTTATATTCTCCTTACAGCTGCTCGCTCTTGTTATTATTGTGGTGTAGGGCAGGGTTCCCCAACTCCATTCCTCAAGGCCCACCAACAGGTCATGTTTTCAGGATTTCCTGTGTATTGCACAGGTGATGCAATTATCATAACCTAAGCAAAACTAAGGAAATCCTGAAAACATGACCAGTTGGTGGGCCTTGAGGACTGGAGTTGGGGAACCCTGGTGTAGGGGGTGTAATCACTCCATTTGCACCATGATTGACAGCCATATCTGCAGTGTTTGTGTGAAGTGTGTGTGCGGAGAGAAGACTGTCAGTCAAGGAGCAGGGGGAATAATTACAGCCATGCTAACTGTTTAGTTAGTGGTGACTGTAACGACTCAATTACTCTCCTCACTGACTGAAAGCTAGTGGCTGCAGGGAGAATATAACTTCATGTTTTCCATGTAGCCACGCTTCCAGAATATCAGACGCGCATCAGGGCACGGGGGTTTAGCAGCAGACCACGGGCACTATATCAGTCCTGAAAAGGTAATTACGGCTTATACCTTTGTCTGACAAAGAGTGATCCTTTATGGACATTTTTCTGATTTATAATCAAACAGTTTAAGTTTATTTAAGCACTTGCACTTTATATAAAAAACTTTGTTTGGTTATTTATTTATAGTGGCATTGATTTATGGACTGAATATAGCTGCTTAAATAGGTGGCTCTCTAAGGCCTCTTTCACACATCCGTTTTTTTGTGTCAGGCATAATCCGTCAAACACCTGAAGGGACGGATCCGGCACTGAAATGAAAAAACTGATGCAATGGATCCGTTTTTTTTGCTGGATCCGACCTGAACTTTTGAACCCGGAAAAAGAAGTTTTGCATGTCCGGATGTAGAAGTAGTAGTAGTCCTTGATTTCCAGAATCCGGATCAGTCTTTTGACGGATTGCACAAAAGACATGTCTGGTTCCATAGACTTGTATTATTTCCGGCCGCCTGATGTGCCGATTCAGGCACTATCAGGCGGCTCCGGAAAAAAAAAACGTTGCAGTCACCGTTTTGTCCAGCCGCCGGAATGTACATTTCCGCCGGATCAGGACAAAAACGGATACAACGCAATGACATCAGGCGCGATCCGGCGCTAATGAAAGTCAATAGTAAAAAAAACGCATCCGGTACTAGATCCGTTTTTTTAACAACATGCCGGATCGTGCCTGAAGTCAAAAAACGGATGTGTGAAAGAGGCCTAAGAGAATGGAGTTCATATGTACTTCTGAGTAGTAACACTTTGTGCACATATATTTGAATATTTTTCTTCAATTCATGTTTTGAATTTGAACCCTCGTTGGTCTGTTGTGCATCCCCCCTTGGGTATGTTTTGATAAAAATTGGATATGTAGCCATGTTTTTATAAAATTTTGTATTTTGAATAAAATTATTTGATTTTAGTATAATTGTGGTTCACTTCATTTGGGTAATTAAGTAAACCGTTTTTTTACCCTCTGGTGTGTATTGATGTTTTGAAGTGCCAATTGAATAATATTTTGGACACAATTGTGGTTTGATTGGGTTTTTATAAAGCTGGGAAATTTGCATCACCTGGTCTTCCCTAATGATGATAGTGAACAAGCCATAACCTTAGCAGCCTAATTAAGGTTTGGAACCTTGGTCAAAGTTATCTGAGCACACAAATCTCCAAGGGTGCCCAAACTTTAGCATAGACCCATTTTCATTTTTGTAATTTTTAAAATCGAAAAAATGACAAATATTATTTTTTTGCCTGAAATATAAAGGAAATGTCTCATCTTTAATTTGAGACCTCCTAGAGATCATTTCATCTTCAACTTGCGTAACTGTTCACAACAACAGTAATTTGACCATGGGTGCCCAAACTTTTAGATGCCACTGTATGTGCTGTATGTGACCAAAGGCAGGATGGTCGTGAGTGTGCTGACTAGAGATGAGCGAATTTGTTCGGATTCAGTTCCGAATACGATAGTAAATGAATATTGTGTTTGTAATATTCGTTGAACACAGCCGAACATCATTAGAGTCAATGGGAGTAGAAATTACCGAATATGTTCGGAACCGATCATAAGACAAACATTCGTCACGAATAGTGTTCGAATATGGCCAAATATGTCAAAATCAGATTCGGGGACAAAATCCAAACAAATTTGCTCATCTTTAGTGCTGACCTCTTTATTCACTTCTATGGAAGTGCAAAAAATTGATAAATGAGCTTACTCAGCAATTTTCAGACCTCTCATACAAAGACTGTGCTTTACCCCCCACTTTCCATCTTTACGATGAAGCACAATGGGACCGCATTTTCAATTCTTGGTGGTGGGACCCAATCTATCAGAGATTTATGGCAAATCCTATGGATATGTTAAAAATTATTCCTTTATATAATTTACTTATAAAGCTAACAGTTGTAGAATACATAAAAAAATCAGGTAAATATGAATCAGTTCAGCAACAAAGTTGTTTGAGTGCAACACAAATTGATCCTATGTAGGGAATTCTAGAAAGGCTTTTCTGTGACATTGTCAGAGGTGCGAAAAGATTTTTACAAGGGAAATTCTTAGATAGCTCATAAAGACATGCTTGCTTGCGGTGACAAAAACATTGTTGTAACATGCACTGAAAGCGAAGAGCAGAATGGCTTACAGGACCTCTTATGTCACCGCAAATAATTTTATCCTTTTTTTTTTTTTCACTTTTTACTATGAGGCAAAAAAAACATGATACCCTTAATTTGCACAATAAAACATATTTAAAAATTAAAATGAATTTTTGTATAGCTGAATATAGCTATAACTTATTTTTCCGCTGATGTTTGATGTCTTATTTCCTGCAGGATAAATATCCATTTTTATGGGTACCCTTTTTGAGATAGATATAATTTTTATTACATGTTTTTCAAAAATTTTTTTACAAGGATTCACCTTTTTTAATTTATTTTTTGGGGAGGAAGTACTTTTTAAATTAAACTTTATTGAATAGATTTTGTTTTATCATGTATAATGCTCCCATCTTCATAGTATTATGAAGTATTATAGCAAGTCAATAGTACACCGACAGGCAACCTGTAGGCTATAACTTTTGCATATCTTATATAACCCAATTAGTGCCAATTTTTAGTATAATGGTTATATAATCATGTAACAAACAAATCCTCGTGTAATAACACTTGGATTACTAAAGCAATAAATTTATCGTCATAACGTTTCTTTGAAAAATATTCAACTTTATTCATATATAAAATATTTTGATTTTCACACATAGAAAAAGATGCAAGACTGAAAAAAGAGGGACACACGACTATCCTTAAATAAAAACAAGCTGCATGGCATCACGTGAAATGCTCCAATATACATGTGTTTGTGCAATAACATAGAGTGCCACTAACGATATGCGATCACTACTACACTAGCCCAAATAACAATATATGTAACTACTCAAATCTCCACATTTGTACCATTCACAGATAGGAATCTATAGCCCATAAATGGAAAAGAGTATACTGACCCTGAATAGCACATGCCATGGATTTAATACAATGAAAAATGGGAGTGCAGCACTATACTAATATTAGCACATAGCTCTGCATTCGGACGCTTATGATTCAGTGCAGCAGAAACTAATGCTGTGGTAATTGCATGTTGAAACAGTAAAACAGTAAAACACGGTGTTGAAAGTCACCATGTGCAGCCAAAGCCAGTTACTATAGTCATTTGCACATTGAACAATAAACACGCTATTGAAAGTTAGTCCAAGCATACACAGTTTACCTGAATGTTAGCAGCAATGAATGAGTGTAACGGAGTCCAGTCCCTCTGCCCCGACGCGCACGTTTCGCCCAGCCATTTTCATTGTATTAAATCCATGGCATGTGCTATTCAGGGTCAGTATACTCTTTTCCATTTATGGGCTATAGATTCCTATCTGTGAATGGTACAAATGTGGAGATTTGAGTAGTTACATATATTGTTATTTGGGCTAGTGTAGTAGTGATCGCATATCGTTAGTGGCACTCTATGTTATTGCACAAACACATGTATATTGGAGCATTTCACGTGATGCCATGCAGCTTGTTTTTATTTAAGGATAGTCGTGTGTCCCTCTTTTTTCAGTCTTGCATCTTTTTCTATGTGTGAAAATCAAAATATTTTATATATGAATAAATTTGAATATTTTTCAAAGAAACGTTATGACGCTAAATTTATTGCTTTAGTAATCCAAGTGTTTATTACACGAGGATTTGTTTGTTATATAACTTTTGCATAGTCTAAAAGGCAGATACTAATAGTGGACCTGTTGACTTTGGTTAGGCCACAATGCCATGCCAACCGATTGCACCTCATAAGTACCCCATCACAGTGTGCTGATTACTATAAAGCGGGAACTCCCTCATTCTGTTAAGGCTTGTGCAGATGACCATTTTAAAAGGACTAGTGCTATCCGTAGTTCTGACAAATAGCACCAACATTTTTTTCCTCTGACTTGTTCTCTAAGGAAAAAAATTGCAGCATGCACAATTTGACTCCTAGAATCGGATGGCACTTGCTCATTTACTTGTATGTCCATTCATGTCTATGGGTTTATGAAAAAAATCGGAGCACTTTCGGATGATTTTTGAGTGTTGTCCAATTTTCATGGACTGACATAACGGCAAAGGTGGAGAAACTTTATTTTTTCTCACCACCTCTGAGAATATTGGATCCCCCTCTGGTCACACCCTGATCAAATTGTGATGAAAACGTGATTAGCATAACCACTCCGATTTATCATTTTAATACGTCATATAAAAGTTAGATCTTTCGGCAATTTGCCTAATATTTGAAGCTAAAGAATCACTATGAGGCAGAAAATGAGTATAGAAATGGATTTTGATCAGCATGTGGTTTTAGTCATCGTCTGACTGCAGTGAAGGTGGAAATAATCAGAAAGCATATTCTTGAAAAAGCCAAACTGTTGGATCTCAATCAACTTAGTCCCCAGGTGTTTAACCAAATTGAACAATAATTCTAGCCCCTTCAGTCAGGCTTCACATCTCTGTCGAACCCTCACGCAATGTGTCTGCCAGACACTGGTGTACTGCTTAGCAAAAAGGAGACTAGGATAAGGAAAGTGTGAGGATACATTTGTAGAAAGAAAAAATAACAAAAAATGACATAAGGGAATTTATTATATCATGAAGGTTTTCATAACACACCATAAATTTTTTATCTTGTATTTTTGATTACATGATAATTGTTCTTTGAGGCAAATTCAGTCTCTGAGCAAACAGAGAAGTTCTTGGAGTGTTCTCATTGTGTGATCGCAAACAAACCAGAGTACGATGGATGAGCACAAGTTCAGAAGTTCAGTGCATAACTCCAATAAAACTCATAAAACTCAATGAAAGACTTGATGATTTCCCTCAGCGTTTGATCAGGTTACAGGTCATTTCCCAGACGCTACTTTACTTGCAGAACATTGTGACATGTGCCAGTGGTCCCAACGCCAAGCGAACTGATTTTAAATGCTCATTGAACTAAGACAAAAAGGGGCAGACTATCATTAGATGTTTCTTTCACATTGGAGCACAAAAATGTTTCCAACCCATTTACATTTCAGTTATCAGTTTCCCTCAAGTACTTTACTCAACTAGCAAACTGACAGTGATGATTATAGTGAAGCACACTTCTGCATGACAAGACCCTCTTAACCTTCCTTCGGCAATGCATGTTTGCAAAGAATTTTTTTTATTCAGAATAAAGCACTGCAATATTCTTTTGATTCATATCATTATAAACATCATAGTGCACATTTTTAAATTATGAATTTACCCATGTTGTATACAATGATTATTTCCTGCAATGTAGAAAATTGATTATTTTTCCATTAACATAGTTATCTGGGACTTTTCATTCTTTTCTTATGGGCTTGAGAACTCAAAGGCTGGTTGTACCCAGCACTGATCTCTGCCAGCTCAGAGGAGTCACAGATCGCTTCGGCTGGCAACTCTGCAGCTTCCACTGATGTCACATCGACAGAGCAGTTTCTCTTTCTCTCTGCTCTGTTGACGGGGTGTTAAATGATGTAATGCTGACTGACAGCCATCTCCCCACTGCCTAACTGTGGGAAGCTGGCTGTCAATCAGCATGATGTCAACATCAAGCCCCGACGAGCTACTTTGTTGACCCACTCTAGAGAAGTTTAAAAAGCACAACTGTCATCTCCTATCTAAGCAATGGAACATTTGCCTCGCTGAATAACGATATAACCCATGAAAAAAGAATACAAAATCAGTCCAAGAAGTGAAATTTCTTTGAGAAATATATGACAAAGTTACTTATTTTCATATGCATTTATTGATTTATTAAAATTAAATTACCGCAATAAGACAATTATCTTTAACAATTACAAAAGTGCGATGGTTAGACAGACCGGAGCATGTGCGCAACATGTGTACTGAAAATACATGTCTTATTCGTTGTAATAATGGACTTAAAAATTTGCTGCAAATGTCCTGATCTTGAGAGCTCTTGTAGAGTCCTGCAGCATGGAGGGGCCTACTGTACACAAATATTACTGTATTACAGCATGAGCCTACTGTATAAACTTCACTGTCTAGTCCCATTTGGTGACATCGCTGACCCCTTATGTGATGACCTTATATCAGTAGACCAGAAGAAGAAGTGATTCGTAAAGGCAAAGTACAGTACAAAGACCTTTCTAATGAATCTTTTTACTCTTAGACTGTGACGGGGACAAGGGGCATCCTCTACGTCTGGAGGAAAGAAGGTTAGCCATAATCACAGACGCAGATTCTTTACTGTAACACAGTGAGACTATGGAACTCTCTGCCGTCTAATGTTGTAATGAGTGATTCCTTACTAAAATTTAAGAAGGGACTGGATGCCTTTCTGAAAAGTAATAATATTACAGGCTATATTCACTAGTTTCCTAGATACAGCGTTGATCCAGGGAGCTAGTCTGATTGCCGTATGTGGAGTCGGGAAGAATTTTTTCCCCAATGTGAAGCTTACTGTTTGCCACTTGGGTTTTTTTTTGCCTTCCTCTGATCAACATGTTAGGGCAGGTTAGGATAGGTATGGGTTGAACTAGATGGACTTAAAGTCTTCCTTCAACCTTAATAACTATGTTACTATGTTACTCGCTACTTCAAGTTTGGATGCTCTATCCCAGACATATGCAGTCTTTCTTCTTGCGGCATTTGATCGTTGGATGCTATAATTAAATGTCGGCCAAATGTATCAAATGTATGTATGCCATATACAGTAAACACATTTTCATAATCCTTACTTGATTGATGCAATAAAGTTATTGTTTCTTACATAAAGTTCTAAAAATTGCGGGCAGAGCAGAATCAATTTATCATGCTGTTGACTTTTAATAAATCATACCTGTAAATACATAAGTGCTAAGTAGGGATGACTGATGAGTAAATGGGTTCCCATAATAATTCAATTTTTGACAGCAATTGACTGTACATCTGGAACGTAATTTCTTTTAGCGTAGAGCTGGTGGCCTTGCATACTGGAAGTCAGAATTGTTGAAATAGAGTGAATTATTATTATTATACATTTTTATGCGCCATTTATTCCATTGGCGCTTTACATGTGAGAGGGGTGAATATAGACAAGTACAATAAATATGAGCAATACAGACACACATAAGTACAGAAGGAGAGAGGACCCTGCCCGCGAAGGCTCACAGTCTACAGGGGATGGGTTCATCCTTTATATTACGAGAGAGCACCTACTCTCAAACAATTCCATAGTGAGAGAGAATATTTGGACTGAGGATTCCCGCTGATATGGTTACTGCCTTTTTCTTAGATAATTCCAATGGCAAATTTAGAAAAAGTTACGTTTATAAGAAGTCATCAGGAATACAATCATAGGCGACTGCTACAGGGGATTATCAGACCTAGCAAAGCAGAAAAAGAATGAGTTCTCCTCATTGCTATTTCATTTTGTCCTGACCTTAGCTCGTGAAGCTTAATTGTGACCTATTGATGTAGTCAAGTGCAGCCAGTTTTTTTTCATTCATATTGTGACATGCATCAGCTAAGTTGCCTACATCAGCAAATAGACTAAACAGCCTCATTTTATCAGCATCTTACAGCACTTGTACATGTAAAATTGATAATCACAAACTTCTATTTGTTTCCTGGACTTTATTTACACACATACTCCATTACAAACTATATGGGCTATGCTTGTGTACGGCATTGAGTGCTAAGATAAGCAATGCCTATGGAAATTATTGATGGTTTCAGAAATAATCTCAGGTTTTCTCTTATTAAGTCAAACCTGATATACTCAAAAATGAATAAAAGCAAAATTCAGGGACTTCTGTACGGTGCGGCACAATCTGCTTTCTCTTTTTGCCTACGTTAACATAAAAATGGCTGACAAATAATTATATGTTTTTTAATCAGTTGTGACACATTGTATATTGTATCATACTTTGCAGAGGCGACTGAGGACACGAACTTCATTTGTTGAAATACATACTCTGCAAACATATCTGAACTGTTTCCATTTTTGTATGACCTCTTTCTCTTCATCATACATACTAATAAAGAGATCCTTCTTTAATAAAAACCCACTCTGGTCATATTTTGTCATCTGAGTGCGTCGATTTTTTTTCACAGGCCAATGAACCTGCATCACTGATTTTGATCCGACACTCAGATCATAATCGGGCACGTCTCGATTTTTTCAGTGGTCTGAGGGAAAAACGGACTTGTTTACAGCCTTTATAGAATTCATAGGTATGAGTGCTATCTGTGAAAACCATGGATAGCTCGTCAAGGAAAACGTGAGCATGGTAGAAATGGTCACCCTTCACCTTCTCCTAGTTTCAGTGGCACTCGGTCCCTTCCACATAACTCACATCTTAACCTACCCAATTTGGGAGCGGTGGTTCTTTCTTATCTAAGTTAAAACCAAAACAAGTGTTAGCCTCATGCAAATCCAATAAATCCAAAAGACTTACATTGAAAAACTCAAAAAGTGAACCAATATGTGATTTGGGAGGTCAGAATAAAGTAAAGTTGCCGGAGAAGTAGAGAACCACTGAAAACCGGAAGAAGATGGTGACCAGTGATATGTTATACCATCATTACACTAAAAAAATTTGTAACAATTGGCAAATTTTAAAAAAATACCAAGTGAGGCTTACATACCAGTACTTATACAATAATAAAAAAATAATAATACATAGTACAGTGTCGGGCAAATAAAGAAAAGTGTCTATATGCAGGTTACCGATGGAATATTTATTGAATGCAAAGTATTATGCTAGCTAACACGGTGTCATTTAGCAGGGATGGAAAATCAAAGTACCATGCTTTTAATAGAGTTAAAGCATTTGGTGGGGGAATCATTTGATGTCACCCCATTGTTAACTGTATTATACTTTTCAGTCACTTTACTTAGCCATGTCACAATATATACATATATTTCCGTTTTG